>OZ037775.1:46913648-47203648 GCA_964035525.1 Porites cylindrica
AGGATCCCCCTCAGCCTAGCGAAACCATTGTTTGAAACACAGCTATAAATATTATTATAAAAAGTGTCAATCCATTGAATAAAAGAAGAACCAAAACAAGCAGCAGATAGGGTACGAAAAAGAAATTCTCTGCTTACAGAATCAAAAGCCAGTCTTTTAGCGATCGCCTTCGATCCTATTTTAACATCGACATTGATCAGAGATTTTGGTCTCCAGTTAGTTATGTGTCTTTTATCCTTATCTTTTTTTTCCAACAATATTATAATTGCTTTCTTTTGTGAGTTTGATAATTCTCCGACGTCATAAGAGTAGCAATAAGTAGCATGTCTATCAAAAATGTTGTTAAATCGGACAGCACGCGTTGTATTGATGTTCAAAGGTCATTTCACGTGAATTTACATGTAACATAATCCTTGACTATGAACGTGACAAGCTGCACAGTTTTCGGTAGTAACAGCTTTTCATATAACATTGAAATTTTCCTTCAAATTAGGATGGTTCATTAGTTAGTTTTTCTAAACAAATTGTTACTTTTGCTCTGACAGGCGTAAAGTACGGTCGGCGACGCGAAACAATAGTTTTGTGTTTTGAAAAATCGCTGAATAAACACGGGAGTCGGTCTTTTCTGTCAGTTAAATACTTTTACCTTTTTTTACTGCTGTGTCTGCGAGGCTAAAACATAACTTAGATTGTTATTCCAGTAAAATACAATGTATAAAAAAGAAAAGAGACGACTATTATTGTGATTGTTCTAGAATCGGGTATAAAAGGGGTATAAATCTATAACATCCCTAGCCTGCGTAGCAAGCGTTTCCAATCGAGTTATTGCGCGAAAGTTAGAGCGGAAGCGAAAAAAAGGTTGAAGGGGGACGGGGAGGGGAGAAGAGGAAACGCTTGCCCGTAAACCCCACGATTCTGGAAAACGCCCCTTGAAATTTCACGGTTCGGTTCATTTGTAAATTGACAGCTCGTCAAAATAGAAACATAACGAACAGATTACCCCTGGATTACCTCCCCCTCCCCCGTCATTCTTTTTTTTTTTTGCTCTTGTCAAAGCTTTCTAGACGAACCTCGCGAGGAAACGCTTGCTACGCAGGCTATAAAATCCCGCATTGTCTTTCGTGTCGTGACAAGGGGGGGGGGGGGGGGTGAAGATATTGAGGGGGGGCTCCGAAAATTTTTATACACCCGAAGGGGGGGCTCTGAAAAAATTGTTGCGCTAGGATGGGGGGCTCCGAAAATATGTATACTTCAAAACCAACACATGACATCATCATACAGATCGGATGGTTTTCAACTCGACAATTCAATGACCTGTGCAACTCAGCTATATCACGTGGTTTACAGATATAACAAATGTAGTCTCGGTAATTATTACACTCTTGTTCACCCCAAAAATGCTTTAGAAAATTGTATCACAACTGTATCTCAAGTTTGTCATAGTATAAACCATTGAAGACAATAACGGTAAATATATTTAATACAGTCTAGCGATCTTTTTTCAGGGGAGCAAAGGAATTGAAGGAGGAGGGGGGGGGGGGCTCTGAGATTTTTTCGACTACCAAGGAGGGGGCTCCTAAAAAATTGAACCGCTAGCGAGGGGGGCTGCTAAAATTTCAAGCTTCGAGTTTCAATATCTTCATCCCCCCCCCTTGTCATATTAAATGAACTTTCCCTTACAATTAGCAAACGTACCAGGATATTTGTACTGTAGCAGGAGCCTGACTGTAGGTGAAAAGTAAAGCGTTCTTCATTCAATTTATTAAAAAATGGGTCAATTCATTTTTTGATGACCTATTTAAAGGATTGATAAGGTAGATAAATAAATAGAAAGTGACTAAGTTGGGATCGCAAAAATTAGAAATTTGCCCAAGAGTGACTAATATGGGGTCTAGGGGCTCTGAGAGGCCAGCGGCACATACACAGCAAAAATTACCCCACGTAACCCCCCGGGGGGCACCGCGGTTTCGTTGAAATCATAACAGTTTTCCTGGAAAGCTCCACGGGATCTCAGTTAATCTTGATAAGCAAATTTTCTTTTCAACCTAAATCAAAATGATTAGTAAAAAGAATAGTGCCCTTATTTTTTACCCCAATTTTCTTTTTTATAAAAAAAACACAAACAGACCAGAATCTTACTTTGCCATTTAAAAAACATGAACTATTCGGCGGCGTTGCCCACGTTTCTCATAGAACGAAACTTTATACTTTCATATGACAACATGCGGGGTTTTTTTTTCGCACGCTCAGGAGGTCAAAGGGATGTGATTTTTCATGAAAAAAATATTCACAAAATTCTGCTTGACTTGTTGAGAAAATAATTTGTTTAATTTTTAATAATTAACTAACAGCTCATTGATTTATTAATTTGGGCGACCAACTTGGAGGCTCGGGCACCCCAGCTAAAAATATTGGGGGAGCACGAAGGGCTCTCTGAAATCTTCCCTAGGCACAGCCTTGCAGCCCTGTAGTTATTGGAAGTATGATACATTACATGATATTGTTGAATGTGGAAGTGCATTTTTTGAGGACATTAGTAAAGGAATGCAAATTTTAGTGAACTATCCCATACTCCTAACATATATGGTGGTAATATTGATGTAAGTTTTGTTTTGAGTAGCAAAGGAACCCTTCTGTGTAACTCATCTTCTAGTGTATTAGTCCTTAACAGAACATCTCCGTCTCTCCTGAACACATTTGTTGCATGCACTACTCAATTTTCCATTGCCATTCAACATAACGGTAATTCTTTCTTACACCAACACATCCCGCGTGAACGCCTTCGGGCGACTTCTTGTTATTCATGAATTAGGCCTAGGAGACAAAGGAAATTGAGAATCAACCTACAGAATTGTAATTAAGATTTCAAATTGCTAGGTAAATACAAAGGGTAGGCGGGGAATCAAACAGCTAAGGGTTTCTTAGGTTCTATTTTTCTTTTATTTTTATAGTAGCCGGGGGAGATCCCCAGCCCCTGCCTCTTAATGATAGCCCTGAACCAAGGTTAAAAAATTTTCACCTGAATTTAATTTTCACCTGTAACATAATTTACATTATTTTAGTTCTAGAGTTAGTGGTCCTATTTGATTTGGACCACTCAACATTTAACAAGTATCTTTGCTAACTCCATTGAGTAGTATATTCACATTGACATTAGTTTTTGCTTTTTGTCTTAGTCAGAAAATATCCCACATTGATGGATAAAAATTACTACTTTTTTTAGGAGATGTTAGTTGGACAATCAATCTGCCACTGAATTATACCTTAAAGTTCTATCCTCATTGGCACAACTGCTTTGTAAGTTATTTGCAGTATATTTTTCACACAATTCTCAATTTTTTTCATTGTTTTTTTTACCATGAATACTAAAATAACTTTTTGTTTTTTTATGCAAAATTAATTACACCTGAGAATTGCTAACTAATGAACAGTTGCTGTTAGTAGTTAGCTCTATGTTGTATTACCTATGCACAACAAGAATGTAGCCAGTACTCATTTGGACTTCCACAATGAATGGGATGCATAAAAAGCAATCTGTTCATGTGTGTTTGGATCTTTTTTCACTTGACATCCTTTGATCAATATTATCCACACTATTTAACTTTAGGTTTTTACTAATTCTAACATTCTATAATCACATATTATTTTTTTTCATTTAGCATGAAATTGTGATTCAAAGATATATTCCTATGCTATCAGCAATCATAGATTACAATATAGCATGTACCTTCAAGTCTTCCTAGCTTTGCCATCAAATGGTGTTAAGGGGTCTGATAAGAGCCCTACAGAAAATACATGTAAACTAATTATGCTGTGGTAGATTAATGAAACAAAATATTTTTCCCCATTTGTGTCAACTTGTTGTTTATTTCAGTGGTAACACTCCGAAAAGTCATTCACCCTGCAATGGGCGATTCCAGAAATTATCCAAACCACGTCACAGACAGCTTCTACATTTGAACTCCCCCTTGCAGTATTCTCCTTATCAGGCGGTAACCAGTATTGCCTGAAGCAACACTTCTTACTGCCTGCCACTGCTTAGAAGTTTACTAAATTTAAAGGGACTGTGTCACGACATTGCGCATGTACAGCCATGATTGACAGTGGTAGCTTGTTAACCAATAGAAATCGCCAGAAACGGCGCCGCGCGACGATGCGAATCTTGCGGTATTTTGAAGCCTTCGCAGGATTTTCACGTGTGTTTGAAAACAAATTTTCTCTGGGCTGTGACCTTTTGTTTAAAGAATAAAGAAAGCAACTGATCTGCAACAATGGCAAATAATATTACGGAGGATGAACAGGTACAGCTAAAAGAAAAAAAAAATAGATTGTCCTGGTTCGCTTGGTGATGGCGTATTTACCGGTAGTTCGTTCTTGTTTCTTTGGAATATGCATAGTCAAGAGTTTCCTGCAGTTGTTCTAGTACCTGCTTGACAAAAACTGGTAGGGTACGCCAAGGATGTCCTTGCAGAACAGCTGGGAAATCGTGCACTGCGGATTGTAAGTGCGGAACAAGGAGAAAGCCGTGTAAAAACAAGGTGAGATTTTGCTGCGATTTCACACAAGCTTAGCTTCACGCACATTGTCAGTAAGGTTTTACCGTCAGTAATTCTTTCGGAATTTTTTTTTCTCACACTGAAAGCAGGAATCAACGAACAGCTGCCTCCATTGAGCGTCAGGAGAATCAACAACAGCTGATAAGCGAAGAAGAGGAAGGAAATTTGGAGAATCGACGGGTTGTGGTAATAGTTTGTGATTAGCCTTAGTTCCAGTCATCATGAAGAATGATGACTTGAATAAAAGTAAAAAAAGTGATTAGATTTTTCTTGGCGTCAGTTCTGAGCTTTGTAGCCTGCGAAAACATCCGTTTCTCCTCGCTCTTCGCCGCTGGGGACGTTTTGCGCGGAGGAACGCGCGAAACGTCCCTAGCGGCGAAGAGCGAGGAGAAACGGATGTTTTCGCAGGCTATGAGCTTTGCTCTTGGTCTGAATCAGAAATTGTTGCCACTATGGCGGCAAATGTCTACAGCGTGATACAGTATGCCATTACACTAAGAGTTTGTACCTCCTTTGCTTGTGAAAATATGTATAGCAGTGGTTATTGTTCACCACCAAACAAAACGACTTAGGCTATAATGATGTTCTGACAGATAATTTGTCATCTGCTGGCACTGAAATAGGTTTTATTTTTTCACATGTAGGAATTTATATACACCCTTGATGAGCAAATGGCAAAAACATTGGCCATCAGAGCATTGCAGAGGGGTGTAGGAAGCATGGATTATGTGGATTCACTTTTACCAGGAACCCAATGTTGCTGCTGATGATGATGCCTCACCTCTTTGTGTGCCACCAGCAAGTACACAAGTTATTGACCAAGAGCCAGTTCCAGAATGGTGTAACTGTAGTTGCTGTCGTACAATGCCGCAAGACATGGAGAACAAGACTAGTGTTGTGGGTGAAGAAGTTGTGTTTCGCAAACAAGGCGCTTTTGAAAACTTTGCTTAGATGCAGAATATTTACTGCTTTGTGCCAAAAATACAGCAGATATCCGCAATGACAGACAGGACAGTATACGTAGTAGCCGTACTTTCCGCAAGGCTGCATATAGAAACTATATTTTAGACACCCATGGTTACCTTGGAAAAAGGAAGAGGAAAGTTGTTCCCTCTTGTTGTGTACTTTGCATTCGCCGACACTACCCTTCTGCGACGGGTATATATATGGGGTTCCAACAGCAATGAAATGTCCCCGGAGAAAAAACTACAGCAATAGTCTCTGAAAAGCTTGTCTAGTAAAACAAAAAAAAAACATGATTACCCACAGGGACAACCAATAGAGCCTGTTCAAGTTCAGTGATATTATTATTCAGCCTTATTGTACATTAGTTCATTGTCATTCCATCTCAAGCCAAGTCATTAGGTGGAAAAGAAGTTGTTTTGATTAGCACTGATGGTGAAGTTGTTCAGCATGAAGTGGAGTTCTAAAACACTGCCCAGATTTATGTACAGTTGAACCTCTCCACAACAGCCACCTTGGGGATCACTGAAGAAGCTGGCCATTGTAAAGAGGTGGCCATTGTAGAGGGGTTTTAAACAAGAGTGAATGTATGGACTGTTGGCTGGAACAAAAACAGGTGGCCATTAGCAGAGGTTCGACTGTATTTGAAGAGGTTTATAGTGGGAGGCCCTATGCAATTTTTCTCTGTTTGAAATTTATTGTTCACTGCACAAGTAATAACAAAGCACTCTGATAAAAGTATCTCGCAGAAATTACAGAAACCTTTTTCCTATATACAACCCTACCATTTACTTGTACATGAGTCAATTTGGGCAGGTAAAGCATTAGGGGTCATACATGTCCTGCTCATTTTACTGTTTCATGTCACATTTTCAAATTGACCAAATTTAAAATTAATAGTCTGAAAGTATAGAAAAAATTTTGAACGCGATGGAAGATAGGGAACTTACATGAACAATGATAATAATAAATAATAATAAATACTAGGAACAAATAATAATATTATATCAGATTTATTTATTTATATCAGTTTCTGTTTGTGAATAGTGTTCTTTTTGGTACATGACGATACCAAATACTAAAAAATTCCTCTTCTCTATCGTGCAATCCAGTAGACTTTATTGCATGCAGCTCAGTGGAGCTGTTACCTTAATTTTTATTATTAACATAACATTGTAGTTTCTTTTGAAATGGAAATAAAGACTGTACATGACCATGAGTATCTCTCATTTTGAAAGAGACGGTTGCCCTAGTATTGTTACACTGACATCTGAAAAACACAAGCAAAAAGTTGAGTCTTGTTTCCTGTCTCCGAAAATTCTAACCAAGAGTATTTTAGTGTACATGTTTTGTTTACAGTGGAATGATAAACTCTAAATTTAAAATCAACAGATTTATGGCAAAAAATCAAATCACCACCCTCCATACTGTACACCATAACTATTTTATGGTTATATCAGATTGAAAAAAATCACATCACACACAGGACATACCGTGGTATTGCAAGGTTATATACAATATTAAACAAATCTTGCCACACTATGCAACATTTGAACCATGGAATCATTTCCTGGGAATCAAGCTACATTGAAACTATTATACAGTGAACCCTTGCATTTCTGTCGCTGGTAACCAATCACAAGAAAATAGCTAAGAAAACAGAAAATGATTCTATTTCCCACCCACTACAAACAAGGAAAGAGAGCCATGAACCGTGGCAGGACTTTATTATTTAAACAAGCATTGACTAGTGCTATAATCTGCATCTGCCACAAATGTGTCAATTTAGGACTCGCACTGTCTCAAAAAATAATTATACTTAAAGCTAGAATTGGTGAAGCTTTGGTTTTGGCAAAGCTAATCAGCTACTTGTTTATGAAAATTGTGAAAATCTACTCGTCCTTCTTGCAAGGAGCTCATGAGATGGAGGAGGCTCACTTTCTGCAATTGTGGGAGCAATGAGTCTCGGATCATCAGCCTCTAGTGGAACCTCCCGTGCGATTGAATCATCATCATCAACTCGAAGTTTGAAAATCTTTGCCATTAGAATCCAAATGTATCCGTAGTCTTTGGACACTTTCACTGTCTTCACATCCCAAGATTTCGTCCTTTGATTATACTTTCTTGTGATAATAGTCTCAGCATCCTCATTTGTGGCATTTGGCAGATCATTGTGGTAGTTCCAATCTATAGCAGTCAACTTCTTTCTTGCTCTGTAAACCTTTTTCCTAGAAGTTATGGAATATGTCAGATTAAGAAATTCTATATAACAGGGAACATGCAGGATAAGCTACAGCTGTACCTTGCAATAAGTTGAAATAGTGATTATGATCAAACTTCACACAATCTTTTTAGGTGTATAAAACCACTAAAAAAAAATACCAAGAGAATGTCCAAAAGTAAGTTCTCCAATCCAGATCATTTGCTAGTAAATGAACCCAGTGTGCTCAGACACACGAATAACAAGAAATAAAATTATAATGTTGTTATGGATCAGTTTAACAGCCCAACGGAGGATTTTAACATAAACATTTTATATGACCTCTACACAATGCAGGTCAAATATGACATGGTGTCATTTATTGCCGTTCATTTATGAATAGCACATTTAACTGTTGGCTTAAACCAGGCTGCACAAAGATAAAAAAAAAAATTCCAGTGAAATAATGATGTGACGTACGTGAATGACACTTTCTTAGATGTGTACATAAGAGACATGCTATTATCACACTCCAAAGCACCAGCAGGGGCGGATCTAGGGGGAGGGTGCAGGGGGTGCGCACCCCCCCCCCCCCTGAGATGACCTGCGGTTTTCTAATACAACTGGTATTCTGCACACACACAAAAAACTATGTGGTTTATTGGTGTCAGAGCAGAGCAAGAGACAACTGCACCCCCTCCTAAAAAAAATCCTGGATCCGCCCCTGATCAGTGTGTCTAAAGAAATGAAAAGAAAAATATCTTAATTTACTACTATAATATTTGCAATGAATACCACAAACCTCATTCAATAAATGAAAAACCACAGTACAAGTTTTATTTTCAATGGATTCCACTGATACTGTTCACTTAGATAGGGCTGTCACTACTGCTACAGTGTATGAGTATGTCCAACAGAACTAACAAACAAATAAACCCAAAAGAACTTCATAGCTGTTTAAGTCCTTGCCTACTAATAGCATGTACCCTGCATCTTGAAATCTTAGTGACAGCCCTGCATATAAGAGAGAAATGAGAAGTTAAACTCCATGATCACCTGAATTTAATGTAATTGACTTGAAACTCTTCAGCAGGGCAGGGTCAAGAATGATCTTTTGCAGTGCTTCGAAATCCTTTGCTCTCCTGTCAAACCATGGTAGAGAATGGTCTTCAGGTAACTCACCATGGTCACAGCTCCCTCCAGGCCAATCATGGTCATTGCAGACATGGTGCAATAGGCCAATCCATTTATCCTGCATAGTGAGAAACATTGATGTGCATTAGTGTACTGCAAAAAAGAGGGATACTCGTCAACTTAATAGAGATTTTTTAAATTATGTGTGAGACCATGTGCCCCATTTTAGAGCTGCCAAACATGACATGTCTATCTGCCCTTCTTAGTTTTGTTTATTTTGTGATTATTTGTTCATAATATTTTTTCAAGTATACTTGTTTTAGTTCTCAATATTTTGGCTTGAACAAAGTTACTTCATTGGTCAACAAGCACATTCATATTCATAAATAATAAAGTGATCATGGAAAACAAAAAAAGGTTAGCAGACTGGACTATTACGATAAATTAAATTATATTTACCAGAAAGTGTAGAACAGTAAAACCCTAAATAAAATATATTTTTAGCTCTGAACTAGGTTTGCGAGAGGAATGACTGCAGGTTATGAGCAAATTACCTTCATCTTCCTTAGAGCCTCTTCATCACTGCTAGTTTCTTTGGAGGCAATTTCGCAGCAGTACCAAAAATGGTTGATTATGTGGTCTGCCCACTGACTCACTTTTTCCATGTTCTTTGCACTGCCAATCTGAGATAAAAATGATAGTAAATATCATTTATGATAGATTTGGCATGAACATGTACTGTGTGTGAATCTTCTGTACCTTTCACAAATAAATGTTTAAAAACTGCTATCATTAAAATTTTAATCTATGTAACCTTTACCAAGAAATGTGCTGGTAATCGTTCAAAGGGGTTAGGATATTTTTACTACAATATATAAACAGCTGATTTCAGTGTATGTACCTTACTGATGCATTTTCTAATGCTCTTGGCCTTGTGCCATACATCTAAAGAATGGAAAATTGTTGGAAATGCACTTCCTGGAAACCAAAAAAACACAACAATTACTAAAAAAAATGCCTTGCTGTTTAGAATCCCAGCCTTGTAAATAAATTAATGCTTTATGCGTCATAGACTTCTCCTTGAGAAAGAGTGATTAATTTGGTTCTTCACCACGTTGGGTGAGTAGAACAAGAACAAAGTATCTTGGTTAGGGTTCAAATGGTGTAATAAATGTATGTGCTAATATATACTTTTGACTGTCTCAGTTTTGCTAAATTGCTTAATTTCAGCTGCAGCTGGCATTGCCAAGACCTACAAGATCTCATATTATTTAATTTGCATATCAAGTTAGAAGTTCAACTAGGTACAACTAATATTTTGTTCTACTTGTTACTTTTGTCTTGAGTCAACCGGAAAAGTTTGCAAAGTAAAAAGCAAAAGTACATTGATTTCTAAACTCACCCATCATTTTTTTAATACTTGCAGAGGCATCGGTAACGACTTCTCCTACCATCAAAACATCTGTGATTCGCTCAAGTATGTTTGAAGAGCCCTTTTTTCCATGTTAACAGACTTTAACTCCACTTCTCTCTTATCAAGAACCTCCAAATCAATGATATATCCAGTGGTCATCTCCATCAAAAAATAACATAGGTTTTTAGCAGTAAACCCTGGAGAATCACACTGGCCATCACCCATCACAACAAGGCTTTGGCCTTGCAGCTCATGGTTGATAATATCTTGCTGCCAAGTCCACTACTCATTGATAGCTGGTATGCAATACACCCTTTGTGCCCGACAAAATGTCGACCTCGATACAAACGACAAACCCAAAAACTTGGCAAACCTTTCAACTTGAGCAAAGTTGTTACCAGACAGAAGGACAGCACCACATGCCTGGAGATTGTTGGCCAGGACCCCATTGACCTTGTGGGAACTCCAGAATTTCCCAACATGACCCGCTGGACATTTCCACTTGATCAAAACACTAGTGCCACAAAGAGTGTGGCTCACTGTGGTTGCTAGCTGACAACCAGGCTGACGACACTTTTCAGCAAACAAGTGTATGAGAAGGTCAAGGGAACAAATAACTTTTGTTCCTACAACAAGAGTGATTCCTTGCTAAGGCAAGCCTGTTCTTCTAAACGATTAAATTTACTTGCACGAAGGGCATTTTTCACGTAAGGGTCTGGTTGTAAAGAGGGAAGGGCTGTGGACGTTTCTGGCAAGGAAGGTGTTTCTGCTATTGAAGAATCTGTTTATGTAGCTACAGATAACTGAAGAGGCGATGGCAATGCTGACTGGTCCTTATCAGTTGCTCCAGACAAACCCATGGTACTTATTTCTTCTCCTGATTCCTCTTCCCTACATGATATGAGAAAATAAAAACAATAAAAAATTAATATTACCAAATATTATAGAAGGAGCAAGGGTGACACAGTTGGCTAGTACATGGCCTTCAGTGTGCAAGGTCCCGAGTTTGATACCTGGTGACATAACATCCAAGTTTCTCCTTTTCTCTTTTCTGAGTAGCTTTGACTAACTTAAAACACCCTTAAAACAGAAAATTGATGGAGAGAAGGGGGTAAGATGAGTGCACTGTCACAAAGTATCGAAGTAAAATATGGTTGCTGATTACCTTTGCTTTGCCTTTTTTATTCTCATTAAACCTTTTAACATACAAAATAATCATGATAATTTATCCATCATGAAACCACCACCAGGCGCTTGTTCTAGCAGTAACCCATAATGCTAAAATTTTGTTCTCAAGTGACAAAGTACATAACCAAGTTTAATTTTGCACTTCACTGACCTGTAGAACATGTCTTCTTCACTGTCAGTTGATAATTCACTGTCATCGTCAAGGTCCTCATCAAGCTCCTGTAGAGCATCACAGAGATTTAAATTCAAATCACTAAGGGTGATGGAAAAAAAAATACATATATAACTAAAAATAAACTTATATCAAAGTATTAAAGGTACATCTTACAGATAAGAATATTTACATTCACTAGCCTTATAAAAGACATCAGAAAACAAATTCCTATCCCAAGAGGTTTTGACAAGCACTACAGATCTAGTGAGATAGCTTACATGCATGTAAAAATAGTCATCATGTTTCAGTAACCACAAGTAAGTGAACATTACACTTTATAATTTTCTGAGCCTTTGAGAAAACTATGTGTCTTTGTTTTCTAGACTTGCTTCAAAATCTGCCAGAGTGCTGAATCTAGATCTCAGCCTGGGGACAACAATGAAATAAGTTCTAGAGTTTACATCAACTTTGATGGTCATAAACAGAGCCACAAAGAAATAATTATATCTCAAAAGAAAAAACAAAACAAACAGCAACGTACAATGTTGGATCATCACTGTCACTACTTGTGTCGCTGTATGAATCACTGTCTTGATCATCCTTATTGTCTAAAATAGTGACCTCTCCTTCCTCTACAATGAAACTCGTATCACCAACAGTGGTTACTTCACTGCCAGTGACATCAACGTCTGCATCAAAGCTGAAAAGGAAGCAACAACCAACAGCTGAAAGATCTAGATAACACAAAATGTTGAAAAACATCTTTTCCATTGATGTGATGTATATGTATATGTAACTGCAGTATTACAGCACACAAAATTCATGTAACACGGTGTATAAAGATGAATTTAGTGATTATCTTTTGCTTGTCTTGAAACTCACTGGTTAAAGTGATGCAAGCAGTGACAGGATGATCATAATGATCATAAAATTCGTGACAGACAAATAATTTGCAAACAGAAATGACTATGTGAAAATCAGCAACTGATTACTGCCTATGTCTTCCATTCACCCATAAGGCTAGCAGAGTAGTATTATAAGCAAAGAACTAATGTAAGGTATCAAAGACAAGTTTCTCAGAATTAGGATTCATATACATAAGTGACTGGTGAATTATATAATCAAAGTACCTGCTGTTCTGTAAAACTATGGGAGTTTTCTGCATTGGCACGTCTCGAGACTTGGAAGGAGTAGATGTTACTCCAGAATAAAAAGGATCTGTACCAAAACAACAAATGACTACATTGTAATGTCAAAGTCTTCGAAGACTAGCCAAAAACATAAAGCAACTGCAAAACGAAAGCAAATAGATAGCTTATAAGGAAGAGTTTTCTGTAAGTGAACAAAGATTACCAAGCTTGAATTTCACCAGACGATCCCAGATCAAGACGTTTCCACAGGCTTTGAACACTCAAAGGAGCTTCTTTGGTTCCACAGCCACGCACTCCACTTTTGGAAGCCACAATCCCAAGCAAACTAGAGGGAGAGAAATATGTTTATGATACGTGTATAAACTAAGGGGAGAGAAAAGATATTATGTTAAATGGATAAAAGTGAAGTGACTTACCCCGCTCTTCGTCGCATCTCCAAGGACAAAAGATGTTGAGCGAAGGCCGTGTCTGATGAATACACACACATACACTTCATTTTCCTCCAGCTGTCATAAACATCTATCGCCACAGATATCCGTCTGTGATCCTCATTACACTGTTTCTTTGCCTTTTTCTCTCTTCCTCTGGATACCAACCGGCTTCGAGGCGAAAGCAGCTTCCGTCCCGAGCCGATTCGATTCTCACAAGCAAATGATTGAATATCAGTTTATGGAACAGGCCATCTGATAGGGTGAGAGAAAAAATGAGAAATTGTGCGATATTTTCCAGGAAGATTGTACGCTACGATAGGACTATTAATTTTATGCGATAAATTATGCGATTTTTTCAGGGCTAATTTACATTGTTTTACCAGGTTTCAAAGGAGAAAAACCACTTTAATGTTGTTTAATGACCAATTTGAACGTAAACGAATAATAAAACATCCATTTAAAACAAAATAGTTAAATTTGTCCGAATATTTTGACCCACAAAAGAAAAAGGACACTTACTTAACATTACATCATGCCCTTACACCGCTGACCACACTGCTTGTCTCTGAAATCAAAATGGCTGCCTAGATACTGCGATCGAAGGGTTTAGATGTCTTAGATGTCTTGCAAGGAATTCTTTAGTAGTAAATCACCTTAAATAACATTAAGATTGGGAAAATGTTTAATTAAAGTTAGAATTCATTGTTTTCTTTACTTGAATTTAGCATTTTTTTACGAATTATGCAATTTTCCTCAAATTGTGTGATCGGATACAATTTGAAGTCAATTGTGCGAAATCACACCATCGCGTAATGCACCTATCAATGTAAACCCCGTGGGGGGGGGGGGGGAGAGTGCGGGTAAGGGGTGGGGATTTGACAAATTTTAAAAGTTTTTGATCAAATTCCCCAGGGTGGGAAACGAAAGGTCAATCAAAAGTGTCAAAAAAAGCCCCCACCCCAGGGGAAAAATCTATACAAACAATACTATAATACTGTTTTAAACAAATTAAAAGAACATTTCAAAAGTACGTCCTTACTAAACATAAGCTTCGTTAAATTACTCACTGTAATTTAAAGTATTTTCTCTCTCCACTGGTATCTCTTATTTTGAACAACAAAACCACTCTCGGAAGATTGACCGTGCTATTATAATATTAATGAAACGTAAAATGCTTTATAACATCTGCTCAACATGTCGAAACAGGTCGGATCAGTGACCCGTAAAAAATCCTATGACTTTCATCGTGGAATTCGATTTCAATTGAGTTTTACAATCAGATGGGAACTTGAAGATAAAAACTTTCTCAAAATAGACATTATCTGTTTAGATGACAGTTTAAAGTATCGGATTATGGCGATTAAAACAAATTAAACCTTCACACCTTTCTCCAACAGCGTGACTTTCAGAAAGCCTCGAGGGACGGACTTGGTAACCGCTTCTGAATTGATACCAAGCTTCTGTCAGTCAAAGTCAAATGTCCCGACCTCGGGGTCGCTTCGCACGATCAAAAGCCCGACAGGGGGATAGTCTCAGGCATCAAATCCCCGCCCCTTGCCCGCACTCCCTCCCCCCCCCCCCCCACGGGATTTACATTGATAGGTGCATAATATCAGATGGCCTGATGGAAAAGTATGATAAAGTATACACAGTTTTTGTCTTCATGGGCCATGCATTTTGGAAAGAAAACATTTAAGACACTGGTAAAATTATTGGAATCACACATTTTAAATTGTTGTCTAAATATAACAACAGTTTGATTCGCATAAAATAGGTCTTAAAATGAGGGAATCACGTTTCAGAGGACTTACCTCCTAAATTTCCCAGTGAGGTGGGTCCATGTTCCTCACTCCTCCCCCACACAATTGTGCCTCTGGTGCACATTTTTTGCTTAAACGGCCAGGATTGGTCCCTCACCTGCTGAGCAAAAATTTAGAGAGACCACTGCCCTTGGGTTATCCCCAGAAATTCTAGAATGAACATTTTTTTCACAAAAGAGAAGTTTTCTTCTTACTGGTGTTAAACAGATGCAACCTGCATTAACTTTAAATTGCCACAAACTGGTACAAAACATTAAAATAAGAATACATGTATCTTGTGATGAATGTGTGTACACCCAGAACATATCACAATCAAGTGGATTGAGTGCATGTTTATTTCTGTGATCTTGAATTTGAGCCTTTGAGGTCAGCAGTTGCTCCCAATCTTATGAGCTTCAAAAATTAAAATGGCATTTTGCAGTCGAAATAAAAATGTTTCACACTGAATGGACAAAATAATTTATGAGGCTGTTTTTACAAGAGAAAAAAAAATTGATGTTTTGTATCTTTAATGGCTCTGGAGTATTATGTACAACCTACATTGCCAGATTGATGCATGCTTGTCTTGTATCTTGCTCCCGCGGTTGTCAGCAGCCTTGTGAGTTCGTGCTTTATTTTTGAACTAATTAAGTCCATAAAATAAGCATTTTCAAGGAATTCACTCTTGTCTGTCCCCTGTGGAAATTCCAGATCTAACCCCACCCCCACTTTCATTAATTCCAATCATAAGTATCCCCCAGTGCCTTTGGATTTCCAATTCAAACAACCCCCTCTTACCCTTGGAATTCCATAAAGCCATCCGTGGCGTGTATGGATATTTTCTGGAATAGCCCAATAAAAATTATTACAAACATTGCTTTCAAATGAGAATTATACGATTGAGAATCTCAAAGTCTTCCTTACATTATTTTCCAAATGCCAATTATAACATCAACACTTGAAAGCAGATCTAGCTCAATGTTTATGCTATTTTGCCATGTGATGAAATCATCCCATTAATAATCCACACCACATGGTTTAGAAACCATAATACAAACAGCTAATCTATCTAGAAAGAATAAACATGTCAAGGAATCCCACTAAAAAAAAAAAATGCTGAATTGCCAGAGTGGTTGACCTAGTAATGTGGATGATTGGAAAAAAAGATGAAAGAAACATTGTTTAATTGACATTATTATTCATTCAAAATATTTCCCCAATTCTGGTTGGCTAAAAGCACATGCATAATTCACCATAACCAGCTAATGATGACCAAATTTGGAAGAATTTTGCATTTAATGAACCGATGATGTCAAAAGTGCAGCCTTCTTGCAAGTTAATGCACCATTAACCAAGAAGACCTGGGGACAAGGTTGAGTTGTTTTGGTTGTGAGAACAAAAATGGTGGACATTTCAGTTGTTTCAAGAGTAAGAACTAGGCGAAATCATTGCTAAAAACATGGCAAGAACAGCATGAAGACAACTCGAAGGGCGACATCTGCCCTTTGGAGAATATTTGCGCAGCTGAACCCTAAACGTGCACTATCAAAGATGAACTTAACATTGATGGAGGTAAGCATGTTTTAGCTATGTTTTTAAACTAGGAATTATTTTGAATGAACAATAAAACAATTATCGAATTCGGCTTTCATATCATATGAAGAATTATGGAATTATTTTGAATGAATAATAAAACAATATTATTATTGAATTTGGCTTTCGTATCATATCAAGAATAATGGAGATCTCAGAGGGTGCCATAATTCTTCATAAGATATTCAGCCTCCTTCATTAATTGTTAATTAATTAAACGCACGATCTTGCATTTGAAAAAGAAAAAATTGCAAGAAATGAGGGTGTCTGGTTAATAATTATGGTGTCCACTTTAAATCGCAGGGCTCAAAATAACAGCTGGTAAATGGACAATGTCGGGCCAATATGACCATTTGTCCAGACAAACTTACAGTTGGCTGGTCATTTTGACAGGTCAAGCAAATTAACTGGCAAATTATGTTTCTTCACATTAACTCTGGAAATTACAAAAATGGTTAAATCATAAAATATTTTAGTTGCTTAAAGAGAATACAGATGAAAAAAGTTACATTCTGCGGCTTTTTGAACGCGTCTACTTTTGTAAGTACGCCAAAGAGGCAACAATCAGTGTTGCATCAATCAATGTCTTCTATCAAAATTGGCCAGAAATAAGAACACTTGGAAAAGGTTTATAAAAAAAAAGAAAAAGGAATTCCACTTTTAAGAGGTCAGTAGCCAAAGTCCCAAATTTATTTCCCTTATTTAGTGTAAATGAAAACTTTTGACTCCTCATATGATGGTCTCTACCAAAACCTATATAAAGCAGACACCCTCCATGAAGCAGACCAACACCAGAGCTTTCCACAAGGGAGACTGCTTCACACAGGTTTGAGTATATGTTTACAAATAAAACTTAGAAAAATGGATTAGACTCAGAAACGTAATCATTCCTTCACATTTAATTGCAAAATATTGTTACCTGTGTTTAATTTCTTTATCTTCATTGCCACTTGAGCTTGACCTAACAGTGTAGAAAACACAGAAAGTTGTTTCATGGACAATTCAAAACAAGACAGATGTAAGTACAAAAAAAACAACTAATGGTTTACAGCAAAATTTGTTGTATTGCACTGCACATATTGCAAACTTCGTAGGGATTTTGGGTTTTTCTGTTCAGTCAATCATTTTATTAAATGCAGAAACAAACAAAACGGATTGAAATCCACCAATCACAAATCACAAACCATGGCCTTTTGAACTCATGCAAGTAAACATGTGTTTCTTAAGAGGTCCGCTAAGATGTTTAAAGGAACAGGAAAAACCCAAAATATGTTAAACGCACAGCGCGGTCCAACGTATTTCACTATAAAAACAATAGATGAACAAAAAGAGGTGACAAACACTGGAGTGATCGATATCTAAATGATGGCAAAGGATTATCTGCATTAGGATTTCCCCAAGAGGAGCCAAAATCTGTTTCTTGAGTCAGAAACCTGAATTTTGATTTTCCGAAAAAAGCCAACCCCAGGCTAACATTTAAAACTCAGCAGCTCGACTTTACACCTTACGTGTAAGTATTTATAACTAAATAAAAAAAAAACCATTTGCTGCTTAATATTTTGAATTAAGTTCGGCACCAAAGTAGTACAACATTATTTTGAAACAGGCCTAATGAAAGGATAATACTAGTAATAGTTGACACTAAAGCTGCCCCCGTTCTGTATATTGTGGGTCAATAGTATTCTTGCTGGTTGTGTAGCTCTTTGAAATATACCGATTCATAATGAAGATTTTCACACATATTCCATACAACAGGTGAGATAAATACACCCAGGAAACACAAGGTTCCATGCACAGTTTCAGCTCGATTTACACAGCTTTGATCAAAACATTCTCAGGTTCGAGAATAGTTTATTCTAAACCATATTAAAGAAAAGATTTAATTAGAAGTTGAAATTTTCACTATTTCTCTTTCCCTTTTTACATTCAGTTCATTTTATTTGCCGGAAAGTAAGCCTTAGAAATTAAAAGGACGTTTGACCAATTCACGCTAGCGCATTCTAGTCTTTGACTTTATAACGGAAGAACATCTGTGAGCAGGGAATAAGTCAGCACAGAATTTGATTGTCAGTGAATTTCTGTAAATGTCCATCACAGTCTGCTAGTGATAAGCTAGCCGTTGTTCACTCTTCTTGCTTGTTTGGGGCTGAGTCTTATTCCAGTCAAAGAGAGACAAAGAGTGTCTGGCAAGGTTTCCAATATAAATCAAAGATTTGTGAACTCGTGTCTCTCCAAGTGTTTATATATACACAGTTGAACGCACCTTATAACCTCGCCTGCGCTTAACGAGTGTCTTTTGGTCCATAACTTTCAAAACAACTGCTCCACAGAATGTCACTGCGTAATGCAAGAGTATCACAGTATGACTGCACAATAAATGTCACAAAATCCACTTGAGCAGTCCCTTCGGGATTTTCTGTCTTTACGTCATCCTAACCATTTCGTACTTGCGGGTGCAAACAATAGAAACGTCATCATTACCTACCGATTCCTCACAGCCCCAGTTCGAGCAAATCGAGATTTTTTCTAGTATACTGACTGTATATTTGAACTGTAAGTAATGTCCTTAATAAACGCGCGAGTTACTAGGGTGCCTCCTCGGGATTTCGCCTCTGGGCGAAATCCCTGCAGGGGCAATTAATAATAATATTATAATAACTCCATTATTTACCCTCGGCAGTATTTATAGCACTAATGCTAGTGGGGCCGAGAAAATGCTTGCAAGAAATAATTCAAATTGAACTTACCACGGTTAAGAATCCCAACTGGCTGGAGGCAAACCAGTTGGCTATTTACAAGGATTTGAACTCCGGACTACTGTGAACAAATTCAGCTAGCAGTGAGAGCGGGACTTGAACGGTTAGCATTAGGTAACATTGGCTGAAGTCAGATTGTTTCTTTCAGTAAAATTACATGAAGAACAACGTAAGTCCAACTTTACTGTGTAATATAAAAGTGAAACAGAAAAACTTTGAACCAGGGTCACTTGCTTTATAGCCTACATCCATATCCACTACACCATCGAGGACTAGCTGTTATTTTGAAAATATACATGTTCTTATATATGCCGTACCCCATTACAATATTTGAAAGCTAACCGTTTTCAGTTCAATGCTTAACCCTAATCACTGCAGATCAGCGCTTAACTCTCTACTGTGTCCTGTCCATAACTGGCGCACTGTAGTTTTGGTTTCTTCAGCTATTCTAGCCTCATTCTACATTTCAGTCTCGTTCCATTATGAAAATGATGAGTTGTGTAAAATTCATAAGGTGTCCAATCTGGCTTCACTCGATGTTATCTAATGCTAACCAACTTGAACTCGGGGTCTCTGAATTGCAAGTCCAGCGCTCAAATCGATCGGCCATGCTGCCTCCTCTTGCTGGACATGTTTGTTCTTCATCGCTGTGTCGCAACAGCATAAACCGTATACGGATCGGAGCTCGTGCAGCAAAACCTGCTTTCATGTGTCAATTATCGAGTGCCCTTTCACACTAAATCCTTGACAAAGCTTAACATTTTTCGGTCTTTTCGAAACAAGCTCGTGAAGGGAGGAAAGGGATGGAAGATACTTTCACACGCTGTACAAACAACGCGTACGTAAACCCTGGTAAACCTCGAACAAGAACCTCTGCTTCTATTAAAAACCTTCTTACCTGCAAAATACTGACCATGGTAATACCAAATGTCCGTCTCTTCGTTTTTTGCGTGTTTGCGCCGTTTTCAAGAGAAAATTCATCCACAGACTTCGCCCAGTATTTTTTCAGCTGTGTTAGGGCAGCCTTCACAAGTCTTCACCAGGGATAGTTCGATTACACAGGGCCCTGGGTGCGGGGCGGGGAGGGGTAGGGGAAACTGGGTGGAAGTGAGACATCAGGGTCAAGATAGACTGCCACATGAAGCCGTATGCCGATAAACTGTTCGTAGTCCTCTATTTTTCTGTAAGATCGTTGAGATCGAGCGCTCACGGTAGACATTTTGAAAATGTACCATGGGGGAGGGAGTTGGGTTTTTATAGCGCGCGGTGGATGAGGAAGGCGAGCGCTCTAACCGATTGAGCTGGCAAACCAATTGGGAGCTGGGAAAGTTTTTTAAGTAGTTTGCTGCTTGAGGAAAGGTGAAACATGAACATGAAGAAGAAATAATGAAAATATGAATTTCATATACTGGAACTGCCTTCTTTTCGCTGGCTGCAGAAGTTGCATTTTGAACTGCGATGATATTTTTTGCATTTATTTAATTTCTTACGATGATTATTAGGGGCACACAACGACTTTTTTTCTCTGTAAAATAACTGTTCAAAAGAGCATATATTGCCTAGAAATTTCTAATTCTCAAGAAAGGCTAAAAATTTCTGGATAACCGATTTATTCGTCTAGGATAATCGAAATTTTTCTCCTTGCCTGCGATTTTCGGAGGTTATGATGATCATGTTCACATTTTATAACTAAAATATTGCCGACCAAAACACATTCCGACTTTTTTGTTCTACATGTACCAACCAAAACTAGACATTTTATTCGCCTGAAAAGTTAAAGCAAAAATCGCTTATTTTCGCTTTTATTACATCCATTGTGAAATTACTGGTCATCCCTGCAATCTGATTGGCTCTCAGCAATGTGATTTATCACATCACAAATCACAATTTTGCTCCAGATCACATCTTTTCTAAATCGCGTCATTCATGTTCTAAAATCGCACCGTTTCTGGGTTAAGTCGCACCGTTTTTGCCTTTTTATTTCCGCTTTTCAACATACTGGCTACGTGATCCATAAAATATTTGTACTGACTGAATTCTGCCGGATTTCAAAATGGCTGAGATAAAGTGGTCATTGGATTGGGTGGAGTGCAATTTTCGTCTTAAATCATACATGTTATTTCAAATCGAACTCGCGCTGAAATCACGCATATGATCGGGCCAAATTGCACTCCACTCAGTTCAATTGCCATTATTTAGAGTTCTTTAGCGCTGCCATTATGAATAATTGTGGTGATCCGGGGAGGGGGAGGGAGGGTACTCCCTTAATGGCTTATACGAGGAGGAGGTTCGATTCCGCCCGAAAGGAATATCTTTTTTAGGCCTCAGGTATATGATAGGGGAGGGAATCACTAGTTGAAGCGACGGATAAAAGGGTATAGGGAAATCTGTCATTTCGGTTTGCAAAAATGCCCTAAAGGGCAGACAGATGCGTTTTATGGATGTAAAAAAGTCCATAAAGCTTTCTAGTTTTTTGATTAGTTCATGTTTTAAAGACAATGCATTTACAGCAGTTAAAAGGGGTTCAAACTTTTTGGGGGAAAGGGGTAACAATTGACAATAGACGGTAAGCGAAAGGGGGAAATGGTATATAAAAGGGCCAGCAGGGATTGGACCTCTGGGCGGAATCTTCCCGCTTAAAACTTTGGTAAGATCCCCCCCCCCCCTACCGCGAGTGATGACCTGATCAAAATTGCTGCCTAAAAAGCCCGGGGGGACTCTTCATATGACAGGGGTGGGGATGCGCCCCCCCCCCGGGCCAAAAAGACCATCGGTTGTTATAGTATCTTTTTATTGTTAGTAGCAACCGAAAAAACGTAATGCTCAAAATATCAGAGGGAAAAATATGTATAAACTTGCGATACATTTACACCATTTTTTTTCAATTTCCTAACAGAATTTGGAATTCGCTTCTGATGATTTTATGTGAATTTGTGATAGGAGTGGATATTTTTATCGGAAGTTTCGTCTTTACAAGTGAAAGTCTCTCATTATTCAAAGGTATTGTCTCCAAAGTTCATTTTCACGTTAACGGCATGAAGTAACAAAAACTAACAATGCATTTTAAATATGCAAAAATGTTAGCTATTGTTTTGCACGAAAATATGAAACATGGAGACAATACCCCTTAATAATGAGATGGTCTCACTTGTAAACACAAAATTGCTGACAAAACATTAGCGAATTGTAGCCCTTATTTTACTACCTTACAATATATTAATAATCTGGAAACTAAAAGGTCATATAAAAGGACGGTTAATCTCAAGAATTTTAATTTTTTAAGCAAGTCTATCAAAAGCGGTTCAAAAAGTCCTCGCTAATTTGTCAAAGTAGACCAAAATATTTACAAAACCGCTAACAAGAGCGCTTCGATACATACTAATCAAACCCTTCTTTCTTGCAATCGGCTAAAGCTATCTCCATGATCTTTCACACACCTTTTTAAAAAGATTGACACTACTACTATTCATTGCATGTCAAAAGCGCTTCGTTTTCTACAGATAACAGCCGAACATCAAGATTGTCCAACTTTTACAGTATATCTAACCATAAAAACTTCATCCCAAAATATCTCGATAACGCGCTCACAGATTTCGCTTAAACGTGACGAACATCGAAGTGGCTATTGGAGGAAAAAGCTCCTGTGAACGATTTTGGAAGAACAGTTCCCAGTGCCGAGAAATACTGCTGCAAGTAAAATATAATAGGTAATGGCGTAATTTCGTTGCTGTGGCAACTCCGATGTCATTGCAACACTGATCATAACAAATGTTCATCTTTATCTAATACAATTGTGGTGGCAATTTTTCCTAATCTTTGTCTATCAGTATGGTGAAGTAGTTTTTAAATACTTTTTTGGGAGTTATTGACCCTGAAAAACTATCGAGCCACCTTAACGCCATTATTATTCTTTGCATCTTAGAAATCTTAGTTGCCAACTTTACACTAAAGACGAAAATTATATTTCACCCTTGGCACCACCTGTCGAGTCTTTGAAGATGTTTAATTAAGTTACCTGTTATTTTGAATATATCAGAGTAACTTAACTCCGTTCAACTTTCTGGTCAAATCACGGATTAGTTTCGCCCTATGGGCAAGCTCTCCATTCCGACTGGCGAGCGAAGCGAGCCGCGAGAGAACTTGCGAGCGATCGAGCGACTCTTGTATAACTTCTCGCGATTCTCCCAAAAAGAGAGCTTGCTCGCAGGCTAGGATTAGAATCATAAACGCTTTTATACCAAAAAATCACGGCATGCCCACTGCAAAAAGTCCTGCATTTATAGAAAAGCCGTTTAGGATTTTGCGAGCTAGCTCAAGACGTGAGTAACAGACCACTGAATTATCTAAAATCCAAGTAAAAAGGGTCAAGCATTCGAATGATCATCTGGTTTCTCAAAAATCTGTTGAATTCATCGTGCTTTTGCTTTTGATATCTTACGTCATAAACCAGTGGCCAGAAATTCTATTCCTTTGTATCACACACTCAGGAAAAACAGGTTGGACCAAAAGCTTAATAAAAACCATTCCTTAATTTTGCCAAAAAAGACACTAACCTTTGACAAACCGTCCTGTTTTAACCACTATAGCTAAAAAGCTAATTAACCGCCTGAAAACGTGACCCGAATTCATCATAAGATGACTTATATAACACAACAAAAATAAAGCCCGCGCTCTGATTTCTGATTGGTCAGTTAGCCATCAACATTTGCCCATTGGTGCACGCCAACGAAAAGCTACCGTGGTAAGGTTCAGTCAAATTGAGAAAATCTCCTTTCTTGTAAGGTCAAAAATGCACCGATAAAATATACAAATGAAAAGTAGAAGTTGAGAGAGTACTCATTTGTGGCTTTGAGGGAAAGTGAAAAGGTCAAGCCACAAATTTGCCTTGAAGGACTTCGTCCTTGTTTATTTCGCGGCGACTTGGTCTAAAGTATTTTTTCTTGGTTAGCAAAAGCTCTCACTTAAGGTTTGAGAAATAAAATTTGCAATTCAAAAATTTATAAATTTTCTACTAGCTTTATTAATTAAACCGTTTTCGCAGGTGGCTCTGAGTATTAGATAATTCTTTTTCTTTTCAGTACTATGTCTTTTGCATTACATCTTGAGTTCACAAATTCACTACACTCATTTGAATTTGTAAAAAAGAGAAAAACTTTCAAGGAAAGAAATTAATTTCCATTCTCTATTTTATTTTTTGTGTGCGATAGTTTTTGCTTTTGTTATTTAACAAATTAATTATAGTAGCCTGACAGGAGCTTAAACGGCAGCTTAAATTGGTTATTTTTTTTATCCACAAAACCGAGGTAATGTATAAAGGAAAAAGCTTCCTTTGTGTTTTAGTTTCTGAAACCGGAGTCTGCCGTTCACCAGAGTCCGAAAAACGGTTTACATTCTTAAGAAATTTCATAATCCGTTATCGTTTTTAGGCTGAAAATTTTCCGGGGCTAATTTTTGCCTCTGCATTTTGTGATCATGAATACATTAAATAAAGATGACACTTTGCTCTAGCTGATGTCGTACATTGTGTCATATCAATGCAAATATGTCAAAAGTTTGAAAACACAACAAATTGCACAAGAGGATCTTTCTTCGCTTCATTACTGCATGTCAAGTAGAAGAAAATATCTTGCTCTTAACAAAGACATTTAGGTTTCCTAATGTGAACAAGTAAGCATTTCGCCTACTTGTTAGGACAGAGACCTCACCTAACTAACAAAAATCATCATATTTGTTACTTAGCTGTTAGGGAAGTAGCTGAGCAGAATTTTAATTATCCAATAATTTACTGATAACGTGTAAATAACAATAGAAACCGCCATCTTTCTTGCGTCGAGTTTTATGTTAATTTGGAATCAGTCGGCAGGACTGTCCGTTTGTAGCAACCAACTTGCTTAAAAAACAATGGAGACTTGATATCTCCATGATCATTTGTAAAGAGACCCATAGCAAGTTTGGCGCAATAATATTAGCAGTAAGGAAAAACTTATATTAACTTTCAATTAACTTAAAAGGTTTGTAGCCTCACCGGCTCGGCAATTTTGTTCACCAATTAAAAATATATATATATACATATCCGTGCATATTTATTCTTGACAGCAGAGTCATCTAAGCTCAATTTTTGGGTTTGGTTGCAGGTGTTTAACGAAACACTGTTAAAGCTTGACTTGTTGGTTTATTGTCGTAAAAGTTTCTCCTGCAAGCAATGTTATAATCAAGCTTTGTTCAAGGTTAGTAACTTGCAATTGGTATCAGTAGTTTTGTTAGTTTAAATATCCTCCTTAAGCTGGCAAAAAAGACGTGGATTAGACACCTGGAAGTATTATAAAGTGTACAGAAGAAGAAAAGAGGAATTATTTCCTCCTTGTGCCAATGCTATAAGATAACAGTGAAATAATTTCAGTTTAGTTGAATATTGAGTCTTTTTATAAAACATTTTTTTTTAACGTTAGCTGAACTCGGTAACATGCATAACTTCGTGAACACTTCTGCGCCTTTTGCGTTGTCTGAGCCATTTTGTTTGACATTTGACTGTTGATTCAACCGGCGGAACTTTCTTACCGGTATTTAAGAACCAACCTAGAGGTAAAAAAGGGTCCCATTTTTGTGGGTTTTTTGGTGTCAAATTTCCGATTCTTTTAATACCACATTAAAATTTGCTGAATCTCATTAATGCATCGAAAACGAAAAACAGCTTTATATTAACCAAACTCGTGACAAAACAAATTTTTGACCTAACTATGGATGTTTTCACAACAGTGTCGACTTTTTTACTCACAAGCAATATTGTTACTGAGCTGGGTTTAAACGCAAGAAAAAAGCAATAAGCCGATCGTATTTTAAGCATCTTTTTACGGTGGAAATTCATTTGCTGGCTGCAGGATTCTATGTTGGTTCAACGTTTGGCAGGAAATCGCGCTTCTATCGCCAGCTTTTGAAAGAAATTTATTCATAACCTATCCTTGTGAACGTCCCTTTGTTATGGAAAGTTCTCTTGGCACTTCCATGTAAAGGTTTCAAACATCATACAATTCCTATCTCCATAATACGGACAACTCTGTAATGCAGTATTTGGGGTCCCTAGTTTAATTCCGCAAATTTGCGTTTTCACTGTGCTAAACTTGGTTGCTGTATTTACTTTTTTAAACATTTTTTTCGTTTGTTTTTTAATTTTTTGACTTAGCTTCACTGTAATTTATATTTAGCGAGTGGAAATTCGATACTCACGGTAGTAGGCAGTTTGCTAACAGTGCCGTAGCCAGACCAAACGGCCAACCGAGGCAAGGCGGGAGTTGCTAGGGGGGTTCGGGAGCATGCCACCCCCCCCCCCCCCCCCGAGAAATTTTGAACTTTAGTCTCTCGGAAATGCGATTTGCAGCGTTTTCTGGGCCTTCCGGTAACTTTTTTTCGAGTTAATTTAAGTGGAATTTAAAAAGCAATAACCAGAAACAAGCTACATAATCTGGGTGACCGTTAACCTCGCCAATGGTTTTGATCAGTATTTGTTAAAAAAAAATTTGAGTTAACGTACGTAGCCCCTTCAGATCGATGATATGGTAATTTTTTCATAGTATATTGACTGAATTGCTGAATTCTTTGTAATATCATGATGCGTTAAAAATATCCGATGATCGCTTATGTAAAACAAAAATGATCGGCGAAATTCGTCAAAATTTTACCGAGGCGAGTGC
This sequence comes from Porites cylindrica, assembly GCA_964035525.1. Taxonomy (NCBI): domain Eukaryota; kingdom Metazoa; phylum Cnidaria; class Anthozoa; order Scleractinia; family Poritidae; genus Porites; species Porites cylindrica. Next base: position 46,940,676 of record OZ037775.1, read on the forward strand.
CTCGGTTGGCCTCATACTAGCTACGGCGCTGGCTAGTCATTGTAAATTTGGCATATAGACAGACATTACGAAGTTGAAATCATATTTCGGCGGTTAAATTCTGTATATTAAATGGTAGTTATGTTTCAAGTAATTCCTAGAATGGTTGAACTCTCCTTGGTAAAGAATGTAATAATAGTTTAAAGGTTGGTTTGCAGTAATACTTTGTTACTCCCTCATCGTGGTAACAATATACTGAAATTAAAAATATTTTTCTTGTGCTGTGGTTTAAACAGGTTTTAGGAATGAAAAATGCAAGTATATAGTAGATTTAGCGGGACCTGAAAGGTTTTTAAGCGTGTCCTCGCGCAAATCAGATTACCGACTAGAAATTTCTAAACCTCTATAAAGGATAAACATGTCTTAATAACTGTTCCACTAGTCTAAGATATTTGAGTTTTGAACTAATTTTTCTACAATTTTTTTGGGTTTTCGTTTTCACAACTTATCCCCAAGATGTTGCCATTATTGCTAGAATTAAAAACTGGTCTCCTGAAAATTTCGCTATAAAGACAAAGCCTCAGCCCCAGCATCTTGTACTGCAAGAACGGTTATTCCATTTCCTCAAACTTAGACAGGAACCATCAGAGCAGCTTACACTTACAGAGACAAACTGGATGTAAAACTGTGTATATTTTCACTTCTTCATGTAATTATATTTACTATTCGAGGTTATGAGAACGCTTAGGTCTGGTGCGCGTTATAAAAGTTTGTAGTGTATTGTTAATATTGTTACAAAATAAAATGAAGTTTTGACCGTTCGAGAGTGGATCGTTAAAGGAGCTTTGCCATGAGAGTTAATTCAAACAATGGGAACCACCACCAAACTGACTGAAACATAAAAATACAGTGAAACCTCTATTAAGCAGACACCTTCAGGACCCTCCCAAGTGTCCGCTTAATAGAGGGTGTCCGTTTAATAGAGGTTGTAAAAATTGCGCAATGGTTGTTAACCATTCAACTGTTACTCTGTACTGAAAGGCAGGCTTCAAAATACGATAGTGCATAAGGAGTGCATAAGGAGCGTTCAGAATAGTGTCTAGCTCAGATAGTCACCCCGAAGATGACCCTTATGCGGTTTCACTGCCATTGGTTGATAAACTAATGTGCGCTGATTGGAACCGACTTTAAAAAAGTTAAAGAGAACTGTGGGTGAAACAAGCACTACAGTACGTGAGGAAGATTTCCTGAAGATATGAATAATTTGATTGGAGGTAGAAAAGTCAGATGGCAGAGCCACTTGAAACCTCTGACTCTGTCTTTGTTCAACTATTGTTAAATTGTATTGAGAATAACTCGACCAATAAATGGATTTGCACTAAATTTGTTGATGGCAAATAAGTCGCAAAAACGTGCAAACATAGGAGTAATTTGGCCGTTGGAATTTTTTATTGTTTTCATGCTCAGGAATGGTAAAAAATATTCCAGGGGCAAATACAACAGCTGTTCTCGTATACTGCAAATCAGTCCACGTGAGGAGACCACTATCTTTACTATGTTATTTTTTTCTATTGCAGATGTCAATGCAAGGAAGAATTTTGCTTGTATTAATTTTGTTGCCAGTGTGGACAGTTACAGGCAAGTAAAATTATGATTCGTTTGTATTGTCGTCTTTTACGTTTTTTTCTTTTCTCTGTTATGTATTAACAAACCAGCTAGAAGTGTAGCACGAAACAATTCAAGAGCAAAGTATGGGCAAGCCGGCCGGCATTTTCAGTGTAAATGATAATAAATGTGCAAAAATTAATTTTTCGTTGACAAGCAAAATGTTGAGGTTAACTTGAAACGTTCTAAGGCAATACAAATGCTGAAATTGTTGTTATCAATTATTTATAAAAACATTACTCCATGTCCATTCGGCTTTCGTATCATATGAAGAATTATGGAGATCTCGGAGGGTGTTATCCGCCTCGGCCTACAGCCTCGACGGGTAACACCCTCCTCGATCTCCTTAATTCTTCATAAGATACTCAGCCTCATTCATTAATTGTTAATTAATGCATCCTTCCATTTTTTTTGAACAGTTTATTATTTTTAATGAATGAAAGAGCAGGCCACTGAGATAAAAAAGGGGGTCATTACAACGAATAATAACCTACTGTTCGATTTCAGTAGCCACAATAGTGACCTGCTGGTTCTAAAACAATGGAAAGGTGCATTCAATCGGATAATGCCCTCGCTCTTCAGCCGTCTGCCGCTGTTTTGTTAGAGGGCCTTGGGCTCAAACATTATCCTGTATATATTACATAGCATCTTTAATTACCTAATGTATTACTAACCTTTTTTACTGTTTTCTTCAAAATTTGCAAGATAATCTAGGTTGGTCTACCCTGTCCGTTCATATAGCTTCGTTACTAAATCTCACGGCTTTCTTTACTTGCGTAACTTTCAGAACCTCGCCTTAAACCAAACAAGCTTCTCTCACTATATTTTTTGATCAATAATGTCCTTAATTATTAAAATAAGAGTCTTTTATTAGAGTCTGTTAATTTCCGTAATTTCCCGTATTCTGAAAACGTAAAACCTACAAAAAATTGCATTCAACTACGGTGGATCCATGTTTTGTGCCATTCAGCTCAGAGATTGCATTTGACTCTTTGCATGTGACTTTTTATGTTTCTCAACCAATCTCCTTACCAATGGCGGTGTGTACAGTTACTTTTTATAGAACTGACACTCAGACAAACAAATGAGTCTTAAGTCATTAAAATATAACATTTGTCTGACTCTTAAAAAAAAATGAAAAACTCGAAACAAACATTGCAAACATCATGTGTCCCTCCGTAACAGACCCGGTGAAACCCTATTCAGTGGCTTAATTCAGTGTATCCAGTGATAATTAATCCTCCCTAATACCTGGGAAATAGTTCGTTTCTACCCACATGATTTTTGCTCCCCCCCCCCCGCCCACTTTCTATTGTGGCTTCTACAAAATCAGTGTATTTCGTTATTCATATTTGATATTTAAAGGAAGCAAAAATATAAAGCATAATTACCATTGACAAAAAAAAAAGAGTTTTAAAAGGTTTCATACTTTTAAAGATGTAGGGCATGTTACCCCTTTTAGGTTTTATGAGAGATACAAAGGCTAAGAACTAAAAACGCAGTGGGAAATAAACCAGCCCGGTGATGTCTTCTCTGGTGAACCGGTGAAAATATAGATTTCACTGGGTATGTTAAAAAGGGGTGTTCATGATCATTAGCCGATATAATAGCGATCATATGCATGATAATCCGACTTCTCAGCAGTGCTAAGGAACCGAAGAGAATTCTTATTACTTATAACGTGTCAAGCGTTAAAAGTTAGCCTGTCAAGAAAGTAAGGTTTGTGAGTTTTTGTTTCAAACATTGATTTTCGCACTTCTATTTGCAGTTGTCAACTCTGACGCATGTTCCTTTGCTGTTAACGGATCCAGTGGGTTCATCAGCTCCAGTGACACCGAGAACTACAAGCGTTGTACGTGGATCATCACAGCACCATCCAACCACACCGTCAAACTGATATTTACGACATTTAGTCTATATACTTATTACTGGGGTCGAGCCGAGATCCAAGTTTATGACGGAAAAAGGAAAAATGATCCCGTACTGGGAGTTTTTACTGGAAAAAGACAGCCCTTCCTCATACAAACAAGTGGTCGATTCATGATGTTGATTTTAAAAAAGAAGTATTGGTTTATCCGTAGTATCTTTAAAGGAGCATATTACACGGCAAAAGGTAAGCGATAATAAGTTATCAAAACGACAAAATGTGAACTCAACAAGAATGCTAATTAGCTCATCATTAAAATGAGTTTGACTAATGGCGCGGCTCACGGGTCGCAGGTCGTGGATTATATGTCGCGGATGCGGATCGAAAGTCGCGGGTGGAAAATTATTTTGCGTGAAATTCAAGTTAGAGTTCGAGGTAAATGACTAAAAATGACCTGATAATATGTAGGTAATAACTCCTCTAAGCCACTAAAAAGAATCCTCCTTTTGAAGGAGGGTCTAGGTGATTGATAAAAAATTTCACAACTGAAATGCAATAACTCCCCTATCAAACTTAAAGTCTCAAAACGTTTACAGAAAAAAAAATCGTTTTTATGCACAAGACTCCTCGGGAGCAACCAACACCCAATTCACAGTTACGAATGTCAGCGTCAATATTATCGTCTAAAGGAAAGAGCTTATAAAAGAAAAATCGGACCGAATTATGTTTCTTTCCTATCGCATATCGGGCCCCGACGAATAGTTACCTACTGCTCCATTTCAGTGACCCAAGTTAGAAGATGCTGGGTAGGTTTCTACACATGAATTCACCTGTCAAAACTTTGACAAGACTGAGACTCGATTGTTTTTAGAGCGTGAACAAACGCGTGACCAAGCTAAAAGCACATCTTTCAAACTTTATTCGTGAAAGGTTTTTTTGTCCTAAGTTAAACAAACGAAATCCAAGATCTTTATTGGAATATTCTCTCATCGATAGGTTTCAATATTTTATAGCAATGGAGGCTCCACCACACGTGTATGCTGAGGCTCCGCTAAATATTCTTGGGTTTCGTTGAGCGAGGTGTTCTACGATACAAAGAGTATTCGCTTATATTTTTGAAGTAGGTTTAAAGCAACTCTAATTTTGCTTGCAACCTGATATAACTTGAAATCCGAAATTGACTTTTTCAGAAAAGCCAAGGATCAGGGTACCGTTGGCGGAGTGGCGAACTGTACCAAATCATTATATCTGGTTTCTGCTAGAAGGTACCCCACCAATTAACTTGACCGTAGTGAATACGTCAACATCTTTGGAGGGCGGTTTCATCAAAAAAGGATTTAAAATAAATCAGACGGGTACCTACAAGTACACTCTACTAGCAGAAAACAATGAAGGAAATGACTCAAAAACGGTTGACGTAACCGTTCTGGGTAAGGATTCAATGCTGTTAAATTTCATTCAATGTAGATGAGACATTTTGCAATTAACAACCATAGTAGTTCGCTCAAATAGTTTTGTTAAATTTTGTCCTTATTTTATCTGTTGATGATTCAGTTCATTGGGTGAAAAATAAATGTACAGAATTTTTGACTACTTGCTCTTGTTTCGCCATTGTTTTGTACACGGGTAATTTGTGTCCATTTAGGTTTGTAAACAATGCGAACAGTTACCAAAATATAATATTGGAAATTTGGTCTCACCCTTAATCGATAAGTAAAAATGAAAATTCGTTATTGAAGTGTACCGCTTTCTTGAAAAATCCCCCACCAACTGCGTTATTCTTGCGGGATTCATTTTACAGATTGCAATCATTGGTGTCGCAGTACAGGTTCGATAAGTTATGGCCAAGTTACCAACGAACATGACTGTAGTGAAAGCAACATAACACATAACTGGAATTGCATTCCAACTACAACCACTAAATTGTAAGTGTATTTCCTTTTCCCCCTTAGATTTATTGCTGTAATGTTTTCTTATTTTTTCAGTATGGACTCCGGTGTTTCAAAATTTTAAAAACTGTTTTGTTTTAAGATTTTATCGTTCTTTATTTATTTTTAAAATTGCCATTGTTCTATCCCAGTAGTGAGTTTCACACACAAGTTACAAAATGCTCCAAAATCCCGACCCTGAAAGTAAGACAACTTTTTTGCAGCCTCCATGTACCTGTTTTATTTTAACGTGACAAGAGCGCTAGGCTACTTTCTAGTAATAAGCGCTTTAAAGGCTGACGATCAAGTGTCTCCATAACATTGCTCCAGATCTTTTTAAGAGTTATTTTATTAGGTCTTCACATGTTCATTCGACTAGGCGTAATGGTTTAGATATTTTGTACTGAATCTGCCAAGAAAGGAACATTTTATGCTGGAAACCAGGCTTTTAATAACTTGCCACCCCATCTAAAGGAAGTTGACTCCACAGTGATTTTAATTTTTAAAACACTTCTTAATGATATTATTTTATAGAGTTCTTGTAAATATTTTGGATTTTTTTAGAGTCTTAATTTACGTAGTAATATAATTCTTAGTTTTTATCCATTGACATTGTACATGGTTTTTACATTTTTTCTGACAGTTGATCTGTTTTAGTTATTTTTTCCTTTAATTGTCAATTTTTTAGTTGCCCAGGGCACCCATTTATAACAACTTCAGCTGATGGGTTTAAATATGTTATCATTATTATTATTAACCTTGGACTTTCAAATGAGCGCGCATGCAATTCAAAACTTGACCTTTCATCTACAATGTGGAAAAAGTTTCGCCTGCCCCCATTCAGCTTCTCAATCGTTATCTATAGCATAACCTGTTGCACACTATTGAATAAAATACACGTGGGCGCGCGTTTCACTGATGATGCTTATGCGACAGATTTCCAAAGAAATGACACAGGCGCATGAAAACCTGCAGCGCGCTATTTCAACCTTCCTTCCTTCCTTCAAGCATGCTGCATGCAGTCTCTTTTACACCAGGGAATCACGGAGCTTTGCAAAAGTCTTACCTTTCAAATCGGCACTCAAAATGCCCACGGAATCAATAAATGCTGCTCTATCAACTAATTCATTATTATTTTTTACACATTGCCATGTTCCAGGCCAACAATAACATTGCATAATGTTTAACGAGCGTCCGTAAACAAAACTGAGAACTAACATTTATCTTTTTTCTCATTAGTATTATTATTATCATTGTTATTATTATTATTATTGTTATTATTATTATTAATTATTATTATTATTATTATCACTATCATCATCATTATCATTATTGAAGATGATGTGAACTGTGAAAATAAAAACTTTAAATGAAGATGTGGTCGCCGCAGTGTTAATTGCAATTTAAACAATTGCTAATAAACCTGGTTTTGTTTGAAAAAAAAAAAAAAAGTTGTGTCCCAATGCGTGGGTCTTCATAGCTCAAATGGTAGAGCACTGCAGCGCTACCCGTCATGGGTTCGAATCCTGTTGAAGTCCCGAATCCGAATTTTTTTCGGTTTTATTTGCATTTGCTTAAATTGTAATTACCACTGCATATATTCATTTAAAATTATCATCTTCATCATTATCATTATTATTACCATTATTTACCGGTAAAGGTAAATTCTAATTATTTTCCACTATATAAAGCTTTACATTTAAACCTTAAAATAATTCAATAAAAATGGGTATCATTATTGTTATCGTCGTTGTTGGTTTGTCCCCACTGACGTACAATTAATTATTTCTTCTATTTAATCTCCTAAAATAACTCGAATTTGTAAGACAGCCAGAAAAGAAAACATCTAGGACTGTTTTATTTTGCTAGCTCGATAATTTGTTCGTGTGAGATCTATATGGTTTTTCTATTGGCAAGCGGATTTCCACTAAGATCTTCGCTAATATAATATTTTAGTAGCAGGTTTTTGCATGATGTTTTTTACCCTCTTTACTTTAATTTTGCTGCAGGGATTTATCGTCAAGCAAGATCGAGAAGCTTCCGCCAGGAATATTCACAAATCTTTCTTTTATGGAAAAGTTGTAAGATAACCAGATATTTGTGTTGTTTATTCTTAGTGTTATTATTTGAGGATATGGTAGTATACAGCAGCTATCTTCCGAAAAAGGAGGGTGGGTGACGAGAGGCGTCGAGGTATATATCTGGTACTATGCACTCTCCCTTAGAGGGATGATCGTTTTACTATTTATCAGTTGTTTACTTAGTAAGTGCTATATTTTGGTTTAATTGAAAGTGTTTCCGGCGATCTCATCAAGTGTATTTTTAGGATTTTGTTGTAAATTATATAAGATAATAATTTTGTATCTAAAAGTAAACTGCAACAAGTCAAATTACGTCACTTTCTTGATATTTTCTGGTAAAGCTGGTTTGGTTGTCCCCCGCCCATAAAAGTGAATAGCTTAAGATATTTCAAGTTACGGGAGTTAATCAAAACGCGCACTGATTAGGTACAAATTAAATTTATGCTCTTATTATCTTAAGATATCACTCTCCTGATGATTCGTAAACTTTTCATGGCAGCCTGATCGGACAATAGGGGTTTATTTTTTGTTTCACTAACCGTCGTCTTTTGCAGTTTGTGAGTAACTCTCCAAACACATTTTAACCATTTTCAAAAGCTGTAATCGGGATGTAAACATCTTTGCTCGGTTTGATGAGAAATGTGTCAAACCCTCTCTGAAAACCAAATTGACATTATAAATTCATGTTTAAATAATGTCATATCACTGACTTTAAAAAGAACTGTTTTCAGAGAGTTTCTTTAAAAAATATCCCTCGCGCCGCACACTTCGGGTGCACCATCAGGAGGGTCTGAATGGGGGGGTCCACTTGTCGGTTGTCGGTTAAAATTCAGTAATTTTGTCGGTAGTCGGTTAAAATTTTCGATCTTTGTCGGTAGTCGGTTAAACTTTTCAATTTTCGCCGGTTGTCGGAAAATCTCAGTTAATAAGTAAAAACGTTTGTTAATTATTAATATTTTTTATGTATTTCACCCACTTTTCAAGACTTTGATCCCTAAGGAAAGAGTAAAACTTGCAAGAATGCATCATTTGTTTGCGCCTAAACCGTTCATTAACTCTTGTTTTTTGTGCAACATGAACGTTTATTTCATCATTGTTTGCCATTAAATGAATAATTAGTACTGATAAAATCACCAAAGCTTTTATTGTATTTAATGCGAACTTGGTTTCCCTGTCGACTACAGGGCACAGTAAAAAGTAACTAATTAATTTTGGATACTTAAATTATTTTTATTGAAAAACTGCAAGGGATGACAGGCTGCACATCTATCCCTCTCATGTTTTGGCTCTAACAAGCATGTTCTTTGCCATGATACTCCTTTCTTGTAGGAAATAATAGGTGGTTCTTTAAAATTTTGGCAAGGTAGTGGTTGGTTTTGTATGAGATTCCACTTTTTCATTAAAGCTTCTTTTCTATAGACACTAAGGGCAGGTATTGTGTCACGAAAGGCAATATTTCAGTCTTTTTCTTCCTGGTTGTCTTTTTTCAGGAGCGCTGCCTTCCTTTCTGTGAGTTTTACTTCTAATAGCAATTTTTCTTTCAAAATTGTGTGGCTAGCCTCTGTCCATCAAGCGCTTTTGAAATCTGAAATACTTCCTCAGAGGAGTTTGTTCGTAGGATTCTCACGCTTCTCGTTTGTCAAACAGGGGCTTTAACAATTGGTGGGTGATAAGAGGTGAAAATGTATATACTGTAAGGTTTCCGTTTCAAATGCGTCTTTACGTCAAGGATAGCTTTTTCTCATTTTTTCGCTGAATGTTGTACCTTGGTATACAACCGTTTCTAAAAAGAATGTCTCATTTTCAGATCTTTCGGCCGTGAATTTCATAGGAGGGCATATAAGTTTACTTGTTCCGCGAAGAAATCTACGATGTCTGGTTTACCTATGTCCCATAGGGAAAAAATGTCATTTATGTAGCTTTTTCAAACAGTTGGTTTAAAGACGGTTTTGCTTAAACTTTGTGTTTCAATATGTGCCATGAAAATGTTGGAAAGGAAACTGCTGTCTTTGTGCTCATCGCGGTAACGTGGGTTTGTACTGATAGTTGTTTACATTAAACGGGAAAGAATTTCCTTTAAGGATAATCTAAGCAAAAAACGTTCGGTTTTTTCACGTTTGACTTTTCAATAAAATTTATAAAGTCGGTAGCATCTTTAAGGTGTGACTTTGTGATTTTGATATTGGCTGTAGCAATGTATCGAAATGTACCTGTATCAACAACAAAAAAAGGAAATTCTTTCCCTTAGACCATCTGATGAGTCACAAATTTAAAGAGGTTACTTACTTCCTCGAGCTAACGGTTAGATTAAATACAAAATGCTCTTTTTTCTGGAAACAAATATTGATAATATCAGCCCATGTCGGTAGTCGGTTAATATTTTTCCTGTCGGTAGTCGGTAATTTTTTTCTCATTTTGTCGGTAGTCAGTAATATTTTTCCCCCTTTGTCGCTAGTCGGTTAACCCCATTCACACCCTCCATCAGGGGGGTCTTTCTATCGTACCGCCATGTTGCTGCACCAGTGGGGTATGCTAAGCGACTTAAAACACTTTACCACATCGCTTATATTTGCTTTTACTTTTTTCAAGTTTCGCTACTGATACGTAAGGTGGACTGGATTACCTACGGTTACAAGGTCTTCAACCTTATCATTGCTATTGCACGCTGAGATTAGTTGATCCTCCTGAAAGTTAGCCTACCATGCACGGAAGCGTTTTTAGGGAGTCGTATTCCATTCCTCTCCACAAAAACCTGCTAACCCGAGACCAACAATCCTTTCCAACTGTTTTTCGAATGGTAATGTGACCAATCAACAGTGAGATATATTTTCTTACAATTACCCGCTTATTCTATCTACCTTGAGAGATGCGGACGCTGTGAAGTCAAAAATGCAATTATTTCTGACTTATCATTGCAAGTTAAGCTGGAGAAAAAGCTGAAACCCCGAAAAAAAATGATTGAAAGCGAATACAAGCGTTTTTTATGGGACTGTCTAATTCAGTCATCTGCTGGAAGAGTGTCACGGATACAAGGCATAAAATGAATGAGTACACATTTTGCGGAAAATTGGAAATGACATTCCTCGCTTGATCGAGTGGGCATGGGGTGAGAATTTCAGCAAATAACAGAGCTTTGGATCCGGGTTGTTTACTTACGCGCCAAATGCCAAAAAAGGCTCCGTGTGATTAGAAAAAGCAAAGAAGAATTAAGAAAACATCAAAAACATATATGTGGCAGTTTGTAAATCGAAGGGCACATCAGAGGTGAAACATCGCACTTCATGCAACAACAAAGCGAACTTCAGCGTCGAAGTCTCTGAAGTTTACTTACTCATCTCAACACATGAAACATAAAATTGTTCCATCTTCTCTGCTCTTAAAATTGCTTTATAACCTACCTTATCAACATAACGTTTCCACGTCGATGGGACAGAATGTCTCTCCGACGTTCAGTGTTCCACCGTGACTGTAGAGTGCCAAAAGCAACCGAATACGCTGTTTTTTCTACTTTTCCGTGTCTTCTGGCTACAAATCGCGCGGACTGACTGGGATACTCTGATGCAAGAGGAGACACAACTACCGCTACGTGACCCGAAAAAGTGGTGACTGAGGCCATCGATCACAGAATGTTAAACTGGTTAAACAAGCCAGTCAGCAAACTAACGTATATGTCGCCTTGTTACTTTAAAAATACGTAAATCGCTTTTATCTGAAATGAATTTAACCGAGAAATCTTAAACTTGAACACGGGTGCCAAAAGTTCTATCAAGATCATTTGTCCTGGCCCCGTTTGCGTGAAAAGCTTTTGCGTTCAAGGTAAACTCATTAGATTTTGGTTGGTACAATGCATTTGATTGGCAAAGCGGCGGAAAGAAATGTTAGTCTTGCCTAAGCAGGCGTTTTTGGGGAGGGAGGAAATACGACTCCCCTACAAAAGACTGCGTGGGAGGCTACCTGAAAGCCGAGTTCCTACATGTAGTTCAAAAACCGGTCAATTTTGCTTCGTTTACTGATAATTTCACTTTATTATTTTCAAAATTATTTCAACTCATCTTGAATGCAAACACAGCGAACATAGAACAGCTTTTCGGGCCTGAAAAGTTATCGGAACTTTCGAGAAATGCACCCCTGGTCGTGAAGTCACTGAGACCGCCGACGGCGTGGACGTCATCTGAGTGTAAGTGGCTAAATGTGAAGGTGGGGCTGGCTAGGTGTATGTTCGTTGTTTTGGAGAAAAACACCCTTGTTGTCACTAAGGGGGGGGGGGGGGGGGGGGCTGGTTTTCCTGAATGTGCGCTGAATCTACCACTTGTAATTTCGAAGTGTGAGTTCCCCTTACGTGGGCTTAATAACGTTACCGATTGGACTTATGGGTTTCTTAGAGTAAGGATATTTATAGGAGAGGGAAGGTCTCAGTCTGGCGGCAGATGATAGTTTCTCGAAGACTGACAAGAGAGGGTTGTGACATGAAGTGGCATAGTCCACCTGCATTAAAGCTTTACAGTCCTTTCCGGATTAACAGACTGAAAGCCTTATTAGGTATTTGTCATTTTCCAAGTTATCATGAACAGCGGAGACTAAAGAAGAACGGAAAACAACGGATAAGTTATATGGAAATTAGTCGTTTTCCCCTGTGAAGCTGGCAATTAGTGTTTGATTGTGGCAGAGGAGGCTCTTGTTGTTTGTTTCTTTAGCTTCTCTTAAACCTTTTGGCTTTAAGTTGTCTTTGGGGATCTGCATACTTTCCCAAGGTGGTCTCTGAGTAACAGTTAGCGCAATAGTTGCATGGCCTGGTTGCTTGGCGGTCTTGAGGGCGTGTTTTGGCCTCCACACCATACGCATTGCGTTCGAAAGGGTTTGGGGACTTGTGTGACACTTGATTTACCTGCCCTTCCACAGTCTGGTTGGCAGAGTCCACAATGACTATATTGGTGTTGCGGGCAGCCTGCTAGTACTTTATTTGTTCGGACGGATTCTTTCTCAAATGAGAATGGTGTTTCCCTTCGTCTTTGTAATGTTCAAAAACTAGTTCTTTCAGGTCCTTATTTTGCGGACGTCAATGGGTCTTTTATAACCGAACATTTGGACTTTTTGGTGGTGCTTTAGAGCCGCTCTTCAAAAAATGTGGTAGATTCGTTGGGTCTTTGTGTATGCTAGTCGTTGAGGCATAACGTTGTTTCGTTTTCCCATGCTTTAAGGAAATTACCCTTTTTAATGAAATATTATTGTCATGGCAAATATGTTTTAGTTAACGTTTGCCACGTTGTTGTTAACCTTTAAGCTCGGATAAACTAACAGGAGTCGGCATGAAATTTTTCAGATAATGAAGCGGAAAAAGGGTTGTCGACAGCTAAGTAGAAACCAGCCATGGAATTCAATAGAAGCACAGTTTATTAATAACGGGAACAATGATTTGATGCTTAAACGGTTGCATTAATCGTCAAAGTATAGGAGAACAATAAAGAACCCAGACTCCCACGCAGGCTTTTTTAGGGGAGCTCGTTTTTCATCCCTCCCCCACAAACGCCTGCTCAACCGAAAACAACATTCCTTTCCCATTGTTTCATTTGCGTGGTAAGTGACCAATCAACAGTTCTGAAATAAAGCGTTGACAGGCTAAGCGCGACTAAAACGTGACCCTAGAGTTACCGTTTTCCTTCTTTTTTTTTCCTTGGCTAAGGTTATGCAGTGTACAGAGTATTCTAAAATCTGACCAAATATTACTTTTGCTAGTGTGAGCCTAACATTTTAGTAGAGGTCACAAAGCTTTGCCAGTGTTTCATGCAGACCGAGTAATTATTGGATAACCCAGCGATCAAGGTCAAGTTTCCACAATTTGGAAAGTACAATGTGATTGGCTAAGTTTGGGAAAGGAATGTTGTTCTCGGTTGAGCAGGCGTTAATGTGGTAAGGAATGAAAGACGAGCTCCCCTAAAAACCCCTGCGTAGGAACCTAGAAGCTCTATTAAGGGGTTGTTTAGCCGCAACAACAAAAAAAGGCGTTGTACGTTTCAAAAGAGGTCAAAGAAAATGCTCAATCGCATCAGAGGTCAAATCCTGCCGGCCAGGAACACTGTTCCTGGCCGGCAGGATTTGACCTCTGATGCGATTGAGCATTTTCTTTGACCTCTTTTGAAACGTACAGCGCTTTTTCTTGTTGTTGCAGCAAAAAATCAATAAAAAATGTATGCATGAAACAGCAACTTCATGACTTCAAACTGTATAAAGACAAGTGGCAAAATCAAAATCAGTCAAAATTGTGAACCCTCTAGAGTATATTCTACCCGCCAGAGAAAATGATTGAAACAAGCAGCATTTCATGCAGCATGAGGTAACAGTCGTACGTGCCTATCAACTCCCTTGTTCCCCACTAAAGTTTTCCTCTTATATTTCCCCCACATATTCGGCAAAGCGCCTCGAGGAGTCGGATATGCTCTTTCATGACTTTGGATAGAAAAGAAATAACATAATTGTCGGTTACACACTTGAAAGATGCGGTTTTCACATCCTCACATCCTTCAATAATGGCGTTTGAGATGCAGTATTAACCCTTCGGATTCAAAGAGAGTTTACAAAATTTCGGTGTTGTTTACAAGCGTGGAATTTGGGGCGGTGAAACTTAAATAACAGTAGAACCAGGAAAAAATATAACAAGCGCGAGGAAAAATACGCGAATACTAGAAAATAATGATTTACGTTTACTTACTTTAGCGTCGGACCATAAAATCACATCTACTTCTCCGCATTGCCACCCGACAACTCAAAGATAAGAAGCTGAATTACAAATCTGGATTTCCAAAATGACTTTCTGATGTTTTATCTCACCACCGTTGTCCAGATTAAAGTCCCAGATATGTTCCAAAGGAGACTGGAAACAATGCGATTTGGCGAGTGCATCAGAAATTTTAAGAGGCCCGCCATTTTCTTAGCGATTAATAGCTTCGTGACGTCACGACTGTCCTAATATATCGGGATAATCCGGACTGCTCATTGAATTATTAGGGAGCCTTAGATCGAGGACGCGACGGCTTTTTGAACGCGGTGACCGAGCAAAAGCCTGGAATGAGAACGGCGTTCTAAGCGCGGGAAAAATAAGCTTTAGTTTTGCGATGCGCAAGTTCAATATTTTTTTTTATTATCACAAAAATAAAAGATAGGATCGTTTAATGAATCCCAAAATTAAATATGATGTTAATGTGCTCGGAATTAAAAAATAAAAGAAAAATCCAGCTGAATATGAAGCAGATTTGCGCTTGGAAAAAACTTGCATCTTCTGCACTTAATTCTTCCAAAGCTACGATCGTATCTTAAGCGTTGTATAACTCGGAGTGCTCATATGGTGTTATCCCTGAAGCTTTAATTTTTTTCTCGTCTCTCGACCTTTTCTTGTGCCTGTTGACAAGAATTCCCGCGTGGACACAAACCGATCGGGTTTCGGCAATATTTTCCTACCAGCTGCTTCGTTGTCTTGTAGCGGTTTACATTAGCAACGTCTCTGTACAGGATAAGGTCGTTTTTTTCCTTTAGTTTAAAACATCATGGGACTAACAAAAGATAACAACAACAACAACTTAAAGGCGGAGTTAAATTTCAGCTAAGATTATAATTTAAAAAATATGCTTCCATGAAAACAAAAATCATATTCTGTTTGTTCTAGCCAGGTCAGGGGTACGTTTGGCAAAGACAACGGTAAAATACCGAAAATATTAAAGAACTTAAGCTTGGAGGCACAACTTGCTTTAAATAATTTTGTAGAAGAAGAAGCCATTTCTGATCCATCTTCACTTCGCTTCTCCAACCTCAGTAACCCGCATATCAAGTTAAAAAAAAGGCAACTCTGCCAAGTTTGTAGCGTAAATTTTCGCGAGAAAGTTTCTACATTAATCTGGGTTTTGAATTTTAGGTTGAGAAGGTACATACGTAGCCATTTTGTTTTTAAAAATGGACAATTAATACTCTCGTTTTCTACAAAGCGCCAAATCCCTTTGACTCGCGTTTTGTACGCTTTACGACACGTCAAATTTGAAGGGTCGAGCATGGGCAGAAAGCCTTTTCTGTGAAAAATTACTTTCAGCCGCGTCGCAGATTTGTCGCGTCTTCGATCTAAGGCTCCCTATTGTAAACATGAAACTACAAATAGGATTACATGTTACAAAGTGGCGGCCCAGAGGAAAACGAGTTTCATTTTCACTTTTAGTTTGAGCACGATAGAGAGTGAAACCATGGTATAAGATTATCCACTTTTAACTGATTGGTGCGAGTTTAGTTGTTGTTAGGCTATAAAGCCTGGGAAAAACATTTCATAATTTTCGTTTAACTGACGCTCATTAACTTTATTTATATTTCTGCAGGGTTTTGAAAGACAACAAGATCAAAGAACTCCCACCGGGGATATTCTCAAACCTCATTTACCTGCAGGAATTGTAAGTAAACGACCTACTGTCGATGAGTAATCGATGAGTAATCATTGGGTAATCAACTGATAAGTCATTGATTATTCGCTACAATCAATAGGTAATCGATGACTAATCGATTGGCAAAAATTTTGAGGCCTATCGATTACTCATCGATGACATCGATCGATCATTGATGTCATCGATGAGTAATCTTGACGCGTTCGATTACTTCTCAATTATCTAATTATTATCCACCGATTAGTCATTGATTACACATCTCATACAATTTCTAACAATTTTTTTCCGGTGACAAAAATATACGTTTATGTTTCTTGACGATAATAATAGCCAAATAGGAATTGAACTTGCATGTAGAAAACCAATATGTAGTATGACGAAAAGAGAATGGCAAATCAAATTTATCTGGTGGACAGTAATTGAAATATCAGAAACGAAATTTTCAAAAGGTCGACTTATCTGTCTTACTCTCTTGGCTATTGGAGTCTGCGTCTTTGTTGAGAAACGCAGCCACCGTAGAGCGCCTACCAGGTAAAAGATCATGAATAATTAAAGCTTTTATTGTGACATTTATGCCAAAGAAGTCTTTATTTCTTTATTTTCCATTTGGTATGGTTTGCGTACCCGCGAGATTACATTCGATACTTAATCAATGACTAATCGATGACTGAAAATTTGGGGGCCTATTGATTATTCATCGATTACTCATTGAATATCGGATATAATCAATGACTAATTAACTTATTACCCATCGATTACCTATTGATTAATCATTGATTCATTGATGTCATGATCTGTCATCGATTAGTTACGTTTTGTTTATATGAGTGACTCTCCTCTAAAGATCGGAAGACCTCTTATGGCATCCGTCAGTTGGAGTGGCGGGATTTCATTGTCCATAGTTTTTCTTCACATTTATTCACATTTTAAGCGTTTATTTAGCTCTTTAAAGATTTGCCTACAACCACAGTCCTCTGCACGCGCGTAACTCTCAAGAAACCATTTTCGGGCTATCAAAAATTCAAGATATTTCTTTTGTCAAATTCGATCGTGTTATAACTTGGAATTTATTCAACTTCTCTTAAAACTTTTAGAAATATCTCTTCTCAGACTTACTTTATCATATCGGAGCTGAGTGCACTGCACTTCTATGCTTAGTCTCTCGTGTGGCTTCTTCTAGTTTTCAGTAAATTAAAATTAATGATGCACTAGTGAGCAGCACACGTACACTTCCAGTGAACATTTTCAGTTGAAAGAAGAAACCATGCTCGCCCGGGGCACGAAAATTACTCAGCGCCCAGCACAGAAGTGTAGTACACTCTGCTGGTATAGTAGAATTCCGACTTCACTAACACTAGAGCCCTGGTGGTTCAGTGGTTAGAACGTCCGATCCAGTATTTGAAGGGTCGCGAGTTCGATTCTCGCCCGAGGCACGAAAATTTTCGTTGCCCCTGGCGAGCATGGTTTCTCCTTCTTCCAAGTGAAAATGTTCACTGGAAGTGTACTTGTGCTGCTCACTAGTGCATCATTAAAATTAAAGAGTAATTACCAAGAGTTGGGCTATATATACTAGCTGTTGGCAAATGATTAAAGAAACATGTTGGCAAATTATATACTTTCTCATAACCAAATTCTTTCCGTGCAGACTAATAAGCAATTAATGGTCGAGGCTGAGTATGGTAATAATACTAATAATACTACTAATAATAATGAATATTTTATTCATCGGATAAAAATACATCAGATGTTACTTTGAAAAGTTAAGAATCAAGCCCAAAATACTGATGTACCCAATTAAAGAAAAATAAATAAATAAAAATTTTGAAATCTCTTGTTAAACGTTTATACAAGTAATTTAAGTTAAAGACTCTAAAATCTAATATTTATACAGCTAGGTTATGCTTAAAAAATACTCAGTTAAAAAAGCTATTTTTTAAAACGTTCAGTATTTACACTAGGTCTTAGAATGGAGCTATTTTTAAGTCACTCTGATAAGACCTTATACCTGGAGAGGGATTATATTATTAAATGGATGGTCGCAGTTATAACAAGTATAAGATAGCATTAACACACTCAAAATTAAGTTACAACTACATCGATTTCTCCATACTTAAGTCGCCTTAACAGCACTTTTTTCGCCTCTTCAGTTTTTCACGAAGTGTTGACAAAACACTACAATGTACAAGAAACTATTCATGTTCTTAAATCAAACGATCCTTGACTTGTTCACGCGTGAGTTGTTTCCCATATTTTGTATCTGGAAAAACGCAAGCTCCTTACCTATGGCACCTGCGCCTGTCAATTCAATAAGCATCCTTAAACAATATCAACAAAGGCATTGTATTGTTAATTGCATTAAGGAACCGCACAAGGCCTCCTTCCATGCGTTATAAGACAGTCAGAAATACTCGTTCCTTGCTCTGGGCTGTGGCGGGTGTGCCCTCACCTTTGCTGGGATAATCTTCTTGTGTATCTGGTTTTCCCAGCTTTATATGCTTTAATTTAATAAACGGCCATTCCCGAAGCCAAAATATCCCATAATGGGTTAGTGATTATTTTGTGTCCCAGCAAACAGAGCTCACCCAAAGCTAGACTCCGTTAACATCAATAACTGACTTAATATGTAAAGGAACGTGAAGCATAAATACTCATTTCGAAAGAAAAGACTCTCAAAAGGCGAGGAGGAAGTCTCAAGAAGCCACGAAGGCTTATAGGTCAGACTTCCTCTTTACATTGGACTTAGTTGTTATTATAGGTTTTTATTAAATCTTTAAGCAATAGAAAACGTTTTCCGTGTTTGCATAGCCTGATATGAACACGAGAGGGGTTAGAAGAATTCGAGACAGTTATGCTATTGTCATTCAAGTCAACATAAATCCTCTTACTCTTACAATCATTGTATACATTGTATGATACATTTCTAATAACAAATTCTTATTTCAAGACATTCTTTCACTTTAATGCTCAAATCAGGTACCTTAAATCCTTTAAAAACTTTGCTACACTGCATCTTGGTTGGATTTCACAACCGGACACCCATTCAGCGTGTCTTCATCAACTAAAACTCCTCTAAAAGTTTTAATATAGGTTGTGGTGTTCCACAAGGTAGCTATAGCGGCCTGGGGCCGATTTTACTTATCATGTATCTGGGAGATTCAACGTCGTTAAGAACCACCTACCTAGTATCCATATGTATGCAGATGATATCAGGGGAGGAAAAGTTAAGTTGCAGCATTTCCTCTCTCGTACTCTATTCGGCACGCATCTAGTTAGGGGCCGAAGGAGCGTACAGTTTTCCTTACATCAGGGGAGGAAATGTTAAGTTACAGCATTTCCTCTCTCGTACTCTATTCGGCACGAATCTAGTTAGGGGCCGAAGGAGCGTACAGTTTTCCTTACATCAGGGGAGGAAATGTTAAGCTACAGCATTTTCTCTCTCGCACTCTATTCGGCACGCATCTAGTTAGGGACCGTTCATTTTTTATGGGGTAGTGGGGGCTGGTGGGATTTGGAGGAGTGTAATTTGAAAATTGTATGACCCCCCCAATTTCCGATTTTTTTCGCATGCCCCCCCCCCCTCATCAGAGTAATTTTTTGGAAGCCCCCCCCCCCCCCATGAATAAAAAAATACATAAGGTATTAAAAAAGTTACTGCATTAACATTTCGTTTTGTTACATTTCACGTCATTTAGTAAAAGAAAGCTGAAAGCTAGAAAGCTGTTTTTAACAAATCCTCACTCAAAAGAATGAAAAGTCAATTTCAATTTACTGCTCGTCCTGAGCGTGTTGTAGCTGGCCGCTCGTCTACATATTCCTCGCCTGAGGCGATAAAAGCAAGAACGACATCATTTGAGTCGTCTTTAGAGTCAGGGGCATCACTCTTGTAATCATCATCAGTTTCTTCTCCCTCACTGCTTTCACCACTGCTGTCTAGTTGACCTGATTCATTGCTGCCTCTCACCTCGGCTTGACCTGTTCTGAGAGTATTCATCTGCAGGAAGTGTCCTATAATTGTCTTCACTTTGTCATTCTTACTGCTCCTCTGATGCTGTTTTAATAGCCCATGATGAGTATTAGTTCAATTCTGGCACACGGAGCTTTTTTAGCTTGGCGGCATCTTCGCACAAAGTAGCCCAATGATAATCATGAGGACTTTTCTCTTGCCTCCCTACTTTCTCTTGCCCTTTCCGTCAGTCTCTTCTTTTTTTTAAACTCTATGACCTCAAGATGCTGGAGATAGTCAACCACAAACTTTGGTTTCACAATGAATTCGTCTCCAAATCTAGCTACGCTCTCTGGGTCATACAAAACTACGCTACCACTGGCATGTGCCTTTTTCAACTGGACTCTTGGTTGCCAATCGTCTGGATCACGCCCCTCATTTGGGGTCTGCTGATAAGGAAGGTAGTGGTACTGTGGAAGGCAGGCATGATCAGGAAATGGTTTCGGGCATCTCCCTATAGGTGGTCCAGTCCATTCACAACAAAAAGAACAAACTTGTCTTACCTTTACTCCACAAGAAAACTTAAGAAACTCCCTGTAGTTGTTACCCTGGAACTGTTTTAGCATATTTGTTATAAACAAAAGAGCACAATTTTTCTTCCATTTGTAAACATCTCTTATCCTATTTTTAATCTAATTTTTTCGTCCGACCCCCCCTCCTTTCCTTCATTTTTTTTCGGCTGGCCCCCCCTTTCAAGCCAATTTTTTTCGAGTGCCCTCCCCCCCCCCAAATCCCACCAGCCCCCCCTCTCTCATAAAAAATGAACGGTCCCTTAGGGGCCGAAGGAGCGTACAGTTTTCCTTACATCAGGGAAGGAAATGTTAAGTTACAGCATTTTCTCTCTCGTACTCTATTCGTCACGCATCATGTTAAGGGTAAAGAGCGTACAGTCTTCCTTACATCAGGTTAGGAAAGTTAATTTTCTCCGGCTCTCGTACTCTATTCGGCGCGCTGCGTGTCAGGGGTAAGGAGCGTACAGTTTTGCTTACATCAGGGGAGGAAATGTTAAGTTACAGCATTTCCTCTCTCGTACTCTATTCGGCACGCATCTAGTTAGGGGCCGAAGGAGCGTACAGTTTTGCTTACATCATTTTGCATTTCCTCTCTCGTACTCTATTCGGCACGCATCTAGTTAGGGGCCCAAGGAGCGTACAGTTTTGCTTACATCAGGGGAGGAAATGTTAAGTTACAGCATTTTCTCTCTCGCACTCTATTCGGCACGCATCCAGTTAGGGGCCGAAGGAGCGTACAGTTTTCCTTACATCAGGGGAGGAAATGTTAAGTTACAGCATTTTCTCTCTCGCACTCTATTCGGAACGCATCTACAACCCCGGACAAAAGAAAAAAAAAAGTATGCTGAAACAATGGCTTTTATCAATTTGACCAAAAGAGAGGACTATAACTTGAGGTAATTGCTATGAAAGTTAAAGAATACCGAAAACAGTCCGCAGACAACCCCGGACAAAACCTGTTGAGACAAATCGCGAAAATGCCTATTTTTTAATTGTCATCCCGGCAAAAACTGAAACCGCCGCCAAATGAATGCCCGATTTCCCCCCTCCCCTTATCCAAAGTTGTTTAGGATAGCATGGCAATTATACACGTTGGTTTTTAGACCAAGGCAACTTTGAATAGGGGGTGGGGAGGGGGTTTACTTTTTGTGTTTAGGGGAGACGGGAGTAGGGCGCAAAAGTTAGAAAATAGATGGAATTGTCTCAACAGTTTTGTCCGGGGTTGTCTGTGAAGGCCAGTTGTTCAAATCGCTGTAACTTCGCGATGTAAGGTCGGAGGGTATTGATTTTTTGCACAGATGTTGTACTTGTCTAAAGCTTTGTGACTACGAAAGAAGGTGTCATAAAAACAATTAGGACGCATTAATTATGCACTTAGAAATTTAGCCATAAATTAGAAACCTTATACCTAAATGAGAAAGAAATCATGCTCTTTACAGAAAAAGTATTGAAATTAATTGTGGTTGGTGGCCACGGTTAAGGAGTTACTGTGTGTCACAAATATGATATCTTAATAGGAGCCTTACCTCCGGCCTTTTTACCAACGTTAATTGTGCTTACATGTCGAATAAATTAGATAAGACTGGGTATTTATTATATTTGCGCAGCACAACTGTCTTGTTCAAAAATAATAGTGCGTGGTGTGCAGGTCATGCACGAGGACTCAAGAATGCGGCGGAGCAGTTAAAAATAACCCTTAGAGGTAGTGATACTTAGTTGCAGTGACAACTTTCTCCATGTAGTTAAAGTAGAACTGGAAAAGTAAGCTTCACCGAGTTAACAATACCCGCGTTTACTGAGTGTGTAATTAGAACAATTTACAACATATATACCAGATTATCTACTTGACAAAATAATGGAATCCATGCCGATAAAACCGTTAATTCTTCTATGACAACCAAGGCCAAAAGAACAAATATTAATGAAGAACTTCCAAAATGGGTAGAAATAGGATGTGTAGGGAAAGCAATGCCTCTTTGATCACAAATACAGCGAAAACATGTTGTCACACGATGGCAGTTCTTTTGTGGCAAAAAACAGCGCACTTCATGACAATTACACCAGTGTCAAAAAGTTTTCCCTGAAGTAAAAAGGTCTTTTTAATGCTTGAAAATCAACAAAAAGGTTCTATATACTACGAAAAATGCTTGAAAGCACCGTCAACGCTTGAAATAAACGATAAACAGGCACGCACATGTTTATTCCAACGGTTAACAACGGTTAACAGCGGTTAACAGAATATATTAAAGGAAACTGATAGTCTAACTGTTGTTTTTCTTCAGAAAAGTTGTTAACCGTTGTTAACCGTCGTTAACCGATGTTTCTTTCCTCTGCGGTACTTTATTCGTTAAGTTAACCGTCTGCGAGAAAAACTACTCCGTTTTTGTTGCATAGCAAGCTCGTCGAAGCACCTTACACATCAAGGGATTTCCCGTTATTGTTCCCGCGGGATCTGCGTGGAGAAATGAGAGATCCATCATACCACATTCCCGTTCGTACACAATTCCACATTTGCTGTAACTGAGGCAATGTTGTCCTATTAAGTGTAGGATCTTTGCACTACACTTGGCGAACGACGTAATCACTGCTAAGGCAAATTACTCGCGGGATGGAAAAATGAGCCAAATTCGCGTGACTGTAAGTGACCAGATAAGCGCACTAACCTTCCTCTCACCTAGTGATTCATGCGATATTTCCGAGCCTCCTGAAAATGACTCGTCACTATCGGAAGTTCTCGAGAGATCCATTTTGTCTGGCGATTACATATCAATGTCATCATTTGAGCAGGCAAAGCGTCTACGGACACGTAAGCCGTTGAAAGTGATGCCCATGGTAACGTCACAGAGTAAATGTCATTTGACAGATCATGTAATCAGTGTTATAACTTCAATTTTTACTGTAAAAATTTTATTTCGCATTCAAAAGAAAAAAAAAAGTATGCTGAAACAATGGCTTTTATCAATTTGACCAAAAGAGAGGACTATAACTTGAGGTAATTGCTATGAAAGTTAAAGAATACCGAAAACAGTCCGCAGACAACCCCGGACAAAACCTGTTGAGACAAATCGCGAAAATGCCTATTTTTCCTGTCATCCCGGCAAAAACTGAAACCGCCGCCAAATGAATGCCCGATTTCCCCCCTCCCCTTATCCAAAGTTGTTTAGGATAGCATGGCAATTATACACGTTGGTTTTTAGACCAAGGCAACTTTGAATAGGGGGTGGGGAGGGGGTTTACTTTTTGTGTTTAGGGGAGACGGGAGTAGGGCGCAAAAGTTAGAAAATAGATGGAATTGTCTCAACAGTTTTGTCCGGGGTTGTAGTTAGGGGCCGAAGGAGCGTACAATTTTCCTTACATCAGGGGAGGAAATGTTAAGTTACAGCATTTTCTCTCTCGTACTCTATTCGGCACGCATCTAGTTAGGGGCCGAAGGAGCGTACAGTTTTCCTTACATCAGGGGAGGAAATGTTAAGTTACAGCATTTTCTCTCTCGTACTCTATTCGGCACGCATCATGTTAAGGGTAAAGAGCGTACAGTCTTCCTTACATCAGGTTAGGAAAGTTAATTTTCTCCTGCTCTCGTACTCTATTCGGCGCGCTGCGTGTCAGGGGTAAAGAGCGTACAGTTCTGCTTACATCAGGTTAGGAATAGTTAAGTTACAGCATTTTCTCTCTCACACTCTATTCGGCACGCATCTAGTTAGGGGCCGAAGGAGCGTACAGTTTTCCTTACATCAGGGGAGGAAAGTTAATTTTCTCCGGCTCTCGTACTCTATTCGGCGCGCTGCGTGTCAGGGGTAAAGAGCGTACAGTTCTGCTTACATCAGGTTAGGAATAGTTAAGTTACAGCATTTTCCATCTCGTACTCTATTAGGCAAGCAGTATGTTAAGAGGGTCCACAATAGGGGTTCTCAAATCCCGCTTTCCCGCCGTTTTTTCTTCTGAATTCCGCCATCCCGCTCTATTTTACGCCTGAATCCCGATCCCGCCCCATTTTTTTTACGAGATTTTTTGCTTGGTTATTGAAATAGACGTTATATAAGACTTACCTTCTAACAATTGTCAGTTTTGATGGTCAAGGTTCTCAACATCACAACAAGCGACCGTAACTTTATTTTCTGTTTTGCTTACGTCCGCGCATCGGTACATTTTTACTTCGATATTTTAAGTCCTGTATTTTTGGAGTTAGGTAGATTGATGTTATCTGTCTGTCTCACGATGATTCGACTGCTTTGCTGCTAGTTTCCATCAGGCGATGAAGCCAATTCTGTCATTTGTTTATGTGGAGTGTAGGAAAATGTATATAAACACACAGGTTGTAAAGACTGAGAAAATGGTATCTTTTATGAAAAGATAAACCTGTTATTGAATCGAATAGCACGACCAAATGCGGACACCCTTCCAAGCAGGAAGTTTGCTTCTCCATCCAAAGTGGCTACCCTACCCTACCGTAGCGCAGGGCACAAAGTCCATTGATTTTCCAGGTTCCTGTATATACAAGGATATTCTCTTGAACTCTAAAACTCAGGTCGACTCACCTTGACTGTTTCTTTAACGACTTTCAAGGTCTTCACTTGCCTTGAAACAAGAGCTCTAAATATTTCTTTCGGAAGAAACGCATTCCCACTGGCACCTTTTTCGTAATATAGAGCCACACAATTTATGATGTCTACCACATTGTCGTGATTGTCCACTTCCATCAGTGCTGATGTGGCCATACCGTGGCCAGACTTACTTAACAAAACCCTCAGTCCAACGAATCGTCCAGGTCCTACAGGTCCGTCCAGGCAAAAGCAGAAAAGGTCAAATCTGTGAACAAAACAGGAATCAGTGCAGATCAATGCAGGATCTTAATGAATGTGACTTCTAACCCCAGTGATTATTTGATACCTCTTTCCAAGTAACGAAAACGATGAAAATTGCAAAACCAGAAAAGACGAACAACACACAAAAGTGATAATTTGACAGGCTTCACTTCCTTTGACACTCATAGCTTGACTGCAAAGGCGGTATACACACTAATGAACCACTTTTTTTCAGTCAACGCAGGGGGCTCCTGGTCAACGCTAATAAATTTTTTGTCAAGATAAAACTAAATTCCCGTATCCCACTATTTTTCCCATACGATTCTCGCATCCCATCCCCATAAAAATAGGAAATCCCGCTCCCGCTGGTTATTAAAATTCCCGCATCCCGCTTCTGTTTTTAGCCCCCATCCCGACTATCACCACGAAAAATAGCCCAATCCCGCATCGCGCCAAGCCTATTGTGGACCCTCTGTTAAGGGTAAACAGCTTACAGTTTTCCTTACATCAGGGTAGGGAAGTTAAGTTACAGCATTTTACACCTCGCAACGCGCTATTCGGCACGTAGCAGAAAAGATACTTTAGAACGCGTATTTTTCTTTTTATCAGTTTAACTGGGTTGACACATTCTCCATCTTGTACTACATTTGGCATGCCCGTAAATCGCGTTATGAAAGATTGCGTGATTGTTTGACTGAAATTGAAAAAGAAAAGGACAAAATTATTTTCCCCTGTTCTGTGTACTTACATTTCGCATTTGCCGTATCTTTATAAGGAAGTAGAAATTAATTTGTATTAACATTTTACGCATTCTGAGATAGCCTTCGTTTTGTTTGGCATAAAGCACGGCGGGGAACAGGGAATGTGTGGCAGACAATAAAGTTTGGCCTAGTTGGATGCCGTGTTAAATTTCATCCTACGCACACCGCGGGTCAACATGTTATCAAATGTTATTGTAGTGCTTTGATCAGGGGCGTATTTATGGCTGTTCGTTGAAACCAGTCATGAAATGTATTTTACTGAAACAAGTAAAAGAATAAACAAAACATCTAACATTAAAGAGTTCAGTCGTTTAATTAATCTTGCAATTATCTAGGGTTGTTGAGTGGTTTCCGTCCTCATCAGGTCATGAGTTGTCATCACGTCGATTCAGGAATTTAATAATTTGTCATAATTTTTGCGTCGTACTCTTTGTGGTACGGTACTCGATTGGGCACTTTTCACACATTTCTCTGAAGCCACTGGACTGTTCAGCTGATACAGTAATTCTGCTTCTGCCTTGGGCGGGTTGATGATGATGACTTATTGTTGGGATTAACTGTCCTCCGACCATCCATTTCAAATTTATTATAAAGTGTGTCAAGTGTTATTATAAAGAGTGACAGCTTATTTTATTACAAAGTGCGATGGCCTGTTATTAAAAAGTGCGACAATTTCATCACAAAGTGCGACAGTTATTACAAAGTGCGACGATTATTACGAAGTGCGACAGAACAACGTGAGAGTTTCTGAAATTTGGAATCAGTAAGCATCCAGCCCGTCGAGATCAGGGGCGAGGGTACTGACTTCCTACATGACTATCGGGAGTTTTCTATCACTTTGATAAAAAGGGGATACACTACCAAACTGCCATCGAAGACTGATCATCCGCCCTTACCAACTAACTCAACGTCGCTGAAAGAGGAACACGTTCAATGGAGCAGAATCTTGCAAGAGACCCTCAGAATGTGAAAATGTACAGTGACATTATCATTGAACAGGAGAAACGGGTCTTCACAGAAAGAGTGACATGCCCCGAAACCACTGTAGGTACCTGCCACTATCTCCCACACCATGCCTTGTTTAAGGAATCTGCAACCACCCGAATAGGCGTCGTGTAAGACTACAGCTGTCGACAATCCTAAGAACACCCTAGCCTCAATGACAGTCTGCTACCAGGGCCACCTATTCTTAATGACGTAACTGCTATCCTACCCCGATTCCCCCGCCATACGTTTGGTTTTGCAACTGATACTGAGAGAGCTTTCTTAAACATCAAGCTTGATGAACAACACAGGGATGCTACACGCTTCTTCTGATTGAGTTACCTCAGTGACCCTAACATCCCCTTCTGAGTTTACCGCTCCAAGGTTATCTCCAACTATTGGCCATAGGCAACCAACAGGTCTGTCAGCACCATTTCCAGGCTCACCTGTGTCAAAGCTTACGTCCTGTGGTTTGTGCGCAGTACCAGAAAGCAGAACAAGAACAAAGGAGGCCTGACTACACAACTGAACTGGCTCATGCCCAGAGAGAATGGATCAAGAATCGTCAGCAAGTGGGTTACCTCAAGTATATCTCCAGCATGCTGTCCAAATCTACGCCTAGAAAACCACTAACTCGACAACTACTCCTCTTTTTAGATGATACTGGTGTTATCCGTTTCGGCAAGAGGGTTCACAATGCGCCAGTTTCCAAATCTACCAAGTTGTTACTCTTCCCACCACCCAAAGACCCATTTACCATTTACAGAATTAGACATCAGTGACACGTATGTTAATCAATTATATGCTTGTGCGAGCTCCACACTGAATCTCGTACGTCTGGGATATTGGATTCCTGCTGGACGTCAGCATGTCAAGATAGCGATCAATCACTGCGTCACTTGCAAGACGATTATAGGATTGCCGTGCAACGTTCCTGACCCATCTCTTCTTCCAAAGAAAAGACTCACTCAAGCAGAAAAATTTACAGTCACTGACGTGTACTTTACAAGAGCTTTACATATCCGCGAAGCTGTAGCAGAAAAGAAAAATTACATCTGCTTCTTTACATGTGCTACAACAAGAGTAGTCCACCTTGTAGTCGTTACAGATCTTTCGGTACAAACGTTTGTTCTGGCGTAAAGAGGATTTGCTGCTCGAAGGTCTGTCACCCAACAGATGATATCTGATAATGCTTCTACGTACCTGTTAGCTGCTGAAGAGGTAACCGCGTTGTTTCCATCGCAGATATTGAAAGTGTCACTGAGCAAACAGAATGTAGAGGACCTTAGCATGGAGGATTATGGGAAAGGTTAATAGACGTCACCAAGATAACTCTGAAGAAGGTCCTTGGACTATCATTTATAACTTTTAATACTCTGTACACCATTGTTATTTAAATTGAAGCTATGCTGAATGACAGACCACTAACACATGTTTCTTCCAACGCACACGATGAAGAAACGCTCACTCAACAACCTCATCTTCTATACAGAAGAAGGATCACAACCCTTCCCCACATTAGAGTTGAAGAATATGAGATCCTAATTACACTCAGAATGGAGATACTTCACGAGAATTTCAAAACGCTTTGCTCTTAATTCTCTTACAACACTTGTAAACCAATAATAATATGAAAAGTTTAATAAATATTTAGCACAGTTATTTCTTGTTGCTTTTCCGTAAGTGAGGATTTCCGGTCAGCGGTGATGATTTCATATATGACGACACGAACTTGTGCATGTAATTTTACTGAGAGTTTTTCAGTCATCGTTTTTGCTGACCGTTTGTGTATTTTTTCATTTTTTTCAAAAAGTTTTCATATAATTGTTCCTCTAGAAAAACATTGCAATTGTTCTCTTCAACACAAGATTATTACATCTCTGGTTAAAAATATTTAACAATTACTGAATTCGCCTTTCGTATCCTCTGAAGAATTATGGTGTTATCCACCAAGGACGTAGGCCTAGGCGGATAACACCCTCTGAGATCTTTATAAGTCTTCAGATGATACGAAAGCCGAATTCAATAATTGTTTTATTATTAATTCAAATCATTTCCTAGTTTAAAAGCAAGCTAAAACATGCTTAACCCCGTCGGTGTTAAGTTCATCTCGATAGTGCATGTTTATCGGGAAGTTTAGGCGATAAAGGACTCTTCAGGTCTGCAAATACACTCCAAATAGCAGATGTCGTCGAGTTGTATTCTTGTTGTTCTTGCTATGTTTTTAGACATAGTTCGTCGTGAAACGAGTAAAATGTTCTTCCTTTTATGTACTCACTACGCACGAAAACAACTCGAACATGTCCCCAGGTCTTCTCGGTTAACGGTTCAATAATCTGTCAATTTTGTTGCACAAAATTGACGTCATCATTCTTCCAAATTTGGTCGACAATAGCTGGTTATGATGAATTATGCGTAGGATTTTAGCCAATCAGAAACGGCGAAATATTTTGAACGAATACTGTAATGAAAACTTTTATTATATTTATGGTTAATGATATTTTGCATTTATGGCTGGTTTAAATGAGTGCAGTTAGAATGTGCAGGAAGCAAATATTACATTTATGATTGATTATTACATTAACGGGTGAAACAACAACACCGTCATTTCTTTTTTTTATTTCCATGTTAGCAAAATTTTTTCTTAATCTGACTCGTTGTTGAGCGTTAATGAGACATTTCATGAAGTGTAAAAATTATACAAAATTTTTCGGATGTAAGATAGAAGGCATGCATAGTGGCTGGGTCGTCTGGAATTCTGTGGTTAAGAACATTACCGTGATAATTTACCCTTCTCATAGCAAATTTGCCATGGAGTTCAATATGAACATCATTTTTCCAGTTACTCGAACAATAATGCTGATGGTTGCTTTCTCTAGGCAACCGATCTGACCGATGTTCCACAGTACGTTACACGTATGTGGAAAGGCATATGATCAAACTCCCCACAACGATAGATTCTGTCCTCTTTGTAACTCTGGTATACTTGAAGACGAATTTCATTTTCTCTTGCATTGTCCAAAGTATTCAATCCCGAGGGAAAAATTCTACAATCAAATCCAACACTGTTTTGTCGATTTTAATCAACTATCTTCCACGGAATTATTAATTAAATTGATGAATTGACATAATTTTTCTCTAAATTCACATTTGTTAAAATTTGTCTCATTATGTAATGCCTTTTTACGTAATAATTTGTTATCAAATTAGACTGATGACACTTGATTGACCATTGTAATCATAGCATTGTAGTCATTAGTATTAATTGTAACTTTATCTTAAAGCTTGCAATACTTTATCTTCATATAGTCATGCAAATAAAGCTTGTGTTGTTGTTGTTGTTGGCATCAGGCGTTTTTCTGACGCAAATTTGTGTATGAATCATGCATTCTTGTCACGAAGTATGTTGAAATAACCTATTCTTCCAGGTACCTGCAGAAGAACAAAATTGAAGAGCTTCCGCCTGGGATTTTCACCAATTTAACCAAGCTGCGTTCCTTGTAAGTTTTAACTTTTTAACTGTCATGGGTCTTGTTTCAAGTTCCCTCAAAAATTGAAGATCTTAACTGTGTGCTCAATGCCCTCAGCTCTTGGTCTATTCTGACTCTCACCTAGCACTTAACCCCACCAAGACCAAGACAGTGGTTCTGTCCACCAGTAGCCCGTTGCAGGCGTTCAAATAGTAAAGCGCGGCGGTCAGTGGGGAGCGAATTAAACTGTACACTGGGAAAACAGGGAGGGGCAGCGGGGGGGGGGGGGTTGGGGGGAGAGCGAGGGAACGCTTGTAAACATTCTTAACAAAGGGTTGTTCCCGTATACTGGACTCCAGTATATCCTCTTATTGGTCGATTATGACACCTTCTGTTAACATTCTAGCAGAGAGAGAGACATCTGTTATCGAATCACGCGAAAGCTACTAAAAACAATGCAATCGAGCATTTCCTGTATGTGAAATCTTTCCGTGATGAGCAGAAGATTTGCTTGAATCTCGTTCGCCGAGGCCACGACGTTTTCGCGATTCTTCCAACGGGCTCTGGCCGGGAGAGCTTGATTTTTTTAACCCTTTCCACGAATAATGAACGTACTGAAAGGAAAAGTTGGCGTGTCAATTTTTTTTGTTTGTTTCTTTTTGTTTTGTTTTGTTTTGCTTTTTTTTCTTTCAATTCAATTCAATTCTTTATTTCACACTATATAAGATATTTACACAAGTGTACGTAGGTAGGAAAATAAAGTAGCTGATAAATAATAATTAACTAAAAGACATTACGTTCATTTGTGTACAGTGTCAGTAGCAAGAGCTTTCTTGTTGGACACCGTCATGTTCAGATAATCGGCAGCAGTAAAGAGAGCAAATAATATCTCAAATAATATCAGTGATAGAACATATAAGCAAGGTCAGATTTGGTTGGTTAGAAGATAGGACTTCCATTCTTTCTTAAACTTATGATATGGCAGACAATTGAGACCAGGCGGTACAGTCTCCCAGATTTTTGGAGCGGAGAATTTAAAGGACGTCTTACCTAAGTTGGTGGATACTCGTGGCCTAAAATAATTCAAATTACTGACAAATCTTGTATTATGATTGTGTATACGCGATGCTGGAGTCAGGACATCAAGGAAAATATCTGGAATGCTATCAGTTTCATTTCTCATTCTATGTATAAGGCTACATATTTTTTATTTCCGGGATCATCATCAGTGCGCCTCTCACAATGAAATACCAGGCTCAAGCGATTTGGAATAACAGCAGCAACAGCCATAGGGTGGGGGCAGGAGGAAGGCACGGACGAAGACACGACAATGTGGAAGAAAGATGTGAGACCACTTATGGAAGCCCGGAAAGGCAAAAAAATATCTTGTTTAAAAGGTTATTTAGCCGCAATAAAAAGATTAATGCTTTGACAGAAGCATTAATCAAAATCAATGTCCCTTAAACATTGCCCATAATATATCTTAGTCCAAGAATAATTGAAACCGCATTAGTTTTTGAAAATATTTCAAAGTAAAATTTTTCGGGAGGAAAATCACCTCAGCGCCCGGCGGCCAAATTTTTTCAGTGACAAAGAGTAATATTAGCGCATATTGCCGAGTTCACCACTTCAAAGTTTTGCACTTTCAACGATTTTTTTCACTTCCTAAGATTAAATTGGTCCTTAAATGATGTAAAGCACACAATTTTGGTCCTTCAAAAGCAACTCATATCTACCAAAACGGTTTTGATTTACACCCACTTTGCCGTAGGCGGGAAAGGTGCTCAAAATGCATATTTTCATCTTAGCACTGTGCAAAATCCCCACATCTTCTAAACAAAATATCTTTTCAGACCAACAAAGGAAAAGTCCAAAAACATAGAAACATAAAAATATGTTGTGATTTAAGCGATTTATCAGTAGAGCCGATCGACGAAATATGTCTATTTTCTGTTATGACTGTTTACAATACACGAAGGAAGGTCTTATGCAAAGCCGCAATAAGATAATAATTCATTAAATGTATCAAGTATTTTAAACTTTTGGTGACTTTTTAACACCCTGTACAATAGAACATCATTTACAGTAGGAAAGGAAACCCTTTAAGCCGAACGCATTAATACTACAGGTGTACCTGTTTACAGCGCTTGTCCAATCGAGTCGTCTTCGCTGTGTACACAAAACTGATATCACATGATGGCTTCCGGTTGTCACGCATTCCTATATCTGAAATCTACTTTTGGGGCAGCGGACCCAAGAACTGCAAGAAGGCCGCACATCTTGACGATTTTACGGAAAGATAAAGGACAGTTAACGGTCTAGTGGCCCGTAAGCAAACATTCCCCCTCGCTATTATTCTGGAGCAAATACTGTATCTTTGAAATTAGGTTACCCTGCATTTATAACTGGCAAACTGGTTTACCTCGTTTAGCGCTTTCGATTTCTTTCATAATCACTAATATATAGATTCAGATAGGGATAAAAGCGTAGCCCTCGTTGATATACTTGAAGTTGTACTCCTGCAAATAATAAAATCGTGTGATGCTAACCTGCGACCGCAACGAGAATTGCAAAAAAAACAAAACAACAGCAATAGGTCTAATTAGCCAACTTAGCTTTCCGCCCTATCGGGCGGGGTGCCGGGGGGGGGGGGGGGAGCGGTATAGCGGTATATAACAAAGCGTTATACTTGGAGACTCTCCGTCCTGACTGTCCAACCCATCACTCTTTTGTATACCATTTTTGACTGAAGAGGTGTCCCTTGAGGGGTAGAAAGCAACGCAGATCGCACACGAATGTTTACCAAAGCCGAGTGGCTCAAAAGTACAAATTTAACGACTTTTGTCGCAATATTTTTTCGAACAAAATCATTTGAAAAAATTAGTTTCGGTGTACTTAAAGAGTATGCATACTAGGACGATGGGGAACCTGGAGAAAGAAATGGCAGCAAAGCTGTGGTGGAAGCAATTGCTGGCAAACGCCCTCTGATATATGATGAGCACAATCTTTGCGAGAAGGCTCACAGAAATCACTCTTTTTCCTTCAAAAGCAATTTGCTTAGGGAAATTTACGGACATTTTGAGATTTCATTCGGCACAAGAACCACGAAATCTGATCTTCTTTAAAAGATAACCGAAATGGTTGTAGAGTGCTCTTGTGCAGTGAAAAAGATTGTTGCAAAAGACACGAGAAGAAGGAAAACGACTCTAAATCGGTCAGTTTGTACCCTGCCTATTATTACTCATTTTTCCTCCGCGGGCTCACTGTGAATTCACTGCCGTTCAGGAAAATCGCCAGCTTAATATGTGCATTCAAGAGAGAATGAGCTAGATCATTCTCTCTTGATGCATTTCTGCAAAAACGGTACAAGAATTTGAAAATATGGCGCTATTAATAATTAACCACTTTTCGTTGTAGAGAATGAGTATTAGCAAAGCTCTCTCGCGCGCAAAAGAAAATTTGGTAACCTGTAGATACGAAAAAATTTGGTAATCACGTGACCGTACTTACGTCTGTTCACCCCTACTATCACTGCAGTGGCGCCAAAAACAGATAAAGAGCTAGAACGAAAGACAAAACAAACACAAAAGAAGGGAGACGAAGTTACTCGAGGAAGAAAAAACATAAAAAATTCAAAGCTGCGATGAGAAAATAGGAAATGCTAGCGGGCAGCGAGGTTCATATGAGCGACGGGGAATGTTTGCTTGCTACCAATAGACTGTTCACTGTCCCTTATCTTTCCGTAAAATCGTCCAGATGTGCGGCCTTCTTGGGTCCGCTACCCCAAAAGTAGATTTCATAGTTATCCACGGCCGGGCTAAGCCCGGTACATTTGAAAGCAAGATGTCCACCTGTTAGAGAATGTGCTTGATCCCGACGATTTTACGGAAAAATAGAGGACTGTGAACAGTCTAGTGGGCCTCCTGACAGCAAGCACACTCCACCTCCATCCCCAGCCCCAGCCTGAGTCGGGGAGCCTGATAAGACCTGAAACACAGGTACTCGTCGGTTTAATCATCTACGGGCTACCAGAATTTTGAAATATATTTTAAAAAATAATAAATGCAAACATAAACGACAAACATAATACAAAACAAAGGTCGCCAAAGTTTATATAGAATAACAGCGTTGGATTACAAATAAATAAAAAAAGGGAACTAAATTAAGTGGCATAGGCGCGGTTCGAATCCCGAAGTGTTAGCTCCGAAATCCATCGCCTGTACCACTACACCACGGAGGATTTAACTATTGTAACGAAATTTTATTTTGTCGCACATATTTTTAGTGGCAAACCTAACAGTAAATGCTTGCTAACAGTGCTTAACCCTAATCAC
This sequence comes from Porites cylindrica, assembly GCA_964035525.1. NCBI lineage: Eukaryota > Metazoa > Cnidaria > Anthozoa > Scleractinia > Poritidae > Porites > Porites cylindrica. Next base: position 46,975,479 of record OZ037775.1, read on the forward strand.
GATAGTCAGTGCCCTTACTCCTATATTAGGAAATATTTTGTGTAAACATAATGAGGTGTCCAATGTGGTTCTGGACGATGGAATCTAATGTTGACCATAAATAACACGTCACGAAGAAAGACATATCGCATTTACCTCAGACTTTTGCAATATTCATTAACGTCTTCCGCGTCCCCGTCCCACACGTCCCCGCGTCCTATACTTGCTGTCCCCAAGTCCCGCGTCTCGCGTCCCCTAACCTGAGATCAGGCGTTTTTTTTTTTTTTTGCTTCTTTGCTTCTTTGGCTCGAGAGGGAAAAAAAATAACGCCTGATACATTTATTTAACAAGCAGTCAACCGCCCCCTAATTTACATAATCTAACGTCTGCTTGACCTGTCATGTTATTAGCCAATAAGCGTTTACCATACGGGAATCAAATTTTGGCGCGAATAATGTCTCTTCTGAAATCAATTTTAGGGAAAAGAAAATATTTAAATACGTCCATGTTCAGATAGCGCTTCCTAAAAAACATTTTAATGAGTTGTTTTTGTGATGAAATACTGCTATCTGGAGCTGCCGTACCTTTATTTAACAGCTACAAATAATAAAGAATTTACTGGTTAAAGCTCGTTGACTTCGTTCTGTGCCGAAGCAGTGAAAAAAAATTAGGCTGAAGCACCGTATTTCACGAACTGAAAGGTGTTGTGAAAACGAAGATCGCTCAGAATAATTCGCAGCATTATTTCTGAAGGAGGAATTACAGTCAAACCAGGTCAAGATTCCATTCATGAATTGATTATTTCAAAAGTGAACCTGTTTGTTGCTTCTGTAACTTGTAGCCGGTATCAAATTGCATTCAAACTATTCAAATGATCGGTGAAGTTTTGACTGCGACTGTTTTAGTATACGATGACATGGAAAATATTTCAATGGATGAAACTTCTATTTAGGCATTCTTCAAATTCAAGAAAACTGAGCCGGCAGAAATTTCAAAACGAACTCGCGTGTGTATTCACTGCTCATTACGCAAGAAAAAATGCAGACTGAAATCAACAACAACTAACGGATGGCGGCATTTTGGCCAATTGGAACAGCGCAAATCATCCGTGTTGTTTCCTATCCAATCAGAAAAAAGTCCAGATTCTGGCTTTTTTACATGTGATCCGACAAAGAAATGTATCATGCCCTCTTCCCGTGAGAGACATAAAGGGATAATAGGGAAAGGGCATGATCTCAGGCTACGTGTCCCCAAGTCACAAGTCCTCACACACGCGTCCCAATGTCCCCGTCCCCTTGTCCCCGCCCCTGTTTTATACACAGCCGTAAACAGGTACACCTGTAGTATTAATGCGTTCGGCTTAAAGGGTTTCCTTTCCAAAATGATGTTCCATTGTGTTAAAAGTCACCAAATGTTTATACATTTTATGGGTTGTTATATGTTATTGCGGCTTTGCATCAAGACCTTCCATCGTGTATTGTAAACATTCATAACGGAAAATAGGCATATTTCGTCGATCGGCTGTACTGATAAATCGCTTAAATCACAACATATTTTTATGTTTCCATGTTTTTGGACATTCCCTTTGTTGGTCTGAAAAGATATTTTGTTTAGAAGACGTGGGGATTTTTCACGGTGCTAGGATAAAAATATGCATTTGAGCACTACGGCAAAGTGGGTGTAAATCAAAACCGTTTTGGTAGATATGAGTTGCTTTTGAAGGACCAAAATTGTGTGCTTTACATCATTTAAGAACCAATTTAATCCTAGGAAGTGAAAAAAATCGTTGAAAGTGCAAAACTTTGAAGTGCTGAACTCGGCAATATGCGCTAATTTTACTCTTTTTCCTCCCGAAAAATTTTATTATGAAATATTTTCAAAAACTAATGCGGTTTCAATTACTTTTGGACTAAGATATATTCATGGGCAAAGTTTAACAGAAATTGATTCTCTGACCCGAAACGCAGTGGACCGGTTGTAGGGAGACTCTCTCTTAACTGCATCTGTACAGAAACAAACCGCAGGATATAATTGTTCAGTATGCGTGACTGACCCTCTTAATGTTAGACTCAGAGAGGCAGTTAAAAGAAGGAAAACATCTGATGTTTATTGAAAGCTAATTTAAAGGTCACGTTTCAGTCTATCACGAGCTTATGATTTGCGTTTAGCCTTTCAACACTTTATTTCACAATTCAGTCCAGCTGTAGTTAATGTTACAGTTACGCGGTCGGCGGTCAGTTAAGGGAGGAAAGAGCTCTGTAAGGGAATGTTTAGAGGCGTTCCCTTTCCCACTTTAGTCTCCCCTCGTTTTTTTTCTACGTGAATTTTTCTCCCGCGCTCTACTATCTGAACGCCTGGAACAGGGTAGTCCATCAGCCAGATGTCTCCTGTTCACTCCCTTGGACAATTCAATCGCTCCTTAAGGATATCCAATAGATCACTTGAGCGTATTAATAGAACCAAGCTCCTCGGGGTTCATTTTAGTGAACATTTATATTGGGAAGAGCATGTGCACAAATTATCAGTCCTGTTACAGTGTGCTTGGTATTTTACGGAAAATTAAAAAATTAAAAAATTATCTCACATTAACGCTAGCGAAACTCAAGTTGAGCCGGCCTGTCCGGTTAGGAACTGGATGGATACCCCGCTGCGAATATTGCCGTGAAGGTGCCTACTTTGTTCTTTCCTTTGTTCTTCTTCTTTCCGTATTGTCTAAACTGAAACGGCACTTAGGAGAAACATAACGTAAAACAAGCTCGTCTGCGAAGTGAGACGTACCGACAATTGCTCTTTTATCTCCATTTTCGATCGCTCGTATTTTGAAGCTGCTGGCCCAAATTGCTTCAATGGTTTCTGTAAAATACTTCCGTAATCAGTATTTCTAGCCAGGATCATTTCTTGATAGCCAGAACGGGCGCAAAAACAGTGAAAACAAAAAACTAGGCACCTCGACGTCACAAATCGATGACTTCACTGCGACTACCAACCCGACTACTCTCCGTTTTATTAGGAAATGCAACCGCTCAACTTGCAAATTATTTTGACTCTATAAACTATTTTAACGATTTAAGCCAGTAGAATGTATAGAATGCCAGAAAAAAAAAAAAAAAGCGGAAAGTCGAACGTACGGTTTCGAATTGCTCTCGAAGTTGTTTTGCCAGAATGCAAATCACCCACCCTTTCGCTTACTTTCCATCAAACTGAAATACCCTGACTTTTTTACGCCTTTTCGATTTGCTTCGTTTCATTTTATATTATTTTTGTGAAAGTTGAATTCTTTCATGTGAATTTACGAGGAAACGTTGTGTTTACAACCACGGCGATACGTATCTATTTCGCTGCACTTACACTTATACTCTACACCTATTTCAATTAAGGTTGCTTCAGAGAAGAATTCTGCATGATGCATGATCCATGTTTCATGGCCCGCGGTGCATTATTGTAGCAAGTCATTTAATTATGTGCCCGCAACGAACTTGAACCTAGAAAGCAAACCCTGCTGACGCTTGTACTGTCGCACTTTGTAATAATCGTCGCACTTTGTAATACCTGTCGCACTTTGTAATAAAATTGTCACACTTTGTAATACCTGCCGCACTTTGTAATAACACTTGTCACACTTTGTAATACCTGTCGCACTTTGTAATAACACTTGTCGCACTTTGTAATAAAAAGGCTGTCGCACTTTGTAATAAAAAAAGCTGTCGGACTTTTTAATAACACTTGTCGCACTTTGTAATAAACTTGAAACAGATGATCGGAGGACGAGTAAACCCAGTAATCTGTGTCATCATCGACAACAACAACAACGACAATAAGAATGATAATAATAATAATAATAAAGTAAAAACTTGCAAGAGGTGACAGGCCGCACATCGTCACCGGCGTGAAACCTTTGAAAACCTTTTACATATTGCTCCATTGAGGAGAACTGTTTCAGGGATCTTACAGTTTAATATTTGAACCATGATATAGCTTATATACAGCGGACCAAGATACGGCTCGGTACAGTTTATGTTCAGGAAGGGACAATTGTGTAAGTTGAGCAGAACGTTTAAAATGTACAACAGACAATTTGTTCTGTTCGCGCGTATTCCTGTTGAATTTGTGGCCCGTTTATGAGATTTGTCTACTCAAAAATATAATAATTTTTCCATAGCTGCTGTAATCTTAGGGTATCTGCTTTTAATATCTCCGTAAAGTTTAGGTTTACGCGATCTCAGAGAACAATGTTCAGCTGTACACAGCACGTAGCCTTTAACTTTATCCAGATCTAACACTGGTTTTGTGTATTTATCACAATGATGCCGTTTCATGTAGGTTTCAGCGTATTCGAAATTTCCACAACATTTTTTAGTAGTGGTCATCGTGGCACAGTGACGTGATATGCAATGTTTTAAAGAACATTTTAATGCTAAAATAATAGTGACAATAATGATGATGATGACTGATGATTGTGGCACCGGGTTGTGCTCTGAGTTTGTGATTTTCATTTGGTTTTATGAAATACAGTATAGCTTATTCATGGTAATAAATACAAATCAAGTAATATCTCTGTATATGTCTCAAGCAATACCTCGCAGGTGACGAAATCATAGGTTTTCTAGTTTCCTGTGCTAGTAGTAAAACTTTAAAAATATTTTGCTTATACGATCACGTTTCGCCTGAAGGACACCTTTAATTACTTTTACTAACAATCAATTAAATGAAATTCCAATACAAACTCCCATTTTAAACGACTCTCCCTGTCATAGGCATAGACACTTTCTCTCTATCGAGGTCGTCCGCATATAAAGAGTTGTACTTCCCTAGAAAGATCTTGAAGCCAGAAGTTGATGTGAACACTTATTATTATTATTGCTGTTGTTGTTGTTGTCGATGATGACACATATTACTGGGTTTACTTGTCCTCCAACCATCTATTTCAAGTTTATTACAAAGCGCGACAAGTGTTATTACAAAGTGCGACAGCTTTTTTTATTACAAAGTGCGATGGTCTGTTATCACAAAGTGCGACAGCTTTTTTATTACAAAGTGCGACAAGTGTTATTACAAAGTGCGACAGGTTATTACAAAGTGTGACAAGTGTTATTACAAAGTGCGACAGGTTATTACAAAGTGTGACAAGTGTTATTACAAAGTGCGACAGGTTATTACAAAGTGTGACAAGTGTTATTACAAAGTGCGACAGGTTATTACAAAGTGTGACAATTTTATTACAAAGTGCGACAGGTATTACAAAGTGCGACGATTATTACAAAGTGCGACAGTACAGACGCTTCTTTGCTACGTCAGCAGAACGTTAAGACAATGTATTTCAAAACACTGAATCCTATTCTAGGCTTTTTAATTTAAGACGGTGATTTGAGGTTTTTCTCTGTGGTAATATGCAAATGCCGCAATTTTCAACGAGTTTGCCTGCCTCGCGTACGTGGGAATTTTGGATGGAGTTAAAAAAAATCAAATTCAAGGCGTTTGTTGAACAACAATAAATAACTGAACATTACGTGTTTAATTATTTTTGAAACAATTTTTTTAAAACTGAATATATAAAAAAAAGGAATAGCGTTGATATGCTTTATTGAAATAACCAGCATTCTGGCCCATGCAAAAACGCAGCTTAATCAGGCGGTAAAAGCCTATTCATTTAATGTTGTTAAAAGAAGAGGCTTCCAATTTTTTAATATCAGATTTCAAAAATGAAATTTCTCAGCTTGCTTATGCTTAAGAATTTTTAGCAGCCATTTGACTTGAAAGCTCTCTTGATTCGCCTTTTCACAAATGGTCTCCATTATTTCATGATCAATGAACGTGAGCAAGACTAAACTTTCTGCTACAAAAGGGTTTACCATAGTGCACTGCAGGCTATGAAACATGGTTCACGGGAGGAACCTCAATTAAAATAGGTGTATTCAAATTCCCCTTCATTCGGCGGATCTCGCTAGAGACAAAAATGTCGCCTTTAATTTCTCAGATGCTGGCCTTTTTGGGAACTCTGTTTATTTTGACTATGGCTTCAGACTTTTCATTCCAAAGTTTTAATGCGGGAAAGTTATGAGAAATGCTGTAATTACATGTAAATAAAGTCATGCAACACGCTGTAAGACCGCATAACTTGATCTTTCTGGTATCTTTTGTTCTTTAGTATTGTCTCCAAAACAATCAAGAGGTTTTACCAATAGACCTCTTTAGCTTGTAACTTTTGTTTTTCCAATACAGGTCATGTGATAATACTCTAGAGAACTGTTTCTTTCAAATTTCGTCTCTTATGTGCATATGTACGCATAATTTATGAAAAGACAAAGGGTCAAGTTCCCCTGGGACCTCTATTGGGAAAACAAAACATACAAGCCAGACGCGTACAAACTAGTAATAACCAAAGGTTATGGAGTACGAGCGACAACGATCGAAGGTCAAAACGCTTTTGCTCCAGCGCTGTGCTTTGCGTAGGTTTCACGTGGCAGATGGTCAAAACACGGGTGATCAGATTACGAGTGATAGAAGGTCCAAACGCGCGTGAACAAATTGCGTTCTGTGCATTCCATTCATTCTTAGTGGAAGTCTAAACGAATGCTGGCTACATACATGCGAGACATGCGTGATAACAACCTAGAGATTAGGATTGCGGACTCCTCTTGTCGCCCGTAATGATAGTGGACATCTGATTGACAGAATAATTTGCATTTTCTAGCGACACATTTCAATAGGCGGGATTTCGTAATGAAATAGACTCCTGTTTCTGTTTCTGTTTCGCTTTGCATCCACGCACGTTCCACGCGCGATGCGAATTTCGACAAAATTATTAACTCCATCCGTTTGCAAGGAACAGTCTTTAATCGCAGAAAACACCTAATTGATTCATTAGTCTCATCTAAAATAGACTGTTGTGACTCTGCTTTTTATCCACTTCTTGATTTTTTCTGAATCTATGTCACTGGACGTTATGATAGAGACATAAATGATGTTTTTAAAAATGTTTGCCCACTTAAACTTGTTTTCAAGGCTTTGTGTTCGGATGCCTGTCCATCTTATCTCAAGATCAATGAGGTTGTCCGTCTGTTGCGTTCTAAATGCTGCAAAAAGATTAGTTACTCCACTGGAGAATGGCAGCTTTTAAGATAGTGCTGCACAGCTTTTAAATAGTCTTCCTGTTCATACTGGAAATAGAACCGATTTTAATTACTTCTGTCGGTCGACACACTCTTTTCTTCAAAATCGTATTCAGTAATTAATCCACACTCTGTAGCAGTACTACACGAACAGACGTTAACAGTCACGTTTTATGAATAATATGACTACTAGCCTGAGAAAAAAAGTCATATTCGGAAAATACAGAATTTAGCTGTTAGTTAGTTGTTGTTGTTTTCCCTTTATCATCAACTATTTAGTTTCAAAGGGACAACAGTTGCAAACCGGGGAAACATTTTTGGGAATTACTTCTATCTCTCTATCAGCCGCCTGACTGTATTGTACATTGCTTTCTCCTTGGCGAAGTTTTTGTTTATATGATAAAGACTAAATTATTAGCGCAAGCAAACGCCGAACGTTGCACTGACCGGTTTGCTTTCCGGCGTTTGCTTTCCAACCGGCGGTCTTAAATTCTTGATAAGCCAGAAAGTCTGGTATTCTCTTTAGATGCTATAATTGATTGGTATACCTCTTCTGAACAACCGGGGAGCTTTTTGGCTACAAAAGCCATTTAGCCAAAAGAGTTATTCTCTTGATTCGATGCATGCAAAAGCAAAAATTATAACAGAAGGGTGCCCTTATTGTTTGCACGTCAGTTCAGAACTATTTTTTCGCATACCGTATTTTACCTCATACTGATGTTAACTGCTTGCCTTTGAGGCAAATGTGCAATAATCTATGTGTTTTATGGGTCACCTAATGACCATATGGAAGTAAAAAAACACCTTCGCAATTATAATGTATATACATTATACCAAATGGACGCTGTTTCCAGATAAATTGCCTAGTTTTCCATCATTTTTTTTTTCGTGATGTGATGGAGAAGTATAACGCTTGTTATCTCAGCATCTGCTCGCAGCACTTAACCTTCTTTTAGGAACCAATAGTTTAGTCTTATAGCATCTATACGTTTAGTCCGTGTATTTCCATTCAGTTTTTTATCATTGTTTTGTTCTATTATTCGTCATAAAATCGCCATACAGGGATTGATTAGTACAGGAGCATGCTCTATTCATTACGGAACAATCTGCAGTTTGATTTAGTCTAAAATCTTGTGCATGAAACAATGTTCAGTGTCAAATACTGCGGCTAAATATTATGATTAAACATATTTTAAACTATATTTTGTGTCCCCAATTAGTTGTGAAAACTAAACACATTTGCAAATTAATAAAGCTGTTACTTATTTACTTAATTACTTACTATATGCTGACTTCAAGTGGACAAGGTCGACAATTAGTTCATGGCTTTGCAAACCAAGTACAACGTCAAAAAGCCATTTGTGATTTTAGGAAACCAGGTCTGAAAACGGGTGTTAAAAAGGACATATGAAACAGGCCCCGCGATTTGAAGAATCCTGCAGCATACCACAATACGAATTCCGACGGTTGCGCCCCTCTCGCTACCAATGGGCAACCGAGTGAGTTTTATTATAGATTTTTCACTGAATGTTCCTATGGCTGCCTTGTTTTTTAGAATAAAACGTCATTGTGGAGCAATCGCTGAGCGACGTTTAGATTGCAAAAGCCTCATAATCTTTTTATTTTTTAAATTCCCATATGGAACTGAATAACGTACATGTGGCAGTGGCTCCACATTGAATCCTGGGTGCCAGAGACTTTTCTAGCGCGGTTTCCGGTTTCTGTCAAGTCTTTATAGAGACCCGCGCGAAAAGAAGGCGCCGAAGATGTGTTGGTCTTCGGCCAACACCGAAAATTCCCGCCGCACGCGAGAAAAACCTCTGGTGCTCAGGGTATAACTAGTAATAGTTGACACTACAGCCGCCCCCGCTCTGTATATTGTCGGTCAATAGTATTCTTGAAATACAGTGGAACCCCGCCTTACGACCACCCCGTTAATACGACCACCCCGTTATTGCGACCACTTTTTCGTGGCCCGAACAAAAGCCCACTCATTTTCTTATCTGAAAACCCCGTTAATCCGACCACCCCGTTATTACGACCAACGACCACCTTTGGGAGTCCTGAGTCTTTATTTTCTTTGTAAAATTACCCCTTTAATACGACCAGTCAAAATGCTTGGTGGGGCTGCTGAATGAAAACAGACACAATCTGACAAACAATAAGGCCATTTATACGAGGAAAAATAAGACGCGTCTTAAATAAGACGCGAACTTTCCGTATAAACGGCACATTTCGTCTAAAATAAGACACGGCTTAGCTAAGACGCGTCTTATTAGATAAGACATGCTTGTATAAATGGTACAGTTCGCGTCTTATTTAAGACGCGTCTTATGTAACTGTTTATGTAAGACGCGTCTTATTTTTCCTCGTATAAATGGCCTAATAACCAATTACTAATATTTTATTGAATATCTTTAGGCAAAGGTGTTAGTGGTTAGCATGACATCCGGTAAATTGCTGTGTGCAGTAAAAAGGATGCATGAATAAATAATACAAAAGATCTAAAAGACTTCACTTTGCAGCATCTCGAGGCTCTCAAAGTTATTTTGCCTTCTTGTTTCTGCTGCCTTCCACTGTGGCTTTTCTCTTCAAGTCCATTTCCTTTTCTTTTCTCCCAGAACTTTGAACTTTGTAATAATTGTGAAAGCGTTGTAAGCTACGATATAGAAAACGGCTCTTCGAGACAAATCACAAGCCCTTTCCTTTCATAACAAGGAACTGAAAGAAGTCAGTTTTTTTCTCATTACTCGGTTTCGTTTACTGTTAGATTGTTCAATTGCACTGAATTGCGGTTGTAAGGTTGTTAATTAACTGCAAAAAGGTTGATTTATAACGGATTAAAGGTATACATGTAGTAGAATGTAGTTTAAAAGCATTTTGCACCATAATTTGACCCTACCCCGTTAATACGACCACCCCGTTAATACGACCGAATTTCCATGGCCCGAAGGTGGTCGTATTAACGGGGTTCCACTGTATACCGATTCATAATGAAGATTTTCACACATATTCCATACAATAGGTGAGATAAATACAGGAAACGTAAGGTTCCATGCACAGTTTCAGTTCGATTTACAAAGCCTAGCCTCCCCGCAGACGTCCTTTGGGGTTCGTTTGTCACGCATTCATTTCTCCCCCACGGAGTTTTGTCACGCATTCATTTCTCCCCCACGGACTCCGTGGGGGAGAAATGAATGCGTGACAAACGAACCCCAAAGGACGTCTGCGAGGAGGCTATACAAAGCCTTGATCAAAACATTCTCAGTTTCGAGAATAGTTTATTCTAAACCATAAGAAAATATTTAATTAGAAGTTGAATTTTTCGCTATTTCACTTTCACTTTTTACATCCAGTTCATTTTATTTGCCGGAAAGTAAGCCTTAGAAATTAAAAGGATCAATTCACGCTCGCGCATTCTAGTCTTATTTTAAACTTTATAGCGGAAGGACATCTGTGAGCAGGGAATAAGTCAGCACAGAGTTTGATTGTCGGTGAATTTCTGTAATTGTACATCGTTCTTCTAGTGATAAGCTAGCCGTTTCTCACTCGTCTTGCTTGTTTGGGGCTGAGTCTTATTCTGGCCAAAGAGAAAGAAAGAGTGTCTGGCAAGGTTTCCAATCAAAGGTTTGTGAACTCGTGTCTGGCAAACTCTCCAAGTGTTTATATAATATACACAGTACGCACCTTATAACTTCATCTGCGCTCAACGAGTGTCTTTTGGTCCATAACTTTCAAATCAACTGCTCCACAGAATGTCACTGATAACAGGTAACGAAGTATGACTGCAGAATAAATGTCACAAAATCTACCTAAGCGGTCCCTTAGGGATTTTCTGTCTTTACGTCATCCTAACCATTTCGTACTTGCTGGCGAAGGTAATAGAAACGTCATCATTACCTACCGATTCCTCGCGGCCCCTGTTCAAGCAAATCGAGATTTTTTCTATATTGACTGTATGACTGTATATTTCAATTGTAAGTACTTTCCTTGATATACGCGCGAGTTACTGGAGTGCCTCCTCGGGATTTCGCTTCTGGGCGAAATCCCTGCGGGGGCAACTATTGGTTACACCGTTATCAGTCACGAATAAGATCAGCTTTCGGAAATATCACTCGGTATAATTTCAAAATTCCATTTTGCTCATTTGTTTATACTCATCTATAGCCTTTAATAAATAGCCAAGCAGACTACACTCATCAGTTTCTACAAATACCGCGTTCTTTTGTTAAAATTTTGGGAGGTTCATTTTGCACGATCGAAGAGCAAAATTCACTTCCGCTTGAAGCGAAATTTAACGCAAATTTCATCGTCTAAATGGTAAAACTACAACGAGTTACCAGACTTGGAGTAACACCTAAGATCAGGCTTTGATGCAGCCTTTGTTGCCGTGTGAGGAAAAGGCTTGAAAATTCAATCATTGCTATGTTGAGGTGTCATTGGGCTAATGAGGCTGATTTTTCTTGAAGCATTTTAACAAATGTTCCTCAAAGAACGTATTGATAGAACCGTAATTATTATTTTGGTAAAGATAAATCATAGCGGCAAAGCATTTTCACATTATGGTTCTCGGGCTGATACTGATCTTACTTTAAAATTAGGAACATGTATAAAAACATTTTAGTATCAGAATACAGCATCCTTCTATTGATCCCAAGCTGTATCCCAGTAATAGAACTAGCTCTACTCCCTCGTGATTGCCAGACTGGAAAGTTTGTGTTTTCGTATTTACTCGCTTGCCTAAAAAGCGGACGTCACGTGTAATCTTCGTGAAACTACTTTCGTAACAACAACGGACAACGGAGATACTACTGGAAAGAAACAAAGAAAGATATAAGAAAATCAAGTGAAGAGACAGTTGTTGTAGCTTTTTCGCCAGACCTAACTCAATACTTGAGATAAACAATAGCTTGCGCAGGGAAGGATGGACAGCAATGTGCGAAGCACCATGTCGCGTATGGCAAGGGGGCTCATTTGGAACAAACCGTGGAATCACTGGCGCCCTAAGCCTGGTATTGCACAATCGGCATAGACTGCCCATTTATGACAAGATGTCAAAAAAAAAAAAATCTCAGGAAAGATTGATATTGCGTACTGATAATGATCGAGACTACATTTTGCACGTCACAACATAAGCGAAACACTAGCCTCTGCTCAAAGGGTAGAGATAGTGTAAAGTAATATTTCAAACACGACACGCACTGTTTCATCCAATATCCAAACATCGAGAAGTGGGTACACAGACCTTCTTTTGTACTCAACTGAGTGGCCATTTTTATGCTAGAGACGATAAAGCCGTCATAAGACGACTATAACATCTGTTGTAAAAACGGCAAATAAGACAGACGGATTTAACGTCTCACGACATTAACGTCTTCTGTTAATTGCGTCGTTTAGACGCACTCATTAACAAACGACTTTAACGTCTCAAACGTTAAATGGGCCTCGCCTAAAAACGGGACGGCGTAAACTGGGACGCATTTACACGCCCAACCCGTTCGAAAACTACTGGGAAGAGTTAGTATTTTGTCCTTTTCAGAAAACTCTGTTTTGTTCAATGTGTACCTCTACTTTTATGCGTCCCGGTCTTACACCAGACGACTTTAACGTCTCCAGCATAAAAACGGCCAGTTAATAACTTGTTCTCCTTTCTTGCCTCTTTATGCAATATTTTACTCACTGGAAGTGAATTAAGTTAACCCAGGGTCATAAAGCGAGAATAAGAGAGGAAGCTGCAATTTCTTTTCTTTTTCAGTGAATCGTCTTTCGTTTTTTAACAATGCAGTAATTTATTGTTTTCTATCTAACGTGACGCATTTATTCTCACTGGACGAAAGCTATCCGTATTATAATCATGGAGATGCCGTAAATTCAGATTTAGCATCCTTCTTCACTGCTTAGTGAACTCAACTCCAGCCCTTTAAAACGGACCCGTGAAGTTCAATTCTTGTGAGACAGGCAGAGGTGGAAGCCCGAACTTCTGTCATGTCGCCAGCTTTAGCTAAGAGAAAATTTCAAAGAAACAACCATATTTATTAAAGTCGAGGGTCAGTTGATTACATTTTAACGCCTTGCAAGTCAAAAAAGCAAAACGCAAAGAAAAGACGGGGGTGGCTATAAATTCAAACGTGTAGATTGAAAATTTTCATGCGCATCGCATGTTTTGACTCTGAGAGGTACGTAGTGTGGTACCAAATGAACACTGATTTTGAAGAAAGGGTTAAGCTTCTAAGAAATAAAACCGTGGTGTCGCGGCGGTGGTGGGGCCTGACATGCAAAACTTTGGTTTTATCAACTGAGTTGATAAAGTAGTTTGGCCTCTGAAGAGGAATTGAGAAGCTGTGGTTTATATACCAGATGCTATTTTGAAACACAATGCTGTTTGATCCGTTCGATCAAACTTTCAGCCAGAGGTGACGTAGACTAAAAATCTGGCAAAAAACGAGTGAAACTGGGTGTGCCACTAAACTGGTGATATAGATTGGGTGAAAAAGGGTGAGAGGTAGTCAGTTTGTCTAGTTTGAAAGGGTGACTCTCTCCGGGCCGTAAACAAATTAAGTTTAACTCTCCCCTACCCTTCCTTCTGAAGCCCTACTCCCCATCCCCCCCCCCCAAAAAAAGCGGACGGTGCTATTTTTGTCACCTCATAACGAGTTCTTTTTTCGGCGTCTTCCTCTGCTCGTCGCTTTTGTTTTCGATATTGCTTATATTCTCTTGATTTGGCCAAGTTCCCGAGCAAAATTTTTCTAGAAAATCCCAGGGTTTCTCAGGAATTCTCGGAAAATTCCTTCGCACTAAAATTCTCCAGAATATAAAAAAATGGTATTCACTTCACATCTGATCTATTTTTTTCAAAGCACCTTCATAACAAGAACAACAATAACTGGTAAAGTATACAAACAAAAAGGCGCAAACTAAAATATAAAAAAAGTCAGTTAGAAAAGCGATTGTCATAATCTCTTTGCCAGGTCAAATTGTACACGTGAGATAAGCGTGTCCGTGGTCACAATGCACGTGTGAAAAAGAAACGCCAGATTTTACGCTAGATAGCATTTCAAAGTCGAAGGTGCTTGTTTGTGGTGGTGGTGGTGGAAGGGGGGATAATAAAAGACACAATATGGGCTTCCTCTAAAGGAAAAAGATGCGAAGCGTCTCTTATCGGCCTTTCGGGTCATAAAGGACACCCTCGATGTTGTTGTCTAGTATTGATACCATAAAATAGATTATAGTAATCATTAGTATGAAGGGAAAGGCAATATAGAGGGTGCATGAGTCAGGCTACGGAGATTATGTTCAAGGCCCGTTATTATGCGTTATAGCAAAGGATAATTAATAAACGTTTATTCTGAAGAGTAGGCGTCGTCTTGGGACCTCTTTGCTCATTTTGGAATATAGTTAAAGCTCATGTTGGAGGCGTGGTCACTCGGGTTTATAAATTGGCACCTACCATGGACTAACCTTCTCCCCATGGAGATTGGGGGGGTAGGGAGTTGCTGCAGGCTACAGAAACCACATTAAGCTCAACCCGTTTAAGGCTAGGTGCATATGCATAGCCAGGTGCGCCTTTACCTACTCAGTAGCCTTTGACGTTGCGAGTGAAGGTTGTATTTTTGCCGTTCTTTGTAAAGATAGTGAATGAAAACGAGTTCTCTTGCAAGATTTTGAGTCGTTATTTTGCATTCAAAATAATACTAGTAATAGCTGACACTACAGCTGCCCCCGGTCTGTATATTGTCGGTCAATAGTATTCTTGCTCGGGGATAGGGCGTTTGAAAATGCTGCGCCCAAAGTATGGAACCGACTCCCTATAGAAATTAGACAATGTAAATCATTGAACATTTTTAAAGTTTTACTAAAGACACATCTTTTTAAATTAGCTTTTTATTAGTTCTTTTATTAACTCATATTTTACTTTTATTGTTTTCCGAAAATTGTAAATTATTATTATTATTATCATTATTTGGATTAGCCATTTATTACTTTAAGATTTTAGTGTTGTAATGCGCATTCGATCATATCTTTATCGCATGCTAGACTGCGCAATATAAGAAATAAACATTATTATTATTATTATTTGTTGTGTAGCTGTTTGAAATATACCGATTCATAATGAAGATGTTCACACATACTCCATACAATAGGTGAGATAAATTACAGGAAATAAACGCAAGGTTCCATGCACAGTTTCGGTTCGATTTACACAGCTTTGATCAAAACTGTCTCAGTTTCGAGAATAGTTTATTCTAAACCATAAGAAAAGATTTAATTAGAAGTTTGATTTTTCGCTATTTCTATTTCACTTTTTACATTTAGTTAATTTCATTTGCCGGAAAGTAAGCCTTAGAAATTAAAAGGACGTTTGACAGAATTTGATGGTCGGCGAATTTCTGTAATGGTCCATCGTTTTGCTAGTGATAAGCTAGCTGTTGAATCATTCACTCGTCTTGCTTGTTTTGAGCCGAGTTTTATTCCGGTCAAAGAAAGAGAAAGAGTGTCTGGCAAGGTTCAGCTGAAGGTTTCCAATCAAAGATTTGTGAACTCTTGTCCGGCAAACTCACTTAGTGTTAAAATATACACTGTTCTACGCACCTTATAACTTCATCTGCGCTTAACGAGTCTCTTTTGGTCCATAACTTTCATAACAACTGCTCCACAGAATGTCACTGATAACACGTAACGCAAAAGAGTATCGAAGTATGACTGCACAATTCATGTCACAAAATCTGCCTATTGTTAGCTGTTGCTTCGGGATTTTTTGTGTTTTACGTCATCCTAACCATTTCGTAGTGCGGGCGCAAACAATAGAAACGTCATCATTTACCTACCGATTCCTCGCGGCCCTTGTTCAAGCAAATCGAGATTTTTTCTATATATATATATTGACTGTATGACCGTATATTTCAACTGTAAGTACTTTCCTTAATATACGCGCGAGTTACTAGAGTGCCTCCTCGGGATTTCGCCTTCTGGGCGAAATCCCTGCGGGGGCAATTAAGTTTGAAATTAAGGAGAAATTAATTATATGATTTGCTCAATCAGAAACCTAAAACTCCAAAGAGTAAACTGCATAAACTGCAAACTAGGTTAGAATTAAGAGATAAACATGATCCATTACTGCGAAGCCTTAGGGGAAATTTGTGTATAAGAAAATTAACGAATTCCTTAGAACATAACACGATGAGATTCATCTTATTGTCCCTTTCCCCAAATAAAAACTAATTTCCAACGCGCTTTTTAACCGTGTTGTTTTGTTGTACTTCTGTTGGCGTGGTCTTTCTCTTTTAGCCTGAGTAGCAGGCGTCAAAACTGGCAGGGGATTTGGAGGAAGAGGAAAAGGGAGGTCGATTGAGGAGAGAGGGTAAGGGACGCCTGCTATAAGAACCCTTTTTGTTCGTTTCTGTAGACTGTTCACAGTCACCTATTTTCCCGTAAGATCGTCGAGATCGAACGCTTTGCATTACGGGCAGCCATCTTGCATGAGTGTCAAAACTACTTAGGGAGCGGGGCGGTTTGAGAGGAAGCGAGAAAAATAGTATATTTTTCACGCCCCCCTCCCCCTAGAGCTATAATCACCGACGCCCGCCCCTTCGGTACATTTGAAAATCAAGATGGCTGCCATTAATGGTAAAACGCGCTACATCTCGACGATCTCACGGAAAAATAGGGGACTGTGAACAGTCTATCATTTCTGCAGATGCTGGCGTCGGCAAATTCCTGATTGGCAGAGCCATAATGAGTAACTTGTTGACGTGTATTAGTAAGAAACAACCATGATCCAGGAATCAAAGGAGTTGTGTTCTATAGACATAAGCTTCGGAAGATCAAAATTACTCCAGTCATGTAGGAACTTCACGTTGAAATCCGAACTAGAACAAACTGTTATAGCTTGTTTAGCAGGCAGAAATGCTCAGGAGGTTTCCTATTCTCGATTTGTCCATACACCGAGCGGTGATTCGAGGCGATTTTTGTCAGGCATCTGCAATGCCGATCCACAAGTCTACAGCACCGGTTATAATATTTGAGAAGCTGTACGCGCGCCTGTTCCGCAAAGTCATCTACCACCTTGAATGAACTTCTAAATGGTTTGTAAAGAGAGAGCTGAAGTTTCGGTTGGTTAACACTATCCGTTGAGCTTTATAAAAAATGTTCATAATTCTCCTTTCATAAATTATTCTCCGCTCAGGCTGGCGACTGTTCCTTTTTTGCGACCATTGTGTTTAATGAGGCAAGACCAAAGGTTTTGTGTATTGACACGAAACTGATCATTGTTTGTCGTGTTTGATACGGGAACCAGAACAATAAAAATGTTTTATTTTGCTCGTTCCGGCAAACAAAGTAATTCAGTTTCGACCATACTGGGAAGCGCCCCCTATATACTTGTGACTGGCTTACTGTACTACAGTAAGCCCTTGTGACTAGTCATGTAGTCATGCTGAAAGTATCTCTCACTCGGTCGCTTCGCTCACTCGTGAGAGAGACTTTCAGCACTCGAAGATAAAATTCGTATCCCCGCGCGGCCATGTAATATCCTCTATTTCTATAGCTTCAATTTGCCATACCAGATGTCTGATGGGCGAAAAGCTATAACCAGAATCTGTTTTAAAGTACAACTCCAAGTAGTGATTAACCAATATGGGTAGGAAGAGACTCAAAATACTAAATCTGAAATGCAACACTCTGCCGCTGCCATCATAATATCTGGACAGAACAGGCCAGAAGATTAGCCAGTGAATTAACGATGAAAAGTAAAATTGAGATCAAACAGCGAAACAGAGACGGGGACAGAGGACAGTTTATTTATGATCTCCCTATGGTTTTTCAATAATATTTTGTTATGCGGCTACACTGAGCTCCCGAAGTGTACAACATTAAACTACTGTCAAAAAGTTGTAGAAAATGTATTGCTTATAATTAAGCAATATACAAATGTAAATACAATATTGCTAAGTATTAGGTATTAAAATTAAGTGTATGTTTGTGCTACTTTAATAACTGGGTTTGTAAACATTCCTCTAAGTCTATTAATTTTGTTGTGTACAACACCATTCCATCAAGTTGTCTACTTTTTTTCTTACTCCCTCCTTTAATTGGAAAAACCAGGGCATCAGCAACTGCTTAAGAGGGTATATGTTGCTTTTAATGATTCCCTAGAAAAGACAAAAAAAAATTATTTATGAAAATAAGGTACGCACTCCTCCCAGCCTAAAACACGTCCGATCCAACAAAAATAATTATTGTCTGCAAAAAGTACAATCCCATCGACCGCCATTTCCTGCCAGCACAACCTCCTGTGTTAATGGTGAGTGGTCTCTTGCAGCTGTACAGTGATGCAGTCTAGAAGTGCGTGTGTGTTACTGTTAACATATTCAATAATTACATGTATACTATTCAGAGGAACTACCCCATTTCAAAGTGGCACCAGCCAGAAACATCAGATTTTCTCAATTTTTCTCTGGGTGTGTACATGTACATTCAGTCTGTAAAAACACTGGCAATCTAGCTGTGAGTTTAATTATTAATGATTAACTTACATCTTCATTGTACAGCCGTTCAATCCATTGCACTGGGTCAGTGGTTTCAGTTGTCCCTAAATAACTTGTTCTTAACTTTGCTTGTACTTTGTGTGCTATTTCTCTTCTGTGGCACTGTAATCTTGACATCCATATATATGTGGCTGTAAACAGAAAAAAAAACTTCACTTTCTTTGTGACACCCTTACCAAAACCACATATATGTTGCATATATGTGACGTATATGTAGCTGTAACATATATATGTCAAATAACTGTACATATATGTGACATATATGTAGAAGTTTTGAAGTGCCTATACATATATGTTACATATATGTAATATCTCATAGGATGATAAGACATATATGTGACATATATGTAAAAGTTTTGAAATGACCATGCATATATGTTACATATATGTAATATCTTTCAGGATAATTTAACATATATGTGACATACATGTAGAAGTGCAGTATGATTATATATATATTAATTAATGTGCATGCATAAAAGGCACTTGGGACCACTCAACATACATGTGACATACTTGATGGCACCAGAAGGGAGTATTAAAAAAAATGAAACCCTAGAAAACTAGCAAGTGTCAGTGGGGGGACGTGGGGGGCCGGGGGGGAGCCTTATTGACTTAATAAATATTACAATATATGTCACAGAGCGAGTTTGAGCACCGATCGAGTTATTTTTCAGTCATAGTCCAAATTATTGATGTACATACTTTTTTTTGCATATGCATATATTTACATTAATTAAAGGTATCACACAACAATTTCCAGCTCCAATTGTTTCAGTCTGTTTCAATGAAATTCGGGAAGTGGGTCACATAAACACAATCATCAGCATCCTTAACATCTATAAAAACACATTTATGTGAGATGTTCCTGATTGGGATGACATCAACATTTTCCATTCTGAAAGAAATAAAAAGAAAATGAGGTAGGAAATACAAAATGAGGCCATTTTTAAGATGCGGAACAAAACAAAAGATCTCAATATCGCTGTCCATCTTTTAGCCATAAAGTAATTAAGTTCTTTTGTTTTATTACCAAAACCTACATTTATATACAGGTATATTTGTATTTCTTAAACAATAATTTGTACCCTTGGATAATGCTATTGATCCAAGTTCTTATTTCAACGTACACTGTGAAGTTAGCAAAGTTGCTGCATTGACATATTATTGCATTAATAGATGATTGTGACAGTGTAGTGGTTATATAGTCATCAACAGTAAATACATGACGCATCTTGTGTTCTGATGTTTCAATACTCCAACTGCCCAATTGTACCGTAGCTATTAGGAGACCCATTATCTGGATGGTTGGTAGAAATCGGATCAAACAAATTCTGATGCTTGGTATGTAAGTGTGATATTAAAAAAAAAAGATTTTCCAAAAGCAAAAACTTAACTGCACAATTAATTTATCCAATGGTTTAAACACAGATAGGACATTTGACATGTTTGTGTACCTTGGCTTCTGCATGATCTGAAGCTGCTTCTGGATTCCTTCAATTCCAGCTTTTTCCAGAAGGTTAGAATCTCTTAATGGTTCCATGTGCACAACAATGGCAAAGTGTTGATCTTTGTTGCACTGGCATAAGGCAATACAAGCACGTTGGCAAATGGGTGTATGTTTCACAAAATACTGTATTTGACCACATTCCCTCCTCTTCTGACTGTCTTCATAGGTTACAGTGTAACTGTTTCTTCTGGAAACACGGCCATATGATTTAGAGTGAAATACTTCACCACGAATGATTGCCCTCTTAAAACTCTGGCATCTTCCCAGAGCCAAATCTCCAGTGAAATCCTTGATATGCTGCTCTATAGTTTCTGGGACCTCAAAGTCAGTAAAAGCACCAAGTAAATGCACTCCATCCTCAAGCTTTGTTGACCTTAAATGCATAAAAAAAACATATCAATTTTTTTTACCAATGGCTTAATGTATATCGACCAATAAGAACGAACTAAACTAAGGTATTAACAGGGTTAGAATCATGTTACTTTTGAGTCTTATGGACTATACCCTGCGAGCAGAGGCTACATTTTCGCGGTATGAGCTGGCGTGCGAAAAGTAGCCTCTGCCGACAACCGTTCAAATCCGTCCAGAAATCTGGACGAATAAATTAAAAAAAACCGGTTTTTTCTTGTTCTTGACCGGTTTAGAGCATTGCGTGAGTCTTGCGTCAGCGAATGAACGCTGACCATTACTGCGCCTTCATGCATTCCTTCGCGCCAAATTCTCGCATACGAACGTGGATCAACGTAGCTCGAACGTAGCAACAGGAAAAGTTCAAAACAACTTCAAACATTCCTGTTTATGTGTTTAAAAGAGCGTCGTCAACAACTTGAATAAGCTCTGTATTTTAAAGCTGTCGGAATACCAAAACAAGCTGCTGCCGGTGCTTCTTACGGGACCGTGTAAAGATCGTTAATTTATCATTATGGTAGTTCTTGTTTGCCAGGAAAAGAAAATGGATACTGCGGTGATTTTTGTTGTGTCGCCTCTCAATGTAAGGCTAAATGCACTGTTTTAAGACACAAATGGGAACCGGAATGTTCAAAAGAATCATCGATCAGTTTTCTTTTGGTGGAAAAAGTAGAAAAAAAGCTTTTGGCTGAACACTGATTCGCCCTCAAGGACTTCAACCTGGTTGGTTTCTTCACGGTGGAAAGCTTCTCCTGTTCTGAAAAGAAACCAAGGCGGCAAAGTTTTTAAAGAATTTTCAGGTACAACTTGCACATCAATGGTCAAGGAAGTTCCGTTTTTAAATGGAAATTTAAGTATTTATAGTTGTTTCATAGATGTTTTATACGACTTGAGACGGATTTTGGCGTTGACATTTGATGTCTTCGGCAGCTTTTACTTGCGTGAAATGATCCACAATCCAGTTAGTATTACGCGAATTGCTTTTAAGGATAAAATTATGGGTTGTCGAATAAAATTTTTCGATAAATAATTTTTTTGACTACTGTTTTGTCTATGTTCATTCATAACATTAGTTTAAAACACAATCGTGAGACTACAGCATCCAATTTATTTCAAACATCACTTCTGCGTAGCGTTGTCGGCGAATTTCATTTTTCACTTTGAGCACAACTATAAATAGGTAATATTAAAGCCGGAAAAATGTGCTTCTCGCAAAACAGACAGAACTTACTACAGTTGATAGCATAAAAATACTTTCCTAAAAAAGACGATCCGTGGAAATTTTGCGGCTAAAATAGTTAAAACCAGAAGGGGCGAAGCAGAAAAACAAAACAGAAGCTCGAGGAGAGTAGTTCGCAGGTAGTTTTCCCGCGAAACTCACGCAGATTTGACGAACCAGTTGCTTGCGAATCGCGTGACGAATTTTGCGCATGCACGATAGAAAATTGAACGGTTGTCGGCAGAGGCTACTTTTCGCACGCCAGCTCATACCGCGAAAATGTAGCCTCTGCTCGCAGGGTATATGGACTATGAACACGTCACTGTTATTGATTTTAAAGCTAAATCAATATAGTATTTGAAACATACTACTGCCATACATACTTCTGTTCTTTTCCAAATTTCATCCTTCTGTACAAACTGTAACTAGGAGAGTCTTTGTCCAATTTCCGCGCAAGGTCTGGAGCAATTTTGACTGCAGAGACTGAGGATGCTATCTACAAAAGATCAAAAGAATCCTTCCATACATCTTATTGATCAATGAGTAAATTAATTATTAGACTTGCTTTTAGATACCTTTCAAATATATATTTTATGAGCACAGTATTATTGATTCTTGCTATTTTGATCACCTGCATATCTATGTTCTGGGTGCCATGGAAAAGCGCAGTTAACTCCCCATTTGCATCCTCAAAGTCAAAAGTTGAATTTGCCCACAGTGGTCCAAGATTGTGAACTGATGCATGTATGTGAAGCAAATTATGGATATTGATGGTCATATGACGCTCAGCTGAAAAAAAAAATGCAAACACCCCATTTCACTAGCTGTAAAAGCCACCATGGTGTCAAAATAATTAACTATTAATTGACAAATACATTGATCTCAACAAAAGTTAATGCATGGAGGCCCAAATGAAGCAGTTAAATACTCACAATAGAGGGCATCCATCAGCATCACAAATTTTGCCAGAAGGTTTCCACTCTGATTGACTTCTTCTGGTGAAATAGTCTGCTGATTCACCAGCCACACACTAAATGCAAGAAGCATGAAGTGGTGAAGATAAACATCGGGAAGAACACCAACCAGGCAAGGAACGCTGTAGTAAAACAGCCAATTTCGGTATTCGGTTGCTGTGAAAAAAAAAGAACCATAGGGTATATGTATTACAAGAAAACATGCCTACTTTAAACAGTACACGACTGTATGCTCATCTATCACATATGTAGACTTAATGGATATTATACCTTTAAAATACTTGCGATGAGTTTCAATAGGTCTGGGTGTTCTTGTGATATTCATGGGTGGATGGATACTACAAAGACGCTCATCAATAATACTGACACGATCACCACAGTACCAAGGTTGGTCCTTGTGTTTTGAATCAAACCACAGGGCCATCAATTGTCGTGTAACTCCCAGCAGGACCCCATGCATGTAATCCAGGCAAACACCTTTACTGATATCATAGTGTTTAAGGCTTGCAAACTGGCAAACACCTTTCATCCCATTTACCTAAGAAAATGTAAGAAAACAAATAATTATGAAAGTGCACTTTATAGATGTACATGTAGATGTCAATTAAACTAAGGTCTACTGTACACTGTAGTGTAAGGTCGACTAGAACAGTACATTTCGTATTTTATTTTTGTGTTAAATGTTTCATATGTATTAGTCATAGTTTTCTATGTAGGTTTCTAAATCTAAGTGAAATTACAAAAATTAATGCTTATAAGGCTCCTTGAGGTATTGAAAATTCTTGTGATGATTCAGAAACCCCATTAGAAAATGACAATAGTATAATACAACTTCGACACTCTGTGAATGTAGGGTCTTCAATGTGCGAAAAAAAACAACAAAAAAACAAACACTAACACCCAGGATAAAGGTATATATGAAGTAGACTAAATCATTTCATGACATTTAATGACAGTACACTAACTTACAGGTTTTCCTCCTGATGTACCCTGCAGAAACTGCAAGCCATCTGCAACCATACTTTCTTTTGTGCGTTCTTTAGCAAGTCCATTGTTTGATTCAAAATTGAAAGGAAAAACTGTAACTCTTCCCCTGTGTCCTTCTTTCACACTTGATTTGCAAGACATTCCCAAAACCATGCAGTAACAGCAGCTGCAAAAGCCATTGTACTGAACCATCTCTAAAAAGGAACACCTTGCAGGAAGATCAAGAACTGAGCCAAGAAGGAACACATGACTGGTAAAATTTCCCTTATCTGGAATCTCCATAACAAGTCCTAAAAGTGTATATAAACAAAGTATATTTTAAATTATTTGTACAATAACAAAATAATGTATAATCATGTTGTTGGGACAGTGGGTCCACATCTACTACACATATTACATACACAGGACAATGAACTCAGCTCAACTGGCCAGGGCTCAATGTTTCCAATAATATAAAAACTCTAGTAGTAATCAAAAGTGGATTTGATAGGATATTTTGTGGGAATACAATTGTTAAGAGTCACCGTAAATTCTAAACCACTGTTTTCTGTAGTCACCAACTTGGCACCAAAAACGTACACAAATCATGCAAACAATGAAAATGATCACCGCTTGGCAGCACAGGATGCACAAGATTAGGATACATTCTCCTAATGTCAAACTTAATTATGCATCTAGTCAGTATAATACACTACCATACAAGTTGGCCAGGAGAAATCACGTACATTTATTCCTAGTACAGTTTGCTTGAAAACTTTATACAAAATTTTATATACACTCTAAATATAAGTACATGTACAGTGTATATATGTTGTGGCTGAAACTTGTTTTTAGTTTTAAAACTATACTTTCCTTTGTCTTATATTTATAACTACATTTTAAAACAGGGAAAATAAAAATCAACCTTGCCAAACAAACTTTAAACCATAAAAAAATTTAGTTAGCCACAACATAGACATGAACATAAAGCTGTCTCAGAGACACCATGTATCCAGGTACCTTTTGTTTCAAGGTCTTCTAATGAAGTTCTGAAAGGTTTCAAAAAGGTAGACATCACAGGTTTTTTGTCACTGAACCAGAGGCCACCCAAAAGCATGTTCTCCAATCGTTTCCTATTAATTAAAACATGAAAACATTAAAATGCACTTACGAATTTACATTTATCAGAGTCAGAGCTTTTTTTCCAGCCTAGAAAAAGGAACAATAGGGTAAGAGTAATGAAAGTTAGTTTTTAAATAAAAAAGGGTCTGATACGGAACTCTATAATAATATCCTTTGATGAAAATAATGGTTTGGCACAATCACAGAAAATAGTAGTGAAAAATGTTGTTAAATAACCAATGTAATTCAGTTCAACTAAGTATATGTACAGTATGTGTCATTCCAGTCATCAACAAGGCAACTAATTTTTTGCAATGTTTTCGGAAATAGTATTGTGAATAGAGAATACAATGATAATTCCAAAAGTTTAATAAGATGCACTTACAATTCACCAATAATAATTTACTCTAATTTTTACCTTTTACTTGGTGGCAACTCATTGATCTCAAAGTACACTGGCCAAATACTTGAACCTGATGATTTGAAGATAGAAACACCATCTGTATTGAACTTTAAGGATAAGTTCTCTGGCTGAGAAAGTGGGCCATTATTTTCAAACAGCTTCTTGTAGAGATGGCCATCATATACATCCTCAATGTTGTGAGGGGATGTCTTCTCTCGCAGAAAGCGGTACTTTATATCTTCCTGAAATTCTCTTCCTAATATCAGATGACAAAAAAATACAACAAAGAAAATCAAGCTTACTGGTTGAATGATAAAACATCACTGCACTCTTTTATCACAAAATACTGTGATTTGAGTGTCAGTCGACACCACCAGCAGATTATAGCTATTAATTTGATGTAGCTCAATTGCCACAGGATGAGGTTTCTGCATTTATCAGAATAAGTGCCCACCTTGAATAAACATCGACCTTAAAGGACCTAACATTAAAGAAGCGCACAGGGCACTTATTCAAATACATATGGTGAGTAAGATAGTAAGAATTTCCACAGCCAAGGTGGGTAACACAAATCGAGACCTTGATAATTTTGCTATCATGTGAAAACCGACTCCAATAATATTTTTTTTACATATACATTTAAAAACTAAATCATCATTTTAGGCTTAACTTTCAGAGACTTTGAAACTTTTTGTCACATGGATCTTACTGGCCCATTATAGGACCAAATATTTGGAAATATTATACTTCAATAGGGGTGACTGCATATTTTAAGCGATATATATATCTAGCTATTATCCCAGGAAGCATCGAAAGTGGCTAAATATATGATGCTGTAGTTAAGCCAGTATTTATATTTATTCCATTTTAACATCAATCACTGTTGTATATGTTGTAGTTTGAAATGAATCTTAGGTCAAAATGATTTCAAACTTGGTTAGTTTTGATTTTCTTTTGTTCCAGATTGATTACCATAATCCTAAGACAAAGAAAAGTACAAATCAAACTAGTTTGAAATCATTTTAACATAAGATCATTTTAAACTGCAACATATAAAATTATATTTTCTTACTTACTTTGCATAAGCTCGTTTAGCTGACTTTCGACAGAAAGGATGACAAAATATGACTTCTTCTTTGGATCTCTCACATCATTGTTGCAAATGGAGCACACATCAGGAGTATCACTTAAAACACCAAGATACTCAGAGCAAAAACTGCAGTAAAAGTGTTTTGTTATGGGAAGCTCGAAGTCAGCAAAGTACCTCTTGAGCTCACTGAGTGAGTTGACACACTTGTTGAGTGGACCAGGAATGCAGTGCAAATTGATCAAAGAAATTACGTCTGAAAGACAACTTCCATTCAGATTGTGAGCTACAGCCAAAGTAAGAATCAAAAGAATGCTTTCCGACAACAAAAGAGGCGACCCAGGGTATACATATACAGGGTCTTCTTCATCAGTCGATTTACTCCTGATGTGATTATAACTGTCTCCACGTGCACAGAATTGGTCGTCATCTGAAGATGTGGAGCTTCGATCGTCTTCTGAGATATCACTCCAAATCGCATCCAGTTTTTCTACACTGTCGTCATCATGCGTTGATTCCGACAAAACGTCTGACAATTCGTGGTCTAGATCTTGATAACTAGAACATGAAGCCAAGTACATATTTGTAATGTTTAAATCCGATTCGTCCGATGATGCTTGACTATTTTCGAAAACAACATCAACAGTTCGCTTGAAACACGGTTTTTTTCTTTGTTCATCTTCATCCGATGAGAAGTTTGCTTTTCGCCTGTTATGTCGGGAAACAGTGGCTTTCGGCTTAGGTATAGCAGGGTTTCTTCGATGCGAGTTGTATCGACCTCTCTTCTTTCGTTTCGTCGACTCCATGGTCAACTCAGGAAAGACTGCAGGTAGAGTGGACTGGCATCTAATACATATCAAAATCCCCTGCTGATTGGCTTACACCTAACACGTGACTACACAAAATGAGCGCGAAAACTTCACAGAGGCCGTTTTCGCGCTCATTTGTTCATTTCGTTGTTCCTTTCGTTGTTCGTTTTGAAGAGGATCGAGTTCGGTTTTGTCAGCTTGTAGATTTCTGCAATTATGAGGAAAACAAAAGCACCTTCTCGCTTCACTGATCATCTTGGTAAGTCATTTTACTTCCAAATGTAATTCTTGTAAGTGCCTAAATTAAGATTATTGTTCTAAAACAATGATTTTGAGAGCTCGGCCCATGCTTATATAGGAATTAATTAAATTACAGGCGTGCGTTTCGCGGTTCAATGAACGCGGTTTAAAAAACACGCTTCTACGACCTATATAAACTCTTTCTAGTAAATATACACTGCAATCTTTTGCTTGAATAAAATAAATTTAGGCTTTTGCATTATACGATGGAGCTTGGCAATCAATTTTGTAGTTTTAAATGCTGGGAAGAATGTCGCATATATGCTGGGGACAGAACACGTGCAACGTACAGCTCGCAGTCCTTTCAACCTCTTCAGAGGTTGAATAAGACGTGCATAATTTTATCGTTATATGTTCACCTCATATCTCATATATATTTCGAACTTTTCATTCATGCTCAATAATTTCTAAGAATTTTCCAGGATATCAGTTGTTTCGGATATTGTGCAAGGATTAATTCGTTCCGAAGATCATCATTAATTAGGCTTTCGTTCCACTCATTTCAATATTGCCGCGTTCATTTACAAATGTAACTGTTCGCCAAATCTGTCAAAATCGCTTCTTTCTCGTTTCTATCTGATGTTGATATCTTCGACTTGCTCAATTAATAATCGACGGCAAAGAAAAGAGGGACTGCTTACAGTCTGGTCATAGCCTGGTTATTGATTGATAGATTAATTGTATAGATGGCACTTTTGAAATTGGGATCACCCCTCGATTTTTCATTTATCATTGTCAAGGTAATAAATAATGCATGATTCATTCTTTAGCTATACATTCCATCTTTGATAGATCTGGATAGATTAGTAACTGGTTTATTCTTAAACAACAACGATCAGTTTCTTTTCGATCAACTTTGATATTTGGCTCAGGATCAAAGCTCTTGACCATGCACTATATAAGCTGAGAGCAACTTCAAGATTCTTTGCGAAATTTCAATATGTTAACTTCAAGATTGCATTCTTATTATTTAGTGTGCAGCATACAAACTGGTTTGTCTGGTGCCATTAATTGATTATAATATCGTTGATGTGTCTTATTATATTTTGTTCTTTATCGTAGACCACTACCTTGTTGTCTTCAAGGATGACAACATCAAAAATATAGTCAGTGCTGATGAGATTAGAAACTGTGAAAAAATTGAAAAAGGAGCATCTTGTGATGCACTGTGGACGGATGCCCATCACAAGGACTGGTATCCTGCATTTGTTGTGGACATTGGAGGTAAGACTAATTAAATCATCACAAAATAAAGGCCTGGCCATGCATTAACACAAACTGATAAATCCCAGGGTGAGAGGAAGGAGCAAAGGGCCTTCCTAAGTAGGATTTTATAGTTCACTGTACATTGTATTTGTATTATAATTATTATAACAACATGGCATTGATTTCATTTGCCTTTAATTTGGTGTTATAAGCTGGAAAAGTATACATAACACTGATGGGTATAATTTGCAAAAAGTTGTTGCATGACAGTCAAAACAGGTCAAGTATTTCTTTTAGTGAGCTTCCATGTAGTGGAATGTCAATTTTTAGTTGCACTGAATTAATGTAATTTGACATATTATTTCTAGACATTTGCATAATCAATTCCTGCAATGATTGGCATTTCCCTTGTTTCTGTTTGCCACACAAGACACTCAATCTTTTCAAGCCTCCCAAGAATTCATCTGACATAACTATGATATTCTTCCATTTGTCTGACTTCAGTGTTTTCTTTTTAAATGTCTGCTATCCTACAGATCTAGAGTATCTGACAAATGTCCAGCAGAGAAGAACTCAAAAGAAAAAATTGCCAACTAAGACAAAAGCCAAAGTAGACAAAGGGGGGAAAGGAAAAAGGAAGAGAACAAATGTCTGGTCTAGCACAGAAAAAGGAAAGACGGAATCCGATCCAGAAGTAAACAAAAGTGAAGACGAATGTGAAGAAAAAAAAAGGAAGAAATTATCTATGGAGGCCAAGGCCAAAAAGGCCGCAAAGGCAAAAGCCGCAAAGGAAGCCCTGCTAAAGCAGAGGCTTCAGCAGGCAAAGACATTCCAAATTAAAAACCAAATAAGTAGCTCTTCCCATGAATGTTCCGAAGAGCTGAGTGACTCTGAAAGCGAGCGTGCATGTAGTCTTCAACAGGCCAAAGTATCTCCAAGCCAGCAGTCACATAGCTCATCCCTTGGATATTCTGGAAGCTTAATAATGGTTGATTCTGAGAGTGAGCCGTTAAACAGCAGTGAGGATGAGTACTTCCCAGGTGATGAAGAGATGCATGCTGATGATGATTTTGTAGGAATGGAAGTTACTGTGCCATACCGCTCACCGCTAAAGGAACTTTTTCAGAAGGGTATGTCTAAGTTTTGGGCTGTTGAAAAACCTGTAGTTAGCATTCCTACTACTTGACCTGAACAGATGAACCTTATGTTTTTTTTCTGATTTCTGTTCCAAATTTGCATGCAAATCCAAAACTATCCATATTACTGAGAATTAGGAACCAGAATGGTTTAAGGAAAATATGCCACCAAAATCTCAACCTTCACCAAACAAAGCACTCATCATTGACAAGCCCTTCTTGTGTTCTTTTAACATATAATGTGCTTTAATGTGATCTAATTAGCTATTTCTTAATTATAACTCAAAGCAACCAAGAAAAGTGAAAATGATTAGTACATGCAGTTATCACTTGTAAGGTCCTTCCAAGTTACACTTAAGGTACTCTACACTTTTATCCCAATGATGAAATTTTATTCAGATGCATGCATACATGTATATTTTGAAAGGTGATGCTAAAGTTGCACCAATATCAAGGAAAGAGAAGGGATCAAGGAATCTGACAGATGGAGCTCAAGGACAAAGTGAGTATAGTATCTATATAGTGTCTGTCCATTGTTGTTTCATGATGTTATTTGTTTTACATGCATATTCTACTTGATATTCAAAGTGGTCTTGGAGTTGCAACAATAATTTAAAAGGAAGTAGAACAATTAACAGCTAGAGATTACCATGATGAAGTAAATTTTATTCAAGTTACACTTAAGGTGACTCTACACTCAAGTTAATGATCCCAATGATGAAGTAAATTTTATTCAGATGCATGCATACATGTATTTTGTTTTGCAAGGTGCTTCTAAAGTTGTACCAATATCAAGGAAGGAGAAGGGATCAAGGAATCTGACAGATGGAGCTCAAGGACAAAGTGAGTATAGTATCTATAGTGTCTGTCCATTGTTGTTTCATGATTTTATTTGTTTTGCATGCATATATTCTACTTGATATTCAAAGTGGTCTTGGAGTTGTAACAATAATTTAAAAGGAAGTAGAACAACAGCTAGAGATTACCATGATGAAGTAAATTTTATTCAAGTTACACTTAAGGTACTCTACACTCAAGTTAATGATCCCAATGATGAAGTAAATTTTATTCAGATGCATGCATACATGTATTTTGTTTTGCAAGGTGCTTCTAAAGTTGTACCAATATCAAGGAAAGAGAAGGGATCAAGGAAGCTTTTTTATGAAACTGATCAAGAGCAAAGTGAGTATGCATGGTATCTAGCAATCTGTCCATTAATTGTCTGTGTTATATGTCATGGTTTTATTCATTTTGCACTTGCTCTACCTGATATGCAATGTGGTCTTGGAGTTGTGTCAAAAGAACAAACATCATATAGGCATATAGACTTGGTGAGGGTCCTGAGAGTGTTTTCTTTATACAGGTTTGACTGTAGCTGTTATGAATATAATGAATGAACACACATGTATGCAGGTGTAGATCAAGTTTACCTTCACTGAATATAAACATAAAACTTGTACTTATAATTACAAATATATGTTTCTTTTAGGATCTCAGCCTGCCCTCTCCAAGTGTGGACGAGAGGAATGCCGTCTCTTGAGACAAGAAAATGCCTCACTGAAGCAGAAAGTTTTGGAATTAGAGCAGAAATTGAATGGTTAGAATTACTGTTTATTGTTATCATGTTTTGTATATAACTGCCACTAGAAACATTTTTTATCCTACAAAAATAACAGTTAATTGGCACACTTAAAATTTAATTATTATTCACTATTTTTTTTACTTGATTGTCAATCATTGAAAATGATGGAGGGTTGTGTAATGTATGTATGTTTTTGATTCATTGGTACAGGTACCTATTCTTATAGGACTGTTTTGTTTAATTTCTTTCAGATCAGTATAGTGAAGACACTAACAAACCACTTGCTGGAGTCATTTCTCCAGTAATTGCATCAAAACACAAGGTACACATGCCTGTACATGCATGCTTTAAATAACAAGCACTCCTAGTTTAATGTTCAATTGTATATTTGAGGGCAGCTGTTTTACCAGATGTATTTGTTGTTTATTTCAAGCACCCTACATGTACAACCTACAAACCTAGTGTTCCCTAAATACTAAGGGTGCATCTGCTTGATATGAAGTCACAATGTTATTGGTAATAAGTTTAACATTCTGGGGCCGGATTCATGAAGCCCTCCTAAACTAAGACAAATCCTAAACATTGTTTATTAACAATAGTCTATTGTCGTAACCACAATAGACTATTGTTAATAAACAATGCTTAGGATATGTCTTAGTTTAGGTGGGCTTCATGAATCCAGCCCTTGATAGGTCATCCAGAAGAAATGTAATTCTCTGTGAGGGAGACTTTAAATAGGTGCGTTAAATTTTTCTGTTCTTCATCCAAAGTTGGGGTTTTGTTATTAAACTTGAAGAAGAATTCAAGGTACAGATGTGAACATTTCACTGTACATTTCACTCATTTATTGTATCTCTTTTACTTAGATGGAAGAAATGGCCATAGGGAGTGGGGTTTTCTGGTACCCGACCCAACGACTGAATGCATTGGCAGAAGGAAAATCAGTGGGCACTATGACAGCATACTTGATTGACGTCATGTTTGACAAAAAAACTTTAATGATTTCAAACTTGGCAGGAGGGGGCAACTTGGGCTACAGACAGCTGTGCCCTCAAATCATTAAAGCCATCACAGGTACATGTATGCTCTTTGATTGCATTACTTGTCCTACTTGTTTTTCGTGCATGTATTATGCTTGATTCATGGGAAAAAAACCAGCTTTTATTATTGCACAATGAAATCTCTTTAAGGTGGACACCCATTGGACTAGCTCTAGCTGTCCACCTTACTAGCCAACCACGTCTGTCTTAGAGATATGTTTGCCTTACATTTGGTGTCTGCTTTGAGAGAGTTGACTGCATGTATACCATACACCAAATGCAAATATGGCCATCCAAGAATTTTTGGTCTGGGCAGGTTTTCAAGAAAAGAAAAGCAATTGGATAATGATAAAGATCAGGTCAAAATAAGTCATTGTGCGTATTTTCAGGGCCATGTTCTTATTTAAGAAGAAGGTATTGGCACTCACATTTTGGGAAAAAACATGAAAGCGAGGCTAGTGAGGATATAGACTATCTTTTCCCACACAAATGTTTATAATTTCAGTCAGCCATAACTTTGCAGCTCAAATTTTTTAAGATGATATACTTAGAGGCACTTGTTCACGTGAAATCATTATAATTTCTATGAAAACTTGGCTAAACAAAAAAAAGGCCTGACGGCCATATTTGCATTCAGTGTATAAATCATCTATTAATTAAGCTCTTTTATATAGTAGCAAACTGTATTTGTTGAAGAAGAAATGAATTGATTCTCCTCCCTCCTTCCCTAAAGTAAAACAACCCCTCTCAGTTCATTATGGAAATGATATGCTACTCTTTGATGTAAACTCCTGTACCGCTATGACATTATGAGCTTTAATTTTCATGGCATCAGTTATTGTTTTGATTTTACTGAATCAATGAGAATATTACATATAATCCTAATTATACAAGACATGCTTTCTTTGGTTAGTTTAATTTCGGTTCTGGTGAAAACAAGGGGGGTCCTAATCATGTGTTCATGCAGGTTATAAACATGTGTAACACATCTACTATATATAGCATTTAATATTAAGCTTTGGCAGTTGTGTGATTGCTTTAAATCCTTCTCAATCTACAGCATTTGTTCAATCCCAGTTCAAGGATGGGAATGTCATCTCCAAAGTGAGAAAAACAATCCAAGACAAGTGCACTGCAAGCAGGAGGGGGATATCAAAGACAAAATGATTTTTTTAGAAGATACAAGAACACATATTATTTTCTTATATATATGTATGCATGTACATGCGTGTGTGTTGAATCCTCTTATTATCGATAATCAGATTGTTGTTGGAATTGGTAACAAACATGTGAATGGCAGTCTAAATAAGTTGTAATACAATGACAATTTTTTATCATGTTGATTGAACCCGTACGAAACTTGCAGCGCTGTACAGCGCCACAAAATCGCTGCAAAATAGCTGTACAGCTAAATTACAGCTGATCAGCAGCCGTTTAGAAGCCAAACAGCAGCTTCATTCAAGTTGCAGCGGGATGCAAAAGCGCTGTGCAGCCTTTGAAGGCTCTTTGAAGCTCTCGGCAGCGGTTTTGCAGCGCAGTTGCCGACTTTCAAACGCTGCGAAGTAGCTGCAGTAACGCTACAATTCAGCTGCGGTCGATCTGACTTTCTTGAGCGCCAATAACATGAATCGCCAGATAAAGCCTTTTCACAGATTACGACTTTTATAACGCGAAAACTTTGACTGTACCTCTAAGAAATGTGAGTAAGCTTGTGCGCAAAGAAGATCACTTATTGAATAAACCTCCAAATCCTATGCTTCCGGAAGAAAGATTTCAATAAATTTCATTCCGTGACCGGCGAGTGTGGGAATGTTATCGCTAATTCCCTGGAGACATTAATATTCTAGGCCGTAATCTAATTGGTCGGTCCTTTTGCATGAGATCCCATTACATCTCTAGACAAAGACAGAACATTTGCGACCGTTGAATGAAAGGCGCAAACATTCTAAGTTTGTTTGCATCTAGTTCTGTTTCGAGATGGAAGTTCTGTTGAAGTTTTTGGATGGAACAGCTCAAATGTAGTTGCAAACAACGCACTGAACAGTGACTTCTACGCTAAGTATCGACGAATCGAACCAGAGCAAGGAACACAGATACAAGAATCTCAGATGGGGTTCGCACTTACAAGATTCTTATACGCTCGTGGTTATGTTCGTTCCTTAGTCCATTGTAAAATTTAACGACGACCAAAGTAAAATTGGGTTGATTTCTTTCATGAAAAAAGTGTAGAAGATCGTGGATCATGGACGAAACGTCAAGGTGAGCAATGTCCAGCTTAGCCCGTTGCAACGAATCAAAATATCATTTGCCTAATGGCCGTGCATGTAAACTTTATGTAGAACAATCGATGTTATTCTCTTTATTTTTAAAAAAGATAATTTTCAATGTCTGCATGTTAATGGATGTTCTTACATTCAGATGAGTGACCGTGATTGCTAAATATTTACAAAGCGAGACTGTTGCAGACTTGTTCTATGTCACGTGCTTTTGTAACGTGTACGCGTGGATACTAATAAAGTATAAGTTGCATTTTGACTTTCTAGTGGTTTTTACTCTGCTACTAAGCCGGTTTAGGCAAATGCCATAATTCTTTGAATTTTTGTACACGTTTGCAGCTATTTGGCAGCGCTGACAGCGTTTTTGTGTGTCCTTTCCACCGCTGCTAAACCGCTGCTTATCGCTTTCAAACGGCTTCATAGCGCTGCCCCGAACAGCCAAAATTTGCGACTGCTGCAGCCAGCCTCTTTGCAGCTATTCTGCAGCGCTTCTTGAAGCCATTCTGCAGCGCTGCAACAGCGCTGCGCATTTCGTACGGGAAATCTTCAATCTGCTTATTTGTTAATTTTTACTGCTTCTTTTTGGCCAAATTGTTCGAAATGCAATCTGAATTTGAAAAACAGTGTCAACAGCTTCCTTTGATTGATGTGCATCACACTGAAGTTGGACTGTCTGAAATGGTCTGTCATGTGATAATGGTAACTAGTCTGTAAGAATTATATAAGTTTTCAGTTTTAAGACAGCTAGTGTATATGAAGAATTTATGACCAGAATACAATTATTTCAATGAAAAAAAAAGGTGTAATATATTTATTGAAGATGTAAGATATCAGCAGATATATATAAGTACTACATGTATATCTATAACAATTAACTTCAAAGTACAGCAGGCGCAGCTGGTATGTACCTAATCAATTTTTTTCAAATATATGCCACATATATGTGACATATATTTGCCCTGTATATGCAATGCTATTAACTACATATATGTCACATATATCTACATATGTGTGACATATATGTAAGTAACTGCAAATGGGTTCCAAATACCTACATTTGACATATATGTAACATACATGTGTTATATATGACACATATATGTCACATATATGTGTTATATATTTCACATATATGTCACATATATGTCACATATATATGTAGGCGCTATATGTAACATATATGTGGTTTTGGTAAGGGCAGCTAGCTCATTCTGTGTAGGGTTTCCTCTCTGAGTGTTGTCACTTCAACTGGATGTCTAAAAGGCCTTGTTGGATAGAAAGTGTGCATAAAACGTATACCACTAACCAATAACAAAACTTAATGCCTTGCTTAGCCTTTCCTTATAGGTTAAAAATCAACTTTGTTCCAGCTGTTTGGCATTATAACTTGTAATGCTGTATTAACATTTATCGTCGCTGCTAGCAGCCACTTTCCACCGGTACTGCAGAAGACCAGGGAAAAGTCAACCTTCTTTTAGCAGGGGGACGATATTATCCACACACAGGAAACTATCATCACTTTGAATTTTTTTAATACACATGTTCATGTAGTTATTTCATACATGTAGTTTAGTTTAGGTCAAGCTATCCCACAAAAGGATCATAGTACAAAAAAGAATATATCCCTTTTGAGGATAGTTTG
The DNA here is from genome assembly GCA_964035525.1 of Porites cylindrica. Lineage (NCBI taxonomy): Eukaryota > Metazoa > Cnidaria > Anthozoa > Scleractinia > Poritidae > Porites > Porites cylindrica. The sequence goes on from OZ037775.1 coordinate 47,011,790, forward strand.
AACAACTCACAAAGCATACCCTGCTAATTCTGCTCAACACTCCCATAAACTTAACTGATGGGAGTGCCCACACACCCCGGGCCTTAGTGGTTGCTATAATACTTTGATTTAGAATACCATAGGGAAATGTATTGCCTTTTCTTTTTAAGGGACTAGCCGTTAGCAAAGTGATGTCCCGGGGGGGGGGGGTGAAAAAACTAAGACTAAACTAAAGAAACTGAGAGTCATCACTCAGCAAAACCATGAAATTGATTCACTTTACCCAGCTTGGAGTTGATAATCCATCTGGACCACAAGAAAAAGACCTTTGTCTTTTAAAACGTTCCCCCTTTGCTCATATAAAATTATTGTCTACATTTGATAATAAAAAGCAATATAGTATTCAGAGGGAGAAGTGTATAATAAAATAATGTTAACTTGTCTTAGCCCTGATCACCACTCCCCACACGATTCTAATCCCTACTGAGAGTTTATTTATACGACTTGTGTTAGAAGGAAACAAAAAAATAAACAACAAATTTAAGTCTTTTTAACTCTATTCTTCATAAAAAAAATAATCACAATGAGAAGTCATAAAAAAAAAACACTTTGTGTTGGAAAGTGCACCTCTGAGGGTCTAGATTATTTCATTCATTTTTCTATGGGGTGGGGGGGGGGGGGGAGTGGTGAAGGGAGGCAGGCATGCCCCAACCACCTAGATTCTAAGAGGGTCTTAGTGACCTTTTATCCATACAGTCTGTAGCACTTCCCATGACACATGGGTAGCCACCTTATATCAGACACTGAACATATTGAAACAGAACTCTCCGTGAATTATCAAAAGAAAAAAAGACACAAGTGCAAGCATTACCACATAAAAAAGGTATTTAATATAGTGGAGGTGTTAATGTAACCTGTTATTTTCAACATTTTTAGTTTTCTGATGAAATCTAGGGAATAATGTGTATGCAACTGCAATTAAAAAAATTGTTCATGGGATTTCACCTGAGAATAAAAATCATTCACAGACACGTGGTGGGTGGAGAAAAAAAAGTTCTACAGACTGAAAATCTCCAAGCCTGCATAACTGGCCAGATTGCTTTTGTGCTTGGGAGTTTTGGCAGAAAAGCCACAAGAAGTGAGTGTCTCCTCTTTATTCTCCACATGGCCTTACAGCTCGACCTCTACCAAAACTCTGTGGACACTTTCAATCCTGCCAGCTACGTAGGCTAAAAATGCCCCCCCCCCCTCCATCGCTTAAAATTCAAATGCTCCATCCCTAATAAAGTTTAGTAGTTGTTGATGTTGTTGTCCTTTATCAAGGGATCAGCTAACCCTTCCCACTGCACATGAAGGAAAAAAATCAACATGGCTGTCTGAAATGCTAACCTTTACCCCCTGCCCCCAACATTTACAAAAACCGTAGAAGAATAAAAATACTTATATGAAAGTGGATCATCGCAGTTACAGACGCAACTTTTGCAGTTGCGAAAAGAAAGCAGAGGTCAAGGGTTTGAATCCCGTACAAACCTGAATTTTATTCTTTCAGGCTTTCTTTTCATAACTGCAAAAGTATAATTGCGTCTATAACTGCAATGATCTACTTTCATATAATTCTTCAGCCTGCAGTTCACATATATGATTTTCATATATTCGTGTACAGTAACTTCAATAAAAATACTCTCATACAGTTAATATTCCTTTGTTGTTACATACTAGTACATGTACATGAAGTATAAAACTGAGCCATTACCTTTCTTTCAATTTGGTTGCATTTTTTCCTGCAAGCCTTTATGGCTCAAACACGAACTCCGCAAGGCCAATTTTTAAACAGTCAAACATTCCACTATATCAATTAGGGTATCTGTAAATAAACAATAGAAAAACACTCAGAACATTAGGCAAGGTGTCTTTAAGCACTTGCACAGAAAAATTCATTAAACTACAATGTTCTAGCAGCAACTTTTATGCTTAGTTTACACTTTCTACTACAATATGTATTACAGCTGTATTTTAACTCATGATCACACCATATATGCTGTTGTGATATATAATATCTACCTACTGACCAGCCTCCTCTCTATCAGCAATATTTTATAATTTGAATATTTTGTTTACCTGTTTTAATTTTTGGTCAACATATATATAATACTATTACTCTTACATTTTATGATAGATGTCTAATAACAAATTCTCATTTCAAGACAATATTCTTTGACTGTTAAATGCCCCAGTCAGGTACCTTAAATCCTCCAAAAACTTTGCTACAGATATCTTGGTTGTGTTTCACAACAGGACACATTCTCTGCTGTGAAGAAAACAAAAAAACTGATAAGTCCTTCGAGGCAAAAATTAATGTCAAGAACACAAGACACTTCAACTTTTTCTTTGCATCTGTATTTTGTAACTGTCCATTTTTAGGCTTACAGCTGTACTATGAAAACAATGGTATATTATAAACCAACCCTCAGAAAGAGGGGAAATCATTAATTTTGAACATGTGTTAAGTGCCCCCCCGCTTAGTTTTTCTCCATCTTGCACTGTTCTCATGACTAAATAACCAAAAATAGCTTGCACTTTTACTTTTTATGTTATAAAAACAAAAAAAATTGGTGGGGTGCCGTGCAGATGCTGAATGGCAGATAATAATTAAAAAGGTAATTGAGGTCCTGCAATTTGGAATGCTGATCTGTTGTACATGTAGGCCAGGAAGGTTCTTAAACCCGAACAAAATTGCCGTGACCACTACATACTCTGCTTTATAAAATAATAATATTGACATTACAAGAAATTTGATGCTGTTCACTGTTAGGGCTTAAAGGGTTAAAACATCACTCAGGTAAATCAAACATAAATTAAAGGTTCTAAGAATAACAAAACATGATCACTAAGAAAAAAAAGATCTTTAATGTTAACTAAATTCTCCTCATCAGTACCAAGATAGGAAATGTGAGGAAAACAGTGTGCAGAATATTTACTGTATATTCATCTTGATCAGTGAAATGAAATAGAATATTTAATTAAAACAAATGTACCTGCATGTTCCAACACCCATGACCAAAAACTGATGCACTCAATTTCAAGGAAGCAGGCAAAAGTATAATACATGTATTATTCCCTTAATTTATAAGTATCTGAGCACAAACAATTAATTATCATCATTTCAAATTCATTTTTATAAACCACACAAAAATTAAAGTTAGCAAGATTTACTTATTTTTGTTCAAAAATGTTTAATTTGTTTACACCTGTACTTATGTTAAAGCTTAAACTCTGATTCATTCACTATATGAGCATTACATGTACAAATCTTTGTGGTAATATAAGTGCAGTGTATGCTAAAACCAGTTGCAAAAATGTTGAGACACTGACTGATGAAAAACCGGCCTTTCTTATTTCAAATCGCTCCTAGTCACACTAATGTGTGCGATATAATGCTCACCTCTCTCCGCTCCTCCTTTCAAAGTTGTTCCTCTAGGTTTTGACCATGATCTTTCATTGCTAGCAATTTTGATAAGGGGAGAAGGGGGGATCACAAGCACAAGATCATTGACAGGCCATTAAGCCAAAATAAGGTACACTATCTCAAGTACTTTTGCAACTGGTAGTAGATTTGCTTGGTGCAGCATGTATGGAAGCTTACTACACTGTAAAAGGGTTTATAATAAACAGAAATTGTAAAAACAAGGTGCTGGTACATGTATATTGGGAGTAATTTTAAATCAATAGTGAAAGGAACAACAAAAATGACAAAAAAACAATATTCTTTTGATAAGATTCTGGTGTTTCAAATCCAGCTTAACTCAGTAGATAATTTAACCCTTTTTATAAAAGAATTATCTTGATGAATAATCAGCACTTTTATTTGCTGAAAGACATGTTACTGTGCTCATTTGTTTACAGGAAACTTGCCAGGCGTATTTGAGTGGCATTACATGTATGTGCAAAATTATAATCACTATAAGCAAAACAAAAGAAATAAATTATATTGAGCTGATCTCAGGTGACACAAGAAACAGCAGTTTTCCTAATAGTCATCAATTCTAATCAGTTTACATGTATAACTTGTTAATTATGTCTTCAGTGCAAAATTAAGTTAAACACATTTTACTGCTGTACTTTGAACTGCAATCAAAACCTTGTTGCTGAGGAAAAGTTCAAACTCTTCAAAACTAGACCCATAACTGTCAGGCTTCTTATGGAAATAAACTTTGCTTACAACAATACAAAGAGGTGCTTTAGTACGTGAAGGGTAATTGGGTTTCCTTCAGGAGAAGGCAAAATTGTTGGGTAGAAGTACATTAGTAAAGGCACGATGTTGAATTTCACTGGCTACATTATTTTTCGCATGTCCTTACATGACAATAATATTAGTAAACAAAAATATGTATACATGTAAAAAATATTATAATCAATAACCATGCATGGCAAAGATCTTTATGTGTACATATATGTCTTCCCTTTTGTAAACACAGAATCGTTGTACTGTATACATTTCTAGTCAAATGAATAGATATCACAATTAATCATTTAAATACCGATATAGACAGCTACATACGACATGTACTTACTGACAACCGAGTACTTATGCGATCACACAAACTGTACAGTAGAGATGATCATTGAACCGATGAAAAATCCAGTTAACCATATTAAACAACAAGGTATGCTAATTGGTACAGTATAGATTCAGGATGTATTTTGTAGAAAACGTATATAGCGAAGCTGTAGAATTTCAACACAGACAATTATGATCATGCTTAGAACTATTCTACACAAATAAAATCAATAGCAAATGAAACAAAAAGACATGTACACATACAGGTGTATGTCCAAGCTTTTTTCACTTTTCTGCCTCGAAACAAACAAAATGAACATTAAAAGAAACATTACATGTGAAGAACCCTGCAGTAGTACATTACAGCGGTTCCCAATAATACGCGCTCTCAAAAGGTTTTTTCTGTTGGTTGAAACCTGAGTTTTGTGCACGTTAATCAACTGTTACCATTGTTTCCCCCTTGCTCTGCTAGAGAAATAATTTTTTTTGTTTTACTCGATGAGCAAAAAATTGCAAGAACATTTTCGAACGACAAAGGAGTTTCCAATTTTAATTTTGCTGGGATGGAGAATTATATAATGGTGAAGCAAAGTGGACGATGGCTGAATGAATTAAATAGCTGAAACACTTTCTGTACTACGCAAAGCATTTTTCTCAAAAATGTCCTAAATTTTGTCCTTAGAGCTGCCAATTGATAAGAGTATTTCCATTTCAGCTCATTACAGGTTATTAGCTGATTTTATTTCTTCAAAAAACTCATTAATAATGCATAAAGAAAAAACCAAAGACATGGCTACAATTTTTTTATGTCCAATTCTCTAAACCAAAATAACCCCAAACCTAAATATTAGTGCAACAGTAAATTGATCTGTATCAGAGATTTTGAAGCAATTCAAAAAACTCGCCTCGAGTTTTTAAACCTGATAATATGCTCCTGCTCGTTCTTTAAACAGTACATGATGTACAATGCACACTTGTACCTCATTGTAGGTCGACATTAATTTTTTGTAGGTCATTCAAGCTCATTGTAGCTCATTATTTATCATTGTATAAGCTCATCGTACCTCATTCCTTGTTGTAGTAACGACAGTGTACGAGTTTTGAAAACATAAAGTTTCATTTGCTTAACAAATCGGTGTTTGCAGCGACAGTGGTCTATCCACTTATATATAAAAGAAAAAATGTTAGCAAGAAGTGGAGGGAAAGGAGAAAAATTAAATGAAACCTAACATTCACATTCCCTAGTACATGTATATATGTACCTGAATCACTTTGCAGTTGCTGGTGAACACCTCACAGATCCCGTCCCACATCCTTTGATAAGCTTATTCTTCTGTGGCTATAACGACAAGCACATACAATTATTAATTTCAATAAGGGTAATGACATAATCTTAAATGGATTACCTTGCAAATTCAGGGGAAATAGCACATGTACAAAAAATGGTGGGAAAGTGGCATAACTATATAGTATGCATAATGGTATTTGTCATTATTGCGTTCTCGTACCTCGAACGCAACCCCTAATTTGTGTTGGGTGTCCTGTCCAATTAATAAGGCAGGCCATCTGACAGGGTGCGGAAAAAAATGAAAAATTATGCGGAAATTTCGGGCAATATTATGCGGAAGAAAGTGCCAATTATGCGGAAAAGACAACAGATTATGCGGAAATTTCCAACGAAACGATCGCGGCTTCGCAGCTCATTTCTAAAAAAACGAACGCCATCTATCCAATAGAAATTAGCATTATAAAAAACTAGTTTCCAGGACACCCCAGAAAGTGCATGGAACGCCTGGGGGGTTAAAAAATGTGGTGTACGAACAAGCAACGAACAAACAGAGTATTTTCTCGCTGATTTGGGCAAAATATTTCTTCAAAATGATCAATCTCTTCACTAATTTTGCTTCTAAGGACGGTAAGCAATTCCACCTTTGCTTATATGGAGCAATTTTTTAGTATTGTGCGGAAAAATGCCCTCAAGATGCGGAGGATGCGGAAGTTGGTCAATTATGCGGATCCGCACCACCGCATCCTGTCAGATGCCCTGATAAGGGAGGTTTTTATGAGATTGCATTTTCGTCGTCGTCGACACACATTTGCCTCGCTTCGAGGCGCTTGCTTATGTTTTGCCTCACTTTAACGTGCTAACTCATGTGGTGATTCCTGTGTCCTCGGCGTTCATTTTTCAAAGGTTTCCTGAGGTCTGATATTCTGTCTTTGTAAAGCGTTCATCTTTTAAAAAGTTTGCTAAATCTTCGTAAAGCCTACATCGATCTGTGTTTGCTGAATCGTCCAAAGCAATCATCTTTCAGAAGTTTGCTGTTAAATTTTACTTTTGATTAAGCCTTCATATTTTTCAGCATGGTTATCGTCACTGTCTTTGGAAAATGTCTGCGACTCCTGGTGCATGCATCAAACCGGGTTTAGTTCGGCAGCCGTTGTGCCACAACGTAAATTTACCAAGTTGTGTAGCTAGGCGGCCGTTGTGTCACAAAGTATATTTATCCACCGAGTTGTGTACATGTAGATCGGCAGCCCTTGTGCCACAAAGTAAATCTACCGAGATGTGAAGCTCGGCAGCGCCATTAATTTTGATCATGACTTGCGATATTTTTGGCACCGGACAAACAAACACTTTAACTCTATGTTATTTATTAGGAAAAACTTATAAACCACTCTCGAGTCACTGAAATCAACACGCTCAACCAAATTACTGGAAAAGTTATTGACATGAGCCACACACACATTCCATTGAAGGCTTTGACAGGGTTAGTGCAAAGTTTGAATTCAGATGTGAAAGCTTTTAAAACAGTAATTTCAATGTAATTCATTTTGTCAACAAGTTGATGATTGGATGCTCTTAAAAATAACAGAGGAATTATCCGAAGAAATGTTTTTGAAGAAAGAAAAAGAATCCCGGGTTAAGCACTAATCAGCCTTTGAGCAACTGTGCCCTGCAACTCGTGCCAGTAAAACAAAATGTTCTATTTACATGCCCAACGCACTCTGGCCAATGTCTCCTCCGATTACAAGCACTTGACACCGAACCATACGATATCTTTTCAAAACCTTCTTATAATGTGATACACAGTTTAAACAGAGGTTTTGCTGTACACAACCCTTATGTTCAAAATATACCATAATCATATTTATCTACATCGCAACCACCCTTCCCCCTCAACTGCTATCTGTACGCCTAACAAACACATCGAACGCACTCTCCTATTAAAGCTCCGACTACTCCTAGTTTATCTTAAGGAAGTGTCTAGATACCCGGCAGCCGGGAACTGTTTTCAAAAAATTAGATACCTGGCAGTCAGAAATTTTGACCAATTTTCTCGAAATAGCTCGTTTAATTCCTCTAAGAACATAAGATATTTCTTTAGGAATCTCAAGCGATTGTAAATATTGCCTTGGGTTAAAAGTAGAAGGCTGCGACTGTTGAGCCTGGGCATAGAGTGAAATCTCAACGTTTTTGACACTTAGAAAATATTCAAGTTCTGACACACTGTCAGTCAACTCACGATGAATATCCACAGAAATTATCAACGAAACCTCACCAGAGTATTTAGTGTTTGTTCAGAAATGCCGAGCGATTCTAAATAAAGGTTTCGTGTTGTATTGGACAAATTCTCCGAGCTTGTATTAAGCATAATTCTTTAGAATCTTGACTCACGGGTACGGTTTTCAAAATACTAAATGTCCGGCAGTCCGAAATTCTCACTGTACTTTCACAAAAATCTTTCTCAGCATCTGCTGAGTCTACTCTATTTTTATGTAAAATTATAAAGAGTCTATAGTGTTACCAGATATCCTCTTGAAATGTTCCTCTGACTTACAAACAACGTTAAATTTGTCGAATCGGCCGAAAGGACTGCCCTTCAACTTCCAGTGTAGCGCTACAGTTGCATGACACAAATTAACTTCACTGTATTTTTGAAGTGTCGAAACTATAAAGATTTCACTCTATGCCCAGGCTCGACAGTTGCCTCTATGTCAAGCCCAAAGCAGTGTTTGAAATCGCTTGATTTTTCTAAACAACTTCCGGATGTTATTACACAAATTAAATGAGATATTTCGTGCAAATTGGACGTGAATTTCTGACTGCCGGGCATCTAATGTTTTGAAAAGCGTACCCGTGAGTCAAGATTCTAAAGAATATGCTTAATGCAAGCTCAGAGAATTTGTCAACAAATATCTTTGTACAGTGATTTGCCCAAGAAAAATAACGCTTGCCCACAACATGTTTAATGTATTTTTGTAAACACTAATATCTCCCACTCACACTTGTTTATTACATTCGACATAAACTGTGGCATGCAACAGTGAGATATGGAGATCATAATATCGAATTCAGCAGTTCTCTGAGAATGTATCATTACAGCAACAGAAGTTTAAAGCATATAATTATATTGTTATTGTGAAAACAACAAAAGGTTTAGCTAGGAGCTAAACTGTTTTCTGAAATGGCACAAAAAAAGTTCACTTTGCACATTGTTCTTGACAAGGTTTCAAAAACAATCCATTTAAGGTAAAATCAATCGAGCCAATATGTTAGCAAAAAAGTGATGACTACCAAGAATGTCATCCCACTTCTAGTGCATGTGCAATATTGTAAATAAGTGAAATCTTTACATGCAAGTAAAATGATTATTAAGTTACTGCAACACACAAGACAAATGCATTGTAAGCTTAGCAGGAATAGACTTTGTCACGGTTTTGGAAGCCATCTTGACGAGTAGGCCGTCAAACGCGTGAGAAATTGCAGTGTTTGTCGTAAAGAATCTAATGTCGAATAATTTCCGTAAAACGGTTGTTCTGAAAAAAAGAAATGAATTGTAAACTAAAGCTTCACTCCTAGGGATTCTACTGAAAAAAAATGAGAGGCGTTACATGAGCCAGAAGACCTAGAACCACTTTGTAATATTTTTTATACATTTGTCTGTCAGAATGTCCCGGGAAAAATTTCAGAGGTAAATATATGGAAAATCTAAAGCAGGCCTTGGGAGAAATTTAAGCACGGGTAGGTCCCAAAAATTTTTAAGTGCAATCCTCTGCTTTGCAGCTTGAAGTTACAATTCATATTTTTTTCAGAACAGCCGTTTTACGGAAATTATTCGACATCAGATTCTCGTACAAACACTGTAATTTCTCACGCGGTTGCCTACTCGTCAAGATGGCTTCCAAAACAGTGACAAGGACCGTCTATTGAAATTGACAGACTAGGTCATATCATGAAGAGAGTCTGGCTTAATGAATATTTTTTTATAATGTTGATATAAAGAGGGAGTTCTACAAGAGAGAAATATTTGTAGCAGATTGAGACTTTCACTCTATAATTAACGCAAGTTTATTGTAAACAATAAAAAAACGGCTTCTCGCCTGATATGAACTTTGAACACAATGCACCAGCGCCACCGCCGTTTCCAGTTATTAATGCCAATATTCTCGGAAAAGTGAGCACATTTTGTAGCAGTGAATGTATTTGCAAATCATGTCTATAATCTAATTAAATGAGGTAAGTCATCGCAGAACGCCGTCAAGCAAAGGATCGAAGACAGTACATCTGTCGAAAGAAAGTTGAATCGCTGTCATTTCATTCATGAGCCCGCGATATGTGATGCTCAAAAACCTGCGCAAAACGTTTTTCCGCCCTGAAGTGCGAGCCCGGGTTGCCCCCTTTCCCAACAGTTACAAAAACTCTCACTTTCAAAACGAGGGTAAGTGCAAAATCTCTCTGGTGTAAAGGTGTTTTATTTGCATGAGACGAATATCAAATGTTTTTCAAACCAATAGCTTCGCACTTAGCCACGCTTTGACACTGAGCATTGGGGCAACTCTCAAATTGCCAATTCAGTTTCTATCTTTATTGTTATTTATTTCCTTTTTTATTTTTCACTTGTATTTCAACATGTAGGTTAACCCAAAGATAAAAATTGAACGCGACGTCCTGAAAGACGCAAAAATAAATCCCCAGCGAGAAAAATCAGTCTTTTACAACAGCACCAATCAGTTTCAGCAATATAATGATAATGATGATGACAATGACAATGATAATGATAATAAACAAAACAAAAGCAAAATAGCCGCTCCAAAAATATTAAACTCCCGCCAACGTTTCGTGCCACACGGTAGGTTGACAGGGTTGGACAACATTTCGAGAGGGGAGGAGCGGGTAACAGAAGACACAATAAGGGTCCTCTGAAATGAAGGACAGTTGGGGTCGGAGATATCGATTAAGCGGGGTGAGGTGGAATTCAGTTCAGAGTTTCAAGTTCAAAATGCCAATGGGCTTTTTGGTCCGTGTGGTTTTCGTTCATTTGATTTTTATTACAAATTGAAAACTAAAAATCAAACATACACAATCGTGATTTTCAATGTTTGATCCCACAAGAATTGAAAATCACAAATTTACAATCTCAATTGTCAATTTTTGTTTCTAATAATTGAAAATACATTTTTAACTTCGGTACCAGGCAAAAATCTCAAAATTGAAGATTAACGTTTAGTTTCCCTTTTCCTTAAAAACAAGAAATGAAAAGCACCAACTGACCATTTTCAATTTTTAATTTTTGATTTTCAAAACAGTGAAAATTGTTTATCAATTTTACCTTTTCCTATTCCCTAGATTCCAGCGTATTAAAAAGTTCAAGCTAAACAAAGCTATTCAAGTGTAATGAAAATGCGGGAAACAGTACTAAAGCTAATGAAATCCAAAATGAAAATCGTTTTTTGATTTTTGTATTTATGAAAACAAAAATTGCCAACGGGCAAAAAATAGCTGTGACGGGAGGGGAGGGTAAAACCGGAAGTGGCGCGACTGCTAACAAGATGGCGGTCGCCTTGTATTGAAGGAGTGTTCTGTGTCGTCGTCGAGCTGTCTCTAACGGAAATGTTACTCCAGCAGCAAGAAACAGCAATCCAAAGCCTACCTGTATCATGGCTAAGACGTTTTCCAAGAAATGAACTGATTGTTTTTTCACTGGTATTAAGCTTTTTTTGTAACATTGCAGCATTACGTTACGCAGGGTAGAGCGTTTCAGATCAGGAAGCATAAACGAAGGACTGCGGACTGCGGACTGCAGACTACGGACTGCGGACTAGGTATATATAAAAGACGGACCAGGTATAAAATTCGAACTACGTGCTATTTTTTAGTCTAATAATATTGTCACTCGATCCTAACTGTGTATAATTCCTTTAATGTTGTTGTTAAAGTGAAGGAATTTTGGCTCTAACAAGAAAATCTTTTAGAGATTTTCCCTTCCGATAAGCAACAATGGCGGCGTTAGGACTGCGCTTGCGCGAGTGTGTTTTTGCCCGTAATAAGGTGCCAGTGTTTCATTAAAATACTTTTGAGATTCGGAGTTGCAGCATGGAAAGTCGTTATAAACGGCAAAAATGTTTTTGATGTGTTGAGTTTATTTTGCAAAGCCGCATCGCGCGATTCGAAGCGGAGTCCAGCTAAGATTGTTTCGACAAGGTCCTGAGGGTAGCCTCGTTCCGTTAGGCGAGTTAAAAATTCTTTTTTCTTTAACTTCAATTATTTCTTAACCGAGTTCTTTCTAAGGTAGCACAAGACTTCTCCATAAACAAAGCCCTTCCTGAGAAGGTAAAATGAGGAGAAATGCGTTTCTTGGAACGTTTCTGTCGGTTTAAACTGTGTTTGACTTCATTGTCAAGGAAAATAATCTGTTTTGACGAGTGTAAATTTTATTGTTGAGTGGGAAGAGTTCGCGAAATCAATAAAGTTGTTGATTTCGGTTTCAGGAAGAGTCCACACTGAGAATATGTCATCAGTAAATCTCTTCCAGAGAAATGACTCGCATGCAGTAGTTGTTTCTCAACGTGAGGCATGAAAATGACCGAGAAAGCAATCGCCAGTTTGGTGCCCATTGCAATGCAATGCGGGAGGTCTGTGCGTAGTGTTTGCCGTTGAATTTGAATTGTTTTTTTGTTAAGATCAGCAGCATTAAGTCTCCCAGATTTGAAGTAAGGATACGTTCATTTGACTGGTAATGGTCTTCGTAATGGTGAAGGGGGAATGTTAGTGCAGAGAGAATACACGTCTAACGTAGCTTAAATTGCTTCATCTGGAAGTGGTGTGTTTTCAATGAAAGTTTATAAAGTGTGTAGTGTCCCTGATGTAAGACTCTTGTTTTTGCGCGATTGGCCTTGTAACAGCAAGTCAACAAAACTAGAAATGCGGTCTGTGGGACCACCGCTACCAGAGACGATTGGTCTGCCGACAAGACTAGTTTTATGTATTTTGGTCAGAGTGCAAAACTCTGGTATTCTTGGTGATTTTGGCCTAAACTGAGCCACTTGTAAGCCGTTTGAGCGATATGCCGTTTGTGAACAGAGCGTTTACAATTGTTATGACTTTTGTGGCTGTTTTGGATAAAATTGGTTCATCTTTAATAGATTTCCAAAACGGGTCTTGCTATTTAAACAGTTCTTATCAAGACTCTACGGCTACCATTGATTGTTGATTGTTACACGGTTAGGGCTGAGTGCAGACAATAGTGAGTTTACGCAACAGGACGGCAGAAAGAAGAGAACGCCAACTCTTGTGTGTGACAAACGTAACAGTGCTATTAATTGGGTGTTTTGTCGTGATCTTCATTTATCATTAATGTTTTCTGGTCTTTTACAGAAATATCTGTTTAAATGAAGGTGAAGTTTGTCGGAAAGTTTTTTCAAACAAAATTATTGTCGGCGCGCTTGTCACAAACGTTGGCCGTCTTCATTCCTCTCCCGTCCTGTCGCGTAAGTTCACTAATATTATCACCCTAAAACATAGTACGTAGTTCGCATTTTATACCTGGTTCGTGTTTTATATATACCCAGTCCGCAGTCCGCAGTCCCTATTTTCATGCTGCCTGATCTGAAACGCTTTATCCTGTGTAGTATATTGCTGCAAGGTTAAAACAAAAGCTTAATTACCAGTGAAAAAACATTCAGTTTATTTCTTAGAAAACGTTTCAGCCATGATACAGGCAGGCTTTGGATTGCTGTTGGCGTAACATTTGCGCTAGAGACAGCTCGACGAAGACACGGAACACTCCTTCACTACAAGGCAGCTGTACAAGGCGACCGCCATCTTGTTTGCAGTCGCGCCACTTCCGGTTTTACCCTGTCATTTCCTCTTATATTTCCCCCACATATTCGGCAAAGCGCCTCGAGGAGTAGGATATGCTCTTCCATGACTGGATGGAAAAAAAATCACATAATTGTCCGTTACACACTTGAAAGATGCGGTTTTCACATCCTTCAATAATGGCGTTTGCATGAGATGCAGTAGTAAAGCATCGGATTCAAAGAGAGTTGACAAAATTTCGGGCTTGTTTACAAGCGTGGAATTTGGAGAGATGAAACTTTAATAACACTAGAACCAGGAAAAAATATAACAAGCTCGAAGAAAAATACGCGAATGCTAGAAAATAATGATTTAAGTTTACTTACTTTAGCGTCGGAGCCTAAAATCACATCCGCCACCCGACAACTCAAAGATAAGAAGCTGCATTACGAATCTGGGTTTCCAAAATGGCTTTCCGATGTTTCCTCTCACAGTTGTTCTTAACTTTTCGTCAGTAGGACGCGGTTCGGTTTAGACACCGAACTTTTTATCAGCCGCACCTAAGTCGAATTAAGGCCGACCCAAACTATGTAGACCCCCCTAATTTGATTTAGACGCCGATCTTAATTCCAGCCAAACTAAATTCAACAGGAGAAAAATGCTCATTTTGGTTAAACTGCTTGCAAAATTCGTTATTAAAATTTATCCATTAGGTTCGGTACATGAAAAGTTCGACGTATGAATGAAAGCCGTTCCAAAGCGCTCCAAAGGCGAAATTAAACATAGCATTATTAAACGTGTTTAGAATTTAAACGGTAGATATAGGCATATTTTTATCCCCTAAAAATTTTTTATCTGCCAGAAGAAAAATTTTTAAGGGCTGAAAATCTAGTGATCCGGGATCAAAACTTACCTTTTCAAAAATTTCAGCCAGAAAAAAGGCTCCCGTTTTTATCGTCCTACAAGAGTACCAATGAGAGGCTCGGTAAATGAGTTTAACTTCGCCCCAAAGCATATCCCAGGTCTTACTGGCGTGTACAGAATCGGCTAAGGTTTGAGTTCGTGATAGTTGTACGTCCCTGTGTCAAGCTCTTTATGGTAGTACGATAATATTGCGTAAACACTAGAAATTTACAACTACATTGATGTCTACAAAATATGAGTCACGCTAGAAGCACTTTTCCCGGCTCTCTAGTTTACCACTAAATGTTGTCAAAACGCCACAACTGATGTGCAAGAAAATATTTATTTTCTTACATCGAATGATTCTTAACTTGTTTCTGCGAGTTCTATTGATATAAATAGCATGTATCGGCCGCATTCACTATCTGCCATAAAAAAAAACACGCGCGTGACCTATGGCTACTGCGCATGCCAATTGACCACTCCAGTTTCAGTTTAAGTTTCTCTTGGGCCTTTTAACTCCCAAGAGAAGCTAAAGAGAATGCTTATGCAAAATTTTGGAGGTGACAAACAAAGAGCATTATGGTATGTTATGCTATTTTCTGGAGTGGTCAATTCTATAAATTCCTTCCAATTATTCTAACACACAAGTTTTAATGTTAGCAGGGTTAACGAACTGGCTGGCTAGAGGAAAATGAAATCCATGTTCACTTTATTTCCTTTGACCACGATACAGGGCAAACTGCGATTTTGGCAACAGAACATTATCCAACATTTCGTCTCAAAGAAAAAAAGAGTTTTTTTCCCTTCAGCTGAGTTAAATGTTTTTTAAAGCAAAAAACTACAGCTCAGCTTTGCTTAGAAGAGGCTGTCCCTTCAACACACAACAAAAACGTGCGAGTTGTTTAGCAACATTATGCTGCCAAACGAGTTGGAAAGAGAGGTTTCGCGTTTTATCACCCACGTTCAATTTATCTGAGCTACGATACTTATAAGTTTTAACTTTTTAAGTGTAATGAGTCTTGTTTCGAGTTACCAACGTAAAACGAGGATCTTTATTTTTACCTTTTTACTTCTTTGTCTGTGTAATCAGTCGATAGCACAAAGCAGAAGAAATACCGATGGCGTCGAACTTCCTCTCAGGCACATGAAATACTACAAAACAAGTGCAACTATAATGGAATTGATCGAAGGGCCTACCACCGATAATCGACCGATGTGTTTGTTCACCTTTTTTTATTTTATTTTTTTTAATGCACGCAGACATTCTCGGCAACTGAACATATAAATTGACAAGATAACCCAAACAAGAAACCAAACCAAAGCAGCAACATTTTCTATCGTAAAACGACGTTCACAGCTTCAACAAGAGCCTTCGAAGAGGAACCACAGCTGGGAGCCAACAAGACTTTTCTTGCGCTTCAGGTCACGGGAACTTTGCGCTCGATTGGCTAGTTTCTGTCGCTTATTGTATTTTCTGGCATTTCACTGGTTCAGGCAAACTGTCTTATTTTTCTTAGATTGGAAAGTTTGCCTATTTTCAAAGGAAAGTCCCACTGGAAACTATCCAAAAAAAAGTAGTCTTGAATGCTCCATTATGAACATGAAAAAATCAACACTTCATCTGTACTTTAGCCAGGGACCAGGCCCAGGCCCAGGCCCATTGGTTGGGAATAATCATGAAAAAATTGAGAAAATTTATCAACAGAAACGCTAGCATAACCCTCACCCAAGAACCTTCACCGTTATTTCAAGACGGGATCTATCCCTAAAATCAGAGTTCAAACAGTCTAATCTTGCCTCTTTCTCTACATTCATTGCTTATTCGGCTGCGGGGAATAAACCTAAAAGACCTGATCAATAACCTAGACTTGCAATTGGACTATACTTGTTGACAATTAATTAATGAAACATCTTGGCAAATTATATACTTTCAAACAATAACTGTACCAGCACAGTTCTAGTAAAGTAAACGAAAAATGTTTAGCCATGAGCCAGGCGTATTTAATATAACGGCCGCTTTTTCTCTTACTTTTGTCAAAGGCACGTTGGCACATGTGCTACTGTAGTCCACAAATCATCGGGATTATTCATTTTTCACGGCCGGTCAATTTTTGGGACGGAAATTAAAATATGTTGGTTTGTCTCGACCATACCAAATGAATTTTTTCGTACAATTCATGCTCATATTCATGCCCAGGACAGCTGCCGACGGTAGCAACTCTACTAGGACAAGTTCCTTGTGTTTTCCGGTACATCCACGACTTAAGGTTCTTTGTCATGCCCAAATCCTTCTCTGCAGACCATAATAAGCAATTAATGGCTTTCGCTGAGTATGAGAATAATAATAATAATAATAATAATAATAATAATTTATTATAATTTATAATTTATTCATTGGATAAAAATACATCAGATGTTACATTGAAAAGTAAAAGAATTAAGCGCAAAATACTAAAAATCCAAGAAAAGAAAAATAAATAAATAGATACAAATTCTGAAATCTCTTTTAAAACGTTTGTACAAGTAAATTAAGTTAAAAATTCTAAAATCTAATATCAATACAGTTAGGTTATGCTTAAGAACTAATCTGTTAAAAAAGTTATTTTAAAACGTTCGGTATTTACACTAGGTGTTAAAATGGATGTATTTCTAAGTTGCTCTGATGAGACCTTATACCTGGAGAGGAGATTATTTAATGGATGATCGCAATTATAAGAATTATAAGATAGCATTAACACACTCAAAAGTTACAACTACATCGATTTCTCCATACTTAAGTCACCTTAACGGCACTTTTTTCGCCTCTTCAGTTTTTCACGAAATGCTGACAGAACACTACAATGTACAAGAAACTGTTCATGTTATTAAATCAAATGATCTTTGACTTGTTCACGCGTGAGTTGTTTCCTATATTTAGTATCTGGAAAAACGCAAACGCCTTACCTATGGCACCTGCGCCTGCCAAATCAATAAACACCCTTAAACAATCACAACAAAGGCATTGTATTGTTAATTGTATTAAGGAACCGGCGGCCGAGAGGAAACTAAAGTCCATGTTCACTTTTCGTTTGAGCACAATACACGACGAGAACACTAATACAGAAAATTATTCAACTTCACTGACCACTGAGAGTTGCAACGCTTATTCCTTCACGGTTGATAATCAATAAAAACTAGGTAAAAACATTCCACGATTTTCCTTTATCTAATCCGCAGTAACTTTATTTATTTACCTACAGATATTTGAGAAACAACGAGATCAAGGAGCTCCCGTCAGGGATATTTTCGAATCTCAATTCCTTGCAAACGCTGTAAGTGAACGAAGCACTATTTCATTATTTTTTATATGACTGACCTTGAAGGAAACGAAAACCTCTTTTGCCACCTGCGGGTTGGGGTAGGGAGGGGTGAGGAGGGGGTCCACGGTCGATTTATTACTCATAGTTTTGCTTCGTTTTTCAGCTTTCGTTTTTTAAGTCTTTAAAGAGTCTCTTTCAACCACAGTCCTTTGAGTGCATACAAGTCAGAAGCAACCATTTTTGGATGAACCGAAATTCAGGCTCGTCTTTTGGTCTGTTTCCATCGTGTTATATCTCAGAATTCCTTCGCCTTCTCTCTCACTTTTCTGATAACTTTGCTTGACTAACTATTGCTAAAATTGCTCTGCTAGAATTACTTTGCCTTGCCTTTTTGGTCGGTAACTTTTTTTAAAGGTTTCTGCGATGTTCGCTTGCTAAGAATTCACACTAACGCCAGCTATGCCGTTTTTAAACATCATACTTAACCCCTTGAAAAGTGCAACACGTATGTGTTACGCTGATTTTGGAAGTGCTTCTTCTTCTTGGTAATCCAGTAATTAAAAAAAATCACCAAAGTGAAAATTATGAGAGAAGATTACTTGGCACGCCCAAGAATTAACGATCACTCGTAAAAGTTTGCGTTTGATCTGGAAAGGCGTCACCTTCAACAATTTAAAACGCTTACAGCTTAAACCTCGATGGGTGAATTTAGAATTTAGAACAATACAGTAGACCGTTTCTTGATACGATCCTCCCCATAGGCAATATCTTCCAGTTCTAACGTCAGCACTCACTTTCACGTTGAGACTCCTAGTATACAAAACGTTGGAATTATCCAGTTGCTTACTTCCTTAATAACATTTTGTCGCCTTTATAAAGAAAGAAAAGATGCCTTGAAATTTTTCACTCCCAGTTTTATCAAGTTAGCGATGCCTTGTCCAGTATACAGCGCCCTCCTCCTACTTCAGGTCGTATGGATAAACAAAGCCGCGCTAGAGTTTTTTCCGTTCAGTTGAGTTAAACATTTTTAAAGCAAAAAATACTCATTTCGAAAGAAAAGAATCTCAAAAGGCGAAGGCGTCTCAAGAGGCAATGAAGCGTTATAGGTCAGACTTCCTCTTTACATTAGATTTAGTTGTTATTATAGGCATTTATTAAATCTTTAAGCAATAGAAAACGTTTTCCGTGTTTGCATAGCCTGATTTGAACACGAGAAGGGTTGGGAGAATTTGAGACAGTTATGCTACTGTAATTCAAGTCAACATAAATCCTCTTACAATCATTGTATGATAGATTTCTAATAACAAATTCTCATTTCAAGACACTCTTTCACTTTAATGCTCAAACCAGGTACCTTAAATCCTTTAAAAACTTTTGCTACACTGCATCTTGGTTATGTTTCACAACCGGGCACGCTCTCTCCTGTGAAGAAAACAAAGAATGATTAAGTTCTTCGAGGCAAAAACTAATAATATTATTATATTAGTTATTCGTCCTTCCTGTATTGTCGCACTAAGTGTGTCTTCATCAACAAGAACTACTCTTGAAGTTCTGATATAGACTTTGGTGTTCCACAAGGTAGCAGCCTGGGGCCCATTTTATTTATCATGTATGTATCTGGGAGATTCAACGTCGTTAAGAACCACCTACCTAGTATCCATATGTATGCAGATGATATCCAGTTGTGTTTGTCCTTCATGCCATTGTCGACATCTCGTCGACATGGTGCGCTCAGAACAATCCAAGCTTTAGTCTCAGAGAAAAATAGTTGGGACCCTTCCACCCAACACTGTTTCTACTTCTGGCCCGTCTCCTGGTCCTCCCAATGTTGGTTATCGCAGTCAACTCACCAAATCTTGCACACCAACATTGGGAGGGCAAGGAGACAGCAAAGCGCCCGAACAATCTTGACGGAGACTGTTATATCACAGACTTTCAAGCTTGGATGGTCACCAACCGACTCAAGATAAACGATACAAAAATGGAGTTGCTCTTTGTGGGTTCCCGCCAACAGTTGAGCAAGGTACAACTTGAATCAGTTACTGTCCAGGATTCTGAAATCAGCGTCCGCAATCTCGGGGCATGTTTGATGGGCATTCATGTGAGCAAAGTCTGCAGTAAAGACTTGCGCGATCTATATTCCATCAGACCGATCCGAAAATATCTATCGGAAGATGCTACCAAAGTCCTGGTTCACGCCTTTGTAACATCTCGTCTTGACTATTGCAACTACCTGCTCTTTGGTTTCCAACATACCAACGTGATCCGTTGCAGAGGATTCTTAGCAGCTGCAGCTGCCCGCATTGTCTGCTTGGTACCCAAGTTCAGTCACCACACACCAGCCTTTATAATCTACATTGGTTACCAGTGCCCTAGTGCCTTCAGTGCTACCCGTCCACTGAGCTCTAGTTGGTGTTGGCCCTGTTTACCTAAAGAAGTTTCTAAGATTCAAGGAAAGTGGTCCCTACAATTTAAGATCTAATGCCAGCTACCAATTAAAGGTCCCCAAAACAAAGTGCGAGACCCATGGGGACAGGGCCTTTTTGCACTTGTTGGCCCCTCACTGTGGAACACTCTCCCTTCAGCTATCAGGATTATCTGGAGTGTTCAGGGTTTCAAGCAGGCTCTAAAGACCTTTTGATTTCGTTTAGCATTTGCCCATTGAACCAATTCGCGTACAGTGATTGCGATGTTTTATTTTCATTTTCCCTAAGTGGCTGTCATGTTTAGTGTACGTTTGTTAGCTTTTGTTAGCGTTTTAGAATATGTATACAGTTTTAGCGCTATATAAAATTAATAAAATATATTATATTATATGAGCTTGGCCATATTTCTGAAAAAGAACATTGTTGTCCAAACTGTCCACACCGTTAGATTAACTGAAATGTGACTAATACATGCGATGAGTCTGCTGTATGGAGAAAGTTTTGGGACTGTACAGTTATGCACAATACACAAGGAGGTTCTCCCTTCACGTTTTCTTTTGTTGGTTTTTGTCGATAAAACAACCGCACAGCCTAATTATCCTTACGCTTTCCTATAACAATGTCATAAGCGGGAATGCCACGGATAACATTCTCTTCTGAAATTTTAAATTGACGTTTACTCTTAGAATATTCATTTGACACAACCCTTTCCTGTAAATTACTAGAATTAGTGATGTAATTTGTGAAGTCGCTTAGTTTACATCTTTGTCTAATGTATCAAACATTCTACCAAGTGTTGGTGTTTTACCACCATCGATCAGTGCCGTAGCAAGTTTCGTCTTTTCAATGCAACTTTTGGTTAGACTTGCCATCACGAAGTACAGTTGCCTTTTTGGTTTTTGTTCTCTTTGCAGAAAATTGCTGCAATGAAAAATTAACGAACGAAATCCATTTAGACCGGCAGTAATTTTGTTTGGCCATCCATATCAATTAATCCAGTGTCCATTTAAAAAAAAAAAAAACTTTGTTGGTTTGTCTCAACCATGCCTAATGATTTGTTTCGTACAATTCGTGCTCAAATTCAGGACAGCTGGCGACGGTTAATTTGAAATTCCTTCCAAAGTCACTCCAAAGGCGAAATTCCCGACCGGGCTAGGCCTAAAGAACTGCTGAGCCGTTCCAAATTGAAATAAGCGTTCCTAATTGATTCAGACGCCGAAATTTTCATGTACTTAATTCTATGTAATAGGTTTGGCTCGTGAAAAGATCTGCGTCTGAACCGGGCCAAGGATGCTTAAAAATTGTACGGAACACTAACTGTCAGGGGCACCCAACGAGAATATAGCTTAAAACACTTAAACATGGCATTGTTAAACGTATTTTAGTATTTAAACGGTAGATATAGGCATATTTTTATCCGGCCCCTAAAATTTTTCATCTGTTCGGATTTCCTGGCTGAAAGTCTAGAGATCCAAAAATTATAGGGATCAAAACTTACCTTTTCAAAAATTTCAGCCAGAAAAAAGGCTCCCGTTTTTTTCGTCCTACAAGAGTACCAATGAGAGGCTCGGTAAATGAGCTTAACATCGCCACAAAGCATATACCAGGTCTTACTGGCGCGTACAGAATTGGCTAAAGTTTGAGTTCGTGATAGTTGTGTGTCCCTGTGTCAAGCTCTTTATGGTAGTATGATAATATTGCGTAAACACTAGAAATTTTACAACTACATCGATGTCTACAAAATATGAGTCACGCTAGAAGCACTATTCTCGGCTCTCTAGTTTACCACTAAATGTTGCCAAAACGCCACAACTGATGTACAAGAAAATATTTATTTTCTTACATCAAATGATTCTTAACTTGTTCATGCGCGTTCTATTGATACAAATAGCACGTATCGGCTGCATTCATTATCTGCCAAAAAAAAACACGCGCGTGACTTATGGCTACTGCGCATGCCAATTGACCACTCTAGTTTCAGTTTCAGTTTCTCATGGGGCCATTTTAACTCCCAAGAGAAACTGATGAAAATGCTTATGCAAAATTTTGGGGGTGACAAACAAAGAGCATTATGGTATGTTTTGCTATTTTCTGGAGTGGTCAGTTTCATAAATTCCTTCCAATTTTTCTAAAACACAAGTTTTAATGTTAGCGGGGTTAACGAACTGGCTGCCTAGAGGAAAATGAAATCCATGTCCACTTTATTTCCTTTGACCACGATACCGGGCAAACTGCAATTTTGGCTACAGAACATTATCCAACATTTCGTCACTTTTATAACGAAGAAAAAAAGAGTTTTTTTTTCCCTTCAGCTAAGTTAAATGTTTCTTAAAGCAAAAAACTACAACTCAGCTTTGCTTAGAAAGTCATGAAAAAGAGGCTGTCCCTTCAACACACAACAAAAACGTGCAAGTTGTTTAGCAACATTATGCTGCCAAACGAGTTGGAAAGTGAAGTTTCGCGTTTTATCACCCACGTTCAATTTATCTGAGCTACGATACTTATAAGTTTTAACTTTTTAAGTGTAATGAGTCTTGTTTCGAGTTACCAACGTAAAACGAGGATCTTTATTTTTACCTTTTTACTTCTTTGTCCGTGTAATCAATCGATAGCACAAACCAAGAGAAATACCGATGGCGTCGAACTTCCTCTCAGGCACATGAAATACTACAAAACAAGTGCAACTTTAATGGACTTGATCGAAGGGCCTACCACCGATAATCGACCGATGTGTTTGTTCATCTTTTTTTTATTTTATTTTTTTCTTCATACACGTAGACGTTCTTGGCAACTGAACATATAAATTGACAAGATAACCCAAACAAGAAACCAAACCAAAGCAGCAACATTTTCCATCGTAAAACGACGTTCACAGCTTCAACAAGAGCCTTCGAAGACGAACCACAGCTGGGAGCCAACAAGACTTTTCTTGCGACGGTCACGGGAACTTTGCGCTCGATTGGCTAGTTTCTGTCGCTTATTGTATTTTCTGGCATTTCACTGGTTCAGGCAAACTGTCCTATTTTTCTTAGATTGGAAAGTTTGCCTATTTTCAAAGGAAAGTCCCACTGGAAACTATCCAAAAAAAAGTAGTCTTGAATGCTCCATTATGAACATGAAAAAATCAACACTTCATCTGTACTTTAGCCAGGGACCAGGCCCAGGCCCAGGCCCATTGGTTGGGAATAATCATGAAAAAATTGAGAAAATTTATCAACAGAAACGCTAGCATAACCCTCACCCAAGAACCTTCACCGTTATTTCAAGACGGGATCTATCCCTAAAATCAGAGTTCAAACAGTCTAATCTTGCCTCTTTCTCTACATTCATTGCTTATTCGGCTGCGGGGAATAAACCTAAAAGACCTGATCAATAACCTAGACTTGCAATTGGACTATACTTGTTGACAATTAATTAATGAAACATCTTGGCAAATTATATACTTTCAAACAATAACTGTACCAGCACAGTTCTAGTAAAGTAAACGAAAAATGTTTAGCCATGAGCCAGGCGTATTTAATATAACGGCCGCTTTTTCTCTTACTTTTGTCAAAGGCACGTTGGCACATGTGCTACTGTAGTCCACAAATCATCGGGATTATTCATTTTTCACGGCCGGTCAATTTTTGGGACGGAAAATATGTTGGTTTGTCTCAACCATACCTAATGAATTTTTTCGTACAATTCATGCTCATGTTCATGTCCAGGACAGCTGCCGACGGTAGCAACTCTACTAGGACAAGTTCCTTGTGTTTTCCGGTACATCCACGACTTAAGGTTCTTTGTCATGCCCAAATCCTTCCCTGCAGACCATAATAAGCAATTAATGGCTTTCGCTGAGTATGAGAATAATAATAATAATAATAATAATAATAATTTATTATAATTTATAATTTATTCATTGGATAAAAATACATCAGATGTTACATTGAAAAGTAAAAGAATTAAGCGCAAAATACTAAAAATCCAAAAAAAGAAAGATAAATAAATAGATACAAATTCTGAAATCTCTTTTAAAACGTTTGTACAAGTAAATTAAGTTAAAAATTCTAGAATCTAATATCAATACAGTTAGGTTATGCTTAAGAACTAATCTGTTAAAAAAGTTATTTTAAAACGTTCAGTATTTACACTAGGTGTTAAAATGGATGTATTTCTAAGTTGCTCTGATGAGATCTTATACCTGGAGAGGAGATTATTTAATGGATGATCGCAATTATAAGAATTATAAGATAGCATTAATACACTCAAAAGTTACAACTACATCGATTTCTCCAAACTTAAGTCACCTTAACGGCACTTTTTTCGCCTCTTCAGTTTTTCACGAAATGCTGACAGAACACTACAATGTACAAGAAACTATTCAAGTTATTAAATCAAATGATCTTTGACTTGTTCACGCGTGAGTTGTTTCCTATATTTAGTATCTGGAAAAACGCAAACGCCTTACCTATGGCACCTGCGCCTGCCAAATCAATAAACACCCTTAAACAATCACAACAAAGGCATTGTATTGTTAATTGTATTAAGGAACCGGCGGCCGAGAGGAAACTAAAGTCCATGTTCACTTTTCGTTTGAGCACAATACACGACGAGACCACAACGGTTACAGAAAATTATTCATCTTCACTGACCACTGAGAGTTGCAACGCTTATTCCTTCACGGTTGATAGTCAATAAAAACTAGGTAAAAACATTCCACGATTTCCCTTTATCTAATCCGCAGTAACTTTATTTATTTACCTACAGATATTTGAGAAACAACGAGATCAAGGAGCTCCCGTCAGGGATATTTTCGAATCTCAATTCCTTGCAAACGCTGTAAGTGAACGAAGCACTATTTCATTATTTTTTATATGACTGACCTTGAAGGAAACGAAAACCTCTTTTGCCACCTGCGGGTTGGGGTAGGGAGGGGTGAGGAGGGGGTCCACGGTCGATTTATTACTCATAGTTTTGCTTCGTTTTTCAGCTTTCGTTTTTTAAGTCTTTAAAGAGTCTCTTTCAACCACAGTCCTTTGAGTGCATACAAGTCAGAAGCAACCATTTTTGGATGAACCGAAATTCAGGCTCGTCTTTTGGTCTGTTTCCATCGTGTTATATCTCAGAATTCCTTCGCCTTCTCTCTCACTTTTCTGATAACTTTGCTTGACTAACTATTGCTAAAATTGCTCTGCTAGAATTACTTTGCCTTGCCTTTTTGGTCGGTAACTTTTTTTAAAGGTTTCTGCGATGTTCGCTTGCTAAGAATTCACACTAACGCCAGCTATGCCGTTTTTAAACATCATACTTAACCCCTTGAAAAGTGCAACACGTATGTGTTACGCTGATTTTGGAAGTGCTTCTTCTTCTTGGTAATCCAGTAATTAAAAAAAATCACCAAAGTGAAAATTATGAGAGAAGATTACTTGGCACGCCCAAGAATTAACGATCACTCGTAAAAGTTTGCGTTTGATCTGGAAAGGCGTCACCTTCAACAATTTAAAACGCTTACAGCTTAAACCTCGATGGGTGAATTTAGAATTTAGAACAATACAGTAGACCGTTTCTTGATACGATCCTCCCCATAGGCAATATCTTCCAGTTCTAACGTCAGCACTCACTTTCACGTTGAGACTCCTAGTATACAAAACGTTGGAATTATCCAGTTGCTTACTTCCTTAATAACATTTTGTCGCCTTTATAAAGAAAGAAAAGATGCCTTGAAATTTTTCACTCCCAGTTTTATCAAGTTAGCGATGCCTTGTCCAGTATACAGCGCCCTCCTCCTACTTCAGGTCGTATGGATAAACAAAGCCGCGCTAGAGTTTTTTCCGTTCAGTTGAGTTAAACATTTTTAAAGCAAAAAATACTCATTTCGAAAGAAAAGAATCTCAAAAGGCGAAGGCGTCTCAAGAGGCAATGAAGCGTTATAGGTCAGACTTCCTCTTTACATTAGATTTAGTTGTTATTATAGGCATTTATTAAATCTTTAAGCAATAGAAAACGTTTTCCGTGTTTGCATAGCCTGATTTGAACACGAGAAGGGTTGGGAGAATTTGAGACAGTTATGCTACTGTAATTCAAGTCAACATAAATCCTCTTACAATCATTGTATGATAGATTTCTAATAACAAATTCTCATTTCAAGACACTCTTTCACTTTAATGCTCAAACCAGGTACCTTAAATCCTTTAAAAACTTTTGCTACACTGCATCTTGGTTATGTTTCACAACCGGGCACGCTCTCTCCTGTGAAGAAAACAAAGAATGATTAAGTTCTTCGAGGCAAAAACTAATAATATTATTATATTAGTTATTCGTCCTTCCTGTATTGTCGCACTAAGTGTGTCTTCATCAACAAGAACTACTCTTGAAGTTCTGATATAGACTTTGGTGTTCCACAAGGTAGCAGCCTGGGGCCCATTTTATTTATCATGTATGTATCTGGGAGATTCAACGTCGTTAAGAACCACCTACCTAGTATCCATATGTATGCAGATGATATCCAGTTGTGTTTGTCCTTCATGCCATTGTCGACATCTCGTCGACATGGTGCGCTCAGAACAATCCAAGCTTTAGTCTCAGAGAAAAATAGTTGGGACCCTTCCACCCAACACTGTTTCTACTTCTGGCCCGTCTCCTGGTCCTCCCAATGTTGGTTATCGCAGTCAACTCACCAAATCTTGCACACCAACATTGGGAGGGCAAGGAGACAGCAAAGCGCCCGAACAATCTTGACGGAGACTGTTATATCACAGACTTTCAAGCTTGGATGGTCACCAACCGACTCAAGATAAACGATACAAAAATGGAGTTGCTCTTTGTGGGTTCCCGCCAACAGTTGAGCAAGGTACAACTTGAATCAGTTACTGTCCAGGATTCTGAAATCAGCGTCCGCAATCTCGGGGCATGTTTGATGGGCATTCATGTGAGCAAAGTCTGCAGTAAAGACTTGCGCGATCTATATTCCATCAGACCGATCCGAAAATATCTATCGGAAGATGCTACCAAAGTCCTGGTTCACGCCTTTGTAACATCTCGTCTTGACTATTGCAACTACCTGCTCTTTGGTTTCCAACATACCAACGTGATCCGTTGCAGAGGATTCTTAGCAGCTGCAGCTGCCCGCATTGTCTGCTTGGTACCCAAGTTCAGTCACCACACACCAGCCTTTATAATCTACATTGGTTACCAGTGCCCTAGTGCCTTCAGTGCTACCCGTCCACTGAGCTCTAGTTGGTGTTGGCCCTGTTTACCTAAAGAAGTTTCTAAGATTCAAGGAAAGTGGTCCCTACAATTTAAGATCTAATGCCAGCTACCAATTAAAGGTCCCCAAAACAAAGTGCGAGACCCATGGGGACAGGGCCTTTTTGCACTTGTTGGCCCCTCACTGTGGAACACTCTCCCTTCAGCTATCAGGATTATCTGGAGTGTTCAGGGTTTCAAGCAGGCTCTAAAGACCTTTTGATTTCGTTTAGCATTTGCCCATTGAACCAATTCGCGTACAGTGATTGCGATGTTTTATTTTCATTTTCCCTAAGTGGCTGTCTTGTTTAGTGTACGTTTGTTAGCTTTTGTTAGCGTTTTAGAATATGTATACAGTTTTAGCGCTATATAAAATTAATAAAATATATTATATTATATGAGCTTGGCCATATTTCTGAAAAAGAACATTGTTGTCCAAACTGTCCACACCGTTAGATTAACTGAAATGTGACTAATATATGCGATGAGTCTGCTGTATGGAGAAAGTTTTGGGACTGTACAGTTATGCACAATACACAAGGAGGTTCGCCCTTCACGTTTTCTTTTGTTGGTTTTTGTCGATAAAACAACAGCACAGCCTAATTATCCTTACGCTTTCCTATAACAATGTCATAAGCGGGAATGCCACGGATAACATTCTCTTCTGAAATTTTAAATTGACGTTTACTCTTAGAATATTCATTTGACACAACCCTTTCCTGTAAATTACTAGAATTAGTGATGTAATTTGTGAAGTCGCTTAGTTTACATCTTTGTCTAATGTATCAAACATTCTACCAAGTGTTGGTGTTTTACCACCATCGATCAGTGCCGTAGCAAGTTTCGTCTTTTCAATGCAACTTTTGGTTAGACTTGCCATCACGAAGTACAGTTGCCTTTTTGGTTTTTGTTCTCTTTGCAGAAAATTGCTGCAATGAAAAATTAACGAACGAAATCCATTTAGACCCCGGCAGTAATTTTGTTTGGCCATCCATATCAATTAATCCAGTGTCCATTTAAAAAAAAAAAAAAAAACTTTGTTGGTTTGTCTCAACCATGCCTAATGATTTGTTTCGTACAATTCGTGCTCAAATTCAGGACAGCTGGCGACGGTTAATTTGAAATTCCTTGTGCTATCCGGTACATCTGCGACTTTAGAACTTTTTCATGCCCAAATTCTTTCTGTGCAGACCATAATAAGCAAATTCTGGTTGAGGCTTAGTATGATAATAATAAAAATAATAATAGTGATAATAATACGTTATTATCATTTGTAAGTTATTCATCACATAAAAATGCTTCAGATGTTACATCGAAAAGTTAAGATTCAAACGCAAAATACTGTTGTATGCAAGGAAAGAAAAATAAATAAATAAATAAAAAAATCTGAAATCTCTACTGTACCGTTTATACAACTAAATTAAGTTTAACAATTCTAAAATATATTTTTTTTATTCAGCTAGGTTATACTTAAAAACTAACCTGTTAAAATAGCTATTTTTAAAACGTTTTGTATTTACACCACGTGTTACAGTGGATGTATTTCTAAATCGCTTTGATGAGACCTTATACCTGGAGAGCACCGTAATTTTTAGGGAGTTATTATAACTCCAAAAATGGAGTAAAAATTTTAGGTACAGGATAACCCCTTTTTTGGGGTTATTTTAACTCCTAATTTAACTCCGAATTTGGGGTCATTTTTACTCCTGAAAAAGAGTTCTTTTTACTCCCAGTCTTGGAGTTAAAATTACTCCGAAATGGGGTTACTTGTACTCCTTACAGGGGTTGTTTTCACTCTTTTTGGAGTTAATTTAACTCTGAAAGTGGAGTAAAAATGTTAGGTACAGGATAACTCCTTTTTTGGGGTTATTTTAACTCCTCAAAATCTGTGGTCACTTTTACTCCTGAAAAAGAGTTCTTTAAACTCCTTTTTGGAGTTAAAATAACTCCACGAAAAATAACTCCACTGTAAGGAGTTAAATTAGCCCCACTAGAGGAGTTATTATAACTCCCTGAAAATTACAGTGAGGATATTATTAAATGGATGATCGCAATTATAAGAATTATAAAATAGCATTAACACACTCAAAAGTTAGAAATACATCGATTTATTCATACTTGAGTCACGTTAAAAGCAGTTTTTCCGCCTGTCCAGTTTTCCATAGTAACTTTATTTAGTATATACTAAAACAGTGGATAGTGTTTTTCGCGCGCCTTGATTGGCTGCTCAATCAGTGAATATCCTGAACTAGAAACAGACACTGAGGTGAATAATTGTTATTTATTTACCTGTAGGGATTTGAGTGACAACGAGATCAAGGATCCCCAGTCGGAGATATTTTCAAATCTCTCTTCCTTGCGAACACTGTAAGTGAACGAAGCACTATTTCATTACAATCTTTAATGTCTTAGATAAATGACCCCGAAGTATCCGAAGGCGTCTTTTGGCACCTTCGGGTTGGGGAAAGAGGAGTGATGAATAGGGGGTGAACGTTTGATTGATCACCTGCAGTTTGGCTTCACCTTCTTCAGCTTCTCGGCATGTTTTTTTAGGTCTGTAAGGAGTCTCTTTCAGCCATAGTCCTCTGTGTCCATGTAGGTCAGAAGCAACCATTTTAAGTTCAGGATCATCCTTTCGTCTGTTTCCATCACTCAGAATTCCTTCGTCTTCCCTCTAACTTCCCTGATAACGTTGGTTGACTATCTATTGCTAGACTTTATTTTTACTCATAAATAGTGTGACCAACTTTTCCGGTAACTTCATTTTTAAAGCCTGTCTGGACTAACGTTTTTTTTTCTAATGTTCGGTTTCTCCAAATTACAACAGCTATGCCGTTTTTAACATCATTCCTTTTGCCTTAAACAGTTCAAAACATGTGTCAGGCTGAGTTTAAAGTGCAATTCTTCTTGTCGGTGATCCAGTAAAAAAGAATCGCCAAAGTGCAAATAAAAAATTTCCTGCCCAAACCCCTCTCTCCCCCTTCGACCCCACTAACAGAGACGTTTGTCACTTTAGGATCATTCCCAAAAGCTTCACCTACAAAAATTAGAAACTCTTGTTGCTCTAAGTATCATTGTCAGAGAAAGCCGGGCAGGGCGCACGGGTCGAGGTTGGCCGATTCCTTTCAAATTCCTATCACAGACAACCTCCCTCATATGATAAAAATATTCCCTTTTTAAGCGGACTGGCTTGTGTCCAATCACTTTGACCACTCCCCTTGTTTTCGGTTTTAAAATTTGCATGAGAACGCCGTGTCAAATTTGGGGTAACTTTTGCAAGTTACTTTACCTAGCCTACTTCTTGCCAGTTTTCAGCGTGAACTTGTCGATTTATGTGAATCATTTAAGACTCGATACATTTCTATTCACGTGATGAATTATTATGTATGCTACAATATGGCTGCCTATGAAAATTCATTGCTCTGTATACTTTTTGGATTTTTGCTGTTACCTGTTCTTTTCTGCAACATAGTCATCACGGATTCCTTTCTAAACACTTCATGTACGGCTGTCTAGTTAGAAATCGAGAACTAGATCCTTCTCTGGGAGATAATTTCAAGTGCTTATATCTCAACGTTCGCTACCACTACAGGCGTAAACAGTTCAGTCGCAATTTCAAAGTTGCGATTCCGATTTCTAAAACGACAGGACACCGAATCATCACATTGGCTCTCCCACATTCATTATTTAGCATGGATCTTCCTGTATGCATGGATATTCATTGCAGTCCTGGATCGCTTATCATTTGTACGAAAAACCCGGTAATTCCGGGGAGAATTTAAATGGAACGGTTCATCCCGGTGGAAATGTTCCGGAAAAACGTAATACCTTTCGAGGTACGTATTACCTTTTTCCCGTTTTCACCAAAAAGGCCTGAAATTTTTTGTACCATTTGTCTGGTTAACCAGTGTCAGGCTTCCTCTAGAGGCAAAAGGTGAACTAAATTCAAAAGGAGAAAAATGCTCATTTTGGTTAAACTCCTTGCAAAATTCGTTCTTAAAATTATGCATTAGGTTCGGTACATGAAAAGTTCGGCGTCTGAATCAAAGCAATTCCAAAGTCACTCCAAAGGCGAAATTCCCGACCGGGCTAGGCCTAAAGAACTGCTGAGCCGTTCCAAATTGAAATAAGCGTTCCTAATTGATTCAGACGCCGAAATTTTCATGTACTTAATTCTATGTAATAGGTTTGGCTCGTGAAAAGATCTGCGTCTGAACCGGGCCAAGGATGCTTAAAAATTGTACGGAACACTAACTGTCAGGGGCACCCAACGAGAATATAGCTTAAAACACTTAAACATGGCATTGTTAAACGTATTTTAGTATTTAAACGGTAGATATAGGCATATTTTTATCCGGCCCCTAAAATTTTTCATCTGTTCGGATTTCCTGGCTGAAAGTCTAGAGATCCAAAAATTATAGGGATCAAAACTTACCTTTTCAAAAATTTCAGCCAGAAAAAAGGCTCCCGTTTTTTTCGTCCTACAAGAGTACCAATGAGAGGCTCGGTAAATGAGCTTAACATCGCCACAAAGCATATACCAGGTCTTACTGGCGCGTACAGAATTGGCTAAAGTTTGAGTTCGTGATAGTTGTGTGTCCCTGTGTCAAGCTCTTTATGGTAGTATGATAATATTGCGTAAACACTAGAAATTTTACAACTACATCGATGTCTACAAAATATGAGTCACGCTAGAAGCACTTTTCTCGGCTCTCTATTTTACCACTAAATGTTGCCAAAACGCCACAACTGATGTACAAGAAAATATTTATTTTCTTACATCAAATGATTCTTAACTTGTTCATGCGCGTTCTATTGGTACAAATAGCACGTATCGGCTGCATTCATTATCTGCCAAAAAAAAACACGCGCGTGACCTATGGCTACTGCGCATGCCAATTGACCACTCTAGTTTCAGTTTCAGTTTCTCTTGGAGTCATTTTAACTCCCAAGAGAAACTGAAGAAAATGCGTATGCAAAATTTTGGGGGTGACAAACAAAGAGCATTATGGTATGTTTTGCTATTTTCTGGAGTGGTCAATTTCATAAATTCCTTCCAATTTTTCTAAAACACAAGTTTTAATGTTAGCGGGGTTAACGAACTGGCTGCCTAGAGGAAAATGAAATCCATGTCCACTTTATTTCCTTTGACCACGATACCGGGCAAACTGCAATTTTGGCTACAGAACATTATCCAACATTTCGTCACTTTTATAACGAAGAAAAAGGAGTTTTTTTTCCCTTCAGCTAAGTTAAATGTTTCTTAAAGCAAAAAACTACAACTCAGCTTTGCTTAGAAAGTCATGAAAAAGAGGCTGTCCCTTCAACACACAACAAAAACGTGCAAGTTGTTTAGCAACATTATGCTGCCAAACGAGTTGGAAAGTGAAGTTTCGCGTTTTATCACCCACGTTCAATTTATCTGAGCTACGATACTTATAAGTTTTAACTTTTTAAGTGTAATGAGTCTTGTTTCGAGTTACCAACGTAAAACGAGGATCTTTATTTTTACCTTTTTACTTCTTTGTCCGTGTAATCAATCGATAGCACAAACCAAGAGAAATACCGATGGCGTCGAACTTCCTCCCAGGCACATAAAATACTACAAAACAAGTGCAACTTTAATGGACTTGATCGAAGGGCCTACCACCGATAATCGACCGATGTGTTTGTTCATCTTTTTTTTATTTTATTTTTTTCCTCATGCACGTAGACGTTCTTGGCAACTGAACATATAAATTGACAAGATAACCCAAACAAGAAACCAAACCAAAGCAGCAACATTTTCCATCGTAAAACGACGTTCACAGCTTCAACAAGAGCCTTCGAAGACGAACCACAGCTGGGAGCCAACAAGACTTTTCTTGCGACGGTCACGGGAACTTTGCGCTCGATTGGCTAGTTTCTGTCGCTTATTGTATTTTCTGGCATTTCACTGGTTCAGGCAAACTGTCCTATTTTTCTTAGATTGGAAAGTTTGCCTATTTTCAAAGGAAAGTCCCACTGGAAACTATCCAAAAAAAAGTAGTCTTGAATGCTCCATTATGAACATGAAAAAATCAACACTTCATCTGTACTTTAGCCAGGGACCAGGCCCAGGCCCAGGCCCATTGGTTGGGAATAATCATGAAAAAATTGAGAAAATTTATCAACAGAAACGCTAGCATAACCCTCACCCAAGAACCTTCACCGTTATTTCAAGACGGGATCTATCCCTAAAATCAGAGTTCAAACAGTCTAATCTTCCCTCTTTCTCTACATTCATTGCTTATTCGGCTGCGGGGAATAAACCTAAAAGACCTGATCAATAACCTAGACTTGCAATTGGACTATACTTGTTGACAATTAATTAATGAAACATCTTGGCAAATTATATACTTTCAAACAATAACTGTACCAGCACAGTTCTAGTAAAGTAAACGAAAAATGTTTAGCCATGAGCCAGGCGTATTTAATATAACGGCCGCTTTTTCTCTTACTTTTGTCAAAGGCACGTTGGCACATGTGCTACTGTAGTCCACAAATCATCGGGATTATTCATTTTTCACGGCCGGTCAATTTTTGGGACGGAAAATATGTTGGTTTGTCTCAACCATACCTAATGAATTTTTTCGTAAAATTCATGCTCATGTTCATGTCCAGGACAGCTGCCGACGGTAGCAACTCTACTAGGACAAGTTCCTTGTGTTTTCCGGTACATCCACGACTTAAGGTTCTTTGTCATGCCCAAATCCTTCCCTGCAGACCATAATAAGCAATTAATGGCTTTCGCTGAGTATGAGAATAATAATAATAATAATAATAATAATAATTTATTATAATTTATAATTTATTCATTGGATAAAAATACATCAGATGTTACATTGAAAAGTGGAAGAATTAAGCGCAAAATACTAAAAATCCAAGTAAAGAAAAATAAATAAATAGATAAAAATTCTGAAATCTCTTTTAAAACGTTTGTACAAGTAAATGAAGTTAAAAATTCTATAATCTAATATCAATACAGCTAGGTTATGCTTGAGAACTAATCTGTTAAAGAAGGTATTTTAAAACGTTCAGTATTTACACTAGGTGTTACAATGGATGTACTTCTAAGTTGCTCTGATGAGACCTTATACCTGGAGAGGAGATTATTTAATGAATGATCGCAATTATAAGAATTATAAGATAGCATTAACACACTCAAAAGTTACAACTACATCAATTTCTCCATATTTAAGTCACCTTAACGGCACTTTTTTCGCCTCTTCAGTTTTTCACGAAATGTTGACAGAACACTACGATGTACAAGAAACTATTCATGTTATTAAAAATCAAATGATCTTTGACTTTTTCACGCGTGAGTTGTTTCCTATATTTAGTATCTGGAAAAACGCAAGCGCCTTACCTAAGGCACCTGCGCCTGCCAAATCAATAAACACCCTTAAACAATCACAACAAAGGCATTGTATTGTTAATTGTATTAAGGAACCGCCGGCCGAGAGGAAAATAAAGTCCATGTTCACTTTTCGTTTGAGCACGATACACGACGAGACCTCAACGGTTACAGAAAATTATTCAACTTCACTGATCACTGAGAGTTGCAACGCTTATTCCTTCACGGTTGATAATCAATAAAAACTAGGTAAAACATTCCACTATTTCCCTTTATCTAATCCGCAGTAACTTTATTTATTTACCTACAGATATTTGAGAAACAACGAGATCAAAGAGCTTCCATCAGGGATATTTTCAAATCTCTCTTCCTTGCAAACGCTGTAAGTGAACGAAGCACTATCTCATTATTTTTTATATGACTGACCTTGAAGGAAGCGAAAACCTCTTTTACCACCTGCGGGTTGGGGGAGGAAGGGGTGAGGAGGGGGTCCACGATCGCTTTATTACCTTTAGTTTTGCTTCGTTTTTCAGCTTTCGTTTTTTAAGTCTTTAAAGAGTCTCTTTCAACCACAGTCTTTTAAGTGCTTACAGGTCAGAAGCAACCATTTTTGGATTAACCGAAATTCAGGCTCGTCTTTTCGTCTGTTTCCGTCGACTTATATCTCAGAATTCCTTCGCCTTCTCGCTCACTTTTCTGATAACCTTGCTTGACAAACGGTTGCTAAAATTGCCCTGCTAGAATTACTTTGCCTTGCCTTTTTGCTCGGTAACTTTTTTTAAAAGCCCAGACTAGGCTAAAGGTTTCTGCGATGTTCGCTTGCTAAGAATTTACACTAACGCTAGCTATGCCGTTTTTAAACATCATACTTATTCCCTTGAAACGTGCAACACGTATGTTACGCTGAAGTGCTTCTTCTTCTCGGTAATCCAGTAATTATAAAAAATCACCAAAGTGAAAATTATGAGAGAAGATTACTTGGCACGCCCAAGAATTAACGATCACTCGTAAAAGCTTGCGTTTGATCTGGAAAGGCGCACTTGTTGGCCCCTCACTGTGGAACACTCTCCCTTCAGCTATCAGGAGTATCTGGAGTGTTCAGGGTTTCAAGCAGGCTCTAAAGACCTTTTGATGTCATTTAGCATTTGAACCAATTCGCGTACAGTGATTGCGATGTTTTATCTCATTTTCCCTAAGTGGCTGTCATGTTGTTAGCTTTTGTTAGCGCTTTAGAATATGTATACAGTTTTAGCGCTATATAAAATTAATAAAATATATTATATTATATGATCTTGGCCATATTTCTGAAAAACAACATTGTTATCCAAACTGTCCACACCGTTGGATTAACTGAAATGTGGCTAATATATGCGATGAGTTTGCTCAAGAGAGAATGAGATCATTCTCGCTTGGTTTGCTGTATGGAGAAAGTTTTGGAACTGCACAGTTATGCAAAATACACAAGGAGGTTCTCCCTTTACGTTTTCTTTTGTTGGTTTTTGTCGATAAAACAACGGCACGGCCTTATCCTATAACAATGTCATAAGCGGGAATGCTACAGATAACATTATCTTCAGAAATTTTAAATTGACGTTTACTCTTAGAATATGTATTTGACAAAACCCTTTCCGGTAATTTACTAACATTAGATATGTAATTTGTGAAGTCGCTTAGTTTACATCTTTTGTTTAATGTATCAAAAATTCTACCAAGTTTTGGTCTTTTTGTCTTTGTACCATCTTCGATCAGTGCCGTAGAACGTTTCTTCTTTTCAATGCAGCTTTTGGTTAGACTTAACATCACGAAGTACAGTTGCCTTTTTGGTTCTCTTTGCAGAAAATAGTTGCAATGAAAAATTAACGAACGAAATCCATTTAGACCAGCAGTAATTTTGTTTGACAAACCATATCAATTAATTCAGTTCGCGCGCCCTGACTGGCTACTCAATCAGTGAATATCCTGCACTAGCCACAGACACTGACGTGAATAATTGTTATTTATCTACCTGCAGGGATTTGAGTGACAACGAGATCAAGGAGCCCCTGTCGGGGAAATTCTCAAATGTCTCTTCCTTGCGAACACTGTAAGTGAACGAAGCACTATTTCATTAAAATTATTAATGTCTTAGATAAATGACCCCGAAGTATCCGAAGCCCTCTTTTGGCACCTTCGGGTTGGGGAAAGAGGAGTGATGAATAGGGGGTGAACATTTGATTGATTACCTGCAGTTTGGATTCACCTTTTTCAGCTTTCTTGTTTTTTTAGGTCTGTAAGGAGTCTCTTTCAGCCATAGTCCTCTGTGTCCATATAGGTCAGAAGCAACCATTTTAAGTTCAG
Source organism: Porites cylindrica (assembly GCA_964035525.1). Taxonomy (NCBI): domain Eukaryota; kingdom Metazoa; phylum Cnidaria; class Anthozoa; order Scleractinia; family Poritidae; genus Porites; species Porites cylindrica. The sequence continues at coordinate 47,048,976 of OZ037775.1, forward strand.
GATCATCCTTTCGTCTGTTTCCATCACTTAGAATTCCTTCGTCTTCCCTCTAACTTCCCTGATAACGTTGGTTGACTATCTATCGCTAGACTTTATTTTTTACTCATAAATAGTGTGAAAATCTTTACCGGTAACTTCATTTTTAAAGCCCGTCTGGACTAAAGTTTTTTTGTAATGTTCGGTTTCTCCAAATTACAATGGCTATGCCGTTTTTACCTTAAACAGTGCTAAACATCTGTCAGGCTGAGTTTGAAGTGCAATTCCTCTTGTCGGTGATCCAGTAAAAAAGAATCGCCAAAGGGCAAATAAAAAATTTCCTGCCCCCAACCCCTCTCTCCCCCCACGACCCCACTAACAGAGAAGCTTGTAACTTTAGGATCATTCCCAAAAGCTTCACCTGCAAAAATTTAAAACTCTTGTTGCTTTAAGTGTCATTGTCAGAGAAAGCCGGGCAGGGCGCACGGGTCGAGGTTGGCCGATTCCTTTCAAATTCCTACCACAGACAACCTCCCTCATATGATAAAAATATCAGAAATATTCCCTCAAGTTTAAGCGGATTGGCTTGTGTCCAATCACTTTGATCACTCCCCTTGTTTTCGGTTTTAAAATTTGCATGAGAAGACCGTGTCAAATTTGGGGTAACTTGTGCAAGTTGTTAGTACCAAGCATCGGCGTACGGGAAAAATTTTGTTGGGGGGGCTGAACATAATTTGCCCGAATGAAACTTGTTGGTCACATATGCACAAGATGATTCTTTCGTGACGTCAAGTTTTCTTCGCCGTGCCGTGAGAGTACGGGCGTTCAAAATAGTGCAAATATTTCGGTAAATCGAGATGAACATTTCTAAAATACAAAACCATGAAGTGAGAGATAAAACGTACCAATTTGAACTCTAAAAGAAGTATGAAGAACGATTACTTCGACACCCAAATGTGTCAATAATCCTTTGCATGTCACTCTGCATTGTCTTGTTTGCATACTCAGGGTCACCCAACGAGGATATAGTTCAAAACCACTTAACATAGCATTGCTGAACTTTTTTTAGTATTTAAACGGTAGATATAGGCATATTTTTATCCCCTAAAAACTTTTCATCTGTTCGGATTTCCTAGCTGAAAGTCTGGTGATCCGAAAATTATAGGGATCAAAACTTACCTTTTCGAAAATTTCAACTAGGAAAAGGCTCCCGAAAATTCTAGGTGGCCTTTTTTAGGGTAAAAATCCGTTAAAAATGGGTAATTATACCATTTTGTAGATGTTCGAAAATCCTAGGAGAGGCAGGCAAGCAAGAAATTTTACAACAAATCGAAACAAATGTTCCGAAAATTCTAGATCTCAAATCGTCTTCCGAACAGATATTTTCCGAAAATTGCCGTTGGGTGCCCCTGGCATACTGTCTTTCAATGTTAATAACGCCGATACTGCGAAGTTGGTCTTGTCCCATTGTGGATCTTAAAAATGTCTTGATGCGGCGAAGGGCGCTGAAAGACCTTTCAGCAGAGCACGAGGTTGCAGGAATTGTGGCCAGGATGGAGATAACTTTATATAGACCAGGTAAAATGTAATGGAGACCATTTTGATGCATGGTCTTTACCATCACGGCTGCGTTTTTTCTCTGGCGTGGGCCCCCGCAGTCGTAGTTTTCAAAGATTGACTTCTCACTTGATAGCATTTCACTATCCACGCCATAGAAATTTCATACAGTTTGGATGTTGTTGATGCTTGGAGAACGGCTGAATACGATTTCACCCAATGCGCACAAAACGTCCAGGTCATTGCCCTCAAACCTTGATTGAAGTTCACTGACGACTTTGTCAATACATGTGTAATAAACTGTGATACGAAAGTGGTCTTTTGCCGTCTGTTGTGAGCTGTCGTTCGCTGCAGCAGGTGTCTCACCTTACTGTGTCTTTGCCCGAACGGTACATCAGTTTTGCCCGAATAATACTATTTTTTTCCCGACAGGGGGGGCTGCAGCCCCCCCAGCCCCCCCGCCCCGTACGCTGATGCCCTACCTCTTGCCAGTTTCAGTGTGAACTTGTCGATTTATGTGAATCATTTAAGACTCGTACACATTTCTATTCACGTTATGAATTATTATGTATGCGACAATATGGCTGCCTATGAAAATTCATTTCTCTGTATACTTTTTGGATTTTTGCTGTTATCTGTTCTTTTCTGCAACGATAGTCATCACGGAGTCCTTTCTAAAGACTTCATCTACGGCTGTCTAGTTAGAAATCGAGAACTATTGTAGATCCTTCCATGGGAGATAATTTCAAGTGCTTATAACTCAACGTTCGCTACCACTACAGGCGTAAACAGTTAAGTCGCAATTTCAAACTTGCGATTCCGATTTCTAAACGACAGGACACCGATTCATCGCATTGGCCCTCCCACATTCATTATTTGGTACAGATCTTCCTGTATGCATGAATGTTCATTGCAATCCTGGAGCGCTTACCATTTGTACGAAAAACCCGGTAATTCCGGGTAGAATTTAAATGGAACGGTTCATCCCGGTGGAAATGTTCCGGAAAAACGTAATACCTTTCGAGGTATTACCTTTTTCCCGTTTTCACCGAAAAGGCCTGAAATTTTTGTACCATTTGTCTGGTTAACCAGTGCGAGGCTTCCTCTTGAGGCAAAAGGTGATTTGTTTTAACCCAGGCCCACTGGTTATCTGGTGTTTTGCAAATTGTACAGCTCTAACCCATTCCTCTTTTCGGAAACGTTTTCATTTCGCAGTTACCACTTCTCAGAAACCTTTTACCGAAATTTTCTTACAAATGGTAAGCGTTCCAGGTCCTGATTTTGAATATGCTCCGTTCAGCCGACCATCATTGTTTCACCGATTAAACAACTCCCGCTGCATCATCCATCAGCGAAGCTACTCAATTTCTGCCTTCTAAACGCCAGATCAATCAATAACAAATCTCTTCAGATCAAAGACAACTTGGAAGATAAAAGTATTGACATTTTAGCTTTAGCTGAAACCTGGCTTAGAGCTAACGAATATTCTGACTTTATTATCCGTGACGTCAGCCCCACCAGATACGCATTTGTCCATATCATGCCATTAGGTCTAGTGGCACTGGCGGAGGCATTGGCTTGCTCTATAGAAAAGACCTGAAAATTGAACAGCTGGAAACTAATGATTTTAAATCGTTTGAATTTAAGGAACTATTCAAGGGCATCTATTATCCGTATTGTTTTTATTTGTCGACCGCCAATCTCAGCCAAGAATGCTCTCACATATGCTTTATTTTTCGATGAATTTTCCACGTTACTTGAGCCACTAGTATCTGCTTCTGGTAAACTCCTCCTCGCCTGCGACTTGAATTTTCATGTTAACAATCCTTCAGAAGGCAACGCCTATCAATGTCGGAATGTATTAAGTTGTTTCAATCTAAACGCCTTAAATGTCAACATCCCAATTCACAAAAGTAATAACCTTTTGAATCTTATTATTACCAGATCTGGAGAAAACACCGCCTTTAATTTATCAGTCAACGACCCCGATTGTCTCGAAACACTCTGCTGTCCACTGTATTTTAGACTTTGAAAGGCCATTGAACAAGAAAGTAGTTCTTACGTCAAGGAAACTGAGCAACATGAGTACTAAGCACATCAAGACAGTATAAAAATAAGTGACTGACCTTTCGGAGCGTTATTACAAATCCTGTCAATAGGTTGTGACAAATCCGGGTAAGAAGTATGTCAGCGGTATGTTTACAAATCTGGTTGAAAGCTAGTTACAAATCCGGTCAGTTATTTTATTACATGTTAGGTTGATTACAAATCCTGTTGTTATTACATCTCATGTTGATTTTTATTGCAAATCCGGTTGATATTACAAATCCTGTTGTTTATTACAAATCACGGTGATATCGACCACGACATTCTGCTTAAAAGACTTGACTCCAGGTTCTCAATTTATGGTACTGCTCTTGACTGGTTTCGGTCGTAAATTACAAACCGCACACAATTTTCCCTGATCGATGAAGAAAAAAACACAACTTCGCGAACTCAAATTATGAGTTGTGAGGCTGTTAAGGCCAGGCAGTCTAAACCAATCCCTTCGCAATCTGGTAATTTCGAGGCAGCCAGTTCGGATAATTGACCTGAATCAAAATCCTCACCATACATTCTGACTTTTTCCTCTCCTTCGTCTAGGAAAAGAGATTCGCAACTAGTATTGCCAATGCCTGCCATCGGTAATTCCGCCAATAACGATTTTGTAATGCATCGTGGGCAGATCCAAGTTGTTTTTTATGGATTGAAATTGCCGTTTAAATTTTGTCGGTTTAACTTGGCCTGATTTATTATGATGTAGTATTGAACAGGAATTACAGCGTAGTTTTCGGTGGTTTTTGCCTAGTGTCTTTGTGCAGGTGGCACACTGAGTTTCAGGGGAACAACAATTGCAAAACGGGAAATATTTTTGGCCATTCCCCCTCTTTCTCTATCAGCCACCTGACTGTATCGTACATAAATTTCTCCACCGCGAAGTTAACAAAAACTAGGCTGACGGCACATCAGAAACTTTCTTCGAAATGAAGTCTTCTGGCTTCAATGGATATTATTTACGTTGTTTAAAATAATCTTGTCCACATTTAATTAAATGTTTCAGGTAAAAGTTTCCAGAACGCAAAGTACAGTCGACTCCCGTTATTGCGGACACCCTCGGGGGGAAGATTTAGTGTCCGTAATAGCGAGAGTCCGTAATAGCGGGGTACGAGAGAAAAAAATTCTTTGCTCTTAAACTTATGAAATAATATGTAAAAGTCCCAGAAGCATTGTAGTTTCGATAATTTTTTACCTCTTTTTACTATGGACTAATATATAGATTTAGCCAGGGCTAAAAGCGAAGCTCTCGTTAATAAATTCATAATTTAAATCAAACAATAAACTTGTAATCCACAGATCAGGGCACATTCATTTGACTTTTGAGGCAAAGGCTAAGTGATTTTAGAGAAAAATAATTTGACAGTCCAAGAGTGAAACAAATTTTACATCGAATTATTAAATAGTCTTATTTGTACACCCAAAAATAGCAATCATGTTCGATCACAGTAGATTAGGCCTGGAAAACAAATAGACCTATTCGAGTAATGTATTTGCATTAGCTGTTGCTTCATAGCGGAGCTGCCGCGCGCGCGAAGCGCGCGCCCAGCGGAGCACCATGGGTAAGAAAATTTGGTAAACTATCCATCCCAGAAAACTTGGTTATGACGTAGCGTACGCCCACCCGTACACACACTTCATTTAAGCCGATGTCAGATGTCACAATAGATCTTGCACAACTTGACTAGCCTTTCAGTTATGTAAGCCATCCGTATGAGTACGATTAGATTGACAGCTGTCAAAATCAGACATCCGCTGACAATTATCACATGACTATGTCGCGGGCTCAGATGAAAGACCAGTCGTTTTGCCCCTACATATAAGCTGTTATAATATGTCACACTTGCCCATTCAACATAAAAACGAAACTACGCCGGGCAAGGCTGTCAGTTGGCTGACAGTCGTTTAAAGTTATATTGGCAAGCCAAATTAAGGTCAATTGACAGCTGTTAAAACAGGACATGTGCAGACCAGTATCAGAAAACTAATAACGTGGGCTCAGGTTCGCTGAGGTACACGATCTGGCATTTTCTACTACAAGCCGGACGGATATGCCTTACTCACACTCGTAGTCTGTTAATTCGAATATTCGCCAATCTAATTAAGGTTAATTGACAGCTGTCAAACTAGAGTATACGCTGACCATCATCACCTGAGTTTATCGCGGGCTCATTTTTCTATCCATTGAGTTCACGTAGTGTTTAAAGTTTTGCGCTGATATTTTATTTGATCACGTGCTCAATTCGAAGCCCCAGATGTTAGAAAATCTATCCATCCTACAAAATTCGGCAATCACGTGACCTTACACCGACCACCCGACCGTCCGCGCCACAGTCATACCAATGTTTAACCTCACACTTTCTAGCTAATTTGAGAGCCTGCAACCTGATATTGTACATCCATGTTTTGATTAATTGACAGCTGTCAAAATAGTGTTTCTGCTGACCAGTATCGCCTGACCGTATTGCAGACTCAGGTATCGACCCACTGAGTTTGAGTATTTTTTTAAGGTATCCGCTGACAAGTTGCTACTTTTCACATGATCGCAGGCTCTAGTTCAATTTTTTTAAAATGCATATGAAATAAGTCGTGTTTATGAGTCCGTTTTAAAATTTTGATTTGGAACTGACTTCGGACGCGAAAATTCAACCCGCTTTTACATGCAGGTTAGGCAATCGCTCTTGACTTTTCTCACTGTCACGCGTTGATCACGCTCTACGTCCAACTTTTATGTTCTGATTGGTCAAAATTTGACAGGTGAGTTCATGCGGAAAATTTATGCAGCGTCTGGAAACTTGCTTACTGATAGCTGGAGCTGACAGAGTTTTGTGTCATCTTGTGATGTTTTAAACTGTCGTTTTCTACTTGGTGTAAAAAAGGAAATACAGCTGCTAGCAAGATTGTTCTGTAATTCATGGCTGGTTTGTTTATTGCGCTTTATGTTGACAAATGCACCGGTTGTGAAAGTCATTGGAAATCCGATTTCGGATGGCATCGTTTTCAAGAATGAGCTTCCTCACTTGTCCTTGCTTGAGGCGTAAGAGGGTTGAAAAGTCTCCAGCGATTCTGGAACACTTGATGACCTTCAGAAGCAGCATCTCGACTGGTAAGCCTGAGCAATTATTGTCTTTGATGTGTTTTTTTTTTTTTTCGGTTTCCTGAAGTCGAGCGTATGGTTTATGCGGCTTTAGTTTATACACGAGCGATGATCTAACCAACAATAGTATCAGGTTTAAAAAGCCTTTAGACATTTTTTGACCGCAAATTCAAAGAAAAGGTTCCAAAGATTATTTAGTTATGATTTTGGCTATAAACAGAAAGCTCTGAGCGATTTTCTTGCCTCGAGTTCATCTTGAAAAAGAGCAAACACCGGGAAGCCGGCTTAAAACATAAACAAGTTTATGCTTACCTGACTCATGATTTTCAGAGACACTTTACTCTCAATACTTCTCTTCGTGAATGAAAATTATTGTCTCTGTACATGTTTCACCGAATTATATTTATTTTATTGATTGTTAGTAGTCCCTCTCGCAATTTTTATCGCTGCACCGGTTGTTTGCAGTCGAATATAAACATCGCATACAGGAATACTCAAAACGCCGCGCGTAAATATCACTCGCTTTTAAAGATTACACATAACAAAACCACATACACAGTTTAATAAATAAAGGGAAATAAAACCTAAACATAACAATTTCCCTATCGTGTTGAAGCGTAAATGGTAACTCTATTAATCGCACTGCAAATTTGCCTGTCAAAAGTGAGAACCCGTCCGGCTGGCCGAAAAGGTGATTTTGGGAATTTTTTTTTTATCGTTTTCATGCTAAAAGCCCATAATTATTACCCTGCATATCACATAGGACCAGATTTTTCTAACGGAAAAGTCCCGCATTATGGAATTCTTTTCATGAAAACGTTTGATAATTCAATGCTATAATTTGTTTTGCAAAGGAAGCGCTTGCTTTGACGTCGTGGATATTGAATGAGTGCAAATTGTCTTACAAAATTGTGAAAAACTGCAGAATGATAGGGCAAAAAAAGAACAAATTCTGTCCAAGGTCTGTACTGTTTACCGGAGACGTGTTGAGAAAAAGTATGTTTAAAAGGCTGGTTTACACGCCACCAGATTTACTTGTAAACTAAACTTGTCGAACACAAAAAATCCTCCCTTTTAGACAGATGAATGCAACGTGTCAATTGGCTACCACCAAGGACTATCGTGGCTCGTGTGGTTCTTAAAATTATATTTCGGGGTTGTCCAACCCATTATCCATAGTCTCTCTAACGGAACATTGTTGGAGAGACTGGTGAATGCGACATTATGATGCAACAGCTAATGCAAATACAATACACGAATAGGTCTATTTGTTTTCCAGGCCTAATCTACTGTGATCGAACATGATTGCTATTTTTGGGTGTACAAATAAGACTATTAACGCGATGTAAGATTTGTTTCACTCTTGGACTGTCAAATTATTTTTCTCTAAAATCACTTAGCCTTAATTTGCCTCAAAAGTCACATGAATGTGCCCTATCTGTGGATTACAAGTTTATTGTTTGATTTAAATTATGAATTTATTAACGGGAGCTTCGCTTTTAGCCCTGGTTAAATCTATATATTAATGTGGTATTCACCTGTCTCTCCAACATTGCTCCGTTAGAGAGACTATGGATAATTGGAATACCCCGAAATATAATTTTAAGAAACACACGCGCCACGATAGTCCTTGGTGGCAGCCAATTTACACGTTGCATTCCTCTGTCTAAAAGAGAGGCCAAAATAAGAATCAGGCCGGATTTTTTGTAAGTAAATCTTGGCGACGAATCTGATGGCGTGTAAACCAGCCTTTTAAACATACTTTTTCTCATGATGTCTCAGGTAAACAGTACTATGGGGCCCTTTTTTATCATACAGACCTCGGACAGAATTTGTTCTTTTTTTGGCGTATTTAAACCTATAATTCTGCAGTTTTTTCACAATTTTGCGAGAGAATTTGCACTCATTCAATATCCACGACGATCAAAGCACGCGCTTCCTTTGCACAACAAATTATAGCGTTGAATTATAAAAGGTTTTCATGAAGAGAATTCTATAATGCCGGGACTTTTCAGTTAGAAAAGTCTGGTCCTATGTGATATGCAGGGTAATAATTATGGGCTTTTAATGAAAACGATTAAAAAAATTTACAAAATCACTTTTCCGCCAGCCGGACGGGTTCTCACTTTTGACAGGCACCAAATTTGCAGTGCGATTAATAGAGTTACCATTTAAGCTTCAACATGATAGAGAAATTGTTATGTTTAGGTTTTATTTCCCTTTATTTATTAAACTGTGTATGGTTTTTTTATGTGTAATCTTTAAAAGCGAGTGATATTTACGCCGGCGTTGTGAGTATTCCTGCATGCGATGTTTATGTTCGACTGGAAACAACCGGTGCAGCGATAAAAATTGCGAGAGGGACTACAAACAATCAATAAAATAAATGTAATTCGGTGAAACATGTACAGAGACAATAATTTTCATTCACGAAGAGAATTATTGAGAGTGAAGTGTCTCTGAAAATCATGAGTCAGGTAATCATAAGCTTATTACTGGGCTGCCCGGTAAGCCCAGTCATAAAATGGGTTTTCGGTCGTCGACGTCACAAAGTGGTCATCCGGGGGAGGGAAAACACGAGGGTCTGGTACGTAGAAACGATGTTCTCACAAATGGTTTCATAGGGTTTTCTCTTGCATGAACCCTTGCACGGATACTTTTTGTACCTTGTCTGCGCTCCCCCTGAAAAACCCACAAGGCGTTGCGAACCTGAAGAAGGCTATTTGCGTTGTTCGAAGCTATTCGACCATGGGAGTAACTCTATAATTTTTTTATTGTTCGAGTTTAAGTTAGTTAGATGATGTTGACGCTGGGAAACTCAGAGAAATGCTCGCGTTGCATTCAAACCGACACGCCGTTCACGGTAGGTTGACACTAAAAGACTGAAAAGATGACTGTGAGCGTCAGGTTTGGAACGCCGTGGCTGCTTCGTGAACTATCGATCGATGTTGTACATGAGCAATTAAGAAGCATAATTTATGAGCAAAGTATTTCACCAGTTGACGACACTATGGCTGAAGACTTGATTGTAAGCCGTCATAGTCAGTGAAGCGAACAGCTCAGTTGCCGATGAATGGCAGATGAATCCTGATGTGAGGCACGTCCATAAGCGAGGGACGTGACAACTTTGCCATGTTAGAAGACTGGCTTTTCCTTTAAATATTTCCTTCTATTTAATGCAACACAAGCCACTTTGGAGATCTAAATTTCGGATACTGAGGATAAAGAAGACACGGACAAAAATAGGAACTCTGAGAATTTCGCACACAAGTTTAAAGCTTCTCTGGGACATCCCATCCGGGAGCTTCACAGAGAGCGACTTGAGGAAAATAGGAGCTATTACTGACAAGGTTTGGTGACTGAGTAGAGCATACGAGTGTAGCCCACGTCGAGGTTTCAGGGGGTTTGCTTTTGTTTGTATCTGTATCTTGCTAAGCTTTTGTCATTAAATTTGTACAAGATCTTGTGATCACAATTCTGTTTTTTCGCCCATTCAGCAAGCACGCTATATTGATGTCAGCATTAGCGAGTTTCAGAAACATGAAACATGCCTTTGAAAATTTTCAGCTCTCGTGGTGTTTCTTGATATTTCTTTTACCAGTTTATGGAGATGTAAACTGAAGTCACCGCAAAATGGAAACTTAAAAAAGCGTATAATCCATTTATCTCGAAACATAACACACATGACTTATACGACCTTTATTTTCGTAAAGGTGTTTTGAATACGAACGAACACAGTCAATGTGATGGGCAAAAACAGCATTAATATAAATGAACCATAGGATTTTAACTAATATAAGGGTCAATTATTGTGTATTTAGATGAATCGCTTGAAAAGAGAGACTTCGCTTGAAGATGTGATCAGGAGTAAACAAAGGCATAATAGTGAGTCACGTTCAGTCTTTTTAATATCCAAGGAGTCACTGTGAATAGTGTTTCCATATTGTTTAGCTGGCACAAAAACCTCGGACGAGTTATAAAGCGGCATAGTTTCCATGAAGAAAAGTTAGTCTTGGGTGAGACAAACAGAACTGGAGCGAATTTTTAACTCACATCGGTATCAGGTAAAAAATATGTTATCGATCGTTTCATCTATTTACATTGTTTGAAGTGCGTGTTGGTGAACGCAACATGCGAGCGAGAAATCTTTAAACTTTTTTAGGTCTCAAAATGCAAAGGATTTTATTCCTTTAAGTTAGAGAAAAATACCGTGAGGAAAATCTTAAAACTGAATACTTTTCATCTTGTGGAAAAATTAGTGCGTTTTCATGTAGACTCTGGACCGCAAATTAGGATCGCACTTTTCACAAACATGCGAATTCTGGAGTTCAGAACCCAACCGACGATTGCGTTTTTCGCTGCTGTCAATCATCTTAACGGACCTCTTAGGAAACAAAACTTTACTTCACCGGTTCAAAAGGTCATGGTTTGTGATTTGTGGATTTCGATCCGTTCTGTGTGTTTCTCTGTTTCAAGGTTCGTTGCTTGTGATCGTAATTATGATTGACGGCAGCGATAAACACAATTGCGAAGGTGGCTTTTGAACTTTAGAGTTCGCATGTTTGTGAAAAGCGCAGTAAAGTCTCCGTGCAGTCAGTGAGGCCCCTGGATCAGGCGGGATCAATGGGCAGTTAACTGTCTGTTTTAGTATACTTCTGGTTTTCATACAATACAATATTTCTGTCTAGTGTAAATCAGCTCAGTCTGTCGCATTTTACGCTCGTAGAAGGACAACAATTTTTGGAATTTCCGGTTACGTCAAATTAGTCACGTTATACTGTCACGCTATATTTTGGGGCACAGAGGGATTGGGGGAGGGGTGCGTGGAAATAATGCAAATTGTTTCCTGTTTAGAATTTATGGCTAACTTGTTTATTTTTATTCATAATGGTGGAATTTAAAAGTTATTATACAGCCCCCACTTAAAAATGGCACTTTTTTTTTTTGGTTACGAAAGTCTTTCAAAAGGGTACAATGTTCTGAATGAGTTTATGTTTCAGTCTCACATGAGATTCTGTTGCATGCAATGGTTGCCGACAAGGTTTTATGGTAGCCTGAGTGTGTATAGCCGCCCCCTCCCCTCAGAAAAAATAGCCCCTTTGCAGCCCAGTTAAAAATCGCCTTTCGGCGATTCTTGTTTATGTTTGAAGTGGGCTTCCCGGTGTTTGCTCTTTTTCAACATGAACTCGAGGCAAGAAAATCGCTCAAAGCTTTCTGTTTACAGCCAAAATCATAACTAAATAATCTTCGGATTTGAGGTCAAAAAATGTCTAAAGGCTTTTTAAACCTGATACTATTGTAGGTTAGATCATTGCTCGTGTATAAACTTAAGCCGCATAAACCATACACTCGACTTCAGGAAACCGAAAAAAAAAAACCACATCAAACACAATAATTGCTCAGGCTTACCAGTCGAGATGTTGCTTCTGAAGGTCATCAAGTGCTCCAGAATCGCTTGAGACTTTTCAACCCTCTTATGCCTCTAGCAAAGGCAAGTAAGTAAGCTAGTTTTTGAAAACGATGCCATCCGAAATCGGATTTCCAATGACTTTGACAAGCGGTGCATTTGTCAACAAAAAGCGCAATAAACAAACCAGCCGTGAATTACAGAACAATCTTGATAGCAGCTGTATTTCATTTTGTACACCAAGTAGAAAAAGACAGTTTAAAACAACACAAGATGACACAAAACTCTGTCAGCTCTAGCTATCAGTAAGCAAGTTACCAGACGCTGCATAAATTTTCCGCATGAACTCACCTGTCAAATTTTGGCCAGTTAGAACATAAAAATTGGACGTACAGTGTGATCAACGCGTGACAGTGAGAGAAGTCAAACGCGATTGCCTTTCCTGCATGTAAATGTAAAAGACGGTTGAATTTTCGCGTCCGAGGTCAGTTCGAAATCAACATTTTAAAAGTGCGGCTCATGAACACGACTTATTTCATATGCATTTTAAAAAAATTGAACTTGAGCCTGCGATCATTTGAAAAGCTGCAACTTGTCAGCGGATACCTTCAAAAATCACTCGAACTCAGTGGGTCGATACCTGAGCCCGCGATACGGTCAAGCGATATTGGTCAGCAGAAACACTATTTTGACAGCTGTCAATTAATCAAAACAGGAATGTACAATATCAGGTTGCAGGCTTCAAAACTAGCTGGAAAGTGTGAGATTAAACATTGGTATGCCTGTGGTGCGGACGGACAAAAGGTCGGGTGGTCGGTGTACGGTCACGTGATTGCCGAATTTTCTAGGAGGGATAGATTTTCTAAGCTATGGGGCTTCGAATTGAGCCCGTGATCAAATAAAATATCAGCGCAAAACTTTAAGCACTACGAGATTTTACATTAGAGTGTTAAAATAACGCAAAATGTTTGTAAGCTTTAATGGCAATGTCTTTTCTCTCTAAAATGCTGTACAGTCGTCATTTGTTTACTCTTTTACGAAGAAACGGTCGATAGTACTTTTTGTCATTTTTTTCCTTTATTGTAACGTCGATTTATTCTTTATGTTAATTACACGAGTCAGGATTTTTGACGAAGTACTCAAGTGTCCGCTATAGCGAGAGAAAAAACAAGTGAAATGTCGTGCTTAGGGGCAGGAAAGTGTCCGCATTTCGGTAATAGCGAGAGTCCGTAATTAGCGGGAGTATATTTCAGTCATTTCTTTATGTGTTTCGCCGGGGGGCTGGCTTTTGTCGGCATTTGCGGGGTGTCTGTAATAGCGAGGTGTCTGCAAGGCGAGAGTCGACTGTATATGTACGGGAAATTCAGGCGAGTCTGCTAAAGAAAATGTTAAATGTTAGGTACTGTTTAAACTGCCTGACAAGAGACGTGCGGTGATTTTTCCACAATATGCTGCGCAAGAATAAACGTTAAGTTTTTAAACGCTCCTTGCATCAATTCAATTAAGCAATTCAATAAAATTCTTCGGGCGTACGACTTTTTAAAAAAATGAAAAAATTCCTAAATATAAAAAATAACACTGTACAGTTATTGCGCTATTAAAATTTGTATTAAGGGTAAAACAAAACTGTAAATGACCGTATATCTATAGTCGAGTAAAGTTACATGTATGATTACTAGCGGAGCTCTCAGGAGGGCGAAGCCCGGGCAGCGTATCATTATGGTAAGAAAATTTGGTCATCTACCCATCCCAGATATTTTGGTGATCACGTGCCCCTTAACGCCCGCCTGCCCGCTCGACCGACCGTCCGTCAGCACCACAGGCATACCAATGTAAATAACTCAATTAACAGGTATGGCAACCCAAATGCAACTCGAGGTTATTTTGGAGGGAAATCGCATAGCCACCCGCGTCTTGTAAAGCAGAAACAACTAAAGAGTCAATCAAGACGAAAACGGAAAGCGGAAATTGTTTCTGTATCTGTGTCGTCATGTCCACAAATTTGGAATGTAAAGCTTGAGAAAGACAGAGAAAAAGAGAGAGTAGGCGGCAGGCCAGCTAAACTCAACGAGAAAAAGGGCAACAGAGATCTAGAGCGAGAGATAAAAAACAAAGGAGACTCTTTTTTTGTTGGAAAAACAACATGAAAATTTTGTAGCGGCGGTGAGAAAATGAGAAATGCTAGCGGCCACCAATGCAAAGTGAAAATAAGCGGCAGCAAGAAAAAAAAGTGAACGAGAACAGTCTTCTGTCTCTACTGAGGAGCTTTTTCCGTTAATAACAGAGGCAAGCTCTTGAATTCATTCTAACTACGTACCTGACTGCATTTACCACGCTACGTAGAGAGTGTTCCCCTGAACTTGATCACCTCTTTCTAATCAGGCTCACGTCGTCAAAACAATCTGTTTTGACGAGGGTAAATTTTATTGTTGAGTCGCAAGAGTTCGCGAAATCAATAAAGTTGTTGATTTCGGTTTCAGGAAGATGTCCACACTGAGAATATGTCATCAATAAATCTCTTCCAGAGAAATGGCTCGCATGCAGTTGTTGTTTCTCAACGTGAGCCGTGAAAATGACCGCCATTTTGGTGCCCATTGCAATGCAATGAGGGGGGTCTGTACGCAGTGTTTGCCGTTGAATTTGAATTAATTTTTTGTTAATATCAGCCGCATTAAGTCTCCCAAATTTGAAGTAGGGATACGTACATTTGACTGGTAATGATCTTCATAATGGTAAAGGGGGAATGTTAGTGCAGAGAGAACACACGTCTAACGTAGCTTAAATTACTTCATCTGGAAGTGGTGTGTTTTCAATGAAAGTTTATAAAGTGTGTCGTGTCCCCGATGTAAGACTCTTGTTTTTGCGCGATTGGCCTTATAAAAGCCAGTCAACAAAACTAGAAATGCGGTCTGCGGGACCACTGCTACCAGAGACGATTGGTCTGCCGACAAGACTAGTTTTATGTATTTTGGTCAGAGTGCAAAACTCTGGTATTCTTGGTGATTTTGGCCTAAACTGAGCCACTTGTCAGGGGCACCCAACGAGGATATAGTTCAAAACCACTTAGCATAGCATTGTTGAACGTATTTTAGTATTTAAACGGTAGATATAGGCATTTTTTTATCCCCTAAAAACTTTTCATCTGTTCGGATTTCCTAGCTGAAAGTCTAGTGATCCGAAAATATAGGGATAAAAACTTGCCTACTCGAAAATTTCAGCCAGGAAAAGGCTCCCGAAAATTCTAGGTGGCCTTTTTTAGGGTCAAAATCCGTTAAAAATGGGTAATTATACCATTTTGCTGATGTTCGAAAATCTTAGGAGAGGCAGGCAAGCAAGAAATTTTACAACAAATGTTCCCCAAATTCTAGATCTCAAATCGTCTTCCGAACAGATATTTTCCGAAAATTGCCGTTGGGTGCCCCTGACTTGTAAGCCATTTGAGCGATATGCCGTTTGTGAACAGAGCGTTTATAATTGTTATGACTTTTGTGGCTGTTTTGGATAAAATTGGTTGATCTTTAATAGATTTCCAAAACGGGTCTTGCTATTTAAACAGTTCTTATCAAGACTCTACGGCTACCATTGATTGTTGATTGTTACACGTTTAGGGCTGAGTGACAATAGTGAGTTTACGCAACAGGACGCGACGGCAGGAAGAAGAGAACGCCAACTCTTGTGTGTGACAAACGTAACAGGGCTATTAATTGGGTGTTTTGTCGTGATCTTCATTTATCATTAATGTTTTCAGGTCTTTTACAGAAATATCTGTTTAAATGAAGGTGAGGTTTGACGGAAAGTTTTTTCAAACAAAATTATTGTCGGCGCACTTGTCACACAAGGTTTCTTTCCTCTCCCGTCCTGTTGCGTAAGTTCACTAATATTATTACCCTAAAACATAGTACGTAGTTCGCATTTTATACCTGGTCCGTGTTTTATATATACCCAGTCTGCGGTCCGCAGTCCCTATTTTCGTGCGGCCTGATCTGAAACGCTTTACCCCGTGAAAAAACATTCAGTTTATTTCTTGGAAAACGTCTCAGCCATGATACAGGCAGGCTTTGGATTGCTGTTGGCGTAACATTTCCGTTAGAGACAGCTCGACGAAGACACGAAACACTCCTTCACTACAAGGCGACCGCCATCTTGTTTGCAGTCACGCCACTCCCGGTTTTACTCTGTCATTTCCCCCACATATTCGGCAAAGCGCCTCGAGGAGTCGGATATGCTCTTCCATGACTTTGGATAGAAAAGAAATAACAGAATTGTCGGTTACACACTTGAAAGATGCGGTTTTCACATCCTTCAATAATGGCGTTTGAGATACAGTAGTAAAGCATCGGATTCAAAGAGAGTTAACAAAATTTAGGGGTTGTTTACAAGCGTGGAATTTGGAGTGATGAAACTTTAATAACACTAGAACCAGGAAAAAATATAACAAGCTCGAAAAAAAATACGTGAATGCTAGAAAATAATGATTTACGTTTACTTACTTTAGCGTCGGACCATAAAATCACATCTACTTCTTCGCATTGCCACCCGACAACTCAAAGATAAGAAGCTGCATTACAAATCTGGATTTCCAAAATGACTTTCTGATGTTTACTCTCACCACCGTTGTCCAGCTTAAAGTCCCGGATATGTTCCAAAGGAGACTGAACTAATGCGATTTCGCGAGTGCAGCAGAAATTTTAAAAGAGGCCCGCCATTTTCTTAGCGATTAATAGCTTCGTGACGTCACGACTGTCCGAATATATCGGGATAATCCGGACTGCTCATTGAATTTTTAGAGAGCTTTAGATCGAGGACGCAACGGCTTTTTGAACGCGGTGAGCGAGCAAAAGCCTCGAATGAGAACGGCGTTCTAAGCGCGGGAAAAATAAACTTTAGTTTTGCGAAGCGCCAGTTCAATATTTTTTTCATTTTCACAAAAATAAAAGATAGGATCGTTTAATGAAGCCCAAAATTAAATGTGATGTTAATGTGCTCGGAATGAAAAATAAAAAATCAATGATGAAGAATTTTTTTTTACGAAGAAACCATGCAAACGGCTTGGAAACTAAAATTTCGAGGACGTTTTTGGACTTTTTACATTTAGGGCATGAATTTTTCGTCATTTCAGGCCATGGAACCTAAAATTGAGCCTAGCTAGCTGTAAAAAGGGGCAATAAGGAGGCAATATGTCCTAGCCGGCATGATCACATGCTGTACAATTGAGGACATTTCTGTTACGTTTTCAATGTTGGTTAGAATGCAAGGATTTTTCCCATGCCTATCGTCAATGATTTGCTCACTGGTAATAGAGGGGGTAGCCCCAGAGTGGTTTTGCATTGAAATTGGCATGCAATAGAATTTCGCATGCCCTATAAGCATAATTTGAGGTTCTGTGACCTTCTCACCCAGGCCACGAGAAGCCTAGGTTCTAGTAATAAGTAATTAATACCCAGCAAAATTTCCGGCATGCCGGGCATGCCAAATTTTCTGACATGCCCGGCATGCTAAATTCTCTGGAATGCCGGGCGTGCCATAATCTGGGTCATGCCGGGCATGCCAAAATCGGTCTCTGGCATGCTCTCAACGCACAGGTTATAATTCCTTGAATCTACAGATATTTTAAGCGTGGCTAAAAAAATTAAAACTAAACAGATCACAGTGCTTAGCTTTTGATGTACGGTTACACGATGACGTCATTGCTATTCCTTTCATTTTCATAGATTTGGTTGTCCCAGCGAAGTTTAAATAACAAAAGCTCTAATTTTCACAAGAAAGTAAAACCCTGAGGGATTCTGCCGAAGTAATAAAACAGCGTCATCGTGGACATGACCTGTTAGGGGATGCTAAAAACTCCTCACCCCTTTTAATGAGTCTTTAATAGGATTCCCACTTCACATTGCGAATAAAATGGAATTGACTGAAATCAGTAAAAAGAGAGACAGAGACTATTTTCATTGTATAATAAAATGCATCTATGTTCCATGAAAGCTTTTAAAAATACAAGGTTATAGAATATCTTTCAAAGTTCATTACAAACTGAGCTAAGCCCCAAAATCACTGTTCATTATTCAGTAAATTATGATGTTTGACAATGCAATGTGCTTGAATATAACGTTGCGATTACAAATCTCTCTAACGCAATTTTCCCTACGTTAGTAAAGCTGTTTTTATCTTGTTTCACATTTTGATAAGGAGTCTGAGTTCCTCTTTCTTGTTTTGTAGGCTTGCCAGAGATCAGTGTTTGTGTGTCATTACCAGTGTCTGTGTTCTTTGTCTTTGACTCAAAGTAAGTCAGTAATAACTGACAGTATCAAAGAATTGCTCTCTAGAAAAGTAATTATCTCCTAGTCATGTCTGGAAGTTACCTGTAACAAAAAAGAAATGGAATGTTAACACACGCAAGGGCAATGTGAAAAGAAGAAATAGAACATGTAGAGCTCAGCTTCTCTTAACATATTTTCATACTGGCTTGTTGAGTCTGTTAAAGGTCGCAACTAATTGTCTGAGGCTAATTTCACAAGAGTGTGCAATTGAGATAAATACATGGTAAATAAAATAAAAGAAACGTGGTTTCACATTAGCCAATTTACATTGCGTTGTTCGATGATGTTTACACGCTTTTCTACTGCGAAATAAACCTTTGCATTTGGATTTGCAAGTAAAGATCATGCTGAGTTTGACTGACACTTAATTGAACAACAGTTTCATTTATAAGCAGGCAAGGTGTAGACCCATATAAAGCCGGAATATGTAAAGGAAACTCAGCGAAAACTTTTTCGTATCTTTTTGTGGCGATATTCTCTCACGGCCGGTCAACTGATTAGGGGTTGCGAAGAAAAAATAAATTAGGAGCAAAGGTTAAAGCCTGTCCGGTTACATCATTTCGTATGTTACCTAGAGTTCTAATAAATAGGTCATAAAATAGGATTTAACAAGAGCGAATTTGTTTCTCAATCGGTGTATAAAAAAGTGAGGCTATCAAATGAGAAGTTTATAGAGTATCAAAATTATTAAATTAAAAGCTCATATAATTACGAAAATTCCTATACGAAAACGATGCTAGTGACATTAAATTGATCAGATAAAATTCTCAGAAAATATGTCGAATAAAAGCCTCATTGTTTGCTTTTGTTTCTGCGTAAAGGTAAATTTTTCGGCCCACAAAGCAAAGTTGAAAAAGCGACTAAATCTTAGTTTTTTACATTGAACATGTTTATTAGCTTAGCTTTCGTCCGTTTTAAAAGCTTTATAACCCAATCATAATTTTCGGGTTGAAATAGTACAAAATCATTTCAAAAACCATGTTCATTTAAAGTAGAGCCGGCAAACGTGAACATTTTGTAATTCACAAGTCGGACCCAGCCAGGTTGTTTAAGCTTAGAATTATTTGCATTTTAGAGTGCTATAAATTTACCAGAATCGCCTCTCAGAGGCTTACTGTAGCAAAACATTTTGTAGTACACTCGTAGACAAGCAATGTAAGCCTTAAGTCTTTGCTTGGATGAGATGTCCAAAAGCAAAATTAGTTTTGTGGACCTAAACCAGGGGCACCCAACGACAATTTTCGGAAAATATCTGTTCGGAAGACGATTTGC
Organism: Porites cylindrica; assembly: GCA_964035525.1. Lineage (NCBI taxonomy): Eukaryota > Metazoa > Cnidaria > Anthozoa > Scleractinia > Poritidae > Porites > Porites cylindrica. The sequence goes on from OZ037775.1 coordinate 47,068,693, forward strand.
GGTCTAGAATTTTCGGAACATTTGTTGTAACATTTCTTGCTTGCCTGCCTCTCCTAGGATTTTCGAACATCTAAAAGTCGGTATAATTGCCCATTTTTAACGGATTTTTACCCTTAAAAGGTCACCTAGAATTTTCGGGAGCCTTTTTTCTGGCTGAAATTTTCGAAAAGGTAAGTTTTGATCCCTATAATTTTCGGATCACTTGACTTCCAGCTAGGAAATCCGAATAGATGGAAAATTTCTAGGGGATAAAAATATGCCTAAATCTACCGTTTAAATACTAAAATACGTTTCACAATGCTATTTTTAAGTGGTTTTGAACTATATTCTCGTTGGGTGCCCCTGCTAAACGCACATTCACAGACTTCTTATATTGAGTTGTTTACAACTTTGCATTGACCCGCGAAGCATGTTCATTTTTTTAAAGCGAAATCCAAATCTGATTTTGGCATTTGATTTACGGATATTTTATTTTGTCTCCAAAAGTGATTGTAACATCCGTTTGATTGTCTTTCAAACAACAGTCAAACTATGCAGCAAAAATAAGTAACATTACCAGTACAGTGGAAAAATATGACCGTAGGTGCCAAAAATAATTATACTCGAGCTATAAAATTAGACCTGACTTTTTTTAGCTTTGGTTTCTTATTTTTGAAGTTTTCTCTGGTCTTCTTAGCACCAGAAGAAGATTACAAGACATACAAACAGAAACAATCCGAAGTGAACGAGTTGACAACCACTTATGCCGGAGTTCTTAGGCATGCTCAACAGCAAGATAAACTGAATGCCAAAAGGCTAATTCACGGGATTTGTTCGATATTCAGGCTTTTTCTTTACCAAATTAATACTAAATTTGTACTTACAGTCTCTCGCAGAATCCATTTCTTGTCCAGCATTCACCAACATCTCAACCATGCACCGCAGAAAAAAAAGACAAACAAGTGCGAAGAGACATGGCGACATCGTGACGCCACAACTGCCACGCTACAACAAACTAGATTCCTCGTCATCCGAAAACACTTCTGCGGAAATTCGGCCTTCGGATGACGCAGATGACGTTGCTGAAAGGACTATCGTCAGCAAGGAGTAAAACAGTTTGCGAGATTCGCATAGCCGACAAGGAGCGCACTGAAAAACTAAGCAAAATCTCTCTGAGAAGGCAGTCCAAATTCACCAAATCAGAACGTCTTTGCAGTATTAACGTCGTACTCTCGTACTGACTTGAACGACCTGGTAAGCTTCATTTTCACCAGTCTTTTAATGCTATTGACCGGGAAACATTCCGACGCGATAAAACTTAAGCATGGATAAGTTTATACTGAGAAGATTTGTTATCTTATTGTTTAAGACGCTTTTCCTCGATCAAATTTAAATCTGAACCCAGAAATGTCAGTATCGGTTTGAAATAAAAGGATTAATCTTTGATTGCAAGTTAAGTATTCTATTTATGCATGAATAATGTTGTTTTGTTGTGCTTTTTATTTATAAATCCAGGCTTCTGTCTTCAGTTTTGCCAGTCGATCCCGTGACACACATTGTGACAAACATGACTTTTTTTGTTATAATCTGCATTTATTGCCAGGCATGAAACCTGTAACTTCAAGCTCCTTAAGATATATTTGGCGATTATATGTGATTCGCAGGATATGATGCTGAAGCGAAAATCAAAATCAGTCTCGCTGGACATGCCAATTTCTTGCCTGGCATGCCGGGCATGCCATACCAAGTGGCTTCACCATCGGCATGCCCGGCATGCCAAGCCAGAGGAGCAAAAACTGGGAATGAATTATCAACCCAGCGAGAGATCTGGGACCTAAGTTTAGCTGGGTCAATTTTGGGCTGCGAGGGCATGAACCCATTTTTTTCCATGCCTATGAGATGTTATTTCTAAGTACCAATGTTCCCTTGAATTTTGTCATGCCTAAATGTATAAAACTTTCCCTCTCTCATTAATCCTCAAACTGGATGCGATTTTTACGCTCGCTAGGCATGTTCAACTGAAAATCATGCCCATACCCTTATTCAAAACAAAATGCTATCAAATTTTAGTTTCCAAGCCGTTATGCAGCATAATGAATCAACGATTGCCTCACTCGTCGTACAATAAATGTTCTCTTGTAAACAAAAATCCTGCTGAATATAAAGCAGATTTCCCCTTGGAAAAAACTTGCATCTTCTGCACTTGATTCTTCTAAAGCTACGATCTTATCTTAAGCGTTGTATAACTCAGAGTGCTCATATGGTGTTATCCCTGAAGCCTTAATTTTTCCTCGTTTCTCGACTTTTTCTTGTGCCTGTTGACAAGAATTCCCACGTGGACACAAACCGATCGAGTGTCGGCAATATTTCCCTACGTGCTGCTTCGTTGTCGTGTAGCGGTTTACATTAGCAACGTCTCTGTACAGGATACTCTTTTTCTTTGGTTCAAAACATCATGGAACTAAGAAAAGATAACAACAGCAACAGCTTAAAGGTGAAGTTAAATTTCAGCTCAGATTATAATTTAAAAAATATGCTTCCATGAAAAAAAAAATCATATTCTGTTTGTTCTAGCCAGTTCAGGGGTACGTTTGGCAAAGACAACGGTAAAATACCGAAAATAATAAAGAACTTAAGCTAGGAGGCACAACTTGCTTCAAATAATTTAGTACAAGAAGAAGCCATTTCTGATCCATCTTCGCTTCGCTTCTCCAACCTCAGTAACCTGCATATCAAATTAAAAAATGTCAACTCTGCCAAGTTTGTAGCGTAAATTTTCGCGAAAAAGTTTCAACATGAATGTGGGTTTTGAATTCTAGGTTGAGAAGGTACATACGTAGCCATTTTGTTTTTAAAAATGGACAATTAATACTTACGTTTTCTACAAAGCGCCAAATCCGTTTGACTCGCGTTTTGTATGCTTTACGACGCGTCAAATTTGAAGGGTCGAGCATGGGCAGGACGCCTTTTCTGTGAAAAATTACTTCCAGCAGCGTCGCAGATCTGTCGCGTCTTCGATCTAAAGCTCCCTATTGTAAACATGAAACTACAAATAGGATTACATGTAACAAAGTGGCAGCTCAGAGGAAAACGAGGTCCATTTTCGCTTTTAGTTTGAGCACGATAGAGAGTGAAACCATGGCATAAAATTACCCACTTTTAACTGATTGGTGCGAGTTTAGTTGTTGTTAGCCTATAAAGACCTGGCAAAAACAGTCCATAATTTTCGTTTAACTGACGCACATAACTTTATTTATTTTTCCGCAGGGTTTTAAAAGACAACAAGATCAAAGAACTCCCACCAGGGATATTCTCAAACCTCATTTACTTGCAGGAATTGTAAGTAAACGACCTACTGTCTCTTTGTTTGTTATTTAATACCAGACGTAAGTAATCGATGATGAATGACATCAATGAGTAATCGATGACTAATCATTGGATAATCAACTGATAAGTCATTGATTATTCGCTATAATCAATGTGTAATCGATCACTAATCGATTGCCAAAATTTTTTTGGCCTATCGATTATTCATCGATGACATCGATCGACCGTTGATGTCATCGATGAGTAATTGATGCGTTCGATTACTTATCAATTATCTAATTATTATCCACCGATTATTCATTGATTACACATCTCATACAATTTCTAGCAATTGTTTTTCCGGTGATAAAAATTTACCTTTAGGTTTCTTGACGATAATAATAGCCAAATAGGAATTGAACTTGCATGTAGAAAACCAATATGTCAGGCCATGACGAAAACACAACGGCAAATCAAATTTATCTGGTGGACAGTAACTGAAATATCAGAAACGAAATTTTCAAAAGGTCGACTTATCTGTCTTACTCTCTTGGCTATTCAGGGGCACCCAACGGCAATTTTCGGGAAAATATCTGTTCGGAAGACGATTTGAGATCTAGAATTTTCGGAGCATTTGTTGTAAAATTTCTTGCTTGCCTGCCTCTCCTGGGATTTTCGAACATCTACAAAATGGTATAATTACCCATTTTTAACGGATTTTGACCCTAAAAAAGGCCACCTAGAATTTACGGGAGCCTTTTCCTGGCTGAAATTTTCGAGAAGGTAAGTTTTTATCCCTATAATTTTCTGATCACTAGACTTTCAGCTAGGAAATCCGAACAGATGAAAAGTTTTTAGGGGATAAAAATATGCCTATATCTACCGTTTGAATACTAAAATACGTTTAACAATGCCATGTTAAGTGGTTTTGAACTATATCCTCGTTGGGTGCCCCTGGCTATTGGAGTCTGTGTCTTTGTTGAGAAACGCAGCCACCGTAGAGTGCCTACCGGGTAAAAGATCATGAATAATTAAAGCTTTTATTGTGACATTTATGCCAAAGAAGTCTTTGTTTCTTTATTTTCCATTTGGTATGGTTTGCGTACCCGCGAGATTACATTCGATACTTAATCAATGACTAATCGATGACTGATAATTTGGGGGCCTATTGATTATTCATCGATTACTTATTGAATATCGGATATAGTCAATGACTAATTAACTGATTACCCATCGATTACCTATTGATTAATCATTTATTCATTGATGTCATGATCTGTCATCGATTAGTTACATTTTGTTTATATGAGTGGCTCTCCTCTAAAGATCGGAAGACCTCTTATGGCATCCGTCAGTTGGAGTGGTAGGCTTTCATTGTCCATAGTTTTTCTTCACATTTATTCACATTTTAAGCGTTTACTTAGCTCTTTAAAGATTTGCTTACAACCACACGCGCATAACTCTCAAGAAACCATTTTCGGGCTACCCAAAATTCAAGATATTTCTTTTGTCTGTTTTGATCGTGTTATAACTTGGAATTCAATCAACTTCTCTTAAAACTTTTAGAAATATCTCTTCTCAGACTTACTTTATCCTATCGGAGCTGAGGGCAATGCACTTCTATGCTCAGTTACTCGTGTGGCCTCTTCTAGTTTTCAGTAAATTAATTTTAATGATGTACGAGTGAGCAGAACACGTACACTTCCAGTGAAAATTTTCACTTGGAAGAAAGAGAAATCATGCCCGCCCGGGGCACAAAAATTACTCAGCTCGCAGTACAGAAATGTAGTACACTCTGCTGGTATAGTAGAATTCCAACTTCACAAACGCTAGAGCCCTGGTGGTTCAGTGGTTAGAACGTCCGATCTAGTATTCGGAGGGTCGCGAATTCGATTCTCGCCCGGGGCACTAAAATTTTCCTTGCCCCTGGCGAGCATGGTTTGTCCTTCTTCCAAGTGAGGTGTACGTGCGCTGCTCACTAGTGCATCATCAAAAATAAAGAGCAATTGCCTAGACCTGGGCTATACTGGTTGTTGAGAAATGATTAAAGAAACATTTTGGCAAATTATATACTTTCTCATGTCCAAATTCTTTCAGTGCAGACTAATAAGCAATTAATGGCCAAGGCTGAGTATGATAATAATACTAATACTACTACTATATAGTAATTTATATTTTATTCATCGGATAAAAATACATCAGATGTTACTTTGAAAAGTTAAGAATCAAGCCCAAAATACTGATGTAAATAAATAAATAAAAATTCTGAAATCTCTTCTAAAACGTTTATACAAGTAAATTAAGTTAAAAACTCTAAAATCTAATATCTATACAGCTAGGTTACGCTTAAAAAATAATCAGTTGAAAAGGCTATTTGTTTAAAAACGTTCAGTATTTACACTAGGTCTTACAATGGAGCTATTTCTAAGTCGCTCTGATGAGACCTTATACCTGGAGAGGAGATTATGAAATGGATGGTGGCAGTTATAACAATTATAACATAGCATCAGCTAACACACTCAAAATTAAGTTACAACTACACCGATTTCTCTATACTTAACTCACCGTAACAGCACTTTTTTCGCCTCTTCAGTTTTTCACGAAGTGTTGACAAACACTACAATGTACAAGAAACTATTCATGCTCTTGAATCAAATGATCCTTGACTTGTTCACGCGTGAATGTTTAGTATCTATATTTAGTATCTGGCGCCTGCCAATTCCATAAACACCCTTAAACAATCACAACAAAGGCATTGTATTGTTAATTGTATTAAGGAACTGGCGGCCCAGAGGAAAATAAAGTCCATGTTCACTTTTCGTTTGAGCACGATACACAACGGTGACAGAAAATTATCCAACTTAACTGATCACTGAGACTTGCAACGGTTATTCCTTCATACTTCACAATCTATAAAAAACTAGGGAAAAACATTCCACGATTTCCCGTTTCTCTAATCCACGGTAACTTTATTTATTTACCTACAGAGATTTGAGAAACAACGAGATCAAGGAGCTGCCGTCAGGGATATTTTCAAATCTCCTTTCCTTGCAAACACTGTAAGAGAAAAGAGCACTTTTGGCACCTTCGAGGTTGAGGGAAGAGGGGTGATGAATAGGGAGTGAACGTTTGATTGATTACCTGCAGTTTGGCTTTCCTATTCTTCTTATTCCTTCATAGTTGATAATCTATAAAAGTTATAAGAATTATAAGATAGCATTAACACACTCAAAAGTTACAACTACATCGATTTATCCATACTTGGGTAACCTTAAAAGCGCTTTTTCCTCCTCTCCAGTTTTCGACAGTAACTTTATTCATTTACCTACAGGGATTTGAGAGACAACGAGATCAAGGAACTCCTGTCGGGGATATTTTCAAATCTCTTTTCCTTGCGAACACTGTAGGTGAACGAAGCACTATTTTGTTATTCTTTTACATAAATGACCTCGAGGTATCGAAATATCTGTGTTGGCATCTTCGGGTTGGCGGAAGAAGGGTGATGGAGAGGGGGTGAACGATCGATTGATTACCTGCAGTTTGGCTTCACCGTTTCAGGCTTTTAGGTCTTTAAGGAGTCTCCCAGTTCAGCCACAATCCTGTGTGTCCATATAAGTTAGAAGCAATCATTTTAAGTTCAGGACGATCCTTTCGCCTGTTTCCATCACGATATATCTAAGAATTCCTTCGCCTTCCATCTAACTTCCCTGATAAGCTTGGTTGACTATCAATTGCCAGACTTTCTTTTTTTTTTCGTAAAAAGTGGGACCAACTTTTCCGTATCTTCACTTTTAAAGCCCGTCTGGACTAAAGTTTTTCGGTCAATTACCGTGTCAAATTTGTAAGTTATTTTACCTACCTTTTATCAATAGGCCATTTCCGAGTTTTCCCAATCCTCTGTATCAAAATTAAGTGCTCAGCCTTTGATATGGAAATGATTTTTCATTCTCGTGCAAATAAAACTCATTTTCACAAGAAAGGTTTTGCGCTTGGCCTCATTTTGAAAGTGAGGGTTTTGGAACTCGGAAGTGGCCTATTAAGATGTGATGCTTTTGTATTCACGTGATGAATGATTTTGGATTATTATCAGTATGCCTTTGTCGAGCGTGCAAATTTGCGTCTCGCGTGACTTTGGGCGAATCCTCCAATTTTAAACTGCGCGGATAAAATTTCAAATCAAACTGTTTTGGTACAGTACATTTGTTATTGTTGAATATTCAGTGAGATTTAGATTGGGAGCTCCGAATCCTTTTGCAAGATTGACCACCGAAGTCCGCCCAAATCGGCAAAAATGACATACAATTTCCCGCCAATTTTTAGGTATCTTACAGTTTAAGCAAACAGGTTTGTTCGAATGCTTGCGTCTCATCCATAAATATGCTCTTAGTCTGCTGATTCATTTAAAAAGTTGGTTTGCCGAAAAATTAAATTACGCTACAGCTTTTGCAAGTGTTTATAAGCAATATTTACCGCGAAATGTAAACATTACTTTTGCCGTGATCAAGAAAAACCGTTAAATGCTTAACATAAAGTCTAGTTTGCGTATGTTTTTGTATTACTTACGTCTGAACAAGTCGTGGGAAATCCCTTCATATTGATTCGGAAAGGGATTTAGCTAGATTAAACAAAGTTCTAAAAGCAAAGCACTGGTTTTCAGTGATAACAAGAGAAGTGTAATTTGAGCCGCTACTTTTACATCGAAAAGCAGGTCAAAATTTTCGTCTCGTGCGATTCGCCAATTTCACTTGTGTTAATTAAATGTTCACTTAGATTTAGGTTGGGAGCTACGAACAATCCTTTTGGAGGACTGAGAATGTTAGTCAGCAAAAATCGGCAAAATCAAAACACGGTTTTCTGACATTTTTAACGTAACAAAACAATTGCACAGGGACACCCAACGAGAATATAGTTCAAAACCACTTAAACATAGCATTGTTAAACGTATTTTAGTATTTAAACGGTAGATATAGGCATATTTTCATCCCCTAAAAATTTTTCATCTGTTCGGATTTCCAATCTGAAAGTCTACCGATCCGAAAATTTTAGGGACCAAAACTTACCTTTTCGAAAATTTCAGCCCGAAAAAAGGCTCCCGAAAAATTCTAGGTGACCTTTTTAGGGTAAAAATCCGTTAAAAATGGGAAATTATACCATTTTTGGGGCGTTCGAAAATCCTAGGACCCATTTTTTAAGGGAAAAGCCCTGGGGACGAGGTTGGGAGAGGCAGGCAAGCAAGAAATTTTACAACAAATGTTCCGCAAATTCTAGATCTCAAATCGTCTTCCGAACAGATATTTTGCGAAAATAGACGTTGGGTGTCCCTGAAATGCAGTGAGTTACATTCATACATTCATACATACATACTTTATTGCACCGCTCTCCCTTGGGAGAAACTAAAATAAACTAGAAAACTATTTACATGTCGATAATAAAATAACAAATTAAAAAAGTTGTAATGATAATAATAAATAACTAGTTTTGAAGACTATTTACATTTCAATGATATAACACTATCTATGAATTAAATTCAATTTTTAAAAGCGGCAAGACTTTTTTGTCTCTTACATCTTTGGATAAGGTATACATTTTTTCCCCACGGTAGTTCTTTGAACCGTTTGCATCCATTATCCAAAATTAGCTTTTATTTTTCATAAGCAACTAGAATATGATCGTTCGGGTGAGTGTAGTCCTTAATATGACTGTTGTTAACAGTAACAGTGGATATTCATATTCCATCTACTTATGACATAATTCATGACTGTTGCGATTGTCATTGGTTAGGACTCCTAAATCGTGTGATATCTAAATATGTACTATTAAGTACCTTTACAGAAAAAGAAAAAAAAAAGAAAGGTTATCTTTTCTCTAGACATGAGCATACTTTCTGTGCATACTTTTCTAACGGCTCGCAGAAAGTTTTTTCTCCAGGAGAAAGAGCCATTCGCTTCCAATCCAAGGTTTTTACAGATTGCTCATGAACAACCAACTTCACGGACTGAACCTTTAGAACCTACTAGCTCACATGTGTAATGACTTAAAACCAACTATCAAATATGTAGTTAGTACCAAGTGGGATGGTACGGTGTTGGCATTTCATTCAACAGGATGGATCTGAGCGTTTCGTGAGCATCTTCTGAGTGGATTGCAACAAGTTCCTCGTTCTTTCTAACATCTAATTAGTGCTGAACAGCAGCTGTGAGTCTTGGAAACAAACTGCTGCTATGTTTTGAACTTCTCCATTCCTTAGTCGTGAATACGACGTGGCCTCCTTCGTGTCTCACTTCTTTTATTTCCTTAGCTAGCTGAACAGGGTCTGCTTTATATCCACTTCTCGCCCCTTCGTTTAATTTTCCAAGCAGAAATTCCTTATCACTTTTCCTGTTATTTATATCGGTTAATAGTGAGCTCTTAAGGCCCAACCCGGTTGTCTAACGTTACATATTTCTCTGAAGCCACTGGACTGTTCAGCTGATACAGTAATTCTGCTTTTGCCTTGGGTGGTTGATGATGATGACTTCTTGTTGGGATTACTTGTCCTTCTACCATCCATTTCAAATTTATTATAAAGTGGGTCAAGTGTTAGTATAAAGTGCGATGGTCTGTTATTAAAAAGTGCGACAGCTTTTTTATTCGAAAGTGCGACAATTTTATTACAAAGTGCGTCGATTATTACCAAGTGTAGCAGAACATCGTGAGAGTTTCTGGAATTTGGAATCAGTAGGCATCCAGCCCGCCGAGATCAGTGGCGACGGTACTGACTTCCTACATGACTGTCAAGAGTTTTCTATCACTTTGATAGAAAGGGGATACACTACTAATCTGCCATCGAAGACCGATCATCCACCCTTACCAACTAACTCAACATCACTGAAAGAGGAACACGTTCAATGGTGCAGCATCTTGCAAGAGACCCTCAGAAAGTGAAAATGTGTAGTGACATTATCACTGAATAGGAGAAACGAGTCTTGATAGAAAGAGTGACACACCCCGAAACGACTGTGGGTACCTGCCACTATCTCCCACACCATGCCGTGTTTAAGGAATCTGAAACCACCCCGATACGCGTCGTGTATGAATGCAGCTGTCGACAATCCAAAGAACACCCTAACCTTAATGACAGTCTGTTACCAGGGCCACTTATTAGTAAAGACTTAACTGCTATCCTACCCCGATTCCCCGCCACAAGTATGGTTTTGCAACCGATATTGAGAAGGCTTTCTTAAACATCAAGGTTGATGAACAAGACAGGGATGCTACACGCTTTTTCTGCTTGAGTTACCTCAATGAACCTAACAGCCCCTTCCAAGATTACCGCTCCAAGGTTATCTCCATCTATTGGCCATAGACAGCCAAAAGGTCTACAGCACCATTTCCAGGCTCACCTGCGTCAAAGCCTACGTCCTGTGGTTTGTGCACAATACCAGAAAGCAGAACAAGAACAAAGGAGGCCTGACTACACAAGAGCTGGCTCGTGCCCAGAAAGAATGGATCATAGAATCCTCAGCAAGTGAGTTACCTCAAGTATAACTCCAGCATGCTCTCCAAATCTACGCCTAGAAAACCACTAGTTCGACAGCTAATCCTTTTTTTAGATGGAAATGGTGTTATCCGTTTCGGCAAGAGGGTTCACAATGCGCCAGTTTCCAAATCTACCAAGTTGTTACTCTTCCCACCACCCAAAGACCCATTTACAGAATTAGACATCAGTGACACGTATGTTAATCAATTATATGCTTGTGCGAGTTCCACACTGAATCTCGTACGTCTGAGATATTGGATTCCTGCTGGACGTCAGCATGTCAAGAAAGCGATCAATCACTGCGTCACTTGCAAGACGATTATAGGATTGCCATACAACATTCCTGACCCATCTCTTCTTCCAAAGAAAAGACTCACTCAAGCAGAAAAATTTACAGTCACTGACGTGTACTTTACAAGAGCTTTAGCTTTATACATCCGCGAAGCTGTAGTCGAAAAGAAAGATTACATCTGCTACTTTACATGTGCTACAACAAGAGTAGTCCACCTTGTAGTCGTTACAGATTTTTCGGTACAAACCTTCGTTCTGGCGTAACGAGGATTTGCTGCTCGAAGGTCTGTCCCCCAACAGATGATATCTGATAATGCTTCTACGTACCTATTAGCTGCTGCAGAGGTAACCGCGTTGTTTCCATGGCAGATATTGAAAGCGTCACTGAGCAAACAGAATGTAGAGGACCTTAGCATGGAGGATTCTGGGAAAGGTTAATAGACGTCACCAAGATAACTCTGAAGAAGGTCTTTGGACTATCATTTATAACTTTTAATACTCTGTACACCATTGTTATTTAAATTGAAGCTATCCTGAATGACAGACCACTAACACATGTTTCTTCTATCGCATACGATGAAAAAACGCTCACTCATCCCCATCTTCTATAAAGAAGAAGGATCACAACCCTTCCCCACATTAGAGTTGAAGAAGATGAGATCCTGATTACACTCACAATGGAGATGCTTCAAGAGAATTTCAAAACGCTTTGCTCTTAATTCTCTTACAACACTTTTAAACCAATAATAATATGAAAAGTTTAATGAATATTTAGTAGAGTTATTTCTTGTTGCTTTTCCGTAAGTAAGGATTTCCGGTCAGCGGTCATGATTTCATATATGACGACACGAACTTGTGCATGTAATTTTACTGAGAGTTTTTCAGTCATCGTTTTTGCTGACCGTTTGGGTATTTTTTCATTTTTTTCAAAAAGTTTTCATATAATTGTTCCTCTAGAAAAACATTGCAATTATTCTCTTCAACACAAGATTATTACATCTCTGGTTAAAAATATTTAACAGTTACTGAATTCGCCTTTCGTATCCTCTGAAGAATTATGGTGTTATCCGCCAAGGACGTAGGCCGAGGCGGATAACACCCTCTGAGATCTTTATAATTCTTCAGATGATACCAAAGCCGAATTCAATAATTGTTTTATTATTAATTCAAATCATTTCCTTGTTTAAAAGCAAGCTAAAACATGCTTAACTCCGTCGGTGTTAAGTTCATCTTGATAGTGTATGTTGATCGAGAAGTTTAGGAGATAAAGGGCTATTCAGGTCTGCAAATATGCTCCAAAATAGCAGATGTCGTCGAGTTGTATTCTTGTTGTTCTTGCTATGTTTTTAGACATAGTTCGTCGTGAAACGAGTAAAATGCTCCTCCTTTTATGTACTCACTACGAAAACAACTGGAACATGTCCCCAGGTCTTCTCGGTTAACGGTTCAATAATCTGTCAATTTTGTTGCACAAAATTGACGTCATCATTCTTCCAAATTTGGTCGACAATAGCTGGTTATGATGAAGTATGCGTAGGATTTTAGCCAATCAGAAACGGCGAAATATTTTGAACGAATACTGTAATGAAAATTTTTATTACATTTATGGTTAATGATATTTTGCATTTATGGCTGGTTTAAATGAGTCCAGTTGGAATGTACAGGGAGCAAATATTACATTTATGGTTGATTATTACATTAACGGGTGAAACAACAACACCGTCATTTCTTTTTTTTATTTCCATGTTAGCAAAATTTTTTTTTAATCTGACTCGTTGTTGAGCGTTAATGAGACATTTCATGAAGTGTAAAAATTATACAAAATTTTTCGGATGTAAGATAGAAGGCATGCATAGTGGCTGGGTCGTCTGGTATTCTGTGGTTAAGAACATTACCCTCTTTAATAATCTACCCGTGTCATGACAAATATGCGTTAGTGAATGTTAGCCATGTTCTGTTCATTCTTTAAGCACCTGTCCAGTTATCATTTTGGTCTTTCGGAAAAGAAATAACAACCAAGGAAGCTAATTGTTTAAGAAAAAATTCAGAAACGTTTGGTATTCTGGAAATTGCCTTCTTTAATAAAATATCTTTGTCATGGCAAGATAAAAGGATGAAAGTTTTTTAAATAAAGAATTTGTCTTCTCCCGGCGTCAGTGAAATCTGACAGAAGTTTAAAAAACACACGAAGGAGCCGAATAAAGATCAGAGCAGAGCAGCTAAGAAGAAATTAGCCATGGAGTTCATTATGAACATCATTTTTTCCAATAACTCGAACAATAATGCTGATGGTTGCTTTAAGCTTTATAAGTACACAGAAGTTTGTTTTTTTAATTTGCACGACTGTGGGAAATTACCCCTTGATCACTGGTATTGCAATTCGCGTTTCAGTTTCGTTGCAGTAATTTTGCATGAGTTCATACTTTAAGTCTTCGTTCTTTTTTGGAAGATTTTGTTTTCTCGACAACCGATCTGACCGATGTTCCACAGTACGTTACACGTATGTGGAAAGACATGTGATCAAACTCCCCACAACGATAGATTCTGTCCTGTTTGTAACTCTGGTATAATTGAAGACGAGTATCATTTTCTCTTGCATTGTCCAAAGTATTCAATCCCAAGGGAAAAATTCTACAATCAAATCCAACACAATTTTGTCGATTTTAATGAGCTATCTTCCACAGAATTATTAATTAGATTGATGAATTCACTGAATTTTTCTCTAAATTCACATTTGTTAAAATTTGTCTCATTATGTAATGATTTACGTAATAATTTGTTATCAAATCATACTGATGACACTTGATTGACCATTGTAATCATTGCATTGTAGTCATTAGTATTAATTGTAACTTTATCTTAAAGCCTGCAATACACATATAGTCATGCAAATAAAGCTTATGTTGTTGTTGTTGTTGTTGTTGGCATCAAGCGTTTTTCTGACGCAAATTTGTGTATGAATCATGCATTCTTGTCATGAAGTATGTTAAAATAACCTATTCTTCCAGGTACCTGCAGAAGAACAAAATTGAAAAGCTTCCGCCTGGGATTTTCACCAATTTAACGGAGCTTCGTTCCTTGTAAGTTTTAACTTTTTAAGTGTCATGGGTCTTGTTTCAAGTTCCCGCAAAAAACTGAAGATCTTAACTGTGTGCTCAATGCCCTCGGCTCTTGCTCTAGTCTGACTCTCACCTAGCACTTAACCCCACCAAGACCAAGACAGTGGTTCTGTCCACCAGTAGCCCGTTGCAGGCGTTCAAATAGTAAAGCGCGGCGGTCAGTGGGGAGCAAATTAAACTGTACACTGGGAAAACAGGGAGGGGCGAGGGGGGTGGGGGGGGGGGGGGACGAGAGCGAGGGAACGCTTGTAAACATTCTTAACAAAGGGTTGTTCCGTTATACTGGACTCCAGTATATCCTCTTATTGGTCGATTATGACACCTTCTGTTAACATTCTAGCAGAGAGAGAGAGACATCTGTTATCGAATCACGCGGACATCGAAGCTACTAAAAACAATGCAATTGTGCATTTCCTGTATGCGGAATCTTTCCGTGATGAGCAGAAGATTTGCTTGAATCTCGTTCGCCGAGGCCTCGACGTTTTCGCGATTCTTCCAACGGGCTCTGGCCGGGAGAGCTTGATTTTTTTAACCCTTTCCACGAATAATGAACGTACCTGAAAGGAAAAGTTGGCGTGTCAATTTTTTTTGTTTGTTTCTTTTTGTTTTGTTTTGTTTTTTTTCAATTCAATTCAATTCTTTATTTCACACTACATAAGATATTTACACAAGTGTATGTAGGTAGGAAAATAAAGTGGCTGATAAATAATAATTAACTAAAAGACATTACGTTCATTTGTGTACAGTGTCAGTAGCAAGAGCTTTCTTGTTGGACACCGTCATGTTCAGATAATCGGCAGCAGTAAAGAGAGGAAATAAAATCTCAAATAATATCAGTGATAGAACATATAAGCAAGGCCAGATTTGGTTGGTTAGAAGATAGGACTTCCATTCTTTCTTAAACTTATGATATGGCAGACACTTGAGACCAGGTGGTACAGTCTCCAAGATTTTTGGAGCGGAGAATTTAAAGGACGTCTTACCTAAGTTGGTGGATACTCTTGGCCTAAAATAATTCAAATTACTGACAAATCTTGTATTGTGATTGTGTATACGCGATGGTGGAGTCAGGACATCAAGGAAAATATCTGGAATGCTATCAGTTTCATTTCTCATTCTATGTATAAGGCTACATATTTTTTATTTCCGGGATCATCATCAGTGCGCCTCTCACAATGAAATACCAGGCTCAAGCGATTTGGAATAACAGCAGCAACAGCCATAGGGTGGGGGCAGGAGGAAGGTATGGGCGAAGACACGACAATGTGGAAGAAAGATGTGAGACCACTTATGGAAGCCCGGAAAGGCAAAAAAATATCTTACAGTTTAAAAGGTTGTTTAGCCGCAATAAAAAGATTAATGCTTTGACAGAAGCATTAATCAAAATCAATGTCCCTTAAACTTTGCCCATAATATATCTTAGTCCAAAAATAATTGAAACCGCATTAGTTTTTGAAAATATTTCAAAGTAAAATTTTTCGGGAGGAAAATCATCTCAGCGCCCGGCGGCCAAATTTTTTCAGTGACAAAAGAGTAAAATTATCGCATATTGCCGAGTTCACCACTTCAAAGTTTTGCACTTTCAACGATTTTTTTTCAATTCCTAGGATTAAATTGGTCCTTAAATGATGTAAAGTACACAATTTTGGTCCTTCAAAAGCAACTCATATCTATACCAAAACGGTTTTGATTTACACCCACTTTGCCGTAGGCGGGAAAGGTGCTCAAAATGCATATTTTCATCTTAGCACTGTGCAAAATCCCCACATCTTCTAAACAAAATATCTTTTCAGACCAACAAAGTGAATGTCCAAAAACAAAGAAACATAAAAATATGTTGTGATTTAAGCGATTTATCAGTACAGCTGATCGACGAAATATGCCTATTTTCTGTTATGACTGTTTACAATACACGATGGAAGGTCTTATGCAAAGCCGCAATAAGATAATAATTCATTAAATGTATCAAGTATTTTTAAACTTTTGGTGACTTTTAACACAATAGAACATCATTTACAGTAGGAAAGGAAACCCTTTAAACCGAACGCATTAATACTACAAGTGTACCTGTTTACAGCGCTTGTCCAATCGAGTCGTCTTCGTCACGCATTCCTATATCTGGAATCGTTACGCCGCGAAAACATTTTTTGCTAGTCTGACTAAAATTGAAAGGCAGGAAATTATCTTATCAATAGAGTATTCTATTACATTTCTTGCTGTTTTTGTTGACAAGCTAAAAAATCAAGAATCATGCATGCATAAGTGCCTGGTACATTAACAATAGCAACTTTTTAGTTTTCCAGAACAGACTCCTGTCCATTCAGGTTAGCATTTTTAAAACAATTGGTTGTCGCTATGAGCTTTCACTTTCTTTTGTTTTATGTTTGTAGTTCATGTTTTCATTTCTGGTAGCCTGTGGTATTAAACTGACGAGTACCTGTTTTCAGGTCTTATTAGGCTCCCCGACTCAGGTTTAGCCCGAGGATGACTATGAAATCTACTTTTGGGGCAGCGGACCCAAGAAGGCCGCACATCTGGACGATTTTACGGAAAGATAAAGGACAGTTAACGGTCTCGTAGCCTGCAAGCAAACATTCCCCCTCGCTATTATTCTGGAGCAAATACTGTATCTTTGAAATTAGCTTACCCTGCATTTATAACTGGCATACTGGTTTACCTCGTTTAGCGCTTTCGATGTCTTTCATAATCACTAATATATAGATTCAGATAGGGATAAAAGCGTAGCCCTCGTTGATATACTTGAAGTTGTACTCCTGCAAATAATAAAATCGTGTGATGCTAACCTGCGACCGCAACGAGAATTGCAAAAAAAACAAAACAACAACAATAGGTCTAATTAGCCAACTTAGCTTTCCGCCCTATCGGGCGGGGTGGCAGGGGGGGGGGGGGTATATAACAAAGCGTTATACTTGGAGACTCTCCGTCCTGACTGTCCAACCCATCACTCTTTTGTATACCATTTTTGACTGAGGAGGTGTCCCCTGAGGAGTAGAAAGCAACGCAGATCGCACACGAATGTTTACCAAAGCTGAGTGGCTCAAAAGTACAAATTTAACGACTTTTGTCGCAATATTTTTTCGAGCAAAATCATTTGAAAAAATTAGTTTCAGTGTACTTAAAGACTATGCATACTAGGACGATGGGGAACCTGGAGAAAGAGATGGCAGCAAAGCTGTGGTGGAAGCAATTGCTGGCAAACGCCCTCTGATATATGATGAGCACAATCTTTGCGAGAAGGCTCACAGAAATCACTCTTTTTCCTTCAAAAGCAATTTGCTTAGGGAAATTTACAGGCATTTTGAGATTTCATTCGGCACAAGAACCACGAAATCTGATCTTCGTTAAAAGATAACTGAAATGGTTGTAGAGTGCTATTGTGCAGTGAAAAAGATTGTTGCAAAAGACACGAGGAGAAGGAAAACGACTCTAAATCGGTCAGTTTGTACCCTACCAATTACTACTCATTTTTCCTCCGCGGGCTCACTGTGAATTCACTGCCGTTCAGGAAAATCGCCAGCTTAATATGTGCATTCAAGAGAGAATGAGCTAGATCATTCTCTCTTAATGCATTTCTGCAAAAACGGTACAAGAATTTGAAAATATGGCGCTATTAATAATTAACCACTTTTCGTTGTAGAGAATGAGTATTAGCAAAGCTCTCTCGCGCGCGAAAGAAAATGTGGTAACCTGTAGATACGAAAAAATCTGGTACTTTGTAATCACGTGACCGTACGTACGTCTGTTCACCCCTACTATCACTGCACTGGCGCCAAAAACAGATAAAGAGCTAGAACGAAAGACAAAACAAACACAAAAGAAAGGAGACGAAGTTACTCGAGGAAGAAAAAACATAAAAAAATTCAAAGCTGCGATGAGAAAATAGGCAATGCTAGCGGGCAGCGAGGTTCATTTGAGCGACGGGGAATGTTTGCTTGTTACCACTAGACTGTTCACTGTCCCTTATCTTTCCGTAAAATCGTCCAGATGTGCGGCCTTCTTGGGTCCGCTGCCCCAAAAGTAGATTTCATAGTTATCCACGGCCGGGCTAAACCCGGTACATTTGAAAGCAAGATGGCCACCTGTTAGAGAATGTGCTTGATCCCGACGATTTTACGGAAAAATAGAGGACTGTGAACAGTCTAGTGGGCCTCCTGACAGCAAGCACACTCCACCTGCATCCCCAGCCCCAGCCTGAGTCGGGGAGCCTGATAAGACCTGAAACACAGGTACTCGTCGGTTTAATCATCTACGGGCTACCAGAATTTTGAAATATATTTTAAAAAATAATAAATGCAAACATAAACGACAAACATAATACAAAACAAAGGTCGCCAAAGTTTATATAGAATAACAGCGTTGGATTACAAATAAATAAAAAAGGGAACTAAATTAAGTGGCATAGGCGCGCTTCGAACCCCGAAGTGCTAGCTCCGAAATCCATCGCCTGTACCACTACACCACGGAGGATTTAACTATTTATTATATACATACTGAGAAATACTCACCAAAAAGCTATGTCGTAAATTTTCGTACGCAAATTAGTTCTAGCCAATCAGAGGAGCGAACGATGGTTTTCACACGTGAAAAAAATGATACGTCCAATCAGAATCGCGAACGATGTTTTTTCACGTGTGAGAAAAATGATACGTCCAATCAGAAGCCACAGAGGTGTGTGAGTTTCGCGCCAAAATTCCCGCCTTTTATTGCAGCTTGCAGCGCCGCTTCGCACAGATTCAACGAGAAAGTTTTACTCAAAGAGTTTTTCTCTCTAAAAAAGTGAAAAACATTTCGGAAATGGAGTGGAATAGTTTCGTTTGTTTCATTGTCGATAAAGAAAACAGTAGAGAGCCGGCGAAACAACAGCGGAAAGGGATAAACAGAACGAGACGTAAGCTTTTGTTGTGCTTTTTGTCGGAGCTACCTTGCCTTTCATTTAAGCTTAAGCTTATATTGAAACCGGCCATTTTACTTAAATTCACTCATTTTTAATTGTGCATTGAGAACAAACAGTTAAGATTACTTATAGTTCTTGGATTACCTCATATCCTCACCGTCATTTATGTTTTTAACAAACGTTTTTACTAAAAAGCTGATACTTCGTTTTCGTTGTCATTTTGCGGTAAGTGTGTAGCGGCAAATTTTAGCATTTTTTGAAAGATTTAAAATAAAAAGTCCGCCAAAATGATGAATGTCTCAGTATGTATATAATAAACACAATACCACATGGAAAGTGCTTTGTACGGTATTTACGCACTCGTTGTTTTTGTATCAAAAATCTTACTCGTTCGCTGCGCTCACTCGTTCGATTTCTGATACGTCAACAACTCGTGCGTAAATACCGTACGCCAGCACTTTCCATGAAGTATTCTCTATTGTAACGAAATTTTATTTTGTCGCACATATTTTTAGTGGCAAACCTAACAGTAAATGCTTGCTAACAGTGCTTAACCCTAATCACGATAGTCAGTGCGCTTACTCCTATATTAGGAAATATTTTGTGTAAACATAATGAGGTGTCCAATGTGGTTCTGGACGATGGAATCTAATGTTGACCATAAATAACACGTTTTCACGAAGAAAGAGACATCGCATTTACCTCAGACTTTTGCAATATTCATTAACGTCTTCCACGTCCCCGTCCCACAAGTCCCCGCGTCCCATACTTGATGTCCCCAAGTCCCTCGTCTCGCGTCCCCAAGTCACAACACACGCGCTAACACACGCGTCCCAATGTCCCCGTCCCCTTGTCCCCGCCCCAGTTTTATACACAGCCGTAGACAGGTACACCTGTAGTATTAATGCGTTCGGCTTAAAGGGTTTCCTTTCCAAAATGATGTTCCATTGTGTTAAAAGTCACCAAAAGTTTATACATTTCATGGGTTATTATATGTTAATGCGGCTTTGCATTAAGACCTTCCATCGTGTATTGTAAACAGTCATAACAGAAAATAGGCATATTTCGTCGATCGGCTGTACTGATAAATCGCTTAAATCACAACATATTTTTATGTTTCCATGTTTTTGGACATTCCCTTTGTTGGTCTGAAAAGATATTTTGTTTAGAAGACGTGGGGATTTTTCACGGTGCTAGGATGAAAATATGCATTTGAGCATCTTTCCCGCCTACGGCAAAGTGGGTGTAAATCAAAACCGTTTTGGTAGATATGAGTTGCTTTTGAAGGATCAAAATTGTGTGCTTTACATAATTTAAGGACCAATTTAATCCTAGGAAGTGAAAAAAATCTTTGAAAGTGGAAAACTTTGAAGTGGTGAACTCGGCAATGTGCACTATTTTTACTCTTTTTCCTCCCGAAAAATTTTATTTTGAAATATTTTCAATAACTAATGCGGTTTCAATTACTTTTGGACTAAGATATATTCATGGGCAAAGTTTAACAGAAATTGATTCTCCGACCCGAAACGCAATGGACCGGTTGTAGGGAGACTCTCTCTTAACTGCATCTGTACAGAAACAAACCGCAGGATATAATTGTTCAGTATGCATGACTGACCCTCTTAATGTTAGACTCAGAGCGGCAGTTAAAAGAAGGAAAACATCTGATGTTTATTGAAAGCTAATTCAAAGATCACGTTTCACTCTATCACGAGCTTGTGATTCGCGTCTAGCCTTTCAACACTTTATTTCACAATTCAGTCCAGCTGTAGTTAATGTTACAGTTACGCGGTCGGCGGTCAGTTAAGAGCGGAAAGAGCTCTGTAAGGGAATGTTTACAGGCGTTCCCTTTCCCACTTTAGTCTCCCCTCGTTTTTTTTCTTCGTGAATTTTCTCCCGCGCTCTACTATCTGAACAACTGGAACAGGGTAGTCCATCAGCCAGATGTCTCCTGTTCACTCCCTTGGACAATTCAATCGCTCCTTAAGGATATCCAATAGATCACTTGAGCGTGTTAATAGAACCAAGCTCCTCGGGATTCATTTTAGTGAACATTTATATTGGGAAGAGCATGTGCACAAATTATCAGTCCTGCTACAGTGTGCTTGGTATTTTACGGAAAATTAAAAAATTATCTCACATTAACCCTAGCGAAACTCAAGTTGAGCCGGCCTGTCCGGTTAGGAACTGGATGGATACCCCGCTGCGAATATTGCCGTGAAGGTGCCTACTTTGTTCTTTCCTTTGTTCTTCTTCTTTCCGTATTGTCTAAACTGAAATGCACCTTGGAGAAACATAACGTAAAACAAGCTCGTCTGCGAAGTGAGACGTACCGACAATTGCTCTTTTATCTCCATTTTCGATCGCTCGTATTTTGAAGCTGCTGGCCCAAATTGCTTCAATGGTTTCTGTAAAATACTTCTGTAATCAGTATTTCTAGCCAGGATCATTTCTTGATCGCCAGAACGGGCGCAAAAACAGTGAAAACAAAAAACTAGGCTCCTCGACGTCACAAATCGATGACTTCACTGCGACTACCAACCCGACTACTCTCCGTTTTATTAGGAAATGCAACCGCTCAACTTGCAAATTATTTTGACTCTATAAACTATTTTAACGATTTAAGCCAGTAGAATGTATAGAATGCCAGAAAAAAAAAAACAAGCGGAAAGTCGAACGTACGGTTTCGAATTGCTCTCGAAGTTGTTTTGTCAGAATGCAGATCACCCACCCTTTCGCTTACTTTCCATCAAACTGAAATATCCTGGCTTTTTTACGCCTTTTCGATTTGCTTCGTTTCATTTTATATTATTTTTGTGAAAGTTGAATTCTTTCATGTGAATTTACGAGGAAACGTTGTGTTTACAACCACGGCGATACGTATCTATTTCGCTCCACTTACACTTAAACTCTACACCTATTTCAATTAAGGTTGCTTCAGAGAAGAATTCTGCATGATGCATGATCCATGTTTCATGGCCCGCGGTGGATTATTGTAGCAAGTCAAGTAAATTATGTGCCCGCAACGAACTTGAACCTAGAAAGCAAACCCTGCTGACACTTCTATGCTACGTCAGCAGAACGTTAAGACAATTTATTTCAAAACACTGAATCCTATTCTAGGCTTTTTAATTTAAAACAGTGATTTGAGGTTAAGTTTTTCTCTGTGGTAATATGCAAATGCTGCAATTTTCAACGAGTTTGCCTGCCTCGCGCACGTGGGAATTTTGGATGGGGTTAAAAAAATTCAAATTCAAGGCGTTTGTTGAACAACAATAGATAACTTAACATTACGTGTTTAATTATTTTTGAGACAATTTTTTTAAAACTGAATATATATAAAAAAAAATAGCGTTGATATGCTTTATTGAAATAACCAGCATTCTGGCCCATGCAAAAACGCAGCTTAATCAGGCGGTAAAAGCCTATTCATTTAATGTTGTTAAAAGAAGAGGCTTCCAATTTTTTAATATCAGATTTTAAAAATGAAATTTTTCAGCTCGCTTATGCTTAAGAATTTTAGCAGCCATTTGACTTGAAAGCTCTCTTGAACGCCTTTTCACAAATGGTCTCCATTATTTCATGATCAATGAACGTGAGCAAGACTAAACTTTCTGCTACAAAAGGGTTTACCATAGTGCACTGCAGGCTATGAAACATGGTTCACGGGAGCAACCTCAATTCAAATAGGTGTATTCAAATTCCCCTTCATTCGGCGGATCTCGCTAGAGACAAAAATGTCGCCTTTAAGATTTCCCAGATGCTGGCCTTTTTGGGCCCTCTGTTTATTTTGACTATGGCTTCAGACTTTTCATTCCAAAGTTTTAATGCGGGAAAGTAATGAGAAATGCTGTAATTACATGTAAATAAAGTCATGCAACACGCTGTAAGACCGCATAACTTAATCTTTCTGGTATCTTTTGTTCTTTAGTATTGTCTCCAAAACAATCAAGAGGTTTTACCGATAGACCTCTTTAGCTTGTAAGTTTTGTTTTTCCAATACAGGTCATGTGATAATACTCTAGAGAACTGTTTCTTTCAAATTTCGTCTCTTATGTGCATATGTACGCATAATTTATGAAAAGACAAAGGGTCAAGTTCCCCTGGGACCTCTATTGGGAAAACAAAACATACAAGCCAGACGCCTACAAACTAGTAATAACCAAAGGTTACGGAGTACGAGCGACAACGATCGAAGGTCAAAACGCTTTTGCTCCAGCGCTGTGCTTTGCGTAGGTTTCACGTGGCAGATGGTCAAAACACGGGTGATCAGATTACGAGTGATAGAAGGTCCAAACGCGCGTGATCAAATTGCGTTCTGTGCATTCCATTCATTCTTAGTGGAAGTCTAAACGAATGCTGGCTACATACATGCGACACATGCGTGATAACAACCTAGAGATTAGGATTGCGGGCTCCTCTTGTCGCCCGTAATGATAGTGGACATCTGATTGACAGAATAATTTGCATTTTCTAGCGACACATTTCAATAGGCGGGATTTCGTAATGAAGTAGACTCCTGTTTCTGTTTCTGTTTCGCTTTGCATCCACGCACGTTCCACACGCGATGCGAATTTCGACAAAATTATTAACTCCATCCGTTTGCAAGGAACAGACTTTAATCGCAGAAAACACCTAATTGACTCATTAGTCTCATCTAAAATAGACTGTTGTGACTCTGCTTTTTATCCACTTCTTGATTTTTTCTGAATCTATGTCACTGGACGTTATGATAGAGACATAAATGATGTTTTTAAAAATGTTTGGCCACTTAAACTTGTTTTCAAGGCTTTATGTTCGGATGCCTGTCCATCTTATCTCAAGATCAATGAGGTTGCCCGTCTGTTGCGTTCTAAATGCTGCAAAAAGATTAGTTACTCCACTGGAGAATGGCAGCTTTTAAAGTGTATATGACACGAATTTTTTTTTGCCCTTTTTTGGTCCTTAGATAAGTGTGATTAACAATTCTGAACTTTAAAAATGTGTCTCCAAAAAAAATTCTTGGATTTTGGTAGGTGAAAAACTGATTTTTTCCCTTCAAAAATGTCCTAGAGACTGGGCACGAGTAAAGGATCATACAAAGGCTTATAACGTAATGTGACGTCAGTTGATTTGCTTGCTCAAAACCCACGCTTACGTTTCTGGTCTTTGCTTTGCATTTTGTTGATACAATATCTTGGTGTTTCGGGGGCTAAAAATGTCCAGTGATTCGGAGGCAAGCGATGTATCGGATATGAACGAAAGTAACGAAGTCTTGTTTTCTGTTGCAAATCAATCTACGTCACAGACAAACATCACGTGTCAATTTGGCCGCGCGAAAGGGCGGACATTTTTTGAGGCAAATTCGAGTGTTTTGAAGGCAGAAAAAAACAGGTTTTGCAAGATTTTTGTCGAATTTTAATTTCGGAAACGTATTTTAAACATATTGAAGAACTAAAAACGTCAAAAAAAAATTTCGTGTCATATACACTTTAAGATAGTGCTGCACAGCTTTTGAATAGTCTTCCTGTTCATACTGGAAATAGAACCGATTTTAATTACTTCTGTCGGTCGACACACTCTTTTCTTCAAAATCGTATTCAGTAATTAATCCACACTCTGTAGCAGTACTACACGAACAGACGTTAACAGTCACCTTTTATGAATAATATGACTACTAGTCTGAGAAAAAAAGTCATATTCGGAAAATACAGAATTTAGCTGTTAGTTAGTTGTTGTTGTTTTCCCTTTATCATGAACCATTTAGTTTCAAAGGGACAACAGTTGCAAACCGGGCAAACATTTTTGGGAATTACTTCTATCTCTCTATCAGCCGCCTGACTGTATTGTACATTGCTTTCTCCTTGGCGAAGTTTTTGTTTATATGATAAAGACTAAATTATTAGCGCAAGCAAACGCCGAACGTTGCACTGACCGGTTTGCTTTCCGGCGTTTCCTTTCCAACCGGCGGTCTTAAATTCTTGATAAGCCAGAAAGTCTGGTATTCTCTTTAGATGCTATAATTGATTGGTATACCTCTTCTGAACAACCGGGGAGCTTTTTGGCTACAAAAGCCATTTAGCCAAAAGAGTTATTCTCTTGATTCGATGAATGCAAAAGCAAAAATTATAATAGAAGGATGCCCTTATTGTTTGCACGTCAGTTCAGAACTATTTTTTCGCATACCGTATTTTACCTCTTATACTGATGTTAATTGCTTGCCTTTGAGGCAAATGTGCAATAATCTATGTGTTTTATGGGTCACCTAATGACCATATGGAAGCAAAAAAACACCTTCGCAATTATAATGTATATACATTATACCAAATGGACGCTGTTTCCAGATAAATTGCCTAATTTTCCATCATTTTTTTTTCGTGATGGAGAAGTATAACGCTTGTTATCTCAGCATATGCTCGCAGCACTTAACCTTCTTTTAGGAACCAATAGTTTAGTCTTATAGCATCTATACGTTTAGTCCGTGTATTTCCATTCAGTTTTTTATCATTGTTTTGTTCTATTATTCGTCATAAAACCGCCATACAGGGATTGATTAGTACAGGAGCATGCTCTATTCATTACGGAACAATCTGCAGTTTGATTTAGTCTAGAATCTTGTGCATGAAACAATGTTCAGTGTCAAATACTGCGGCTAAATATTATGATTAAACATATTTGAAACTATATTTTGTGTCCCCAATTAGTTGTGAAAACTAAACACATTTGCAAATTAATAAAGCTGTTACTTATTTACTTAATTACTTACTATATGCTTCCCTGCTAGCAGAGGTCTCTCACGACGAGGCAAAAAAGAGAGAAAGGAGAGAGACGAGAAAGGAGAGAGAAAGGAGAGTCTCTCTCCTTTCTCTCATTTTTGCCTCGTCGTGAGAGACCTCTGCTAGCAGGGAAACTATATGCTGGCTTTAAGTGGACAAGGTCGACAATTAGTTCATGGCTTTGCAAACCAAGTACAACGTCAAAAAACCATTTGTGATTTTAGGAAACCAGGTCTGAAAACGGGTGTTAAAAAGGACATATGAAACAGGCCCCGCGATTTGAAGAATCCTGCAGCATACCACAATACGAATTCCGACGGTTGCGCCCCTCTCGCTACCAATGGGCAACCGAGTGAGTTTTATTATAGATTTGTCACTGAATGTTCCTATGGCTGCCTTGTTTTTTAGAATAAAACGTCATTGTGGAGCAATCGCTGAGCGACGTTTAGGCTGCAAAAGTCTCATAATCTTTTTATTTTTTAAATTCCCATATGGAACCGAATAACATACATGTGGCAGTGGCTCCAAAATGTATCCTGGGTGCCAGAGACTTTTCTAGCGCGGTTTCCGGTTTCTGTCAAGTCTTTATAGTGACCCGCGCGAAAAGAAGGCGCCGAAGACAGTGCGAAGATGTGTTGGTCTTCGGCCAACACCGAAAATTCCCGCCGCACGCGAGAAAAACCTCTGGTGCTCCGGGTATAACTAGTAATAGTTGACACTACAGCTGCCCCGGCTCTGTATATTGTCGGTCAATAGTATTCTTGAAATATACCGATTCATAATGAAGATTTTCACACATATTCCATACAATAGGTGAGATAAATACAGGAAACGCAAGGTTCCATGCACAGTTTCAGTTCGATTTACAAAGCTTTGATCAAAACATTCTCAGTTTCGAGAATAGTTTATTCTAAACCATAAGAAAAGATTTAATTAGAAGTTGAATTTTTCGCTATTTCACTTTCACTTTTTACATCCAGTTCATTCTATTTGCCGGAAAGTAAGCCTTAGAAATTAAAAGGATCAATTCACGCTCGCGCATTCTAGTCTTATTTTAAACTTTATAGCGGAAGGACATCTGTGAGCAGGGAATAAGTCAGCACAGAATTTGATTGTCGGTGAATTTCTGTAATTGTATATTGTTCTTCTAGTGATAAGCTAACCGTTTCTCACTCGTCTTGCTTGTTTGGGGCTGAGTCTTATTCCGGCCAAAGAGAAAGAAAGAGTGTCTGGCAAGGTTTCCAATCAAAGGTTTGTGAACTCGTGTCTGGCAAACTCTCCAAGTGTTTATATAATATACACAGTACGCACCTTATAACTTCATCTGCGCTCAACGAGTGTCTTTTGGTCCATAACTTTCAAACCAACTGCTCCACAGAATGTCGCTGATAACAGGTAACGAAGTATGACTGCACAATAAATGTCACAAAATCTACCTACCTACCTACCTGTCTTTACGTCATCCTAACCATTTCGTACTTGCTGGCGCAGACAATAGAAACGTCATCATTACCTACCGATTCCTCGCGGCCCCTGTTCAAGCAAATCGAGATTTTTTCTATATTGACTGTATGACTGTATATTTCAACTGTAAGTACTTTCCTTAATATACGCGCGAGTTACTAGAGTGCCTCCTCGGTATTTCGCTTCTGGATGAAATCCCTGCGGGGGCAACTATTGGTTACACCGTTATCAATCACGAATAAGATCAGCTTTCGGAAATATCACTCGGTATAATTTCAAAATTCCATTTTGCTCATTTGTTTATACTCATCTATAGCCTTTAATAAATAGCCAAGCAGACTACACTCATCAGTTTCTACAAATATCGCGTTCTTTTGTTAAAATTTTGGGAGGTTCATTTTGCACGATCGAAGAGCAAAATTCACTTCCCTTGAAGCAAAATTTAACGCAGATTTCATCGTCTCAATGGTAAAACTACAACGAGTTACCAGACTTGGAGTAACACCTAAGATCAGGCTTTGATGCAGCCTTTGTTGCCGTGTGAGGAAAAGGTTTGAAAATTCAATCATTGCTATGTTGAGGTGTCATTGGGCTAATGACGCTGTATTTCTTCAAGCATTTTAACAAATGTTCCTCAAAGAACGTTTTGATAGAACCGTAATTATTATTTTGGTAAAGACAAATCATAGCGGCAAAGCATTTTCACATTATGGTTCTCAGGCTGATACTGATCTTACTTTAAAATTAGGAACATGTATAAAAACATTTTAGCATCAGAATACAGCATCCTTCTATTGATCCCCAGCTGTTCCCCAGTAATAGAACTAGCTCTACTCCCTCGTGATTGCCAGACTGGAAAGTTTGTGTTTTCGTATTTACTCGCTTGCCTAAAAAGCAGACGTCAGTGTAATCTTCGTGAAACTACTTTCGTAACAACAACGGACAACGGAGATACTACTGGCCTGGGAAGAAACAAAGAAAGATATAAGAAAATCAAGTGAAGAGACAGTTGTAGACTTTCTCAAAGTCGTTCGCTTGGTTTTCTGGTCTGGTGTGGTAGGACCCGGCACGAACGACTTTTATCCCTTGCAGCGCGCCAAATTTACAGGAGGAATTTTCCTCCTGTAATGTAATCCAATCAGAAGCAGCCTTATCAAACCGCACGTCAATCAAACAGATCATGCGAGCAAGATCTTGAAACATGAAACCTGTCTGGGTGAAACTAAAATTTGCTTCGAGTGTTTTGCGTCGCTGTTTGTTTATGTGGAGGCTTTTACTAAAACTTAAATTTTCAGCTGGTTGTGCGATGCGTTCAGTCAAGGACGCAATCGCTTATGGGTTGCAAAAAGCACAGTACAAAGATGTTCGTGAACATCAAAGGAAAGTCATCGAGGGTTACTGCAGTGGAAAAGACGTATTTCTTTCGGCGCCAACAGGATCAGGAAAAAGCTTGACTTTCGAAGTTGCTCCCTATGTTTTCGACTATTTAGAGCACGGCGAAAGACTGGAAGTGTGTTCTGTCTGCTTAGTTGTTGTGCCACTGGTCGCCCTTATGAAGGACCAAGTTACCTCTTTAGTTGCCCGAGGGATATCGGCTGCTTCAGTTGGAGCAGACTGCACGAGGGAACAAGTAAAAGAAATTTCGGAAGGAAAATACTCGCTGGTATTTGGAAGCCCCGAAGCTCTCTTAAATAGCCACCGAAGTATTTTTCACGGCAATCTCAGGAAAAACCTTAAGGCTGTTTTTGTCGATGAAAGTCACTGCATGAAATAAGCGTTGACAGGCCAAACACGACTCATAAGCTCGTGATAATGTGAAACGTGACCTTGAGAGTCTGCTTGAACAGTGGTTCTCTTTCTTTTTTCTCTCGCGCGAAGGTTACTAGCACTACACAGTGCAAGACGTGTAGCATTCTAAACTTTGACTGAGTAAATCTTGTTTTTGCCGCACTAAGTCTTATATTTAGAGGTCATGAACCAGGTTTGTTACATGCATACTGAGTACTCATTTCCTGTGGTTTATGCTTCTGTACTAGGTGTCCCTGACAGGATTTGATTTCAGATGCAGTTGTTAAGTGTTTTATATCCAACGGGTAGTTTCGAAAACGAAGCACTCGAAAACGAAGACCGAAGCACGAAGCACCCAAAACTCGAAAACGAAGCACCCAAGATCGAAAACGAAGCACCCAAAACTCGAAAACGAAGCACTCTAGATCGAAAACGAAGACCCCAAAATCTCGAAAACGAAGCACCCAAAACTCGAAACTACTGTAGGCTGTACGTCTTGCATGACGCAATCCGAATCAGGTGGAGGCAGCGGATGCGTCCGCACCTCCAAAGGTCCACAAAATCCATCCCAAGGTTTTATAAGAGCCTGCCAACTGTTTAACTGAACGTTTCTAGATGGGATATAATGTGTTAATTTTATTATTGGTCTCGCTATACTTGATACATCTTACCTGAATATGCTTTTTTTCGGTACACATGCATGTTTTTAAAAGTAGACTTCAAAACTGTCCGTCAGCAGATTTTGGCGTATTCAAGTACGCGTGAGCAGTAACACAAAAGGTCTGAAACGAGGCTGAGTGTGAGGCTCGCGCGTATTACTCTTACGCCACGCTTTACCGACTTCTTTACTGATTTTGAGAAAAAAACCGACTGTTTTGCAGTCTACCATATCGCGCTTGATTTCTGCTGTATTCACATTGGTCTCGTGTTTATAAAGGACAGACCAGTGTCGAGTTTTTTGGGTGCTTCGTTTTCGAGTTTTGGGTGCTTCGTTTTCGAGTTTTGGGTGCTTCGTTTTCGAGTTTTGGATGCTTCGTTTTCGATCTTGGGTGCTTCGTTTTCGAGTTTTGGGTGCTTCGTTTTCGAGTTTTGGGTGCTTCGTGCTTCGGTCTTCGTTTTCGAGTGCTTCGTTTTCGAAACTACCCCTTTGACCTCTGTTTTTTTGGTTTTCTCCGAAATGGCTGTATCTGAATAACTACATGCATGCATGCAAGTTTCTTTGTCCGTGAATGTGATTATTTCCTGCCATGTCAGTATGACTCTGGGGCTTTACTCCGACAGAGCTTTGCAAATTGTTTGCTAGACTTCCTTTTGGTCCAGAAAAGTTAGCCCTAACTTGAAAAATTTTCTTTGTCAGCGTTTCGTTGCGTTCCGAGCAGTTTCGGCAAATAGTTCCCAAGTCGTTGTCTCGCGGAAACACATCTCCAAGAAGAAGCTCCAGACTTTGACACGTTTTTGTCTTCTGTTTCCCTGAAAATAACTTTCTTCGTAACGCTGGATTGTCTATCAGTTTGCCACATTGAAGGCAAGTGTTTTCCGGCACAGCAACCCGAATAAAAGTCTTAGTTGGAATATTTTCCTCCTCCATTCCATTACCGAACCATTGATCGATTTCGCGAGGTGCGAAAAGTATTTTGACAGTTTGACAGGCAGCGCTGTATGCAGCATCATGAGAAGTTCGCGCGAAAATGACGTCACTTGATGTGATTCGCTGCAAGGGAAACAAGTCGAGCTTTCGCTCGCTCGCGCTTCGCGCTCAAAAGCTCGACTTGTGAGCAAGTCTAAGACAGTTGGTGTAGCTTTTTGGCCAGACCTAACTCAATACTTGAGATAAACAATAGCTTGCGCAGGGAAGGTTGGACAGCAATGTGCGAAGCACCATGTCGCGTATGGCAAGGGGGCTCATTTGGAACAAACCGTGGAATCACTGGGGCCCTAAGCCTGGTATTGCACAATCGGCATAGACTGCCCATTTATGACAAGATGTCAAAAAAAAAATCTCAGGAAAGATCGATATGGCGTACTGATAATGATCGAGACTACATTTTGCACGTCACAACATAAGCGAAACACTAGCCTCTGCTCAAAGGATAGAGATAGTGTGAAGTAATATTTCAAACACGACACGCACTGTTTCATCCAATTTCCAGACACCGAGAAGTGGGTGCACAGACCTACTTTTGTACTCAATTGAGTGGCCATTTTTATGCTAGAGACGATAAAGCCGTCATAAGACGACTATACATCTGTTGTAAAAACGGCAAATAAGACAGACGGATTTAACGTCTGACGACATTAACGTCACTCATTAACAAACGACTTTAACGTCTCAAACGTTAAATGGGCCCCGCCTAAAAACAGGACGGTGTAAACTGGGACGCATTTACACGCCCAACCCGTTCGAAAACGACTGGGAAGAGTTAGTGTTTTGTCCTTTTCAGAAAACTGTGTTTTGTTCAATGTGTACCTCTACTTTTATGCGTCCCGGTCTTACACCGGACGACTTTAACGTCTCCAGCATAAAAACGGCCAGTTAATAACTTGTTCGCCTTTCTTGTCTCTTTATACAATATTTTACTCACTGGAAGTGAATTAAGTTAACCCAGGGTCATAAAGCGAGAATAAGAGAGGAAGCTGCAATTTCTTTTGTTTTTCAGTCAATCGTCTTTCTTTTTTTAACAACACAGTAATTTATTGTTTTCTATCTAACGTGACGCATTTTTTATTCTCACTGGACGAAGCTATCCGTATTATAATCATGGAGATGCCGTAAATTCAGATTTAGCATCCTTCTTTACTGCTTAGTGAACTCAACTCCAGCCCTTTAAAACGGACCCGTGAAGTTCATTCTTGTGAGACAGGCAGAGGTGGAAGCCCGAGCTTCTGTCATGTCGCCAGCTTTAGCTAAGAGAAAATGTCAAAGAAACAACCATATTTATTAATGTAGAGGGTCAGATGATTACATTTTAACGCCTTGCAAGTCAAAAAAGCAAAACGCAAAGAAAAGACGGGGGTGGCTATAAATTCAAACGTGTAGATTGAAAATTTTCATGCGCATCGCATGTTTTGACTCTGAGAGGTACGTAGTGTGGTACCAAATGAACACTGATTTTGAAGGAAGGGTTAAGTTTCTAAGAAATAAAACCGTGGTGTCGCGGCGGTGGTGGGGCCTGACATGCAAAACTTTGGTTTTATCAACTGACTTGATAAAGTAGTTTGGCCTCTGTAGAGGGATTGAGAAGCTGTGGTTTATGTACCTGATGCTGTTTTGAAACACAATGCTGTTTGATCCGTTCGATCAAGCTTTCAGCCAGAGGTGACGTAGACTAAAAACCTAGCAAAAAACGAGTGGAACTGGGTGTGCCACTAAATGGTGATATAGATTGGGTGAAAAAGGGTGAGAGGTAGTCAGTTTGTCTAGTTTGAAAGGGTGACTCTCTCCGGGCCATAAACAAATTAGGTTTAACTCTCCCCTACCCTCCCTTCTGAAGCCCCACTCCCCGTCCCCCCCCCCCCCCCCCAAAAAAGAAGCGGACGGTGCTATTTTTGTCACCTCATAACGAGTTCTTTTTTCGGCGCCTTCCTCTGCTCGTCGCTTTTGTTTTCGATATTGCTTGTATTCTCTTGATCTGGCCAAGTTCCCGAGCAAAATTTTTTTAGAAAATCCCAGGGTTTCTCAGGAATTCTCGGAAAATTCCTTCGCACTAAAATTCTCCAGAATATAAAAAAATGGTATTCACTTCACATCTGATCTATTTTTTTCAAAGCACCTTCATAACAAGAACAACAATAACTGGTAAAGTATACAAACAAAAAGGCGCAAACTAAAATATAAAAAAAGTCAGTTAGAAAAGCGGTTGTCATAATCTCTTTGCCAGGTCAAATTGTACACGTGAGATAAGCGTGTCCGTGCTCACAATGCACGTGTGAAAAAGAAACGCCAGATTTTACGCTAGATAGCATTTCAAAGTCGAAGGTGCTTGTTTGTGGTGGTGGTGGTGGGAGGGGGGATAATAAAAGACACAATATGGGCTTCCTCTAAAGGAAAAAGATGCGAAGCGTCTCTTATCGGCCTTTCGGGTCATAAAGGACACCCTCGATGTTGTTGTCTAGTATTGATACCATAAAATAGATTATAGTAATCATTAGTATGAAGGGAAAGGCGATATAGAGGGTGCATGAGTCAGGCTACGGAGATTATGTTCAAGGCCCGTTATTATGCGTTATAGCAAAGGATAATTAATAAACGTTTATTCTGAAGAGTAGGCGTCGTCTTGGGACCTCTTTGCTCATTTTGGAATATAATTAAAGCTCATGTTGGAGGCGTGGTCACTCGGGTTTATAAATTGGCACCTACCATGGACTAACATTCTCCCCATGGAGATTAGGGGGGGGGGGGAGGGGGAGCTGCTGCATGCTACAGAAAATACATTAAGCTCAACCCGTTTAAGGCTAGGTGCATATTGATAGCCAGGTGCGCCTTTACCTACTCAGTAGCCTTTGACATTGCGAGTGAAGGTTGTGTTTTTGCCGTTCTTTGTAAAGATAGTGAATGAAAACGAGTTTTCTTGCAAGATTTTGAGTCGTTATTTTGCATTCAAAATAATACTAGTAATAGTTGACACTACAGCTGCCCCCGGTCTGTATATTGTCGGTCAATAGTATTCTTACGCGGGGATAGGGCGTTTGAAAATGCTGCGCCTAAAGTATGGAACCGACTTCCTATAGAAATTAGACAATGTCAATCATTGAACATTTTTAAAGTTTTACTAAAGACACATCTTTTTAAATTAGCTTTTTATTAGTTTTTTTATTAACTCATATTTTACTTTTATTGTTTTCCGAAAATTGTAAATTATTATTATTATTATCATTATTTGGACTGGCCATTTATTACTTTAAGATTTTAGTGCTGTAATGCGCATTCGATCATATCTTTATCGCATGCTAGACTGCGCAATATAAGAAATAAACATTATTATTATCATTATTTGTTGTGTAGCTCTTTGAAATATACCGATTCATAATGAAGATGTTCACACATACTCCATACAATAGGTGAGATAAATTACAGGAAATAAACGCAAGGTTCCATGCACAGTTTCGGTTCGATTTACACAGCTTTGATCAAAACTGTCTCAGTTTCGAGAATAGTTTATTTAAACCATAAGAAAAGATTTAATTAGAAGTTTGATTTTTCGCTATTTCTATTTCACTTTTTACATTTAGTTCATTTCATTTGCCGGAAAGTAAGCCTTAGAAATTAAAAGGACGTTTGACAGAATTTGATGGTCGGCGAATTTCTGTAATCGTCCATCGTTTTGCTAGTGATAAGCTAGCTGTTGAATCATTCACTCGTCTTGCTTGTTTTGGGCCGAGTCTTATTCCGGTCAAGGAAAGAGAAAGAGTGTCTGGCAAGGTTTAGCTGAAGGTTTCCAATCAAAGATTTGTGAACTCTTGTCCGACAAACTCACTTAGTGTTAAAATATACACTGTTCTACGCACCTTATAACTTCATCTGCGCTTAACGAGTCTCTTTTGGTCCATAACTTTCATAACAACTGCTCCACAGAATGTCACTGATGGCACGTAACGCAAAAGAGTATCGAAGTATGACTGCACAATTCATGTCACAAAATCTATTTCCTAACCATTTCGTACTTGCGGGCGCAAACAATAGAAACGTCATCATTTACCTACCGATTCCTCGCGGCCCTTGTTCAAGCAAATCGAGATTTTTTCTATGTATATTGACTGTATGACTGTATATTTCAGCTGTAAGTACTTTCCTTAATATACGCGCGAGTTACTAGAGTGCCTCCTCGGGATTTCGCCTTCTGGGCGAAATCCCTGCTGGGGCAATTAAGTTTGAAATTAAAGAGAAATTAATTATATGATTTGCTAAATCAGAAACCTAAAACTCCAAAGAGTAAACTGCATAAACTGCAAACTAGGTTAGAATTAAGAGATAAACATGATCCATTACTGCGAAGGCTTTTGGAAATTTGTGTATAAGAAAATTAACGAATTCCTTAGAACATAACACGACGAGATTCATCTTATTGTCCCTTTCCCCAAATAAAAACCAATTTCCAAAGCGCTTTTTAACCGTGTTGTTTTGTTGTACTTCTGTTGCCGTGGTCTTTCTCTTTTAGCCTGCGTTGCAGGCGTCAAAACTGGCAGGGGATTTGGAGGAAGAGGAAAAGGGAAGTCGATTGAGGAGAGAGGGTAAGGGACGCCTGCTATAAGAACCCTTTTTGTTCGTTTCTGTAGACTGTTCACAGTCACCCATTTTCCCGTAAGATCGTCGAGATCGAACGCTTTGCATTACGGGCAGCCATCTTGCATGAGTGTCAAAACTACTTAGGGAGCGGGGCGGTTTGAGAGGAAGCGAGAAAAATAGTTTATTTTTCACGCCCCCCTCCCCCTAGCGCTATAATCACCGACGCCCGCCCCTTCGGTACATTTGAAAATCAAGATGGCTGCCATTAATGGTAAAACGCGCTACATCTCGACGATCTCACGGAAAAATAGGGGACTGTGAACAGTCTATCATTTCTGCAGATGCTGGCGTCGGCAAATTCCTGATTGGCAGAGCCATAATGAGTAACTTATTGACGTGTATTAGTAAGAAACAACCATGATCCAGGGATCAAAGGAGTTGTGTTCTATAGACATAAGCTTTGGAAGATCAAAATTCCTCCAGTCATGTAGGAACTTCACGTTGAAATCCGAACTAGAACAAACTGTTATAGCTTGTTTAGCAGGCAGAAATGCTCAGGAGGTTTCCTATTCTCGATTTGTCCATACACCGAGCGGCGATTCGAGGCGATTTTTGTCAGGCATCTGCAATGCCGATCCACAAGAGCACCGGTTATAATATTTGAGAAGCTGTACGCGCGCCTGTTCCGCAAAGTCATCTACCGCCTTGAATGAACTTCTAAATGGTTTGTAAAGAGAGAGCTGAAGTTTCGGTTGGTTAACACTATCCGTTGAGCTTTATAAAAAATGTTCATAATTCTCCTTTCATAAATTATTCTCCGCTCAGGCTGGCGACTGTTCCTTTTTTTGCGACCATTGTGTTTAATGAGGCAAGACCAAAGGTTTTGTGTATTCACACGAAACTTTATATCATTGTTTGTCGTGTTTGATACGGGAACCAGAACAATAAAAATGTTTTATTTTGCTCGTTCCGGCAAACAAAGTACATGTAATTCAGTTTCGAACATACTGGGAAGCGCCCCCTATATACTTGTGATTAGTCATGTAGTCATGCTGAAAGTATCTCTCACTCGGTCGCTTCGCTCACTCGTGAGAGAGACTTTCAGCACTCGAAGATAAAATTCGTATCCCCGCGCGGCCATGTAATATCCTCTATTTCTATAGCTTCAATTTGCCATACCAGATGTCTGATGGGCGAAAAGCTATAACCAGAATCTGTTTTAAAGTACAACTCCAAGTAGTGATTAACCAATATGGGTAGGAAGAGACTCAAAATACTATAAAATCTGAAATGCAACACTCTGCCGCTGTCCATGAATATCTGGACAGAACAGGCCAGAAGATTAGCCAGTGAATTAACGATGAAAAGTAAAATTGAGATCAAACAGCGAAACAGAGACAGGGACAGAGGACAGTTTATTTATGATCTCCCTATGGTTTTTCAATAATATTTTGTCATGCGGCTACACTGAGCTCCAGAAGTGTACAACAATAAACTACTGTCAAAAAGTTGTAGAAAATTTATTGCTTATAATTAAGCAATATACAAATGTAAATACAATATTGTTAAGTATTAGGTACTAAAATTAAGTGTATGTTTGTGCTACTTTAATAACTGGGTTTGTAAACATTCCTCAAAGTCTATTAATTTTGTTGTGTACAACACCATTCCATCAAGTTGTCTACTTTTTTTCTTATTCCCTCCTTTGATTGGAAAAACCAGGGCATCAGCAACTGCTTAAGAGGGTATATGTTGCTTTTAATCATTCCCTAGAAAAGACAAAAAACAATCATTTATGAAAATAAGGTACGCACTCCTCCCAGCCTAAAACACGTCCGATCCAACAAAAATAATTATTGTCTGCAAAAAGGACAATCCCATCGACCGTCATTTCCTGCCAGCACAACCTCCTGTGTTAATGGTGAGTGGTCTCTTGCAGCTGTACAGTGATGCAGTCTAGAAGTGCGTGTGTGTTACTGTTAACATATTCAATAATTACATGTATACTATTCAGAGGAACTACCCCATTTCAAAGTGGCACCAGCCAGAAACATCAGATTTTCTCAATTTTTCTCTGAGTGTGTACATGTACATTCGGTCTGTAAAAACACTGGCAATCTAGCTGTGAGTTTAATTATTAATGATTAACTTACATCTTCATTGTACAGCTGTTGAAGCCATTGCACTGGGTCAGTGGTTTCAGTTGTCCCTAAATAACTTGTTCTTAACTTTGCTTGTACTTTGTGAGCTATTTCTCTTCTGTGGCACTGTAATCTTGAAATCCATATATATGTGGCTGTGAACAGAAAAAAAAAAACTTCACTTTCTTTGTGACAGCTCATTCTGTGTAGGGTTTCCTCTCTGAGTATTGTCACTTGTACTGGATGTCTAAAAGGCCTTGTTGGATAGAAAGTGTACATAAAATGTATACAACTAACCAATAACAAAACTTGCCTTGCTTAGCCTTTCCTTATATAATTATGTAGGTTAAAAATCAACTTTGTTCCAGCTGTTTGGTATTATAACTTGCAATGCTGTATTAACATTTATCTTCCCTGTTAGCAGTCTCTTTCCCCTGGTACTGCAGAAGACCAGGGAAAAGTCAGCCTTCTTTTAGCAGGGGGACGATATTATCCACACACAGGAAACTATCATCACTTTGAATTTTTTTAATACACATGTTCATGTAGTTATTTCATACATGTAGTTTAGTTTAGGTCCAGCTATCCTACAAAAGGAGCATGGTACCGAAAAGAATATATCCCTTTTGAGGATAGTTTGAACAACTCACAAAGTATATCCTACTAATTCTGCTCAACACTCCCATAAACTTTACTGATGGGAGTGCCCATGCACACACACCAGGCCTACCTGTCTGCTAAATGTATGAGAAAGTCTTGGCAGTGGTTGCTATAATATTTTGATTTAGAATACCAGAGGGAAATGTATTGCCTTTTCTTTTTAAGGGACTAGCCGTTAGCAAAGTGATGTCCTGGGGGGGGGGGGGGGTGTGAAAAAGCCACAAGAAGTGAGTGTCTCCTCTTTATTCTCCACATGGCCTTACAGCTCGACCTCTACGAAAACTTTGTGGACACTTTCAATCCTGCCAGCTACGTAGGCTAAAAATGCCCCTCCCCCCTCTCCATCGCTTAAAATTCAAATGCTCCATCCCTAATACAGTTTAGTAGTTGTTGACGTTGTTGTCCTTTGTCAAGGGATCAGCTAACCCTTCCCACTGCACATGAAGGAAAAAAATCAACATGGCTGTCTGAAATGCTAACCTTTACCCCCCGCCCCTAACATTTACAAAAACCGTAGAAGAATAAAAATACTTATATGAAAGTGGATCATCGCAGTTATAGACGCAACTTTTGCAGTTGCGAAAAGAAAGCAGAGGTCAAGGGTTTGAATCCCGTACAAACCTGAATTTTATTCTTTCAGGCTTTCTTTTCGCAACTGCAAAAGTATAATTGCGTCTATAACTGCAATGATCTACTTTCATATAATTCTTCAGCCTGCAGTTCACATATATGATTTTCATATATTCGTGTACAGTAACTTCAATAAAAATACTCTCATACAGTTAATATTCCTTTGTTGTTACATACTTGTATATGTACATGAAGTATAAAACTGAGCCATTACCTTTCTTTCAATTTGGTTGCATTTTTTCCTGCAAGCCTTTATGGCTCAAACACGAACTCTGCAAGGCCAATTTTTAAACAGTCAAACATTCCACTATATCAATTAGGGTATCTGTAAATAAACTCTCTAAATTCTCTTCATCAGTACCAAGATAGGAAATGTGAGGAAAACAGTGTGGAGAATATTTACTGCATATTCATCTTGATAAGTGAAATGAAATAGAATATTTAATTCAAACAAATGTACCTGCATGTTCCAACACCCATGACCAAAAAATGGTGCACTCAATTTGAAGGAAACAGGACGAAGGAAAAATACTGGTTCGTTTAATTTATGGGTATCTGAGCACAAACATTACTAATTATTATCATTTCAAATTTGTTTTTATAAACCAAACAAAAATTAAAGTTAGCAAGATTTACTTATTTTTGGTCAAAAATGTTTTGTTTACACCTGTACTTATGTTAAAGCTTAAACTCTGATTCATTCACTATATTAGCATTACATGTACAAATCTTTGTGGTAATATTAGTGCAGTGTATGCTAAAACCAGTTGCAAAAATGTTGAGACACTCCGATGAACAACCGGCCTTTCTTATTTCAAATCGCTGCTAGTCTCACTAATGTGTGCAATATAATGCTCACCTCTCTCCGCCCCTCCATTCAAAGTTGTTCCAGCAATTTTGATAAGGGGAGAAGGGGGGATCACAAGCACAAGATCATTGACAGGCCATTAAGCCAAAATAAGGTACACTATCTCAAGTACTTTTGCAACTGGTTGTAGATTTGCTTGGTGCAGCATGTACGAAAGCTTACTACACTGTAAAAAGGTTTAATAATAAACAGAAATTGTAAAAACAAGGTGCTGGTACATGTATATTGGGAGTAATTTTAAATCAATAGTGAAAGGAACAACAAAAATGACAACAAAAAAACAATATTCTTTTGATAAGATTCTGGGGTTTCAAATCCAACTTTAAACTCTGTCAGTAGATAATTCAACGCTTTTTATAAAAGAATTATCTTGATTAATAATCAGCACTTTTACATGTATTTGCTGAAAGACATGTTACTGTGCTCATTTGTTTACAGGAAACTTGCCAGATGTATTTGAGTGGCATTACATGTATGTGCAAAATTATAATCACTAAGCAAAACAAAAGAAATAAATTATATTGAGCTGATCTCAGGTGACGCAAGAAACAGCAGTTTTTCTTAATAGTCATCAACTCTAATCAGTTTACATGTATAGCTTGTTAATTATGTCTTCAGCGCAAAATTAAGTTAAACACATTTTAGTGCTGTACTTTGAACTGCAATCAAAACCTTGTTGCTGAGCAAAAGTTCAAACTCTTCAAAACTAGACCCATAACTGTCAGGCTTCTAATGGAAATAAACTTTGCTTACAAGAATACAAAGAGGTGCTTTAGTACGTGAAGGGTAATTGGGTTTCCTTCAGGAGAAGGCAAAATTCTTGGGTAGAAGTACATTAGTAAAGGCACGATGTTGAATTTCACGGGCTACATTATTTTTCGCATGTCCTTACATGAGAATAATATTAGTAAACGAAAATATGTATGCATGTAAAAAATATTATAATCAATAACCTTGCATGGCAAAGATCTTACGTGTACTTATATGTCTTCCATTACCCCCTTTAATATTGTAAACACAGAATCGTTGTACTGTATACAATTCCAGTCAAATGAATAGATATCACAATTAATCATTCAAATACCGACATACAGTGTGTAGACGGCTACATACGACATGTACTTAATGACAACCAAGTACCTATGCGATCACAGAAACTGTACAGCAGTTAACCATAAACAACAAGGTATGCTTGGTACAGTATAGATTCAGGATGTATTTTGTAAAAAATGTATAAAGCAAAGCTGTAGAATTTCAACATAAACAATTATGATCATGCTTAGAACTTAAATTCTACACAAATAAAATCAATAGCAAATGAAACAAAAATACATGTACACATACAGGTGTATGTCCAAGCTTTTTTCACTTTTCTGCCTCGAAACAAACAAAATGAACATTAAAAGGAACATTATATGTGAAGAACCCTGCAGTAGTACATTACAGCGGTTTCCAATATAAATCTCCAAAAGGGTAAGTGAAAACAGGACCCTGGACCCATGCGAGCTACAGCAAGAATGGTGAAAAAGCGATACAGTGTGGGTTTAGATTAGCAAAACAACAAGTTTGCACAACGTATCTCACTTTTTCATTGCCATCAATGCATGACTACCACAATCTTTTTCTTGCATTTTTGACTCTCAAAAATGTCTTTAAATTTTGTCCTTAGAGGTGCCAATTGATAAGAGTACGGTATTTCCATTTCAGCTCATTAGCTGATTTTATGTCTTCAAAAACTCATTAATAATTCATAAAGAAAAAAACAAAGACATGGCTACACTTTTTTTATGTCCAATTCTTTAAACCAAAATAACCCCAAACCTAAATATTAGTGCAAAAGTGAATTGATCTGTATCAGAGATTTTGAAGCCATTCAAAAAACTTGCCTCGATTTTTTAAACCTATGCTCCTGCTCGTTCTTTAAACAGTAGATGATGTACAATGCACACTTGTACCTCATTATAGGTCGACATTAATTTTTTGTTGTTCATTCAAGCTCATTGTAGCTCATTATTTATCACTGTATAAGCTCACTGTACCTCATTCCTTGCTGTAGTAACAACAGTATACGAGTTTTGAAAACATAAAGATTCATTTGCTTAACAAATGGGTGTTTGCAGCGACAGTGGTCTATCCACTTATATATAAAAGGAAAAATGTTAGCAGGAAGCAGAGGGAAAGGAGAAAAATTAAATGAAACCTGTAACATTCACATTCCCTAGTACATACATGTATGTACCTGAATCACTTTGAAGTTGCTGGTGAACACCTCACAGATCCCGTCCCACATCCATTGATAAGCTTATTCTTCTGTGGCTATAATGACGAGCACATACAATTATTAATTTCAATAAGGGTAATGACATAATCTTAAATGGATTACCTTCCAAATTCAGGGGAAATAGCACATGTACAAAACATCGGTGGGAAAGTGGCATTAAACCGTATAGTATGCATAATGGTATTTGTCATTTTTGCATTCTCGTACCATGAACGCAACCCCTAATTTGTGTTGGGTGTCCTGTCCAATTAATAAGGGAGGTTTTTTTGAGATTGCATTTTCGTCATCGTCGACACACATTTGCCTCGCTTTGAGGCGCTTGCTTACGTTTTGCCTCACTTTAACGTGCTAACTCATGTGGTGATTCTTGTGTCCTCCGCGTTCATCTTTCAAAGGTTTCCTGAGGTCTGATATTCTGTCTTCGTAAAGCGTTCATCTTTTACAAAGTTTGCTAAATCTTCATAAAGCGTACATCGATCTGTGTTTACTGGATCATCCAAAGCGTTCATCTTTCAGAAGTTTGCTGTTAAATTTTACTTTGGATTAAGCCTTCATATTTTTCAGCATGGCTATCGTCACTGTCTTTGGAAAATGTCTGCGACTCCTGGTGCATGCATCAAACCGGGTTTAGTTCGGCAGCCATTGTGCCACAACGTAAATTTACCGAGTTGTGTAGCTAGGCGGCCGTTGTGTCACAAAGTAAATCTACTGAGTTGTGAAGCTCGGCAGCACCATTTGATCATGACTTGCGATATTTTCGGCACCGGACAAACAAACACTTTAACTCTGTGTTATTTATTAGGAAAAACTTATAAACCACTCTCGAGTCACTGAAATCAACACACTCGACCAAATTACTGGAAAAGTTTAATATTATTGATGTGAGCCACACACACATTCCATTGAAGGCTTTGACAGGGTTAGTGCGAAGTTTGAATTCAGATGTGAAAGCTTTTAAAACAGTAAATTCAATGTAATTCATTTTGTCAA
The DNA here is from genome assembly GCA_964035525.1 of Porites cylindrica. Taxonomy (NCBI): domain Eukaryota; kingdom Metazoa; phylum Cnidaria; class Anthozoa; order Scleractinia; family Poritidae; genus Porites; species Porites cylindrica. The sequence goes on from OZ037775.1 coordinate 47,111,622, forward strand.
CAAGTCCATGATTGGATGCTCTTAAAAATAACAGAGGAAATTATCCAAAGAAATGTTTTTGAAGAAAGAAAAAGAATCCCGGGTTAAGCACTAATCGGCCTTTGAGCAGCTGTGCCCTGCAACTCGCGCCAGTAAAACAAAATGTTCTATTTACACGCCCAACGCACTCTGGCCAATTTCTCCTCCGATTACAAGCACTTGACACTGAACCATACGATATCTTTTCAAAACCTTCTTATAACATGATACACAGTTTAAACAGAAGTTTCGCTGTACGCAACCCTTACATTCAAAATATACCATAATCATATTTATCTATATCGCAACCACTCGTCCCCCTCAACTGCTACCTGCAAGCCTAACAAACATATCGAACGAACTCTCCTAAGCTCCGATTACTCCTAGTTTATCTTAAGGAAGTGTCTAGATACCCTGCAGCCGGGAACTGTTTTCAAAAAACTAGATACGTGGGTAGCAGGGCTCGAAATTGCAACCGATACTGTCGCATTTGCGACTTAATTTTTGTTATTGGCGACTAGAAAAACGAGAGTAGTCGCAAATTTGCGACTAGGTTTTGCCTTAACTGATACGAAATAAAAGGACTAGCACTTGAATTTTTGCTTAAATCAATTTAGAAATAAAAAGATTCGTTGAAGTAGCGTCTTATAATTTTGTTACAATCTGAAAGTTTAGCGTAATTTACCTGGAATGCATACACGCAACGATATTCCTTCAACAGCACGCCATTTTTAGCGGGTTCTGTAAACATGTACATTGCAGGCTCATACGGGTATTTCGTTTTGATTTGCCGCTGACAGTCCCGCCAGCATGCTGAGGACATTTCCCGCGTTTATGACCCGCGTTACGGCCCTCACAGTACACATGTGTTCTTCTTTAGTGAGTCCATTATGTCGGATGAAAGTGACTTAAATTGTTTCAAAGGTCACATTTTAAACGAAGAAATTGACCGAGCGGTTTTAGTTTAAAAAAAAAAGATTTACATGTAAAATAAATCGGTTCCAAGTGGGTTGCGAATCTACGTATACACGAAAACGAGGTTTAGCAAACAAAGATGGCGGAATGTCCGCATGGCACGTATCGTCGTATTGAATGATTCAGTCCTTCAGGGTTCTTTGAATAATCACTGTAGTAACACCCCTGATACTTCAGATGTAAAGCTTAATATATAAAATAATTCGTTACTTGTTTTGTCATCGGTGGAAAACCTACAAAAGGTAAAACTAAAGGAATTTAGTTACGTAACGTAACCTATAACCATGTCGGATGTCCGCCCAGTACAAATGTTATTGCTATTTTGCAGAGATTGGAGGCATTTAAGAACTGCAGTTTCCTGCTGTAATATCTGTTCATGAATTTGGAAATCTATCGCTTTGACTAAAATAACAGACACTAATTTATGTGCCTTAACGCAGGTTCAGCTTGATCGTTTAGATGAACTGGTGTTGTCCGAGACGCTAAACGTTCTGTACTATTAAGTCTCGAAATGACCTGAAAGCTGTTGAAAGAATGAAAATTAAAGCGTTAATCATTTAAAAGCCTACTTATTTCTTGATTAAATGGCCTCAATTAATTTCGCGACTAACATTTTCAAAGTTGCGACCAAATTTTCGTAACTAGTCGCAAATTTGCGACCAGACATTTTTTTTAATTTCGAGCCCTGGGTAGTCAGAAATTTTGACCAATTTTCTCGGAATAGCTCATTTAATTCCTCTAAGAACATAAGATATTTGTTTAGGAATCTCAAGCGATTGCAAATATTGCCTTGGGTTAAAAGTAGAAGGCTGCGACTGTCGAGCTTGGGCATAGAGTGTAATTTCAATGTTTTTGACACTTAGAAAATATTCAAGTTCTGACACACTGTCAGTCAACTCGCGATGAATATCCACAGAAATTATCAACAAAACCTCACCAGAGTATTTAGTGTTTGTTCAGAAATGCCGAGCGATTCTAAATAAGGGTTTCGTATTGTATTGGTCAAATTCTCCGAGCTTGCATTAAGCATAATTCTTTAGAATCTTGACTCATGGGTACGGATTTCAAAATACTACATGCCCGGCAGTCGGAAATTCTCACTGTACTTTCACGAAAATTTTTCTCAGCATCTGCTGAGTCTACTCTATTTCTATGTAAAATTATAAAGAGTCTATACTCTTACCAGATATCCTCTTGAAATGTTCCTCTGACTTACAAAGAACGTTAAATTTGTCGAATCGGTAGAAAGGAGTGCCCTTCAACTTCCAGTGTCGCGCTGCAGTTGCGTGATGCAAATTAACTTCACTGTTTTTTTGTCGCTAGAACTTCTTAAATTATATTTAGATACAGGCTTAGGAGTAATTAAAAAACTTAAGTACGAAGGTGCAAAGCCCTTAAAAATCTTAAAAACAATCAACAGGATTTTAAATTCAATTCTGAACTTTACAGGTAGCCAATGTAAATCTACTAATAAAGGTGTAATGTGACATAATTTACTTTCATTGCATATTAATCTAGCACACATGTTCTGCACACGCTGTAGCTTATTGAGTTGATACTCCGGCAGGCCATATAAACGACTGTTACAGTAATCGACTCTGCTTGAAATAAAGGCATGAATCAGAGTCTTGGTGTTGTCTTTAGATAGATATTTTCTTATGCGTCTCAGATTATAGAAATAATAGAAGGCAGAGTTACATGTTTTTGAAACATGGATTGCCATCGTCAGCTTGGAATCAAACCACGAGCCCAAGTTCCTTGCAGACGACACAGGAGTGATAGTTGCAGTCCCAACACGAAGGTTGTTAATAGATACTTTAGCTAGTTGCTGCGATGTGCCAATGATCATGAATTCAGTTTTTTCATCTTTCAGTTTCAATTTGTCGTTCAGCATCCAGTTACGAATGTCTTCAATACACCTTTCGACCCTAGCCAAGGCGGCCTCTTAATTAGCATTATCATTAGGACAGAAGGATAAATAGAGTTGGCTATTGTACGCATAGCAGTGGATCTCTAAATTATGTTTGCCAACAATTTCAAATATCTTGCTAGCATAGACAACAAACAACATAGGCCCGAGGCACGAAACTTGAGGTATGCCGCATTCCAAATCAAACTTCCTTTAGAGTGTGCCATCGATATTGAAACTTTAAAGAATATATATTGTCATTGTGAAAACAACAAGAGGTTTAGCTAGGAGCTAAACTGTTTTCTGAAATGGCACGAAAAAAGTACACTTTGCACATTGTTCTTGACAAGGTTTGAAAACAATCCATTTAAGGTAAAATCAATTGAGCCAATGTTAGCAAAAAAGTGATGACTACCAAGAATGTCATCCCACTTCTAGTGCATGTGCAATATTGTAAACAAGTGAAATCTTTACACGCATGTAAAATGATTATAAGTTACTGCAACACACAAGACAAATGCATTGTAAGCTTAGTAGGAATAGACTTTGTCACAGTCTTGGAAGCCATCTTGACGAGTAGGCCATCAACCGCGTGAGAAATTGCAGTGTTTGTCGTATAAGAACCTAATGCTGAATAATTTCCGTAAAACGGTTGTTCTGAAAAAAAGAAATGAATAGTAAACTAAAGCTTCACTCCTAAGGATTCTACTGAAAAAAATGAGATGTGTTACATGAGCTAGAAGACCTAGAACCCCACTTTGTAATATTTTTTATACATTTGTCTGTCAGAAAGTCCCAGGAAAAATTACAGACGTAAATATACAGGACCTAACATGTCGATAATTCCGATAGTCGATAAAAATCGATCGTTGTCGATAAAAGTCGATACTAATTAATCGACAAATATCGGAAATCGATAAAAGTCGATCACAAAATTTCTTGTGATTATCGATTTTGATCGACTTTTGGTGTTAGAGTTCGATTTCAATCGACTTTTATCGAAAAGTATCGAAAGATAAAAAACGATCATATGTAGAGCTATGTATGTTTCAATGTTTTATTTTGCACTGTAACTAGAGCTGAGTAGAGAGCTAAAACAAAGCGAATTTATTATTCTTAGTAGCCTCTGTTATCTTCCCGGTAAAAACTCCAATATGAAACAACTCACCGCAACTCATCACCGAAATTATTTAGAGGTAGAACACAAAAGTACCGGGAGAAGTACTCCATTATTTTGCTCCTCATCATCCAAAGGAGAAAAGCAAAGCACTGGCCTCGTCATCCAAAGGAGAAAAGCAAGGCACTGGCCTCGTCATCCAAAGGAGAAAAGCAAAGCACTGGCCTGTACAAGGCTGGACAATGCAGTGGTGGATCCAGCAAACAACAATAACTGGCAATAATTGAATAAAAGTTAATTACATCTGAGTACTTTGTCTGCATTTGTTCTTTATTTATCGCAGCATTTTCCCGGTATCTCAGGGCCAAAGATACAGACATAAGATGTGTACCGATGCTGACCAAAACAATCGCGGCGCAAGACCGGAAAAAATTGCGAAGCGACAGAAGCGATATTGAACGCGAGTGGTGCAAACCAAGGCGCATTTCTTCAGATTTCTTGAAGTAAACATTCGGTTGCGGATTGAAGATAACATATGTTTTTTTCAGGTTTTAATGCAACTTTATTCAGGTTTATTGCCATTATCAGCGCCGTACAACTTTTTACACTCACGATGCTTATACAAAGTATCTTCGTTCGCTTGACATGTTGATGTCGATAGAAATCGATAAAAGTCGATACACATCGATAGCCAGCCCTGAGAACTTTGTGATTATCGACTTTTATGGACAAATTAAACTAATCAATCGACAATTATAGACAATTATCGAGCACTATCGACTTATCGACTAGCTTTCCGATGATCGATTTCGATCGACAAACCTAAACCAGGCCTTAGGAGAAATTTAAGCACAGGTAGGCTCCAAAAATTTTTAAGTGTAATCCTTTGCTTTGTAGCTTAAAGTTACAATTCATATTGTTTTCAGAACAGCCGTTTTACGGAAATTATTCGACATCAGATTCTCATACAAACACTGTAATTTCTCCCGCGGTTGCCTACTCGTCAAGATGGCTTCCAAAACAGTGACAAGGACAGACAGACTAGGTCATATCATGAAGAGAGTCTGGCTTAATGAATATTTTTTTTATAATGTTGATATAAAGAGGGAGTTCTATAAGAGAGAAATATTTGTAGCAGATCGAGAATTTCACTCTATAATTAACTCAAGTTTATTGTAAACAATAAAAAAACGGCTTCTCACCTGATATGAAGTATGAACACAATGCACCAGCGCCACCGCAGTTTCCAGTTATTAATGCCAATATTCTCGGAAAAGTGAAGACACTTTGTAGCAGTGAATGTGTTTGCAAATCATGTCTATAATGTAATTAAATGAGGTAAGTCATCGCAGAACGCAGCCAAGCACTCAGTCAAGCAAAGGATCGAAGACAGTGCAAATTTTCATTCATGAGCCCGCGATATGTGATGCGCAAAAACCTGCGCAGAACGAGTCCGGGTTGCCCGGGGATGCTTTGCGCTACAAAAACTCTCACTTTCAAAACGAGGGTAAGTGCAAAACTCTCTGGTGTAAAGGTGTTTTATTTGCATGAGACGAATATCAAATATTTTTCAAACCAATACCTTCACACTTAGCCACGCTTTGACACTGAGCATTGGGGCAACCCTCAAATTGCCAATTTAGTTTGTATCTTTATTGTTATTTATTTCCTTTTTTCATTTTTCACTTGTATTTCAACATGTAGGTTAACCCAAAAATTCCAATTGAACACGACTTCCTGAAAGACGCAAAAATAAATCCTCAGCGAGAAAAATCAGTCTTTTACAACAGCACTATTCAGTTTCAGCAATATTATGATAATTGTGATGACAATGATAATGATAATGATAATGATAATGACAATGATAATGATAATGATAATGATAATGACAATGACAATGATAATGATAATGATAATGATAATGATAATGATAACGATAATGATGACAATGATAATGATAATGATAATGATGACAATGATAATGATAATGATAATGATAATGATAATGATAATGACAATGACAATGACAATGATAATGATAATGTTGATAATGATGATGACAATCATAATAAACAAAACAAAAGCAAAACAGCTGCTCTAAAAAATATTAAACTCCCGCCAACATTGCGTACCACACGGTAGGTTGACAGGGTTGGACAACATTTCGAGAGGGGAGGGGAGGGTAACAGAAGACACAATAAGGGTTTCCTCTGAAATAAAGGACAGTTGGGGTCGGAGATATCGATTAAGCGGGGTGAAGTCGAATTCAGTCCAGGGTTTCAAGTTCAAAATGCCAATGGGCTTTTTGCTGGTGGATAAGACCCAGAGTATATACCACACAAGTGAAAAGTGTTTTTCGCGCGCGCTGATTGGCTAGCCGGGTGATAAGCCAGGTGCTATTTATTTCCGAGCCGCGCCGAAGAGAAGCAAAAATCATTTTTAAGTCTTAAAATGCTTGAACGGGCCTGTACTAGAGGATAAAATATGAATAGTTTTTACAAACTGGCGGCCGAAAATGATTTTTTCTGCTTATCTGACACAAATTTTAATTTAAAAATGTCATCTCTTTTCCTGCAGGTATTTGAACGACAACAAACTCAAGAAGCTTCCGTCAGGGATATTTTCAGATCTCGTTTCCTTGGGGTATTTGTAAGTAAACGACACATTTCTTTGCTTATAAAGTGATAGAAATCTCCGAAAAGGAATCAAAGAGCTCTCACGGTACCGGGGCGCTAATGAACAAGAGTCAGGGATTGATTGTCCTCAAGGTGTCGTTATTCGTCTTCGCAGTTTGCTAATTTTTTCAGCAGGTTTGGCTATATTTCAAGGTAGGTCTTACTGATCAGCCAAGCCGAGGGCCGAGGCTAATAATACTTATTATCGAGACTTTGATTAAACGGGATGTCACAAAATCTGAAACTAATAATTCTTTTATTATACATTGTTTTAAAGACAACATTGACAAACACACCATCGCAGGGACCTCAGTCTGACATTGCTCTTGGAAATCAGCCACTTCGCGCGTAACCTACAGATTTAAGTCAAATATCTGCTATCAGATAACTAAATAATCTGTAGGTCGCGTTGATTTCCACAATTAACTATAGGCTCTTATCAAATGGGAAGAACCCAATGTATAGATAGATACATGGTAGATAGATAGTTTATTCAAGCTTGAAATTAAAACAAATTACAGCTCTAGAGCCGAATTAGATAAAACTTTACAAATGAATACAAACATTTTAACCACGCTAAAATGTACATCCACAAAAATCATCTAATAAAATCACCAGGCCTATATACAATTTCTGAAAAAAACTGGAGAAAAAAAAACTCTTTAGTCTGTCCGTTTTACAAATGGAACGTGAATGATCAAATCTTCGGTTATTTTTCAGATTAAAACTGTGTTTGTTTGAACCCGGTAAAAAAAAAAAACTGCATAATTTGCCAGGTCGGGATTGTTACTTATGTTTTGAAACAATTTGACCATTTGAACCTGTCCTCGCTCAAAAAGAGTTTCTAAACTAGCGAGTCCTAGTGCCTCCTGATAGGTGCGGGCATGCGAGAGAATTAATAATTCTCATGGCGCGCTTCTACAAGCCCTCAAGTTCATCTGAGAGGTAGCTTGGGAGTGAGTTGTGAAAAACGGGACAAGCCGCATACTCTTTGACCGGACGGACGCGTGTTGAGAAAAGGTTTATGATTTCCTTGGTTGCGATGCTCGCCCTCTTTAGTTGCTTTAGGTAGTAGAGCCATGCCGAGACCTTGCTGGAACTTTGTGACATGTGACAGGTTCATTTCAGATCTATTGAAATGTTCAGGCCAAGTAGCTTGACACTGGACATCACCTCGATTGCCTTCTCGTTCACTTGATGGTAGTTTCACAATACTAGCGAACTTAGCATCGATCTTAGCAAAGGAGAATTCGCATCTCTTTACATTTGCTTTAGTTCAACTTAAGTTTGTTCGTCGGACTCACAGGGACTCAGCGACTATTCGTTGACGGAGTCTTGAATCATGTTTCCTTGATTCTTAGCCACAGGCTCTGGAATTGTTGTATCGTCCACGTGCTGCCATATTTCTGTATTCGTATTATTAGTGTGTTTTTTTTTTGTCTTGTTATGAAACTGTAATGTCCTGGGGTTTCACGTCATGGAAAGAAAGCGAGCCACACAGTAAAACTCAACACAAACTTTAATTAAATGTCCGACCACACACATGGTAAAAACGAACCAACTGTACTCTCGCAAAGTACGGTTTAATAGCAAAAAAACAATGGTGGGAAGCAAATTCTGTAAGAAAGATTCATCTAATATTTGGCAGTTAAAGTAATACAGAGTGCGTGTCACGATTAAGCAAAACAATTTTTAATGGCTTTTAATTGAAAGGAACCTCTTCTTCATCTTTTGCTGAGACAGTCACTCAGGAGAAAGAAGACACTGTCACGGTATACGGGTTGGATTTAAATGCTCTAATTATATACTTTTATAAAAAAGAAAAAATCCCGTTTAAAGATCATTGTAGACAAAACTTCTACTCCTTTCGAGTAATCGAAAAAGTTTTCAAGTGCTTTTGCATCTTTTTAGAACTCAAGGCAGAAACGGGTTTTTTGTATGTCTTTCCTAGCGGCTCATCGTCCTAATTATTTCAAATTCCTTGATTAGAATAACGAGAAAGCTCAGAATACATGTATGGTGCGGACAGACAAATTGTACTTGAGGGTAGCTTGTTTAATATATTAATGACATATTCCTTGAATCCAATTTCATGTTTGAAGAAATCTTGCACTTAAAACATTTTTTTTCTCAGAAAAAGATTCGAAACTTAGCAAGAGCGTATGGGAATCTAATAAACTCGATCTGATCATTTATTTCCAAACGGGTAGCTGCAGAGGTAACCCGCCTGTGTAGGTGGGGTAAGTCACCGAGTTATGTTGCCCGGTCAGCCGGATATCGTGACCCTCTCAGCCTGGATCATAATTCGAGTACGGAGCAAGGTTTAGCGCAGTAGGTTAGTGCGCGGTTTTCTGTGCCGGAGGTTCCGACTTCGGGTTTCCATGTGTGACCCCTAATCCTCAGCTTGTTTCGACAAATCTATTCTTTCCGCGTAGCCTAGAGTAGCTTTAAGGTCATTTCTCAGGAATAGCACTTGCAATGAAATTTTTGTCAGAATTTACTGAATTTTGGTTGTTTATATTGTAGAAACTAAAGTTTTTAAATAGAATTGAGAGGTCCCCGTACTAGTTTAGGAGCAGCACCAACTTGTAGCTAACTTGTATATACGCAGAATTCGGCTTAAAATACCAATATGACTATATTTCCAAGTACAAGCTTTGTCACGTTTCCGACGATTTTTCCTTTTCTTCACTGAGAATAAGTTTCTATTTATTCGAGAGAAAGAAAGAAGATTAAAGAAATAGGTCACCATACTCGTTTAAGAGAAAATGAGGAACAGAACAATACAATCAAACAGCTTCCGCCTGGGATATTTTCCAATCTACCTAAACTATATCGGTTGTAAGTTTCAACTTTTTTTACTGTCTGTTGCTTATTAACAATACTACAACACAAGTATGCGAAAGCAACCACACATATAGAGTCCGTACGGTTTTAAAACCTTTGTGGCTTAGCATACAAGGAACATTAAGCCGGATAGTTACACACCAGTGCAACACAAAAAGATGTAGGTAATACACATTTTAAAGTCTTTAGTATCACCCCATATAAGGAAATCCAAGACAGTCTTGGATTCTGGATTCCACGCTGTGGATTCCGCATTCCAGGTACTGGATTCCAGTTTTGTCAGTGGAACTTGAATTCTGGATTCCAATCGTTAGTGGGATTCCGGACTCCTTGAGCTGTATTCCGGATTCCAAAGCCCAGGAATCCAGATTCCACCAACAAAAATTCCCGGATTCTGAAATCCTGATTCCCTTATATGGGGTGATTAGTATTTTCTTTCATTATTGCTTATTCTGAATAACATGAGTAACAGTATTACTGTGCTAACACACATATTGGTGCCAGTATGCTGATATTGCAGAATTAAGCTGTTAGTTTCTAGTACAAAACCTATGTGGCCGCATATAAAAATACCCTTCTTAGTTTCTGTTTGAAATATTACAAAATTGGTGCAGCAGGCTAAAAAGAGCCTATGGACGATAATGACTCTTTAAGGTTGGGTATTACGAGACAGATGAGTGTGTTCCTATATCTGTCCAGCTTCTTAAACTAAAACTTCATCGACCCTCACTTTAGCAAACACATGTGGAGCAATCGCTGAACGTTGTTTACATCGCATGGCCCTTGTTAGCTTATAATCTCTCTATGATTATATGCCCAAGTTAACAAAATGTAACCGACAACTTATATGGTAACGAAAGAACCTTTACTGGTTCGCTTTATTATTATTTCTCATACCGTTATCAATCATAATAAGAGCGACTTTTCGAAATTATCGGTCTGTATTGCTCATTTTGTGCCCACTGATAGCCCTTAATGGGTAACCAACCAGACCACACACACCTCTTCCAAATACCGCGTTCTTTCGTTAAAATTCAAGGAGATTCATTTTGCACGACGATCAGAGAACAAAATACACTTCCACTGAAGCGGAATTTATCGCAAATTTATTTTATCGGAAAATTCCATCGCCTCCGCGGTCAAACTATGACGATTGCCATACTATACATTAATGTAGGCAACACCAAAAATCGTGCTTTAATTAATTAATTAATTAATTAATTAATTAGGCGATTATCGTACATAAGAGATCGCGCTTTTATTTTGCCCTGATGGCTTCTTACCTTTTATCTAGGAGTGACGAGCCTTGGATCCTTAAATAGATTGAGGCAAAGCATGTTAGCAATTGACATTGCACATTTAAATCATTCTTTAAAAAACTTTGTCTTGTTCTTACTTGCTTTAGTATTTTCGGGTCTTTGAGCTATTTCAATAATGGATCGATAAGCAATTACTATCAATTAAGATTTTGAGCTGCTACTTTTTTCGCTGACATACGCCCGAAATGTAACAAAAAGGCGCTCTCGCGTTTTTGTTTTATATCAAAATTGGACAAGCTGGCAAAGCCATTTGACGATATACGCTAAACTTATATAACTTTATGGAGGGGATGAAATGCAGCCCGTAAAATCGCTTAAGTGTCAGCTTTCCTACGTTCGCCGCATCCATCTCTCCCTCCGCACTGACACCTAGAAATAAAAGGTAGCCTTGAATTTCTCGTTCTCAGAAATGTACCGCTCTACTTACGTCTTCGCAATCCTTCTTTGATTGTGAATGGAGTAGTTATGGTCCACTAGACAGTCACGGTCCCATGAATTGTGCTACAGGTGGATTCACAATCCCCTGTATTGTGCTACAGGACCTTTTTTACTGCTCTGACACTACGAGGAGTTGCAGACCTACAATAGCTGTACATTTATGGCTAAGAAAGCCATTTAGCCAAAAGAGTTATTCTCTTGATTCGATGCATGCAAAATCAAAAATTTCATAGAAGGGTGCTCTTATTGTTTGCACGTCTGTTGAGAGCTATTTTTTCGCATACCGTATTTTACCTTTTATATTGATGTTAATTGCTTGCCTTTGTGGCAAATGCGCAAGAATTTATGTGTTTTGTAGGTCACCTAATGAACATATAGAGAAAAAAAACGCTTTCACACTTATAATGAATACATTATGCCAAATGGACGCTGTTTCCAGATAAATTACCTAATTTTCCATCATTTTTTTCGTGATGGAGAAGTATAACGCTTGTCATCTCAGCATCTGCTCGCAGCACTTTAAAAAATAATCTTCTTTTAGGAACCAATAGTTTAGTCTTATAGTATCTATACGTTTAGTCTATGTATTTCTATTCAGTTTGTTATCATTGTTTTGTTTTATTATTCTTCACATAACCGCCATGCAGGGATTGATTAGTGCATAAGCATGATGTATTCATTACGGCACGATATGCATTTTGATTTAGTCTAGAATTTTGTGCATGAAACAATGTTCAGTGTTAAATACTGTTAAATATCAAACATATTTTAAAGTATATGCTGATTTCAAGAGGACAAGGTCTACAATTAGTTGATGGTTTTGCAAACCGAGTACAACGTCAAAAAGCTATTTGTGATAAGGCGTATAGATTTTAGGAAGCCAGGTCTGAAAACGAGTGTTAAAAAGGACATATGAAACAGGCTCGCGAATTGGAGAATCGTGCAGCACACCCCTATATATACGAATGCCGAGGATTACGCCCCCCTCGCTACCAGTGGGAAAATGAGTGAGTTTAGATTTGTTACTGAATGTTCCTATGGCTGCCTAGTTTTTTTGGACTAAAACTTCATTGTGGAGCAACCGCCGAGCGTCGTTTAGACTGCAAAGGTCTCATAATCTTTCTATTTTGTAAATTCCCATGGTACCAAATAACGCACGTGTGGCAATGGCTTCAGCGACGGTTTTGTAATCTTGTGTCCATAACCCTAATTAAATTCGTAACTGGCTCGAGTAATAACTATTGGTCATACCGTTATCAATCAGAATCAAGATCAGCTTTCGGAAATATATCACTCGGTATAATTTCCATATCCCGTCTCGCTCATTTTTTTTTTTTACTCATATTTAGCCTTTAATAAAATAACCAAGTAGACTACACTCAATTTCTACAAATGCTGCGTTTTTTTTGTTAAAATTTTGGGAGGTTCATTTAGCACGATGGGAGAGCAAAATCTGCTTGCCTTGAAGCGAAATTTAACGCAAGCTCCACCGTCTCCATGGTCAAACTATTACAACGAGTTGCCAGACTTTGAGTACTACCTATAAAATCGTGCTTTGATGTTGGTGTGTGTGGGAATTTGAAAATTCAGTCATTGCTTTAAGGTGTCGTTGGGCTATTAAAGCTGATTTTTCTTAAAGCATTTTAACAAATGTTCCTTAAAGAACGGATTGATTGAACCGTAATTATTATTTTGGTACAGATAAATAATAGCAGCAAAGTATTTTCACATTATGGTTCTGGGGCTGGTATACATCTTACTCAAAAATTAGGAACACGTATAAAAACACTTTCGCATCAGAATACAGCATCCTTCTATTGATCCCAAGATGTACCCGAATACTAGAACTAGATCTACTCGCTCGTGATTGCCAGAGAAAAGTTTGTGTTTTCGTATTTAGTTGCTTGCCCAAAAAGCGAACGTCACGTGACATGTGATCTTCATGATTTTACTTTCGTAACAACAACGTACAACAGAGATACAAGGGAAGAAACAAAGAAAGATAAAGGAAAATCAAGTGGAGACTGAGGCAGTTGGTGTAGCTTTTTGGCCAGACCTAACTCAATACGTGACATAGGTGTTTCGTCACAATGCGTCTGTCAAAAACAGTTGATAGCTTTCAGGGAAGGTTGAACAGCAATGTGCAAAGTATCATGTCGTGTATGGTAAGGGAACTCATTTAGAATAAACCGTCGAACTACAGGCGACCTAAGCCTGGTATTTGCACGATCGGTTTAATCAGCTGAGTTGATTAAATAATTTCGCCGCTGTAGAAGGATTGAGAAGCTGTGGTTTATATATCAGATGCTTTAATGAAACACAATGCTTTTTGATCATTTCGATGAAATTTTCAGCCAGAGGTGACGTGAACTAATAACGTAGCAAAAAACGAAGTGGAACTGGGTGTGTCACTAGATGGTGATGTAGCTTGGGTGAAAAACGGTCAGAGGTTAAGTCAGTTTGTCTAGTTTGAAAGGGTGACTCTCCCTGGGCGATAAACAAGTTAGGTTTGACTCTCCCATTTATGACAATTTGCCAAAAAAAAAAATGTGAGAATAAATCGAGATAATGATCGAGACTACATTTTGCACGTCGCAACGTAAGCGAGAAGACTAGCCTCTGCTCAAAGGGTAAAGATAATGTGAAGTAATATTTCGAACAAGACACGCACTGTTTCATCCAATATCCAAGCACTGAGAAGTGGGAACACAGACCTACTTTTGTACTCAACTGAGTGGCTATTTTTATGCTAGAGACGATAAAGCCTTCATAAGACGACTATAACATCTGTTGTAAAAACGGTAAATAAGACAGACGGATTTAACGTCTGACGACATTAACGTCTTCTGTTAAGTGCGTTGTTTAGATACACTCATTAACAAACGACTTTAACGTCTCAGGCTTTAAATAGGCCTAGCCTATAAACTGGACGGCGTAAACTGGGACGCATTTATATGCCCAAACAGTCCGAAAACGACTGGGAAGAGTCTACTCAGTGTTTTGTTCTTTTCAGAAAACTCTGTTTTGTTCAATGTGTACCTCTACTTTTATGCGTCCCGGTCTTACACCAGACGACTTTAACGTCTCCAGCATAAAAACGACCAGTTACGATAACTTGTTCTCCTTTCTTGCCTCTTTATACAATATTTTACTCACTGGCAGTGAATTAAGTTAACCCAGGGTCATAAAGCGAGAATAAGAGAAGAAGCAGCAATTTCTTTTGTTTTTCAGTGACTCGTCTTAAGTTTTTTAACTATACAGTAATTGTTTAATTTCTATCTAACGTAACGCGTTTTTTATTCTCACTGGACGAAAGCTTTCCATCTTATGGATATGCCGTAAATTCAGATTTAGCATCCTTCTTCGCTGCTCAGTGAACTCAACTCCAGCCCTTTAAAACGGACCCGTGAAGTTCAAATCTTGCAAGACAGGCAGAGGTGGAAGCCCGAGCTTCTCTCATATCGCCAGCTTTAGCTAAGAGAAAATTATCGAAGAAACGACCATATTTAATTAATGCTGAGGGACAGTTGACAGCATTTTAGCGCCTTGCAAGTCAAAAAAGCAAAACGCAAAGAAAGGACAAGGGCGGCTATAAATTAGAACATTTAGATTGGAACTTATTACGTATGGAATGTTTTGACTCTGAGAAGTACGTAGTGTAGTACCAAGTAAACACTGATTTTGAATGAAGGGTTTAGCTTCCAAAAACAGAAACTGTGGTGTTGCGGTGGTGGGGAGTGAAATGCAATAAAATTGGTTTTATCAACTGAGTTGATAAAGTAGTTTTGCCTCTGTAGAGGGATTGAGAAGCTGTGGTTTATATATCAGATGCTCTTTTCATTAATATGTTTGCTCCGAAATGGGTACGCGGGCCCCATAATTTAGCACGTTTTCCCTCCTGGGACCCTTGCATTACCCCTGGGTATTGAGCGTGGTATTTAAATGCTTTGCCAACATCAGGATCACTGATCAGATCGCTTTTCTACGCGTTCATGCCCCGAGAGGGCATATATACTTGCGTTTTTTGTTTTGTGCCGTTCCGGTTTTCGTCGCTGAGCATGGCCTAGGCTCCTGTCCCTATCCTTCCTTATGTTCTGAATGCCGTTCGTCCGGCTGCGATACCTCCTTCGAGTTACCTTTTATAGCGTGAGTCGCTTTCAGACTGGATTTCATGGCGGGTATCATTCTCCATTTCATTTTCATAGCGTGTGTCGCTTCGGGTTGTTTCATAGCGTACGTCGCTTTCAGTTGTTATGGCATGTGTCGCCTTCACGTTGGTTTTTTTCGGCGTGTGTCGCCTTCCAGTTAGCTATTTCGGTCGGGAGTCGCTTTCACTAGTTTCATGGTGTCTTTCGTATTTTGCTCTCCATTTTGTGTTTATAGCGTGTGTCGTTTATAAGTTGTTTTCATGGAGTGTGTCGCCTTCGGGTTGTTTTTTTCGGCGTGTGTCGCCTTTACGTTGTTTTCACGGCGTGTGTCGCCTTCCAGGAAGTTAACCATTTCTAGCGTGTGTCGCTTATAAGTTGTTTTCATGGCGTGTGTCGTCACGCCTTCAGGTTGTTTTCATGGCGTGTGTCGCCTTCAAGTTATTTTCATGGCGTGTGTCGCCTTAAGGTTAGCGGCATTTCTAGGCTTTAGACGTCTTCAGACTAGTTTTTATAACGTGCTTTGCCCTCACTTTTTATTTTCGTCGCGGGTGTCGCTCTTAGGTTTCCTCAGCCTTTATAGCGCGTATTCCTTTCAGGCTGGTTTGTTTATGGTATTTTCTGCTCCTAAGTTAGTTTTCGTAGTGTGTGTCACTTTCTGTCTAGTATTTGGCATCTTCTGCTCTTATTTATTCAGTATGTCGCTCCTCCCTTTTGGGATCGTTTTTCATGGTGTGTTGCTTCTTTTGTCCTCCTGTGCGGCGCGTCATTTTGGTCTTGCATTTCACATTTTCTATACTTTGCGGTCCGTGTTTTTTCTGTATGCGTGCTCCTTCGCATATCCTGTAGTTTGTCGCGTTTTTCGTTCACGTTCGTTGTTGCTTACGTTTCCTTTTCCGCAACTAGTTCCAGTTTTCGGAAATTTTATTCTCTATTTCTTTGTTTGTTCTTCAATGTTATAGAAGTTAAAACAGTAGGAGAATTTTCATTGATATGCTGCACCTCTATGGGACACGCGGGGAATACTAAGGTATGGGCGAAAATAACTTCTACCCGAGCGCCGAATGCCGCCACTAAGCCAACAACCTTAGAAAAATCGTCATATTCTCCCCAATCTCAGTGATATGGCCAAACACACCACACGAAAAAACAACCTGGCGGCAGGTACAAGAGTGTAAAGGAGTTTATCTTCCCACAAACTACTGCAGAGACTTAGAAATACCGTCTTGTGGCTAAGCATATTTTCTTGAAAAGAAGCAAGTGTAACCTTCTTATCTAGGAGCATCAAAAACATAGTGTAAGGAAAATCTATGATATACCACAGAAAAATCGACGTTTGCGTGGGAACAAGGGTCGACTCCCCAAAGCCAAAGAAATGGCCGAGACCGATGAGGGAGACGGGAGCTGACCGGCCCAACTGGAGGGCTCCCCTTCCAGTTACACCAGGAATGATCAGCTCTCACGGAATCTCGCGCGTTTTAACTGAAGTTTAAACAGTGCCTAACAGCGAAATAATTGGAAATAGATTACCACGAAGGCAACGCACATACACCCCATGTGATAGTTCTAAACCGAAACTGGAAAAAAGAAATAAAAGGGGAAAAGGGGAAAAGGGGACCCACCAACCAGGCTGATCCAGGAACCGTTACAGACAGAGTATCGGGTAGAAGACCCGCCCCAGATTGACCGGACTGATAGCAGGAGCAGAAGACCGAGAGCCATGAAATAACAACACATTTCTCGAAGCGAGTAAAACAACACTCAAGAAAAAACCAACCAAAACAAAGCGATGGGCCGATTTGCGTGACACGAGGTATAGTCGACATGAACCTCCATAAATAACTATAAGCCCATAAAACTAACAACAAATGGCAACGCCGAATAAATCGGCCGTCGATAAAACCAGGAACATGGAACATCCCGGAACATTCCGGAACATTCCGGAACATCCCGGAACATGAAAAAATTAAAATATTTTTTTAATGAAAAAATGATTAATTAACTAAATAATAATAATAATAATAATAATAATAATAATAATAATAATAAATAAAAGGAACAATAGATAGAAAACAATTTTTGCAAAAATTTATAATAACAAAATAAATAACATAACATAACATAAAAACGAAAAATAAAGAAACAAACCAAGAAAGAAAGAAAAAGAAACTGGTATCATCTCCGAGTATGAGAAAACAATATTTTGTTGCAATGAATTTTTTGCAGTGGGCGAGTAGGGGTCCATTCAAATGACAGTCCCCAGTCATACTACTCACCCTGGTCACCCTAATGAGTGAAGGCTTGCTTCTTAATTCAAAATATATTAAAATGGGTCGAGAGGAGAGGGTTTTCAGGCTTTCGGCACACAGCCACCTCTTGTAAAGGTTTGCCATGTGGTTTAACGGTTATCCATTTACGGCTTTGCGACCGAAAGAAGAGCTTAGGGGGTTGGCGCTTTGGACTTGGATAATTAAATTAAAGATTCAGATTCACCGTGAATAGTTGCAGTGGAAGTGGTAGCGCAGCGGTAGTTTCTAACTGTTATCAGTTAGCCTGAATTTTAGCCGTCTCCCCGCAAACTCCTCCTGCGACTAGAGGAGACGTCTGAAATATCATGTTGACTTTAAACAGTATAGAAACTACTACGAATGTGAGTATTGTCCACTAAAATCCAAAGACAGGAGCCCCTATACTCTTCTTAAGTTCACAGAGCCGCCTAGTCTGTAAGTAATTCATGTTCAAAGAAAGCAAAGCACCTCAAGTAAGCAAATGTCGGTTATAAATAAGGAGACTATATGTTGGCTTGAAATGAGCTACTTACCGACTTGGCTTGACATGAAATACTGCACCGACATTTCAGACCATTGCAGAACCGTAAATGGATAACCGCCAAATAATCAACTCACGGCAAACAATTACAAGAGGTAACTGTGTGAGGAAAGCTTAAAAACCTCCCCTCTTCGCGACCCATTTTAATATATTTTGAATTTAGAAGCAAACCTTCACTCGTTACTGTCATTTGCATGAACCCTCACTCGCCCAACAAATTTTAATTTGTTGCGACAAAATATTGTTTTCTCATACTCACAGAGGATATCAGTTTCTTTTTCTTGATTAATTGATTATTTTTCGTTTTTCTTTTGTTATTTTACGTTATTATTAATTTTTACAAAAATTATTTTATTATTATTATTTTATTATATTTTTTTTCATGAAAATTATTTTTATTTTTTCATGTTTCGGGATGTTCCGGCATGTTCCGGAATGTTCCGTGTTCCGGGTTTTATCGACGGCCGAATAAATCTGGAACGTAGAAAACAGCCCAGGCAGCTAAGCCATAGAACCGCGGATGACTAATTCCAAATAACAGGATGAAAGCGGCCGTCTTCCGTTTAAGAGCCGCCAAGTGTGTCATCGCGCACTGATATTTGTAAACAAAACAGAACAGAGATGCCATTATCATGGATTCTAAATTCGAACCAGAAAATCGATGATAAAAGCACGTGCCGTGCGTACTGGCAATGGAAGCTGAACACTTTAACATCGCTTAAAAACGCCAAGAGAATAAGAGACGAGAAAACAAAAGGGCCTCATAATTTAGAAAGTTTTCCCTCCTGGGACCCTTGCATTACCCCTGGGTATTGAGCGTGGTATTAAATGCTTTGCCAACATTAGGATCACTGATCAGATCGCTTTTCTATGTGTTCATGCCCCGAGAGGGCATATATACTTGCGTTTTTTGCCCCCCCCCCCCCCCTCCTCCCCTCAGCGACGAAAACCCGGTTATGCTGCACTTCTTCACATACGCGGAAATTATTTTCTCCCATATCTTAGTATTCGCCGCGTGTGCCATAGAGGTGCAGCATATCAATGAAAATTCTCCTACTATTTTGAAACACAATGCTGTTTGATCCACCAGATGCTATTTTTAAAGACAATGATGTTTGATCCTTTCGATCAAATTTTCAGCCAGAGGTGACGTAAACAAAAAACTTAGCCAAAAACAAAGTGGAACTGGGTGTGCCACTAAATGGTGAGATAGACTGGATGAAAAAGGGAGCGAGGTAGTCAGTTTGTCTAAAAGAAAAGCCAACTCTCCCCGGGCGATAAAAAAATTAGGTTTGACTCTCCCCCGACCCTCCCTTCTAAAGCCCCACTCTCCGTTCCTCGTACCAAAAAGGGTACCTTTCCTGAAAAAAAAAAATTCGGTCGGCGCTATTTTTTCAAAAAAGCGGAACGTACTTCTGCTTCTCGTTTTGTCACCTCCTAACGTATTCATGCAGTTTCGTCGCCTTTCTCGATCCGTCGTTGTTGTCCCTTCCTTTGAGGTTGTTTTTGGTTTCAAAATTGCCTGTATTCTCTTGACCTAGCCAGAAAATCCCAGGGAAAAATTTGTTCGCGTTCATTTGCACCAAAATTCTCGAGAATATTAAAAAAAGTAGTCACTTCACATCTGATCTATTTTTATTTAAGTACCTTAGTTCATAGCAAAAACAACAATAGCGAATAAAGAATACAAAAAGAGGCAAAAATATTTAAAAAGTCAAGTGAAAAAGCGGTTGTCGTAGTCCACGGGGTAGTCTCTTTGCCAGATCAAATTGTACACATAAGATAAGCGTGTCCGTAGTCCCAATGCAAGTGTGAAAAAGAAACGTTAGATTTTACGCCATATAGCATTTCGAAGTCGAGGGTGCGTGTTTGTGATGGTGGTGGTGGAAGGGGGGATATTAATTAATAGAAGACACAATATGGGCTTCCTCCAAAGGAGGAATGGCGTCGATCGTAAAAGATGCCAAGTGTCTCTTTTTTCGGGTCATAAAAGACACCCTCGATGTTGTTGTAAAGTATTGATACCACTAAAGAAATTATAGTAATAATATCGTAGGTGACGAATTACTCCTTAATTTTGGCGCGAAATTTCAGCGTTAATTTGTAATTTCAGATGTGAAATTACAAAATTGCCATGGCAACCCTTCCGTACGTCTCAGTGTCAAGATGGCGACGAAGTTTTAAAATGCCGTGAATGAAGATGTCAGGGCACAAAAAGGCGCTTTAGAAAACCTGAAAACACAAGAGAACATCAAGAAGGATTCTAACAGGTATTTTGCCGAATAAGTCTGAAAAATTCTGAACTTTATAAGCCAAATTTAAGGTCTAGACATTTGAGAGAGTGGAGTTCTCGATCGATACGATCCAGGATAAACATGACAAAAATCAAGATTGCTAACGTAATTCGTCACCGATGATATTAACAGGTAATCAAATGGTATACTCGTGAAATTAGGGAATAATTTCAGGTCAGTAGTTCATGTATGACCCCATGAAATGTCCTGAGACACCAGTGCCATGTTGGGCCTCTAGGCACAGAAGTTAACAAGCGTAGTAAGTGTAGTAAGTGTAGTAGCTGTAGTAACCGTAGTAAGTGTAGTAATTTCACATGCGTTTTGTCCAAATCCTAATAATTTCTCTCGCCTAAAGGCTCGGGAAATTATTAGGATTTGGACAAAACGTGCGTGAGATTATTCCCTAATTTCACTCGTCACCATTTGATTACACATACTTATTAGTATTAAGGGACAGGCATTCTAGAGGGTGCATGAGTCAGGCTAAGGAGAATATGTTCAAGACCCGTTATAGCAAAGTATGATTAATAAACGTCCTTAAATTATTCTGAAGAGTAGGCGTTGTTTTGGGATCTCTGCTCATTTTGGAGTATGCTTACCGCTCATGTTGGAGGCGTGGTCAATCTGGTTTATAAATTGGCACCAGCGACATAGGTAAACCTACCATGGACTAGCATTCTCCCCCTGGAGATTTGGGGGGGGGGGGGGAGGTACTGCATGCTACAGAAACCGCATTAAGCTCAACCCGTTTAAGCCTAGGTGCATATGCATAGCTTTGGAGCGCCTTTACCTACTCAGTAGCCTTTGACGTTGCGAGTGCAGGTTGTATTTTTGCCGTAGGGAAAGTGAATAAAAACGAGTTCTCTTGCAAGACTTTGAGTCGTTATTTTGCATTTGAGATAATATCAAGCTTGAAATGAAAGAGAAATTAATTATATGATTTGCTAAATCAGAAACCTAGAACACCAAAAAAGTGACAATAAACTGCAACTCAACTAGGATAGAAGAAATTAACATGATCCACTACTGCAAAGGCTAAGAGGAAATCTGTGTATTAGAAAATTAACGAATTCCTTAGAACAAAGCACGATGAGATTCATCGCATTTTCCCCTTCCCCAAACAAAAAAAAATTGCCAACGCGCTTTTTAACCATGTTGTTTTGTTGCCGTTGTCTTTCTCTTTTAGCCTGCGTAGCAGGCTTCAAAAGTGGTAGGGGATTTGGAGGAAGAGGAAAAGGGAGGGGGACTGTGGAGAGAGGATAAGGGACGCACGCCTGATATAAGGTCCAATAAGAACCCCTTTTGTTCTAGACTGCTTGCAGTCGGCCTTTTCTCTTAAAAGCCGTCTAGTTCTTATCTCTGCCAGGACAATAGGCCATTTCCGAGTTCCAAAAAATCTCACTTTCAAAACGAGGCTAAGTGCGAAACCTTTGTTGTGAAAATGAGTTTTTTTTGCATCATAATTAAAAATCATTTTCATATCAATGGCTTCGCACTTAGCCTCGCTTTGAAAGTGAGATTTTTTGGAACTCGGAAATGGCCTATTGCAAACCACAACGTTAAATAAATTCTAAAAAAAGGTCCGCAAATACGTTGCATTCCTCACGGGACGTGAGGACTGGCTCGATGTAAATCGACCTGCGAAGAACCACGCTGGTTCTGATAAAAGTTTTGAGAATGTAACCCTATGCCTTGATCAACTACCGCTTAAAATTCGATTCACAAAAGAAAAGAGAACACTGAAAACCCTGGTTCTGAGTCGAGAAGCGAACACGCTACCTCAATGTAAATCGAGCTGCAAAGAACAAGCTGGTTCTGACAAAAATTTGAGCGTAAAACCCTATTCCTTGATCAGCTGCTGTTTTAAACGCAATTTGTAAAGCAAACCTTGGAGCACTAATTGCCCTTTCAAAATAGAAATCGTATTAGAGCTTGCTCACCCATTAGGTCCTCTCGAACAAACAACGAATAGCTGCATACTGATCACCCAATTTCGGACCACGAGTTGTAAATACAAGGCCATGACGTCACTACCCAAATATGGGGTCTTACTTACACCCAAATATGGTCAAAAATGCAAATTTTAGAGGTACGCAGAATTTGAGTTTTTGCCTACATTGCGCGGCGTTATAATTCTACCGCCGAGGCAACCTCGCTTCTTAGCTCGGTTGCCTCGTTGGCAACTAGGTCTACTCGCTCGTGATTGCCAGGGGAAAGTTTTTTATTTTCGTATTTACTCGCTTGCCTAAAAAGCGATTATCACGTGACATGTGATCTTTACTTCTTAACAACAACGGACAACGGAGATACAAGGGAAGAAACAAAGAACGATAAAAGAAAATCAAGTGGAGAAACAGTTGGTGCAGCTTTTTTTCAGACCAAACTTAATAAGTGAGATAAGCGTTTCGTCACAATGCGTGTGTCAAAAACAAAAGATAGCTTTCAGGGGAGTTTGGACAGCAATGTGCATCAAAGCATCTATAATGTCGCGTATGCTACTGCGATTGTCGCAGTCTCTTTGCCAGATCAAATTGTACACGTGAGATAAGCGTGTCCGTAGTCACAATGCACGTGTGGAAAAGAAACGCTAGATTTTACGTCATATAGCATTTCGAAGTCGAGGGTGCGTGTTTTGTGGTGGTGGTTGTGGGAGGGGGGAAAATAACTAGAAGACACAATATGGCCTTCCTCTAAAGGAATAAAGATGCTAAGCGTCTGTTATCGGTCTTTCGGGTCATAAAAGACACCCTCAATGTTATTGTAAAGTATTGATACCATAAAAGAGATTATAGTAATCATTAGTATGAAGAAAAAGCCATTCTAGGGGGTGTATGAGTCACGCTACGGAGAATATGTTCCACACCGTTATAGCAAAGGATAATTAATTAACGTCCTTAAGTTATTCTGAAGAGTAGGCGTCGTCTTGGCACCTCTTTGCTCATTTTGGAGTATACTTACAGCTCATGTTGAAAAACCGTGGTCACTCGGGTTTATAAATTGGTACCAGCGACATACGTAAACCTACCATAGACTAACATTCTCCCCACGGGGATTGTGGGGAAGGTACTGCATGCTGCAAAAACCGCATTAAGCTCAACCCGTTTAAGCCTAGGTGCATATGCATAGCCTTGTGCGCCTTTACCTACTCAGTAGCCTTTAACGTTGCGAGTGAAAGTTGTATTTTTGTCGTTCTTTGATATTTTTGTCGTTCTTTGATATTGAATGAAAACGAGTTCTCTTGCAAGATTCTGAGTCGTTATTTTGCATTTAAAATAATATTAAGCTTGAAATTAAAGAGAAATTAATTATATGATTTGCTATTCCTAAATCAGAGACCTAAAACACCAAAGAGGTGACAATAAACTGCAAACTAGGATAGATGAGATTAACACGATTCTCTACTGCCAAGGCTTAGAGGAAATTTTTGTATTAGAAAATTAACGAATTCCTTAGAACATAGCACGATGAGATTCATCGCATTGTCCCTCCCCCCCCCCCCTCAAAAAAAATTGTTGCCATTGTCTTTCTCTTTTAGCCTGCATAGAAGGCGTCGAAAGCGGTAGGGGATTTCGAGGAGGAGGAAAAGGGAGGGCGACCGGGGAGAGAGGGTAAGGGACACCTGATATAAGAACCCCCTTTTGTTTATTTCTGCTGAAGCTGGCGTCGGCAAATTCCTGATTGGCAGAACCATAATGGGTAACTTTAGTTATTGACGTGTATTAGTAAGAAGCAACCATGATCCAGGCATCAAAGTGATTGTTATGCTTTGGAAGATCTAAATCAAGTAAGTTACTCCAGTCATGTAGGAACTTCACGTTGCAATCCGAACTAGGACAAACTGTTATAGCTTGTTTAGCAGGCAGAAATGCTCAGGAGGTTTCCTATTCTTGATTTGTCCATACACCGAGCGGCGATTCAAGGCGATTTTTGTCAGGCATCTGCAAGCCGATCGGCACAAGAGCACCGGTTATAATATTTGAGAAGCTGTACGCACGTCTGTTCCGCAAAATCATTACCGCTTTGAATGAACTTCTAAATGGTTGTAAAGATAAAACTGAAGTTTCGGTCGGTTAACACTATCCGTTGAACTTTTAAAAAGATGTTTATAATTCTCCTTTCATAAATTGTCCCGTCTCAGGCTGGCGACAGTTCTGGTTTTTGCGACCATTGTACATATGATGAGGCAAGATCAAAGGTTTTGTGTTAGTATTCACACGAAACTACATGATCATTGTTTGTCGTGTTTGCTGAGGGATCCAGAACAGTAAAAATGAACCAAGTATATGGCCTCGCTCTCCGTGAGTCAGTCCGTAGCTCAAGTGGATAGAGCGCCCGCCCGGTGTTTGGGAGGTCATGGGTTCGAATCCTGTCGGGGACTCAGATTTTTTCTTTGTCCCACGCTCGTGACATGCTAAATATTTTATTTTCACATCTGTTTCACCGAGCTTAAAAATTTACTTTATGTCATTCTTTCATCAAAAATGTTTTGCTCGTTCTGGTAAAAAAAGTAATATTCAGTTTGGACCATGCTAGGAAGCCCCCCCTAGATACTTGTGAATGGTCATGTATTGACAGCTGGCATGTCGTCATCGGATTAGTATGGAAATTTGTGGGCGCAATACAAAAACACTGGCTCTTATAGCAGGCTCTCCCTTCCCTTTTCGCACTTTTCTCCTCTCCCCCTCCCCCTCCCCTTTTTGCGCCTGCCACGCTGGCTATTCTCTTTAGCGTTGCATTGTTGTTTGCTTCGATTTTGTCTTGTTTTCTCTTGCCCTGTCTCCTTCAAGACAAACAGTTTTTACATAAATTACAAAATGTCAACATTCGAAAAGCACATGGTCCTGACAATATTACATCAAGAGAGATGAAAATGGTCTATTCAGGGTTTAGTCACTGCATTGCCAACATCAGCAGAATGAGTTTAAGAGAGACCACATATCCTAGTAAATGGAAGGTCGGCAAAGTTGGTAAAAGAGAAGTTTGCGCAAACTACCGACCTCTGACATTGCAAAGTATTCCCAGCAAAATATCACAATCGGTTATATGTTAATCTTTAGACCCACACTTGAGATGTGTTTTGCAACAGAACCAGTGGGGTTACAGAAAGGGTCTATCATCTGAATCATTGGTATTATACTTTGCAGAGATGTAAAAGCTATCCATAGACAATGGCAAAGTAATTGGAGCAATCTTTATTGATTTCAGAAAAGCCTTAGTGATTCCGTAGACCATAACATCCTAGGCTATAAGTTGCTAGCCTACGGCATAACCGGTAGTCTTTTGGAGTGGTTACTAAGCTATTTAACAAATCACCATCAGTTTGTAGAAATCAGTGGTACCAAGTCAGACCTTCGTAAAGTTGAATATGGGGTTCCTCGAGGTTTCCTTGTTGGTCCCAGACTCTTTCAATTTACATCTGATTAATTTTTTCAAAGCACCTTCATAACAAGAACAACAATAACGGGTAAAGATTACAAACAAAAAGAGGCAAACTAAAATATAAAAAAGTCAAGTGGAAAAGCGGTTGTCATAGTCTCTTTTCCAGATCAAATTGTACACGTGAGATAAGGGTGTCCGTAGTCACAATGCACGTGTGAAAAAGAAACGCTAGAATTTACGCCATATAGCATTTCGAAGTCGAGGGTGCGTTTTTGTGGTGGTGGTGGGAGGGGGGAATATTAACAAAAGACACAATATGGGCTTCCTCTAAAGGAAAAAGTGGCTTCGTAAAAGATGCCAAGAATCTCTTATCGGTCTTGCGGGTCATAAAAGACACCCTCAATGTTGTTTTAAAGTAATAATACCATAAAAGGGATTATTGTAATCCTTAGTATGAAGGAAGGGAAAGGCATTTTGAAGGTACATGAATCGGTCTACGGAAAATATGTAATGACCCGTTATAGCAAAGTATAATTAGTCATAATTAATAAACGTCCTAATTAAGTTATTCTAAAGAGTAGGCGTGGTCTTGTGACCTCTTTGCTCATTTTGGAGTATACTTACCGCTCATGTTGGAGGCGTGGTCACTCGGGTTTATAAGTTGGCACCAGCGACAGAGGTAAACCTGCCATGGACTAACATTCTCCTCATGGGGATTGAAAGAAGTGGGGGGAGGGTACTGCATGCTACAGTCGAAACGGCATTAATTAGTTCAACCCGTTTATGCCTAGGTGTATAAACTAGTAGCCTTAGTGCGCCTTTACCTACTCAGTAGCTTTTGACGTCGCGAGTGAAGGTTTTATTTTTGCCCGTGGATTAAAAAAGAGTTCTCTTGCAAGATTTTGAGTCGTTATTTTGTATTTAAAATAATGTTAAGCTTAAAATGAAAGAGAAGTTAATTATATGATTTGCTAAATAAGAAACCTAAAACACCAAAAAGGTGAAATAAACTGCAAACTAGGATATAAGAGATTAAAATGATCCACTACTGCCAAGGCTAAGAGGAAATTTGTGTATTACAAAATTAACGAATTCCTTAGAACATAGTACGATGAGATACATCGCATTATCCCCTTCCCCAAACCAAAAAAAAGTCCAACGTGCCTTTTAACCGTGTTGTTTTGTTGCCGTTCTGTTGCCGTTGTCTTGGCAAGTAATTCATGGTGGTCTCCATATCTTTTTGTTTTAGTCTGCGTAGCAGGCGCGAAAGTGGTTAAAGGGGATTGGGAAGAAGAGGAAAAGGAAGGGGATTGGGGAGAGAGGGTAGGGCACAAGGGCACAACTGTCTAAACCCCTGACCCCTTTGGTCGAGCGGGGAACTAGGGAAAGGGAAAAGCGAAAATAGAAAGTGTCGGTATCCACTGGGTGTCCTTAAAGCGGGTTTTTGCTCAGTAATGCAGACTGGGCCATTTATTAAGCACTCTTAGATACTGAGTTAATTTCCACTTTCGGGCTATCTTCAAGAAATTTTTAACCTATATTGTACTAAAAGAAAAATATATGTGAGCTGCTACTTCACATTTGAATACCTAGTCTGAAATGACGACGATTAACCGATTATAATACAGGTATTATAGACAGGCTGTACCAGACGATAGAAAAAAAGGGACTGGTATCCACTGAGTGTCTACTCAAAAGTACCATATTATTATTGTGAGAGTGGAGGCTATGGAATTTATACAAACCAGTATGACCACCGTAGTTGTAAATATTAATAGTGGTTTCCATCAGTACTAATTCCTTAGCTAAATGTTCAACATAGGTGGACTTCTGAAAAGTGTCCAAATTTTGACAACCTGTGAGAGTTCCAGTGTAACAGTCGTTAGCAACATCAATTAGATTGAAGTTGCGGGAGTCTTCCTTGTATACTGACACTAGTCTTTTTTGCGTCATGGTAGACCTAAGGTAGTTGTTGATTCTTCTTAAGGCACTAGTAAACGACCTTTCGCTCAAAGCATTTGTGGCAGGCATAACTAATATAAGTTTCACTAAACCTGTTGCAGTCTCTCTGAATGAAGCAGGTTCATTTCCATTAAGAAATTCTATTATGGATGACACAGAGGCTATGGAACTTTCTTGAGCATGCATTTTCAAAATACAAGTAGTAAGCTCCGTTTCAAGACGTTCCCTGTTTATATCTGAACCATGTTGCAGGTTGATAATGGCTCACTTGAGAAGTCGCCTCCTTAAACTGTGTTGAGAAGCAAGTTTCCGAGATTCGTATAACAGGAGCGTAGTTTGAGATTTTGAAGGTGTACGCAAAGGAAAAAAGTTAGAAGTCCGAAGGCGCTCCAAAGCAGGGGGAATCACCGTCTGGGGGCATGCTCCCCCAGAAATTTTTAAATTTAGGCGCTCGGAAATGCCATTTCCTGTGTTATCCACAGGACATTTTAATAAATTTGAAAGAAAATGCAAAAGGTTAGAATAAATTTTACCCATCTCTAGTGTCGCCGTTAAGGTACAGTGTTTACGGGAAAAAGGTAAAACTGTGACGCCATCATGGAAATCACAAGCAAAGGGCGAGATAGCCTGTATGACAGCCGTCTCTCTTCGTCTCTCCTGCAAAACATCCCTAGTGATGAGGAGCGAGAAGAGGCGTACGTATTCGCTGGCTAAGGGCGACACGTTGACTCTTAAGACGGGCAAAAGACATGAATATAATGCGAAAAATTTATCAGTCACGCTGTTTAATGATAAAAATACTTGCAGGAAATCAGTGTGTATACAGTCGAGTCCCGATAACTCAAACCTTCAAGGGAAATCGGAAACAGTTCGAGTTATCGGGAGCTCGAACAAAATAGCCGGGAGTAAGGAAATGAACAGTTTTTACTGAACATGCAGTGAAAATGTTAAAAGATACTCCTAGATTATAAATCAGAACGTAACGTAACAACACATTTGCTTTTTGTTGTTGTTGTTGTTGCTTTTTTACCCACGAAGCACTTAGGAGTTCTTATGGACTCGTTTAAACGTGTCCGTGCGTTCCAGATCGAATTGGAATTTGAAAGTGTTGGTTTTTAAGGAGAGGGGAAAACCGGAGTACCCGGAGAAAAACTTCTTGGAACAAAGACGAAAACCAACAACAAACTCAACCCACATATGGCGTCGACGCTGGGATTTGAACCCGGACCACATTGGTGGGAGGCGAGTGCTCTCACCACCGCCCCACCCTTGCTCCCCACATACGGTCTAAATAGAGCATGCGTTTTACTGTTTTGAGACTGGTAAAGTTGTTTCACGTTAGATTTGTGACAAACAACATCCGCCTCCACTAATAAACTATTTGGTTACAACACGTCAATGCGAAATTCAAAATTCAATGTTTCGGACGCCAGTACACGGTTCCCCCCTCCCCCGCCACTTTTTAAAGGCTCAAAACATACTTCCAGTTATCGAGGGTAAAATTATATACAAATGATCTGAAGGAAACAAAAACTACTTCGAGTTAGCGGGAGGTTCGAGTTATCGAGGGTTCAAGTTACCGAAGGTAAAATTACAGTAAATGTATGACGGAAATCCAGGGAAAATCGATTTTGGTTCGAGTTAGCGCGAGGTTCGAGTTAGCGAGGGCTCGAGTTATCGGGAGTCAACTGTACATGTATATAAAAAAAAATATTCATTCCAGATGTGCGTATATGGACGCTACGCTCCTGGATTTTATAACCTGGTTGATCAATCTAGACTTCATCCCGTTCACTAGCAAGTCCAAGGCTTCAAAATATATACATCTGTTATAGTCTTGTTCAGTTCCAGGAAAATGTGCGTCAGATTGTCCTCCATCTATGTGCTTTTCTAGCATTACAGGGATTTAAACGGAGAGTTTTAAAGATTAGCCCTAAAAACATATTTTGTAAAATCGAAGGGGGAATTGCGTTGTGTTGTTAACTCAGTATTTTCGACGGCAAAGTGGTAGTCTTCTTTTTTTTCAATCTTCGCCCAAAACGTAAGGGGGGGGGGGGAACACGGGCCTACACGCCCCCACTCCTACTCCTACGGCCCTGGCGCGCCTTTAGCGCAAAATCATATACCGCCTTGAATGAACGTCTTAATGGTTTGTAAAGAGAGAGCTGAAGTTTCGGTCGGTTAACACTATCTAACTGTTGAGCCGAGTGTTGTGACCGATCTGGTCGGCAAATAATGGAAGATTACAACGGATTCAACCTTGGACGATGGCTTTATTTCGCCTACACGACTCGTGGTTCCTGATCCTATAGTCAGGCGTTACAATACCCCTACCGAGAGGGAGTCTGGGTCCTAATACACAACATCCCTCCCCATTTAGATAGAAAACAATAACATTTAGCAGAAGTAGAAACAAAATAATAATTGGTCCAATAAACATAAACATGGACTAGCAACAATGTCAACAATGTCTATGAGAATTCAGTGTCTCTAAAGTTTAAGTACAATAGTCTTTGAGATAGCTTGGGGCCACTCTGTGTCTCTGGGACCTCCTAAGTGGAACTTCAGGCTCAATAACATTTGGTTCCGGTATCACCACACTCTGCTGCGGGGTCAGTTTATCCTGCTGGTGGGGCTCCCCGGTCACCACCACATCCGGTGCACTTGGTGTATCATCATGTGTATCACCATTCTCTAGCAGTTTCTTTACATGAGATGTATTGCGGGAGTATTGGGCTCCTCCTGGAGATTGCACGATCAAGCTGTTCCCGTGCTTGTTTACCACCGTGTACGGGCTTGGTTCAAAACGGGTTGTGAGCTTATTTTTCCTCTCTTGTTGCACTAGCACTTGATCTCCAGGAAGTACCTCTGAGTACCTCGCATTCCTTTGCATGTCAGCGTACGCTTTGCTCTTACTCTTCTGTTCATTGTCCCTATCACGCACTTCTTGTTCGACATGTACATCTCTCAGCTCAGGAAGCTTGGTGCGTACTTTCCGTCCGAAGAGCAACTCGGCGGGGCTTACACCAGTCGTTGGGTGAGGTAAGCTTCTGTACGCTGCAAGATAAACATTCAGCTCTTTCTTCCAGTCCTTCTTTTGAGCATGTGCGATTTGGAGCCTTTTCAGAAGTGAGCTATTTTGGCGCTCAACTTCTCCATTTGCCTGGGGCCATTTTGCTGTTACTCTGTGGTGTCTGATTCCCTGCTGCTCCATGTACTCTGTAAACTCTGTTGCTACGAACTGTGGTCCATTGTCAGATGTCAAGCTCTCAGGTAGACCATGTCTTGCAAATATCTCTTCCAGACTCGAGATGACTTTAGAGGCAACTGTGGATCTCATGATGTCTATCTCGTAGTAGCGACTATAGTAGTCAACGACGACCAGAATGGACTCACCAGTGGGGAGTGGTCCGAGCAAATCAATTGCCAAATCTCTCCATGGTCCAGTCGGCAATGCTGTGCTCCTGATAGGCTCTGGTGGGCTGGGACGGCTGACTAACTGACATCCATAGCAGGTTTTACAGTGTTTTTCAGCATCCTTTTCCATCCCGGGCCACCACACTTTACTGCGCAACTTCTGTTTAGTTCCAACGATGCCCAGATGACCTTCGTGAGCGAGAGACAACACCCTGGGTCTGAGTTTCTTCGGGATAACGATTCTTGTTCCTCTTAGTATCAATTGTCCAATGCTGCACAGTTCACTACTACATGGGAGGTATTTCTTGTAAGCTAGCTGGTCCCACGGTTTTCCGTTTAGGCATTCCTTGACTGCACAGAGTTCTTCATCGATTGCTGAGGCTTCTTCCACTTCTCGTGTAGTCATAGCACAGGGGGTCGCATTTATGGCTACAAATCTGACATATTCCTCGGCTTCAGCTGAGTGACTGCTGCTGGTTTTTAGATTTCCCACTAGCCTTGAGAGGGGGTCAGCAATGTTGCTCGGCCCAGGCTCATACTTGACCTTGAATTTGTATGGCTGCATTCGTAACACCCATCTTTCAATGCGTGCGCAGGGTTTTGACCTTGGGCCGTAAATAACTTCCAGCGGCTTGTGATCCGTAACAAGATCAAATGGCACACCATACACATAGGGATGGAACTTTTCGCAGGCCCATACGAGCGCCAGGGCTTCTTTCTCTGTCTGCGAATATCTTCTCTCGGTGTCTGTCAGACTACGACTTGCATAGCAGATGACTCGCGGTCCATTCTTCTGCTTTTGGGTCAGTACCGCTCCCAGTCCAACAGGGCTGGCATCAGCAATCACTTGGGTTGGGGCATCTTTGTCGAAGTACCCCAAAGTCTCAGCACAGGTCAATCGCTCTTTTAGCTCCTGAAACGCCTTCTTCTGTTCACCTCCAAACACGAAAGGGGTCCCTGACTTTGTCAGGCGACGTAAGGGCTCAGATACCGTTGCCAGGTCGGGTATGAAGCGGCCACAGTAGTTTACAAGCCCAAGAAAACTTCGGGTTTCTGATACCGTTCGAGGTTCTCGTGCCTCTTTCACGGCTTTCACCTTTTCTTCTGTGCAACTGATCCCGTTCCCGGACAATACCATGCCAAAGAATGTGAGTTTATCCATGCTAAACTGGCACTTTTCTGCATTGAGGGTCAGTCCACGTTCCTTTAATCTCACAATTACTTTCTCCAACCGCAAATCGTGTTCTTTCTGGTCTCTACCATGTATGATGATGTCATCTGAAATGTTCTCTTGCCCTTCTATACCCGCAAGTGCCGTCTGGATCTCGTACTGGTACTGTTCAGAAGCAGAGTTAACACCAAACAATAGTCTCTTGTATCTGAACAGACCGCAGTGGGTAGCAAACGTAGTAATCTCTCGGGATTCTGGGGAAAGTTCAAGCTGGTGATATCCCCACTTAAGGTCAAGTTTGGAGAATACCTTGCTGCCACTTATGCTCTGAGTAATCTCATCAACAGTAGGGATCGGGTGTCTGGCTCTTCGTATTGCTTGGTTAGCCCTTCGCATGTCAATGCAAAGACGGATGTCACCCCCAGATTTTGGGACAACAACAATTGGGTTAACCCATGGTGTGGGCCCCTGTGCAGGTTCAATAATGTCTAGTTCAATGAGTTCTTTAATCTTTTCTTCCAACTTTGATCTCATGCTGAACGGAGTCCTCCGCATCGGCTGTGCTACTGGCGTCACATTGGGGTCGATGTGGAGCTGTACTGCTCTGTCTTTCAACTTTCCAACGCCGCTGAAAACATTTGGGTACTTCTGTTGCAGGATCCCACCAATGGTCTGTGGGTCTGCACTTACTGCAGCGATGCCAATCCCTATTTTCAGTACGCCTAGACTAGTTGCAGTGTCCTTCCCCAGAAGGGGGTCTCCTTCACCATTAATCACACAAAATTTGGCACTAGCAGTATTGCTTCCTGCAGAGACTTCACAGGAGAATGTTCCTATCACATCAAGTGGTGTCTGGGATGCGTAGGCATAGAGTTTCCTACTCGAGCGAGCTGATTCACACTTCACTTTGTTTTTCTTCAACCACTCCCATGTTTCCTTGTCAATGATGTTAGTGCTTGCTCCAGAATCTATGATCATGTTCAGCTTACAACCTCCAACGGTTACTTCAATCTTCTCATTCCTGTCTCCTACCGTAAAAGCATACCCCGGTTCCTCTTCTTCGTTGTGGCAACCAACCATATTTGCGGCACCTCCCTTGGGGTTCCTGTGGCCTTTGGTTTGTTTTTGCTTTTCTTCACCTTTCTGCTTGGTCCTGCACTGCTCTTGAAAATGTCCTTCCAGCCCACATCGATGGCAGAATTTACCTCTTGCTGGACAGTTAGAATCTCGACCGAAATGTCCGGTTTTACCACATCGGTAACAAGTTTTCTCACGGCCGGTTTTGGTATCTCGTGACTGATTTCTCTTGCCATGGCCTGTCTTTGTTCCCTCTATGCGGTTTACACTAGCTGAATTCTCTCCCTTTTCCTCTATGGTCATTGCAGCAAGCTGTGCGTCGACTTTTTCGCAGTTCTGGGCGATTTCAAGCGCTCTAGCTAAAGTGAGGCCTTGACGTTCTTCTAGGAGTTTTCGTTTTATGTACGTGCTGGTGCACTTGCAGAGGATTTCATCACGAATTTGGTTATCTGTATCTTCGCCATAGTCACAATCTTTCGATGCTCGTCGGAGTCTGGTTGCAAACTGTCGGATTGTTTCCCCTGGTGCTTGAATTAGCTGTCTGAAACAGTGTCTAGCATACGTAGTGTCGACTTTGGGAGCGAAGTATGCGTTCAGTGCATCGACCGCTTTCCGGTAATCTTTCACATCTCCCGTGTTCGGCAGGGTAAGGAAAATATCTTGAACATCGGGTCCCGCGAGATGGAGCATTAATGCACGTCTCCTCTGCCTGTTGTTCGCGTTGTCTTCATTTAGAATTAAGCCTTTGCCATCTGCAAATAGTTCGAAAGCTGTCAGCCACCGTTTCCATCGCAAGCCAAGCGTGTTTTGGTCCCCATGACAGTCGAATGTTTTGATATGGTTTCGTTCATTATCGTCCATGTTTCTCGCGAACTTTTCGTCTCGCTGACTTCTTGGGATCTTGTTTTACCCTCGTCGCCAATGTTGTGACCGATCTGGTCGGCAAATAATGGAAGATTACAACGGATTCAACCTTGGACGATGGCTTTATTTCGCCTACACGACTCGTGGTTCCTGATCCTATAGTCAGGCGTTACAATACCCCTACCGAGAGGGAGTCTGGGTCCTAATACACAACACCGAGCATTTTGAAAAATATTTATACTTCTCCTTTCATAAATTATTCCCCTCTCATGCTGGCGACTGTTCCGTTTTTTGCAACCACTGTGTTTGATGAGGCAAGACCAAAGGTTTTCTCTTGAATGTGTATTCTCACGAAACTGATCATTGTTTGTCGTGTTTGCTGCGGGAACCAGAACAGCAAAAACGTTTTTTTTTGCTCGTTCCGGTAAACAAAGTAATTCAGTTTGGACCATGCTGGGAAGCGTCCCCTATATACTTGTGATTGGTCATGTATTGACAGTTGCCGTCATCGGATTAGTATGGAAGTTGGTGGGCGGAATACAGAAACACCGGCTCTTTTTGCAAACTCTTCCTTCCCTTTTCCCCTTCGCGCTTAACCTCGTTTTGATACAGAGGCCCGAGGGAACTCGGAAATGACCTATTTACACCTCTTCCAAACCATCGCGCAGAATGTAGGGACATCAGTACTTATTCATAATCAGCGAGGCGGCAAATCTGAATGCGAGTTGGCTACGAAAAGCTGACAATGAGCTTGGTGGCGCTGATAAAACTTGCTTTCCTGCATTCTAAAAGCCGAGTTCTAAAAACCCTACGCGCGGCTTTTTGAAGAAGAATGGTGTACCTGCAATTTGAGACTAAAAACAAGAAGATTACACAAGAGTAAGTATTATCCCTTTGAACTTGAAAATACAGTAAAAACGGCCTTTTCGAGCCTTTGTAAGTACGGAGTCCATTTTCGAAAGAGAATTTCTGAAAGTTTACACTGCTTTTGAAAAATCTACGCGCGGGAAATGAAAGATGGACCTTTTCTCGAACAGACTCCATTTTAAATTTAAAAATCGGTTGAGTAGAATCACTATCCCTTCAATTTGAAAACTTCTGGAAGGAGTTGTGTTCTCAAATGGCCTGGGAAATTCGCGGATCTATCTGAGCTATTTGGGTTGCAAGATGGATTGTTTTACTTGTTTGCTGGTTATGATCAAGACTAACACTACGCGCAAGCCAACCACGTACACACGACGTTCTTACGTTAACCTGCCCCGCTGCAAACAAGGACCAGATGTAGTTAAGACAGATATTTAATTTGAAAAGCCCTTTTTTAACTAATTATGAATAACATGAGAACATAATATTATGGTAAGCTTCATACTAGTAATATGCTGAAAAAACCATACGCAATTGCTTCAATCTACCATACCAGATGTCTGATGGCCCCAAAAGCTAGAATACTAAATCTGAAATGCAACACTTTCCCGTTGTCCATGAATATCTGGACAAAACAGGCCAGACGGTTAGCCAGTGAATTTAAAAAAGATGATCATGAAAAGTAAGAGAGGCCATTGAGATCAAAGAGCGCAACAGAAGAAGCAGGCTATGATCTCCCTATGGTTTTTCAATAATATTACGCAGCTACACTAAGCAACAGAAGTGTACAATGTTAAACTACTGCCAAAACGTTATAAAAAATTTATTCTTTATAAATAAGCAAATAAGCGATGTGAATACTATAATGTTAAATATTAGGTATTGGTATTAAAAGTAAGGGTGTGCTACTAAATTTGGTTTTAAACATTCCTCAAAGTCTATTAATTTTGTTGTGTACAACACCATTCTATCAAGTTGTCTACTTTTTTTCATATTCCTTCCTGCATTGGAAAAACCAGGGCATCAGTGACCGCTTACGAGGGTATCTGTTGCTTTCAATGATTCCCTAGGAAAGACAAAAAATAATCCATGAAAATAAGGTAGGCACTCCTCCCAGCCAAAAACAAGTCCGGTCCAACAAAAATAATTATTGTCCGCAAAAAAATACAATCCCATCGGCTGCCATTTCCTACCAGCACAACCTTCTGTGTTAATGGTGAGTGGTCTCTTGAAGCTGTACAGTGATGCAGTCTAGAAGTGCATGTGTGTTACTGTTAACACTGTACTGTACTATCAGAGGAACTCCCCCATTTCAAAGTGGCACTACCCAGAAACATCAGATCTTCTCAAAATCTCTGAAGTAAATACTGACTGCATACATGAGCATACAGTCTGTAAAAGCCACACTGACAGTGAATAATAGTTTAATTATTAATGATTATCAACTTACATCTTCATTGTACAGCTGTTCAATCCATTGCACTAGGTCAGTGGTTTCAGTTGTGCATAAAAAACTTGTCCATAACTGTGCTTGTACTTTGCGTGCTATTTGTCTTCTGTGGCACTATAATCTTTAGCCTGAATTTCATCCGATTACTTCGAGTCATTATTACTCCCTCAGTAACGTCGTTGTTGAGAGGAGAAAACGACTCGAAGCAATCGGATGAATTTCAGGCTATATAATCTTGTAATCCGTATTTTAATTGCGGCTGTAAACAGAAAAAAAAAACATTTCACTTTCTTTGTGAAAGCCCAGTCTGTGTAGGATTTCCTTTCTGAGTATTCTCTAAAGACCTTTTGGATAGAAGGTGTGCATAAAATGTATACAGCTAACCAATAACAAAACTTGCCTTGCTTACCCTTTCCTTATAATCAATAATTATGGAGGTTTGTTCCAGCCGTTAGGTATTATAACTCGTACTGCTGTATGAACATTTATCTTCGCTGCTTGCAGCCTCTTTTTCCTGGTACTGCAGAAGACCAAGGAAAAGTGACCTCTGCTAGCAGGGGGACGATATTATCCACACACAGACAATTATCATCGCTCTGAATTTTTTTAAAATACAGATGTTCATGTAGTTATTTCATAGGGTCATGTAGTTTAGTTTAGGTCATGCTATCCTACAAAAGGTTCACAGTACTAAAGAAGAATATCCCTTTTAAGGATAGTTTGAACAACTCACAAACCATACCCTGTTAATTCTGCTCAACACTCCTATAAACCTTACCGACTGGAGTACCCCCCCACCCCAGGCCTACCTGTCTGCTAAAGCTATGAGAAAGTCTCTAACCCCGTAATGGTTGCTATAATTCTTTGATTTATAAAACCGAATAGAAATTTATTTACTTTGCTTTTTTAAGGGCTAGCAATTAGAAAGGTGATGGGGGGGGAGGGGGGGGGGGGGGCAAAAGCAGAAAAAAAAATTCCAGTAAAAGTTTTGAGAAATATTCAAAATCTGCCTTGCCATCAGCACAAAAAAAATCCCATCTCAAGCGAAGATGGAGAATTGCATTTAAAGAAACTGAGTAGAGTCATCACTCAGCAAAACCAAGAAATTGATTTGGTCAACCCAACTTGGAGGTAATAATCCAACTAGACCACAAAAAAGACCTTTGTCTTTTAAAACTTTCCCCCTTTGCCCATTATTGCCTACATGTACATATAAATGATATTAAAAAGCAGTATTGTATTAAGAGGGAGAAATGTATAATAAATGTTAACTTGTCTTAGCCATGATCACCACAAGTCACAGGACCTTTAAAGGGACAGGTTCATGGTTCACCGCATGCTCATTATTTTATCAAAATGCTGTTTTTCTGCCGGGACATGCTGTATTGTCTATGCAATAGATGCAAGCAATATGATCATGTCATATTATGTTGTTAAAGAACCAATCTGCACACTCCCCTGGTGGTCACTTGCATTTGATGAACTTAAATATTTGCAAATAGCTGTAAATTAATCAACCATGGAATAAAACCTTCGGGTCAACAATAATTCAACGTTGGTAGTGTTGGCATAATGCACTAGCTTTTTTGCAATTTTAGTACTCCTCCATCCTACTTCATGTTTTCTGAAATACATTTTTACTTTAAAATACCTCTGAGATCGCTGAGATACATGTGAGTGGGATTATTAACTGACAGAATAAAAAATACATTGAAAAAATAATTAATTAACGAGCATGCGCTTAACCATGAATCTCTACTGAGAGTTAATTTATACGACTTATGTTAGGAGGAAACAAAAAAAGTAACTAATTTAAGTCTTTTTAACTCTATTCTTCATAAAAAAAAAAAAATCACAATGGGAAGTCATAAAAAACCACTCTGTGTTGGAAAGTGCACCTCTGAGGATCTAGATTTCATCATTTCACTGTCTATTGGGGGGGGGGGGGGGAGAGGGAGTGGAGGGAGCAGGCATGTCCCAAGCCACCACCTAGATTCTAAGAGGGTCTTGGTGACGTACCTTTTGTCCATAGCACTTCCCATGACACATGGGTAGCTGCCTTATATCAAACACTGAAAATATTGAAACAAAACTCTCTGTGAATTATGAAAAGAAAAAAAGAAAAAGTCACAAGTATACGAGCAACACCGCTTAAAAAGGGTATTTTATAGTACAGGTGTATGTAACCTGTTATTTTAAACATTTTTTGCTTTCTGATAAAATCTAGGGAATGATGTGTATGGAACTGCATTAAAAAAATAATTCATGGGATTTCACCTGAAAATAAAATCTTTCACAGGCATGTGGGTAGAGAAAAAAAAGAACAAGTTCTGCAGACTGAAAATCTCTGAGCCTGCATAACTAACCAGATTGTTTTTGTGCTTGAGAGTTTTGGCGGCAAAGCTACAAGTGAGCATCTCCTCCTTATTTTCCACATGGCTTTACAGCTCCTTTACCAAAACTTTGTGCACACTTAAAATCCTGCCAGCTATGTAGGCCAAAAATGCACCCTCTCCAAAATTTGCTTAAAATAATGCTCTGTCCCTAATGAACTTAAGTAGTTGTTGTTGTCCTTTGTTGAAGGATCAGCTAACCCTTCCCCCTGCACACGAGGGGAAAAAATCAACATGGCTGACTGAAATACTATGTAACCTTTTACCCCCCACCCCCAAAGACTGTAGAAGAATAAAAATACTCTCATACAGTTAATATTAGTTTGTTGTTACGTTCATGTACATGTACATGAAATAATATATAGATTTAGCCAGGGCTAAAAGCGAGGCTCCCATTAATAAATCTATAATTTAAATTAAACAATAAACTTGTATTCGAATTGCACAATTCAGTTAACTTTAGAGCACATTTATGTGACTTTTGAGGGAAAGGCTACCTGATTTTAGAGAAAAATAATTTGCAAACAGCCCAGGAGTGAACCAAATCTTTCATCGAGTTGATAGCCTCATATGTACACTTAAAAACTGGTAATCATCTTCGATCACATTTAAGAGCCATAATGGCTCTTGATCACCGTAGATTAATAAGTGGAAAAAAAAATCAGGCCAACTTTTTTGCGTTCGACAAGTTTACTTTGCAAAATCTTGTCAACAAATCTGGGTGCGTGTAAACCAACCTTTTATACCATTTATAGATCACATCTGAGGTGAAACAGTAGTATGAGGCACTGTTTTTATCATACCGGCAGACCTCGGACAGAAAGCAGTATTTCACAATACAAATTGCACTCATTCAATATTCATAAGCTGTTAAAAAAATTTCCAAAATCACCTATACGGCCATCAGGTTCTCACTTTTGTAGTGCGAGCTGTGGCGAGTGTTTGAATGAACATTAACAGAGTTACGCGCGGCATTTGAGTTAAATAACTCCTGCAAGCGATGTTCACTGAACGACTGAAAACAATCGGCACAGCGATTAAAATTACAAGAGAGGCTACTAACAATCAATAAAAGAAATATAATTCGGTGAAACATATACAGAGACAACAATTTTCATTCAGGAAGACAAGTGTTAAAGTGTCCCTAAAAATCCTGAGTCTTCAAGCTTCAAGCTTAAGTTTATGTTTTAAGCCGGCTTCCCGGTGTTTGCTTTTTTCAAAGACGAACTCGAGGCAAAGAAATCGCTCAAAGCTTTCTTTTCCGGCCAGAATTATAACTAAATATTCTTTGGAACGTTTTCTTTCTATTTGCTGTGAGAAACTGTCTAAAGGCTTTTTAAAGTTCAGTAAGCTTATATCAAACCTGATACTCGGTCAGATCATTGTCTCAAATCTTACAAACGTGCACAAACTAAATGCCCGCATAAACTACGCCCGACTTCATTAAATTAGATACAAAAAACAAACATCAAATACAATAATTTCTCTGGCTTACCATTCGAGATGCAGCTCCTGAAAGGTATCAAGAAAAGCCAGTATCGCTTCAGACTTTGCAATCCTCTTACGCATCAAGCAAGGTGAAAACGAAAACGATGCCATCCGAAATCGGATTTCCGACTTTGACAAGTGACGTATTCCTCAACCAAAAACCCAATAAACAAACTAGCCATGAATAACAGAAGACTCCTGATAGCAGCTGAATTTCATTTTGCACATCCAGTGGAAAAAGACAGTTAAAAACATCACAAGTTGACACAAAACTCTGTCAGCTTCAGCTGTCAAAGTAAACAAGATTCAAGATGCTGCATAAATTTTCCGCATGAACTCACCTGTCAAATTTTGACCAATCAGAGCATAAAAATTGGACGTAGAGCGTGACCAACGCGTGACCATGGTGAGAAAAGTCAAAACCAACTGTCTTCCCTGCCTGTAACAGCTGGCTGAATTTTCGCGTCCGAAGTCAGTTTGCAATCAAAATTTTAATTGTGTAGCACATAAACACAACATATTTCATATGAATTAAGAAAAAAATTGAACTTGAGCCTGCGATCACTTTAAAACTAGTAACTTGTCAGCGGATAGCTTCAAAAAAATACTTGACCTCGATGGGTCGACACCTGAGCCCGCGATACGGTCAACTGATACTGGTCAGCGGGTACCCTGCTTTGACAGCTGTCAATTGATCAAAACATTGATGTCCAATATGTGTGCATTATCAGTTTAACTAGTATGAGATTGTTTGCGATCTAGTAAAACAATTAACTGGTCAGCGGACAGCTTCCAAATAAATCACGTCACCTCGATGAGTTGACACATGAGCCCGCGATATGGTCATGGGATACTGGTCAGTGGCTATCCTGTTTTGACAGCTGTCAATTGACCACATTTTGAATGTCCTGTACTAAAATCCTATATTAAAGATGTGGACTTGCCAAGACACGCCTGAGACACCCCTCCCTTCCTTTTGATAGTCTCCCCTACCCCACCCGTACAATCTGTAGACGCGTACGTACGTATGTACGTACGTACGTACGTACGTACGTACGCTCGGTCAATCACGTGACAACCAAACGAAAAGAGGTTGACCATATTCCATGAGTATGGGGCTCTGTCCCACGCGCGCTTCGCGCGCGCGGGAGCCCCGCTATAAAACTGAGCCATTACCTTTCTTTGAATTTGGTTGCATTTTCCAAGCCTGTATGGGTCAAACATGTACCCAAGGCAAATTTTTAAACAGTCAAACATTCCACCATATCAATTAGGGTATTTGTAAATAAACAATAGAAAAAATACTGAGAACATTAGACAAGGTTTCTTTAAGCACTTGCACAGACAAATTCATCACTACAATGTTGCAGCAGCAACTTTTATGCTTAATTTACACTGTCTACTACAAATTATACAGCCTGTGTACTACAGGTGACAGTATGTTAACTCATGATCACACAGT
This sequence comes from Porites cylindrica, assembly GCA_964035525.1. Lineage (NCBI taxonomy): Eukaryota > Metazoa > Cnidaria > Anthozoa > Scleractinia > Poritidae > Porites > Porites cylindrica. Next base: position 47,153,715 of record OZ037775.1, read on the forward strand.
ATGCTGTAGTGGTACATGATATCTACAGAATGACCAGCCTCCTCTCTTTCACCAATATTTTGTTGAATATTTTGCTTACCTGTTTTAATTTTTGGTCTAGTATTTCAAGTCAACATAAATTCTCTTACTCTTCACTGTATGATTTCTAGTAACAAATTCTAATTTCAAGACATTCTTTGACTGGAATGCTCAAATCAGGTACCTTAAATCCTTTAAAAACTTTCCCAATTGCTATCTTGGTTGTTTCACAAATGGACACGCTCTCTGCTGTGAAGAAAACAAAGAAAATGATTAAGCTAGTTCTTGGAGGCAAAAATTACTAATATTATTTTGTAGTTACTTGAAATTTTTTGCCTTCCAACATCAAGAACACAAGAAACTTCTAAACTTTTCCTTTCCATCTCTCTTTTGTACATGTAACTGTTCATTTTTAACCTTACCATGAGAAACTATGCCATTATAAACCAACCCTTGGAAAGAGGGGAATCATTAATTCTGTATACGTGTATGTATTACATGTAAGCGCCCGCCAGCTTTCTCCAACTTGCAGTGTACTCATGAGCAAATATCCAAAACTCAACAAATCAGACCATTTTGTGTTATAACAACAGAAATATTGGTGAGGTACAGATGCTGAATGGCAGATAATAATTTAAAAAAGTCATTCAGGTCCTGCAATTTAGAATACTGATCTGTTATTGTTCATGTATGTCAGGAATTAGGGTTCTTAAATCTGAACAAAATTGTTTTGACCACTATATGTACTCTTCTTTATAAAATAATTAATATTACAAGAAATTTGATGCTGATCACTGTTAGGGCTTAAAGGGTTAAAACATCACTCAGGTCAATCAAACATAAAGGTTCTAAGAATAACAAAACATTATCACTAAGAAAAAAAAGTCTTCAATGTTAAATAAATTCTCCTCATCAGTTCCAAGATAGGAAATGTAAGGAAAACAGTGTGGAGAATACCTACAGACAAAAGTACAATTATTCATCTTGATGAGTGAAATAAAATAGAATAATTAATAAATGATTGTACCTGTTCCAACACCCACGACCAAAAAGAAATTGAGTGAAACTGATGCACTCAATTTCAAGGAAACAGGCAAAAGCATAATACATGTATTATTCCTTTAATAAGTATCTGAGCACAAACAAATAAACTATCATCATTTCAAATTTGTTTTAATAAACCACACAAAAATTAAAACTTAATAAGATTTACTTATTTTTGGTCAAAAACGTTTTGCTTACACCTGTACTTACATGTACAGTGTAATGTTAAAGCTTAAATTAACACTGATTCATTCACTATATGAGCATGCATTACATGTACAAATCTTTGTGGTAATATTAGGGGTGAGGACAAAACATGGACCAGGGGTCCATGGACCCCCACTTTGGACCGGGTCCATGGACCACTTTCATGGACCGGGTCCATGGACCCCCTGTCATGGACAGGGTCCATGGACAGTTTTTTTTTAATAATGAGAAATGAACAAAAATAGAAATAGTGCAAAAAAAAGGTTAAAAAACAACAATAACAACAAACAATGCTCGATTGATCAGTAATGTTTAATTGTGATACATAGTGTAAAAAAAGGGGGGGGGGGGGTCGGTACCTTATGCCAAAATGCTGCTTGTTCCAGTGAATTGTTTTCTCTGATGGGCAGATTATGCTTCGGAGGAAAACCTTTTGACTGAGCAAATGTGAATTTTTGCTGCTTATTTCATACTGAGAGGTCGTGAAACATATTGATTTTCTACCTCTTTTAAAATGTAAAGCTGTTCATTGCGGCTGATTAAAAGGGTTTTAGGTTGTTTAATTTCTCCAAAGTGCATCCTGGATCTGAATAATTCTAATTAAGCCACTTGCTTTTTGTGCATGAATGTCACTTTTTCCTGCAATGTTTTGTCAGGCTGGGCCCAGCTCCTTAGCACTTTTAGCAGGACGATTATAAATTCTCACGGATAGTGATTTACAGATCCAGATCTTGAAGAAGAAGAAGTGGCATGGATTGTAGCTTAAACTGAAGCTACATCAACTATGGAGAATTGCGATGTGACTCAGTCATGATTGCTCTAAAAGCAATGAATTCTTAACTCCAGCTTGTTTTTCTAAGGGTGATGCGAGTCTAATTTGTACTGGAGTGCGTAATTCCTCTCTTGGTGATAACTTTTGAATTTAATAGCTTAATTTAACAGTCTTGCGACTGCACATGTGCAAGCAGAGTGTACGTCATGTGAGCACAACTAAATATTTGCGATCAATTGTGAGCATTGGTCAACAGCGTCTCGTCAAATCTTTTTTCGACACTATTTCTGTTTTTGAGTGTCCTTGGACCTGGTGCAAAACCTTCTTATAAAAATAAAAAAACTGTCCATGGACCTAGTCCATGACGGGGGGTCCATGGACCTGGTCCATGAAAGTGGTCCATGGACCCGGTCCAAAGAGGGGGTCCATGGACCCCTGGTCCATGTTTTGTCCTCACCCTAATATTAGTACAGTGTATGCCACAACCAGTTGCAAAAATGTTGAGACACTCCGACAAAAAACTGGCCTTTCTTACACGTACTTCAAATTGCAGGTAGTCACACTTGTGTGCGATATAATGTTCACCTCCCTCTTCCCCTCCATTCAAAGTTGTTCCTCCACGTTTTGAGCATGGTCTTGCATTGCTAGCAACTTTGATAAGGCATAATGAGCTTAATGAGGGTTGGCTACGCTTTTGCCGGGTCCATTATTTCTCCTAGTTTTACTCCTACTAGCTAGAACGCGTCATCGGACAGCAACAACCCAGCCAGTCGATATCTAACGCTACTGTACACTCAAGGAACCTATTTGTTGCCTAGAAACACCACCGTATCCCTCAAAACTCTTCCATCGAAGATTCTGTTCCTTTGAAGTCCTTGGATCCTGTCTATTGTGCTACTTACACTGGCCCTGAGTTTTGTACTAATGAGCCATTATTTCTGTGGAAATGGAATACAAGTACCAACAGTTCTTCTCACATTCTTTCCTGTGCTGCTACGAAAACAAGATTAACATCTTTTGTTTCGACCAAAGTCAAATTCAGGTGCCATAAATGTCTTTGTAGGTATTATAATTCTAATTCAGTACAGTACAGACATGTGATGGTGAAGAAGCTAAAAGTTTGGCTGAATAATTAAAGCTGAACAAATATTTACACTGTACTGTTGTAATAAAATTCTACTGTATTTTCGTAACTGAGTTAGTATTCACTTTCTTTGTTTTTAGGTACGAAAACCACTTTGAATTTCCAAAGGATGGTAAGCGAGGTCCCCATTCAAAAATTCTGGAAATTCCTGGGGGGAGGAGGGGGAGTCATCAAAGACCCCCTGGAATAGAATATCCTGGGGGGTGGCAAATCAAAGAGTCTTTCCTGGTGGGGGTATGGATATTTTCTGGAACCACACATTTTAAATTAAATCGACTTTGGAAGAAAAAGGGAGGGAACCAAGAACATTCTGGAAGATCCTTAATACAGTTCTACCAGGCAAAACCAACTCTCATGCAACCATTGATAAACTAACAGTAGATGGCTATGAGTTAACCGAGCCCAACCAAATAGCTAATGCATTTAACAACTACTTTGCCACTGTCGCACCTAACCTACTTCAACACGAGCACCAAACTAAAGAATCCTACAACAATGAACCTCAGGAAGCTGAAAACCATTTCAACTTTAGAAAGCTATCAGTTGACGAAGTCTTCAAAATGCTTAAAACAATAGATGCATGATCCATGGAGTCCCCCAAGGATCCATACTATTCGCAACCCTTTTCTGTATACACATCAATGGCGTAGTGTCAACAACAAAAGAGAGCTCCGTGTTTCTTTACGCTGACGACACTGAAACTCATCAATCGAGTCCTACCCTTGAAACCGGAGTTCTCAAAATAAATTCTAACCTGAAAGACATGTTACTGTGCTCATTTGTTTACAGAAAACTTGCCAGGCATATGTGAGTCGCATTACATGGATGTGCAAAATTTTCATTACTTAGCAAAACAAAAGAAATAAATTAAAGTCAAACCGTGACAGCTCATAAGATGTCTGATGAACAAAAACTAAACTTCTTAAATTGAAACCTGGAAATCTGAGTCTTTTTCTCAAGGGTAATGGTTATTAGTAAAATCCAACTAGTGGTCTATTATCAATGCTGCATTCTGATTGGTTGAGCTACTACTGAGCTATATGTTATAGCCTACTGGTAGTGAAAAGCGTGGGCTTTTTGGCGGCAAAAAGGGACTAAAGTCTAGCTTAAGAAGGCCTCATGGGCTATTGGACTCAGAGCCCATTCGGGCTCGAGGAATAATTGTTAAATATTGTAGTTATAGATTGAACTAATAAACACAGTGTAATTGATCTGTAAACAATAATGAAAGCCAAAGAATAAGTTCCTTTTTGTCCATTTTTACAATGTACTTCACTGTTTAGTAAGACCAAGTGTCAAGTGGTCGCCATTATCGGAGGTTGAAAACAAGCAGGGTCCGAAATTGCGCCTTCCTTGTCGCCAATGTGACTAAAAATTTAGTCCTGGCGACCAGAATTTCATAGCTGGTTGCCAGCTAGCGACTTGTAAAGCTGGTTGTTATTGTGGACTTTAATGTTTGGAGAAACTGATTAAGAATTGAAACATTGCAGCTATTTGACAACAGGTGTCTTACTTTTTGTCCTGCTGATATTTTTTAATTAAAAGTGAAACAAATCTTCCTGTAATAATATCTCCACAACAGCCACGATCAATACAAGTTGAACGTTTCCAAGCCGCCATGTTGTTTTCAGCTGTAATATGGTAAGAACGTTATGTACTTTGTGGATGTGGCACAGTTGTGGCCCGGTACGAGCAACATGGCGGCTTGACTCGTGTTTATGTTACGTGTTTCGTGGTAGTTATCAGAAGAAAATAGAGTTTTGATGATCAGTGCAGATAACTGTGTCAACTCAGGCTTCATTTATGGAAATAAACTTTGCTTACAAGAATAAGACGTGCTTTAGTACTGAAGGGTAATTTGGTTTATATTTTAATCAACAACCTTGCATGGCAAAGATCTTACATGTACATGTATGTCTTCCCTCACCCTTTACAGAATCGTTGCACTGTATACATTTCCAGTCAAATGAATAGATATCAGAATTAATCATTCAAATACTGATATAGACAGCTACATACAACACGTACTTAATGATAACCATGTACCTATGCGATCACAGAAACTGTACAATAGAGATGATCACTGGACCAATGAAAAATCCAGTTAACCATAAACATCATCATGCTTGGTACAGTAATTAGATTCACGATGTATTTTGTAGATAATGTACAAAGCGAAGCTGTAGATCAATTATTTCAACATAGACAATTATGATCATGCTTAGAACTAATCTACACAAACAGAATCAATAGCAAATGAAACAAAAATACATGTACACATCTGTCCAAGCTTTGTTCACTTTTCTGCCTCAAAACAAACAATGTTTATAATACTAATGTTTCGTCTACGCTGATTGATGTACTGCTCACAAACAGGCCTGATTATTTTATTAAATCGGGGACATTTGATCCAGAAATCAGTGATCACTGCCTGATATATGGTATATTAACCGAGAAAACTATACACCACCAGCCAAAAACCATCATGTCCAGGAATTTAAAAAGCATTTACCTTTGAACCTATTGCAGAGGAATTGGCTAATGCCCATGGCAGGTTGGAGAAATTTTCAATGATATTGATGATAGAGTTGATTATTGGAATGGATTAATAACTTATGTGGTGGACGCTCATGCTCCACTAAGGAAGAAAAGAGTACGGGAAATCGATGTACCATACATGACATTAGAATGAAAAAATGCCATCAGAAGGAAAAGGAAATATGCCCAACTGTATGCAAAAAACAAAACCACTGAAAATTACGAGCTCAACAAAGAGTACAGAAATGTAGCCACAAAGGAGCACATGCCACAGGAAGCAATCAAAGAGTTTTGGATGAAGAAAACAGATGACTTAAAGCAAAAACCATGGGAATTTTTCAAGACATTTTGACCAATTCTTGGCAAGTCTAAAGGGAGTAACACTATCAGCTTAGAAACTGAAGAAAACTCTGCTGAAACTGATGAGAGCATTATTTCTAACAAGTTTGCTCACTACTTTACTAATATAGCCTCCACCATTGGGAGAAATCATGTCCTTGACCTCAGCGAAGAAGATCACAAAAATCACACTAGCATAAACGCCATAAGAAAGGAACAACTTGATATCGACTTTAAATTTCAGCCTGAATCACAGAGCATGATGTTAATGAGGAGCTTGCGAGTATAAGCACTAAAAAGTCTCCAGGATGGGACTCAGCTATACCACCAATAATATTTAAAGAAATCTCACAGGCCATATCACCATCTCTGCAGTCCATATTTAATCAATGTGTTGAAACCTGTAGTTGGCCTACTAAATGGAAAATGGGTGAATGGACACCTGTGTTCAAGAAGGGAGAGAGACAATAATTGTCTCTCTCCCTTCTTGAACACAGGATTAATTATTAATCCAAAATTACCGTCCGATTACAGTCCTCCCACTAATTGGCAAGATATTTGAACATCTACCATGCAAACAGATAACGGCAAGCTACGATCATAACATGTACTCTAAAATGACAGCTTATAGAAAAAAACACAGTTGTGAGACTGCCTTAATTAGCTGGGTGGAAGATTGGAGACTAGCCTTGGATAACAAACAGAAAGCACTTTTGTTATAGATGGACATGTCTAAGGCCTTTGACTTAGTTCTTCCCTCATTAACTGTGGCCAAACTTGGTGCTTATGGTTTTAATGACAAATCATTGCAATTAATGCGTTCATATTTTAAAGACCGGCTCAACAGGGTGAAAGTTGGGAAAGCTACTAGTGACTGGAATGTGATGAAATGTGGATGCCCTCAAGGATCCTCCTTTGGTCCAACACTGTGGAACTTGTACCAAAACGATCTATCGTATCACATAAATAAGATTGCAAATTTAAATATGTATGCTGATGACCATCAGATGTATATAGTTGGCAGCGATATGTCCATTATGTGTACTAATATGGCAAAGGAAGGAAACTCAGTGCCCTTAAATGGTATAAGGACAAAGTTCTATCTACTGTCCAACCCAGAAAAACTTTTAAAACGCCATAGGGATTCAATGACGTAATGAAACTAAACAGATTAACATCAAGATCGGTGATCAAGCAATCAAGACAACAGGTAATATCAAGCTACTGGGTGTGAACTTCGACGAGAATCTAATTTTTAGCCAACATATTAGCGAATTATGCAAAAAGGCCAGTCAAAGGGTGGGCGTTCTCGCCAGGTTAAGAAATTTAATTACTACGGAGGCTAAACTATTACTTTACAAAACTGCTATCATGCCATATCTCACCTATTGTCATCTCACATGGCATTTCTGTAAGGCATCGGATACAAGAAAGGTTGAAAGAATTCAAGAGCGGGCACTAAGGATAGTTTATAACTCACATTCAGAAACGTATATGAACTTATTAGATCGTGCTAAACTACCAAGCCTTCTTAATAGGAGATTACAAGACATAGTTATACTCATGTACAAGGTTAAATATAGGCTAGTTCCTGATTTCATTTGTGACATTTTCAGTACTAAGTCTTGTAAAATATAATTTTAGAAACCAAAATTTTGATATTCCTAGATTTAATTCTGTATTGTATGGTAAACACTCTCTTAGATATCTTGGACCCTTTTTATGGAACAAGCTAGATAAAAACATCACTGAAACGAGCAGCCTATCTAGGTTTAAGTTTCATATTAGACGTAGGGATCTTACTGAACTGATAAATGGCAACAATTGCTCCGCGTGAGTAATTTGTACCTCTTAAGTTGTGCCCGTGTTCCTAGAACACCTTCCTAGAACTGATTGTTTTAGCATATTGTAAATGTATATGTTGTGGTTTAAATTTTTCCTTGGTTTAAAATTTTTCAAACCAGTTTAGTTTTTGTTTTCTTTGTCTCTGATTATGGTAATTGATTTTAGACAAAGGAGAGTAAAAATTAAACTGGTTTGAAAAATTTTAAACCAAGGAAAAATTTGAACCACAACATATATATAATATATATATAGGATTATACTATAGCTTCTTTTATAGCTTTTTTATTTCTTATCTTTTATTTATCATATCATTCATTATTTATTTCATCTTTATGTTGTGTCCCCAATTAGCATTAGCTAAATACATCGACACATGAATAAAGTTCATCATCATCATCAGTTCATCATCATCAAGTGAATGTCGATTAAATCAACAGTATAAGGGTTGTAAATCTCCAAAAGGGCAAGTACAAACAGGACCCTGGACCCATGCGAGCTACAGCAAGAATGGTGAAAAAGTAATACAGTGAAGGTTTAGGCTGTCCGCCTCTTTTTTCGCTTAGGGTCGAATGCGTTTCCTGATATTGGGTCGGGTGGTCGGACTGAAAAGAGAAACTTAAAAAGGAAAAGGAAGCAGGATGACGTTAAAAGTTAACATTCACATATTTGGATTAACAAAATACATAATATACCATAAAAAATGATCCCGGTTTTGTTCCTGTTTTTCTGACTATGCTGTTACTATGCTCATTTCTCAGATTAAAAGAATTATTTCAAGTGAAAAATAGTTTAACTAAGTTGTTACTTTTTTTTGTTTGAAAATAGCAAAAATTTGGGTCGGTCGGACGACACTAAACAAAGAAAAAAAAGAGGATGGCCCTAGATCAGCAAAACAACAAATCTGCACATGCATCACACTTTTTCATTGCCATCACTGCATGACTACCATGTGAAATTATTTCACGTTTCATGAATGATGCAACACAAGAATTTTCTTTTTCTATTTGTTTGAACTTTAATAGTTATACTGCCCTTAATATTTCAACTAGAGAAAAGCTTGCCAACATTAAATGAATAAAAATAAATAAATTATGACAGCAATTAGTGCTGTCATAATTTGGGCTCTCATGCATTAGACTAAAAGCATTGTGTGACAGTGCACAACTGATGTGTAACATCAAGTTTATGGAATTCTTCAGTAGTATGCAAGGTGATAGATATTTACACAGAAAACAGAAAAAAGGCAAAGGCTTACACAGAAGCCCAACCAACCTTTCACCATGATCTTTTCCTTGAATTTCTCTTGAAAATGTCTCTAAATGTTGTCCTTAGAGCTGCCAATTGATAATGTTATTACTCATGGCAGGTCATTAGCTAGTTTCATGTCTTCAAAAACTCATTCATAATTCATAATTAAAAGAAAAAACAAAAGACAAGGCTAAACTTCATGTCCAATTTTTTAAAACCAGATAACCACAAACCTAAATATTACTGCAAGAATGAGTTGATCTGTATCAGAGATTTTGAAGCCGTTCCAAAAAACTGGCCTCAAGATTTTAAACCTGCATAATACACTACATCATGTAATGTTTAAAGAACGAGCAGGAACTAGTACCTCATTGTAGGTCGACATTAATTTTTTGTAGGTCATTCAAGCTCATTGTAACTCATAGTTTATCGGTGTATACGCTCATTGTAGGTCATTCCTTGTTGTAGTAACGACAGTGTACGAGTTTTGAAAACATCAAGTTTCATTTGCTTAACAAATGGGTGTTTTTAGTGACAGTTATCGATTCACTTATAAATGAAACATTTTAGCAAGAAGCAGAGGGAAAGGAGAAAAATTAAATGAAACCTAACATTCACATTCCCTAGTACATACATGTATGTACCTGAATCACTTTGCAGTTGCTGGTGAACACCTCGCAGATATCCATCCCACATCACTTTGATAAGATTTTTCTTCTGTGGCTATAACGATGAGCACATACAATTAATTTCAAAAAGGGTAATGACATAATCGTCAAAGAATTACCTTGCAAATTCAGGGGAAAAAGCACATGCATAAAAAATCGGTGGGAAAGCGGCATAACCGTTATCTTAGCTTCATATCGCATCGAACAATTTTAGGTTCCATGGTGTATCGAACACGAAAATACAACCATACCTTTTGAATTTCTGAACGGTCTTCTGTTGTAACATCGTAGCAAACCCCTTTTGACATCTCTAGCTAAAAAAAGTTCACGAGAAATGCAAAAATAACGAAATTATTACACCTTCGATGTTTATGCTTTCTGGTCCGCCATGACACATGTGAGCAACATCGTGCCCAGTGTTTTCTCTTTTTTCGATATGGCGGCCACAGGACCCTGGGGACGAGATTTGTAACCGACGAATTTCATTGGTCAAAGCAAGGCGAAAGATCCTTTACAAAAACTCTCACTTTCAAAACGAGCGCAAGTGTAAAATCTTTCCGAATTTTATTTGCATGAGAATATGAAATATTTTTCAAACCAATACCTTCACACTTAGCCTCGCTTTGACACTGAGCATTGGAGCAACTCTCAAATTGCCAATTTAGTTTGTATCTTTATTGTTATTTATTTACTTTTTTATTTTTCACTTGTATTTCAACATGTAGGTTAACACAAAGATTATAATTGAACGCGACTTCCTGAAAGACACAAAAATAAATCCCCAGCGAGAAAAGTCAGTCTTTTACAACAGCACTAATCAGTTTCGGCATTACTGGATAATGACAATGATGATGACAATGATAATAAACAAAACAAAAGCAAAATAGCCGCTCCAAAAAATATTAAACTCCCGCCAACATTTCGTGCCACATGCACGGTAGGTTGACAGGGTTGGACAACATTTCGAGAGGGGAGGAGTGGGTAACAGAAGACACGATAAGGGTTTCTTCTGAAATGAAGGACAGTTGGGGTCAGAGATATCGATTGAGCGGCGTGAGGTGAAATTCAGTCCAGAGTTTCAAGCTCAAAATCCCAATGGGCTTTTTGCTGGTTGAGTCAGCTTAATTATTATTTATAGCTATCTCAATTAAGACACAGAGTACATAGCACACAAGTGCTATATTTCGAGTACATTTAAGGAGCCAGGGAGTATTAGGTTTCGCACAGCAGGTTAGCTAGTGCGCGGCTTTCTGTGCGGGAGGTTCCGAGTGTAGCCTAAAAGTAGCTTTAAGGTCATTTCTCTGAAATAAAACTTGCAATGAAATTTTTGTCAGACTTTACTGTTTTTTGGTTGTTTATATTATAGAAAATTAAATTTTTAAATAAAATTGAGAGGTCCCCATACTCTTTTAGGAGCAGCACCAACCTGTATATACGCAGAATTCCTTAAAATACCAATAAGATTATATTTACGAGTACAAGCTTTCAACACGCTTCCGACGGTTTTTCCTTTTCTTCTCTGAGAATAAGTCTCTCTTTATTCTGGAGAAAGATCAGAAAGAAGATTAAAGAAATTAGTCACCATACTCGATTATTATAAGAAAAAAAATGAGGATTTACCTCTCTGGGGAGCTCCAGTCGTGAGCAAAAGTCATCATGCTTATATGTGCGTGCGCGAATCACGCTCAAATTATGCGCAGCAAGGATGCAAAACTAAGGAAAAACCTTTTAAGTTCACGTAAAACGGAGTACTGAGGGGGAGGGAAGGAAGGAGGTAAATTGAGCGCACCGTCGGTATCAGACTCGTCAGTCTAATGAGGACCGTCTCGTGATACCGATGTAAAACAAGGACCATATAACCTTTACCTCTTGACTTCTGTCACTACTTTGTCCTTCTAATCAGAGAATAGCACAAGGCCAGAGAAACGCCGAAGGATTCGAACTTCTTCTGAGGTATACATGGAAGATTATAACCAAATTCCGTGATAACCTATAATCAGGCATCAAGGCTACGACACCAGTTGAAAATTAAAAGCGGATCTTTTTTATTCTTATTTTTTTTATTTTTCATCTGTCTTTACTCCGAAGAGTCTCATTGTAAACAGCGATATTTCTGTTCTTTCGCAACAACATAAACCAGTTACGCAAATGTCCGATATATCACTTAACCGTGAAACATTCCTCCATGCATCCTTAAAGAATGCAGTCAGCAAAGTGCACCTAGTCCTTGTGCTCTTTACAAACTGCTCGTTTCATCACCTCTGAATAGAAAAAGACCAATGTCACACCAGTGCATATAAAAGACTCTATGGAACCGAATGAAAATTATAGGCCTATTTCCTTGTTATGTATTATTAGCAAATTCTTGGATTGTTGTGTCTGTATTAAACTTTACCATCATGTTAAACATTTCATCGGCTCTCCAGCATGACTTTTTGCGAAATCGCTTCTGCACTACACAGCTGCTAGGACAAAAATATTCAAAAAGAAGTTATCTACCTGGACTTAGCTAAGGCTTTCGATTCCGTTGATCACTATGTTATGCTTCAAAAGCTCAAACGATATGGTGCGGAAGGCAGGACGCTTCTTTGGTTTACAGATCACTTAAGTGGACAATTTGGACAGTGTTGTCTAGTATAGGTAACGGTCTCAAGTTTCATTGGAAGTTCCTCAGGGCAGCCTACTTTGTCCTGTTTTATTTGTTCTCTTTATTGACAATTTACTGCGTGTGTATGTGGAGAAGGTTCTGGGTGTTGTTATTTCGGACAAGCTTACCTGAGACCTACATTTACACCCGATTACAGCAAAAGTAAACAAACTTCTAGATTTGCCAAAGAGATCATGTCCCATGTTAACTAAAGTGGCAGTAAGAAAGTCTCTATAACTATCAAGCAATTATGAAACCCCACCTTTGTTACGCTACAGAAATCCGCTCTCCCGCTCAGAAGTCACTAAAATTTGAGGTTGAACAAGTTCAGAAGCCTGTCACCAGATGGATTTTAAGTTTGAAGACAGGCCAGATGTCATATGGGGAGAGACTGCTTGTCTTGGATATGCATGCTGCCTCTTACTTACTATGGAGAAATCAAGGATCTCATTTTCTTTCACACATCCAGTACTACTATACTGATATAGACATCACGTATTATGTAACTTTTAACGATCATCCACGTAGGCGCCGCGGCCAGTCTGCTGGCTGTTATTCTTACTGTCCCGGCCTGTGAGACTTTTCAAGCTTTATTTTTTGTTCGTATTGCAAAACTGTGGAACAAAATATGCAACGTAGGTTTATTTACCTAGAAGTTTTACCTCCCTTAGCTGTTTAAGTCTCTTTTAATGACTGTTTTGATGTAGACCTGGTCTGCTAATGGTCCATCTTATGTGACTGTCCATGTCACTAAATTTGATTGCTTCATAATTAGATTTTACCAGAATTAGATTTTCTCGTCAATTAACTGACTTTGCTTTCCGGAGGGTAATCATAAACAAAGGTGCTCGATAGTTCTATCTAAGCTCTGATACAAGGTACCTTACAAAACCAATACTTTTTTTTGAAGCAAGGTACAGCAGTAAAAGCCGTTGAAGATGCATTGCAATACATCAAAATGTACGTAGCAGGAGTTTCAGCCAATACTGCTGAGAATTTTTTTTAAAAAATGTTGATCAGGAATAAGTCATTCGACTTCTTCAGGGCAAAGTTTGGAGCAATTTATAGTGCCTCTGAAACTAAAGAGTACCTTTTAAAAAATATCCCGATTAACAATCGGCTTTTGTTTTAAAAATAAGCAAACACTGGCATTACTTGTCCCGAAGTAGTAGCTCGTTTTAACCCAGAGAAACTTATTATTTTTTTGAAATTCCAAAACAATTTCACAGCGTTACTTTGAAAGAAGTTTACTTGGGGACTTCTGCACAAACAATTCCTCCGAAATTTCTCTGGTATATATATTATATCAATAAAAGCCGATACCGGAATTTGCAGTTAAAAACATCAGCCCTTTTTTTTTACTAGACGCGATTTTGTTTAAACAGTAGGGTCTACTTAAGCGCTAATTTCGCAAAAAATATTTCATTTTTTTTCTGAATGATATCTGTTGTTTTTAGCAAAGTTTCGGAGCCATCGCGTTAAAAACGAGAAACTTATGACGAAAATTTCGTGGTAACTCAATGGGCCAGTATTGACACAAAGGTGGCATTTTATAGGGCCAAGGAAACTATGGACAAGAGACGTACGTTCTAGCAAAGGATAAATGCCCTTAAATTACTCTGAAGAGTAGGCGTCATCTTGGAACCTCTTCCCTCATTTTAAAGTACATTTACAGTTCAATTTGAAGACGTGGTAGCAGAATGATGACACCTAGAACTTCGGATTTGTTAGTCCGAGTTCAGGCCTTACCATCGCTTTGTTCGGCTTCACAAAAAACCTTGTTCCACTTGCATGGCTGTGTTTAATTTGGAAAACTGTGGTTTTGCTCTTGTGTAACGTTTCTATAGGTCCACCGAGCCTCTTTGTCTGCTTTTTGATTCATGTTTATTTCTTTTTCTGGCCTTTAACCGCAGTTCCCCCTTTAAAACAAAGAACTATTAAAGCGATGCTGACTGTACAGCTGCCGAGAGTAAATCTCTTTCCGATATATTGTCAGGTGCGACGGCCTGACTTCTATTGATCATTTCTAATTGTGCATCTCTACCATGGCAACAGTAAAGTTCCCGTTCCCAGAAAACTGTTTTCTTGTAAACGCAGTGACCATTTTTTAATAAATATTAGAACGCGTTTCTTTTTCTCATTTCTGATTCCGTCAAATAAAAGTCGAGTTACTTCATTACTTTTTATACCTGTTTTGGTTATTTGGGGCGCTTTCGACTAATTTATAATTCTCCCAGGCCATGTTCATCAAGGGACGATAAATCTATTACTAGACTAGCTACCACTGAAACCCCTGCCCCTCTCTTTATTGTACACAATTAAGACTCTTTCAATTTAGGTATTACATTTAGTTACTACTACTTTTCCAGCTAAGCTGGAAAACACCGGAAAAACATCGCAAATTGTTGTCTGGATTGAATGACTGAGTGATGGTTAAACAACACAAATTCGCACTACGGTCGCATTTAATTGGATCGTCCTATTTCAGTTTTACATATGGTTTCTCACAACGTTAACGTCCTCGTTTAAGATGAATGTTGTTTTAAAGCACTTTACAGCAAATGTGTAACTTATGCAGCTCATGTAACTCACTAAATTGTCTTTCAAAGCTCTTCTTTATTTTCATGAAACGGGATTTTGTTGACTGGCTGTCTTTTAAAAGCGTTTTCTAGCTCAATAAAACATTAATATAAATCATGGACTTGTGCAAATTACTTAAATCGTATGTTGTTGGTAGTTTTGTTAATCTAAAATTAGAAGCTAGCTTACCAGAGTGTGAAAACTACTGAGAGCAGGTGTGTGCAAAAAATGACCAGTTTCCATGCACGCATGTAAAGTTACCAGTACATGCAGAGGTCAGTACCACAGCAACAAGCAACAACGATAGAACTAAAATAGACAAGGATGAGTTTGCTTTCGACTGATCGTTCTTAATGTTTTGAAATATGCAGTTGAAATAATTAAACTTATTCTTGCAGGTACCTACATAACAACAAAATCGAACAGCTTCCGCTTGGGATATTTTCCAAACTGTCTTGGCTAGATACACTGTAAGTTTGTATTGTTTTTTGTATTGTCTGTTGCTTATTATCGAGACTACAACACTAGCGGTCTAGTATGTGCAAGTAACCAAGTATATTGTTATGGTTAATTTAATAATCTCAGGTAATTTTTTTTTCTCTTGTTTTTGGGTATGGTAATGTATGCCAATAAAGTTGAAACAAGAGAAAAATAAAAATTACCTGCAGATAAAAAAATAATTACAACATATATAAGATTCCGTACGTCGAGTAACCTACGCGGCTAGCATACAAGAAAGGCATAAAGCCGCGAGTAGTTATACACACAAGTGTAACACGAACAGATGTGGACAATACTCATTTTAAAGTGTTGCTATTTTGTTCCATTATAGCTAATTATGAATAACATGAGTGACAGTATTATTGTTCTATAAAGCCTCATATTGCTGGTATGCTGAAATTGAGGAATTAAACTGTTAGTTACATGTACAAGGCCTAAGTGGCCGCATGTAAAATACCCTTCTTCGTTACCGTTTGAAATGTTACAAAATTACAAACATTACTGAAAGTTGGGGCAATAGACAAGAAAATGCCCATAAATCCCGGAGGGGATTAATGTAACTTGTCAAATCGCCTACCTGTCAATCTAATTTCGCAGAAATCCTCCCTCCCCTCTTAAAATTTAGACAACGGGCCTTGCATTTCTTATCCTCAAAAACGCATCGCTTTACATACCGCAATTAATACTTCGCAATCCTTCTTTGATCGTGCATGGAGTACTTAATTATGGTCTATTAAGAAGTCACAATCCCGTGTATTGGCTACAGATGTACTGGTTTTACTGGTTTCTTTTTTCGCGCTTTTAAAAATGGCGCATTTATCGTTCCTAAATGGTGCGTTCAATAGTGTCTCGAAGACGACAAAGACACGATGTTGAAAATAGAAATTAAAGTACGATAATCGAGCTTCTATGCACTGTTACACATCGTGCATTGACAATCTAACGCTAAGTAATGACTGTTCATTTGTTGAAAACCATGAGCATTCCGTCAGTCAATTTTGAGCTTACAATCAAGAAACCTTGATATATGTACATCGTTAAAAGTTTCGTCTATTAATTGTTATTTAAGAGGTAAAGTGAGATGTGAGATCAATGGCAAAACTTATAATCATCACTCAAAAGAATGATAAAATGGCGTCCTTTAACGACGCTACAGTTCGTTGACAACCCTGATTTAATTCCTCATCGAACTCAAAGCTAAAATAGCCCCGGTCTCTTTTTAGGGCGAAGGGGGCGTGTTCCCTTCGCACGCCTCGCGTCCCCTGAAAAAAAGTAACCAAGAAAGTAATCGGCACCAATCCCACGCAGGTTAAAGCTACAACCAAAACTATGTATTTGTTGTAATGCATATCAATTGCAAAATAACCGTACAGGAGCTTAACTTTCTATATACCAGTTTAGTAGAAATGTAACAGTAAATATAGCGTTATACTGGTCAAGTTTTACAAAATGTGGTTGCCAATATCGTGCAAATGGCCGTCACGCTAGCTACCATTGGTTTAGCACATGGAGAAATTCAGAACTAAAGCGCTTTAATACAAGACAAAAGCTACAAAAGCAACGTCACTAAAAGGTCACTGAAAGATTTATAAAAAAAAATTTACAAAAAGCACAGAAGAAAGCTAAGTCGGAACTCTTGCCCGTGATACACGTTCCGGCAAAAGTGAAACTTGTTTCAACCAATCAGAAGGACTCTGAGTAGTGACACCTCATTAGTCATCCTCTCTTGATATGAAATTTCTACGCTCGTTAGTCAGACGTCGTTTCGCGGGGGAACCAGTAGTGGTGTTGAGAAACGTCGGCCATTTTCAGGCCAACAGACAATCAGCATTAAAACTTTCAATACACTGTTTTTTAGAAATATTTTTTTACGTCACAATATATCGCTGTTATCGCGTCATGCTTCAGAAGGTGTTACAAAACGTATTCTTTCAAAAAAAGTGAAACAGAAGAAAAATCTAACAACTTGAACTGTTTGCCCAATGATTTTTGGGTTGTGTGTGTGGGGGAAGGGGAATTTGAAAATTCAATCATTGTTTTACGGTGTCGTTGGGCTAATAAAGCTGCTTTTTCTCAAAGCATTTAAACAAATGTTCCTTAAAGAACGGATTGATAGAACCGCAATTATTATTTTGGTAAAGATAAATCATAGCGGCAAAACATTTTTACATTATGGTTGTGGGGCTCATACATCTTACTCAAAAATTAGGAACAGTATAAAAACACTTTAGCATCCTAATGCAGCATCCTTTTACTGATCAGTCCCCCAGTTGTTCCCCAGTACTAGAACTAGGTCTACTCCCTCGTGATTGCCAGAGGAAAGTGGGTGCTTTCGTATTTACTCGCTTGCCTAAAACGCGGACGTCACGTCACGTGACATGTGATCTTCTTGAAACTACTTTGGCAACAACAACAACGGCCAACGGAGATACAAGGAAAGAAACAAAGAAACTTATAAGAAAATCAAGTGGAGCAACAGTTGATGTAGCGGGTTTTGGTCAGACCCAACTCAATACGTTACATAAGCGTTTTGTCACAATGCATCTGTCAAAAACAGTCGATAGCTTTCAGAGGAGGTTGGACAGCAATGTGAAAAGCATGATGTCGCGTATGGTAAGGGAGCTCATTTGGAACAAACCGTCAAACCAATGGCGCCCTAAGCCCGGTATTTGCACGATCAGCATAAACTGTCCATTTATGACAAGATGTCAAAAAAATTATAAGGAAAATTAAAATCGATATTGCGTACCGATAATGATCGAGACTACAATTTGTACGTCACAACATAAGCGAAAAACTAGCCTCTGCTCAAAGGGTAGCGACAATGTGAAGTAATATTTCAAACACGACACGCACTGTTTCATCCAATATCCATACACCGAGAAGTGGGTGCACAGACTTACTTTTGTACTCAATTGAGTGGCCATTTTTATGCTAGAGACGATAAAGCCAACATAAGACGACTATAACATCTAAGACGGACGTATTTCACGTCTGACGACATTGTCGTTTTTTGTTAAGTGTGTCGTTTAGACGCACTCATTAACAAACGACTTTAACGTCTCAGACGTGAAATGGGCTCAGCCTAAAAACGGGACGGCGTAAACTGGGACGCATTTACACGCCCAACCCGTTCGAAAACGACTGGGAAGAGTCAGTGTTTTGTCCTTTTCAGAAAACTCTGTTTGGTTCAATATGTACCTCTACTTTTATGCGTCCCGGTCTAACACCAGGCGACTTAAACGTCTCCAGCATAAAAACGGCCAGTTAATAACTTGTTCTCCTTTCTTGCCTGTTTATACAATATTTTACTCACTGGAAGTAAATTAAGTTAACCCAGGGTCATAAAACGAGAATAAGAGAGGGAGCTGCAATTTCTTTTGTTTTTCAGTGAATCGTCTTTCGTTTTTTAACAACACAGTAATTTATTGTTTTCTATCTAACGTGACGCGTTTTTTTATTCTCACTGGACGAAAGCTATCCGTCTTATAATTATGGAGATGTCGTAATTTCAGATTTAGCATCCTTCTTCACTGCTCAGTGAACTCAACTCTAGCCCTTTAAAACAGACCCGTGAAGTTCAAATCTTGCAAGACAGGCAGAGGTGGAAGCCCGAGCTTCTCTCATATCGCCAGCTTTAGCTAAGAGAAAATATCGAAGAAACGACCATATTTAATTAATGCTGAGGGTCAGTTGACAGCATTTTAGCGCCTTGCAAGTCAAAAAAGCAAAACGCAAAGAAAGGACAGGGGCGGCTATAAATTAGAACATCTAGATTGGAACTTATTACGCATCGAATGTTTTGACTCTGAGAGGTACGTAGGGTGGTACCAAATGAACACTGATTTTGAATGAAGGGTTTAGCTCCCAAAAACAGAAACTGTGGTGTTGCGGTGCTGGGGAGTGAAATGCAAAAAACTGGTTTTATCAACTGAGTTGATAAAGTAGTTTGGCCTCTGTAGAGGGATTGAGAAGCTGTGGTTTATATATCAGATGCTATTTTGAAACACAATGCTGTTTGATCCACCAGATGCTATTTTAAAGACAATGATGTTTGATCCTTTCGATCAAATTTTCAGCCAGAAGCCAGCTCAAAAACTCGTGCTTCGGTTTTCACCAGGGGTTCCAAACACCTCGAAACAATAAAAGCACTCCGCCCTCGGCGTCGTGCTTTCATCCGTTTCTCGGTGTTAAGAACCCCTGATCAAAACCTTGCACTCGTTTTTGATCTATTACATCACAGATTTTTGCAGCTTATGTACTGGAAAATGCAATTTTGTTCTTCTCCCCGGGTGGGACATTTGTACGGCTTCTTAAAGCCCCACCAATGTGTATAGAGAAAAGTGACCTGCTCTCCGTATTTGGATTACTTCATCTCTTATCCCTTTTCCCTACAAACATTCTGGTCTAGTTCTTTGCTTTTAGCAAAAGAGTTATGGAATTTGAGCATTAAAAGCCAAGTAGAGAGCGGTTGCTATAGTTTATTTTCAGATTGACTTCTTTGTTAACCTTATGGAACATCTGCCACTCTTGCATCAAGGAATGCAGCCGTTGTCTGTACCATATAAATTTCTCATTTCCGATAATGAGACCTACAGACCTCCGTCTTCGCTCCAAGTGTAACTGGGAGCTATTACTAGAGAAGCGAGTGGAAGCGAACTAAGAGAGGTTGTCCTTAGAGATCGGCCCTAGGCCCATTATCAGATGTAACATCTTCCAAGACGATTTGACACATGTAATTAATTCATCTCTCTCATATACGCGGATGACCATCCAATGTATGAAATAGTGGGGGACCTAGAAACAGCTAACAACAATCTAATAAGAAATGCCAATAATAAAAACCTCTGGTTGGTATGCTAGCAATCTTCAAAAAGGAAACCTCAGTAAATATCAAACTATGTCTTTAATACATAACAGTACAGTAAGTGATATTCCATTACACTTTCAAGGAAACACCATCGAATCTTCAGGCAGTCTTAAGTTGTTAGGTGTCACCATAGACGAGCAGTTGAATTTTAATATTCATATTAATGAGATATGTAAGAGGGCGAGTCAAAGGGTCGGAGTAATGATGAGGCTTAAAAAACTCATTCCTACCAATGCTAAATTAACTTTGTATAAATCAGCTATATTGCTGTACTTAAAATATAACTTATTGCCATGATCTGACCTGGCACCTCAGCGCTGCTTGTAACAAAAGAAAACTCGAACGCATGCAAGAAAAAGCATTACGCGCACTTTTTCTGGATAGGCAATCAAGCTCCAAAGCTCCACTGGACAAGGTTGATCTAATAACGTTACAGAATAGAAGATTGAAGGATATTGCTATCCTCATGTATAAGGTTAATCACAAACTATGTCCCACGAAAATATCCGAGCTATTTCATATGCATTGAACACCTTACAACTTGAGAGTAGCAGTGTTCGCCATCCCCAGATTTAAGACCGAGAAATATGACAAACACTCGCTCACTTATTTAGGACCTAAGTTAAGGAATAGACTACCGGGCGAAATTAGGACCCTACCGACCTCCGACGAGTTTTAAACATAGTGTTCGGAAATGTGATTTAAAGTGCGATGGAAGATAATAATTGCACGAACTGCATTCTTTTTAACTCATAACAGAATGAAATTTTCCAGACTGGCTTTCTATTTTAGTTAGTTTTTAAGGCCTTAAGTAACAACGAATAGTTAGTAGGCTTTTGATCAGTTATTAGTTAATAATAGGTGTTCTTAATTATGTTGTCGAGTGTCCACAATTAGTAGAGGGGTATTACCTTCGGCTAGCTACTTTGACACGTTCATGAAGTTCTTTTTGGTTGATTTTATTAAGCCAGCTAAGTGTAAAGAGATGTTTATTAATTTCCTTCACAATTCTAACTCCTAGCCTAACCCTATTGTAATAGGTAACAATATTATAAAGAGGGTTGAAAATTCCAAAATCTTAGGAGTAATAATGAACAATTAACTTAAGTGGAATAACCATGCAGATCTCATCGTCAAGAAAGCCAGCAAGACGTTATACTCTCTTAGGATATTATGTAGGGCTGGTGTGGCCCAAGATAACATTCTTAAAGTTTATCTAAGTACAGTAAGACCTGTAATAGAATATGATGATGGCAGGCTGATTCCAGACTATTTATTCGATGTAATCAAGCGAGTCCAAAGAAGGGCTTTGAGGAAAAATTATCCTGAGGCTGAGTCCTATACGGTGGCCTTGCAATTACCAAATCTAAAGAAAAGAACTTGAGAGATCCATGACTTTTGTGTTAAGTCTTACATGGATAAGATGAAGCCTAAAGACCATCCTTTACACTTCTTATATGCCAAGGCCACTCATTAATCAGCCCGAGTACAATCTAAGGAAGAACGCAGACAAATTCTATTTGTTTAATGAAACTATTACCTGTAGGACAAAGAAGGCAGATCACTATTTTACATTTCGATATTTTAACTAGTATGATTAATTTTTATTGTAGTACAAATCAGAAGTACAAAGCAATTTTAATCATTAATTCCTTTTTTTTTGCTTCAAGAGAGCCCAGTAATAAACTATTTCTTATTTCTTAGATTAAGTTATACACGTGAGATAAGCGTGTTGTCAGTCACAGTAAGCTTGTCAAGCACAAAAGCTAGATTTTACGCCATATTTGTCATATTTGTTCCTTCGCAACAAAGACACACCATCCATTATAAGTTGCAAAACTGAACGGTTTAAACGAAGCTTTTTTCCGGCGATGTGCCTTTATGCTCATGGCATGTAATTTAGGAACTTATGGAAAATTTAATGTATAACTTGATATAGATTTCTAGTTTCTAGCTTTTTTATTTTTATCTAATTTATTGTATTATATCTTCTCATAATTGTAAGGCCCAGTCCATTTTGAACACGATGTAATTAGTTCAAATTAATTTTTTTTTATTAATATCTATATCTTTGTAAAATAATTTCGTAATTCGCTTATTTCTAAGCGCGACGATTTTATCAATAAACCAGACTTATTATTATTATTATTATTGTTGTTATTATTATTATTATTATTACTATTATTATTATATGACCCTATTCAGACCGACGGGGGGCCTTTTGGACCGAAACCCCGACTCCCTCCGCCATCGCTGAAAATTTGAATAACTTCAACTGGCGCCGGTATCAGCTATGATCACCAACCTCAGCGACTTTTCCTAGAAATAATCTGGGAACATTTTAAAGTAGTAGTCAGGAGTACGTCAACATTGACGTTTCCATGGCAATCGGGCTTAGAAAGCCATGTTTTTTTTCTTATAAAAAGATTTATTCGTATTTTTGCCTATTAAATTATAGCATTAAACTTATAGCAATATTTTATCAAATTTGTTATAACTGTTAGTGTAATCCAGACTCTTTTTGCGGCTGATTTGAATTTAAAATGACCAAATGGTAGAGGGTCTTCAATAGGTTTTTCGGGATCCGGTATTTCCCTTATTTGAATCTCGGGATTCGGGATTTTAAAGCAAAATCCCGGGGAGATTCGGGATTGAAAGTATCGCTGGAGGTGCATGCGTCAAATGTTGCAAATGATGAGTAAATTTCTCTTTGTGATTTTGCTGATGGCCGTTTCATGAGCGGTTTTGAAGTTATAGCGGGGAGGAGGAGGGGGGATCTAGGAACCCAACCTTCCCGGTCGCCGTAAGCGAAAAATTGATTTGTTTAGAGTGAATTGTAATATTAAATGCAATTTGGAAGGTTTTTGGTGGATTTTGGACAGAAATAGACTCAAAATTTAGCTGTAACGAAAGCTCTGTGGAGAGTTACATTTAAAGTGTTATTTGTAGAGGTCATTACAAATTACATCAGAAATTATATTTGTTTATCCGTATTAAATATTCTTTATGATTTCCCTTGCCTTTAACTCCTCAATATATACACTCCGTCCTGAGTTTAGTCTTCAGAACTTGACTTAGTGTTTTAAAATTTTAATATTTTAGCGACACAACTTGTAATATCTAAGCAACTATCATTTCCATTTAGGTGCTGTAACTAAAATCTGGCTTGCACGCATGATTAGAAAAAGGTTAATTCATTGATTTATAGTTTATAATAATATTGCATAATATATGGGTAATAACTGAGTAAACATTATTTTACATCAGCGGTGAAATTTGGCTGCAGCTAGAACCAAACATGGTAACGCATTTCGGGATGCTGCACTTATGAAAGAATTCCAGAACCAATGCGCCTATCCCCACAGTACTCGGGAATGTCCTTTTTTATTACACCTGGTCACTAATTAGGTGACGAGGCATTTGGCCATTCCATCATCGACTCCTAGAGAGTCTCAGTCATGTTGCTTTTCTACTTGACGCGATGGAGCAAGCTATTCTCAAGCGACAACTACAACGTCCCGTCTCGCTATCCATTCTTACTTTTCCCTCCAGGATCGAGGATAGTCGCTCTTTTGATGTTAATATGGTGCTTTCACTTAGCCAGCGACCGTTCCAAGAGGTGACATCGGGTAGCTCGGTACCATCATCTGGTCCTAATGGTGAAGGTCGAGCGCCGGAATTTATTGACTATCCACATCCCCCACTCAAGAGTCAAAGATCATATAAGACTTAAGAACGAGGTGCTCAGTCCTGGTGCCCGTATAGCCGCAGCTGATCCAGCTGCCAGAAGCCGGCCCTCTCCAATTCAACGCCAGGGCCTCAAAGCCAATACTCCTAGGACTGTAGCATAATTGGGCCCACTCTCGTAGGCTGGTTGATCTTACTAGGGAGTCATAGTTGCTCCCCCGTTTACCCGCGCTTTTGTTGAATAAAAACGCTAACGCCTCCGTTTAAGCCGGGGGGTGTTCAGGTGATTCTCCCCTGTTTCCAAGGTTCTCTTCCGTCATCCCTCTTCGTGTCTTGCTTCGGGAAAAGGATCAAATTCACCCGGCCCCGCTGAATGTGCATTCTACTTCCATGAGTGCCACGGGTGGATTGTTGGGTTGATTACATTCGTCTGGGATAAGCACGCGATTTAAAGTTTGCTCATTGATTACTTTCAGCCCAAATTCTGTCTCGACCTCCTTAAACAGGTTATAACTGATCCCATGGCCCCACTTGTCTATCAGTCTAACCTCTGGAAACTGCGAGCAAAAGTTTATTTCTGGGTCAGACCTGCTCTTGTCCCTTTCCGCATAAGAATGTTGCAAAAGGCCTTCAAAGGTACCTAGTAATTTCGGGAGTCATGGCCATGGCCGTTCAATGGAACGAGTTTTTTTATTTTCTTATTGAGAAGTTTCGCTAGATTTAAAACAGATTTGTCTCATCAGTTCAAAAGCAATTGGCTGGCCGCGTTTTTTTTTTTTTTGACGTTTAAACTCGAAGTTATCTACAAGGTGGATGGATATACAAGGATATTATTTCGCCGATAATGCAAAATGCCAATTCTGTTAGGGCCTGTTTACAAGGAGGGAGGGTAACCCAAACAGTAAGAGGGTTAAACTAGCGCTCACACATTTCTACTTATTATTTTTACGCGACGTGTTTACAAAGCATCCAGATAGGGTTGCCCTAGCAAGAGGGTTACCCTAAATGTACCTGCCTTGTAAACGCTCTACTAAGGGATAACTCATGACCAGTAACTCATGAAAATTTGAATGAGTTAACCAAGTTTTCTTGCTAGATTTTAAACATCTGAACAATATTATGTATTTTCTTTATGCGATGATAATACCTGACCTTTTTTCCGTATAACGTGTTTAAAATGGAGAATTCAAGATTTCGTCCAGTTCTTGGACGTTACAAGGCATGTTAGTTTAGTCTTCACATGACGAAACACATCAGTTAAGCCGGTTGACTCGTTTGACTCGTGTCGGCTTCCTGTGAAATTTTGCTTTTAACCACAGTACCTTGAACCCTCTTGCTAGGTTAACCCTAGGACCAGAGTAACCCTCCCCCTTAGATACCATTCTCAACAAGTTTTGTGTTGGGATTTTGTTACATCCACGCCCATTCTCCGCCTCTGCCTCGTCTCTGCCAGTACATTTACAGTTCCTTATTTCTTTAATTACAAATTCTAAGACCCTGAGCCGTTTGATATTAAGGTGTCACTGAAAGAATACACAGCGTCAGTAAACCTTCTCTGTCCCTTAATTGTTTCCGGAAGTTTCGGTCCAGCTCTCGGTGGTTGCATCACTACTATGCGCAAAATGCGTTATTGAAAGAACGATATCTTGCTTCACTGCCTATCAAATCCTCAGCACAGATGCCAGAAATCTCAGCAGCAATAGAACTCATGTCAGTGTTCACTTTCAGGTGCAACGAAGCGCTTTTTGTTGCCCTTCATCTGCTCTAAATGCTTCGACGCTACGCAACTTCTTCTGTGTTCTAGCTTGGTACTACACAGGTGATTGAGGGAAATCCTGTTCTCCTGTTGATAGATCTAGAATTTGACGGTGTTGCTTGATCAGCCCAACACGATAGAACCTCGCCCACGACTCTGCGTCCTTACATTGCATCAGACGCCCATCGCTCTCGCTACAGATCAAACAACATTCTCGATACAGATCACACAAATTTCCTAGCTCAGTTCTTATGGAAGAATAAGACTGATCACAAAGATAACCCATACATATGCACAACAAAATGGACTGCACTTTCTATGGGATAATCCAGATCAGGATCGGTGATCCCAGATCACTGGGACCATGGTAGATCAAGTGGACCGATAAATCCTTGTCGAGAGTGGATTAATCGGTTCGAATGGTCTAACATGATCCGAGTGATCTGGGATCACTAATCCTGATCCGAATCATCTCAAAAGAACGCATCCTATTTAGCTGTAAGTACAAGTTTGGTTACTAAGCAAGTATTGGCAAGAGCAACATCTGCATAAGTTTCTTTATCATGACTCGTCGTATCTGCGAAAATGTATTGTACCAACATTATTAATATATCTACCTAATTTCCGTGCATTAACATCAAATTAGATGTTTACATTACCGTAGTTAGTATCGTGCAATCAGATTTTTTAAGTTGTACTTTGTATTAGGATATAATCTTTGGCAATTGATGTAAAGCGTTCTCGATTACTGTTACTGCATTAAAAAATATATCTACAATTAATGATTTACTTTAACGCCGGGCGTTTATTTTCTTTACTCGGATCCATAGCATATCTGGATTTAACACTCAACTTAATATTCTACAGTATAAGGTCTATAAGCAGTGGCGTGAGTTTAACGCATTCTGCAAGATTTCTATTTTTGCAGCTTGTCTTATGATGCTCTGCAGTGACATCTTTTCTAGTTAATTTTGAAAGAAGAATTTAAAAACTTTGAAAACCTGTTTCATAATGGCAAATCTTACACAGTCAATGTGATCGTTGCGTGACTTCAGTTTTGTTGAATGTAGTACGTGTACGTGGGCTGTGTATAAAAGTGGGACGGGGACAAGGGGACGGGGACTTCGGGACGCGTGTGTGGGGACTTGGGACTTAGGGACACGAGACGAGGGACTTGAGGACATCAAGTATGGGACGCGGGGACGTGTGGGACGGGCACGCGGGGACGTCAAACACAGGGACGCAGAGGACACGGGATGTATGAATTATTGCAAAAGTCGGAGGTGAATGCGATATCAGTCACTTTCCTCGTGAATATGTCTTGGTGAAGGCAACGTTTAATCTAATCATGTTTAATCTCAACAATTTATATCTTCTCTATGTTATTTGGCCTTTTACGTGATTAAAATTTACTTGCGTTAACGTGCATAGCCAAAAACGCGTCAGTGGAAATCAACCTTTAAGTACTGTTAGCAAGCATTTACTGTTAGGTTTGCCACTACAAATATGTAGAACAAAATAGTCAAAATAAATATTGCTACAATAGCTGAATCCCCCGAAGATTAGTGGTACAGGCGATGGATTTCGGTGCTAGCACCGCGGGGTTTCGAAGCTCGCTTATGCCACATAATTTTTTATTTATTTGGAATCGAATGCTGTTATTCTACTAAAATTTTGGCGACCGCAACCCACACTACCCTGCTTTGGGCTCCAATATTCCATCAGCAAGAAGACCGTCAGGACAACAGTTTCACTTTCTTCAATGCAAGACTAGCAATTTAATATAGGGGGTCTTCGCCGAGTCTTCGCTTCGTAAACAGGCATGAAGGAACCCTTAGGAGGGCAGGGTGTGCTGCCTTCACCAAGACATATTGACGAGGAAAGTGATTGATATAGAATTACCTCCGACTTTTGCAATAATTATTCACATCCCGCGTCCCCTACGTCCCTGCGTTTGACGTCCCCGCGTCCCCGCGTCCCATACTTGATGTCCTCAAGTCCCTCGTCTCGCGTCCCTAAGTCCCAAGTCCCCACACATGCGTCCCGATGTCCCCGTCCCCTTGTCCCCGTTCCACTTTTATACACAGCCGAGTACGTGGAGCGAAATCAAATTAATACACGACGGCTTGTTGTTATTGCTTTACTAAACTCATTACAAATAAGCACCGACACTAGAAATTTAGAGCAATGCAAAAACATACGTGTTTCTAGTCAAATTCTTCATCATTATATGAGCTCTATTTTCGGATTCACATTTCATCACTGCAAAGTTTCGACTAAACGCAGAATTTGAATTTGACAATGACGCTTAGACTGACAGCCGAAGTTGAGACGGGATTGATACCTGAAATCCTTTCGATAAAAATCAAAGATAGTATGACACACATTTACGATTTACTAAGGATAAGACAACTTTCAAACAACTTTGCATGTGTTTTGGTTAATGTTATTAAGAGTCCGCCTTCCTATCGAGAGCCGGATTTGGTATAATGGCGTCATTCGGTAGCTTCCAGTGACGTCGAATTTCTACAGGAAAGCTACCACTCTGAATGTCCGGCAAGACAGTTTTTGAAAGCTTAATAGATAAACTTTCATGTTGGACAGGTTTCGCTTATTCTCCTGAGATGAGTATTAGACCCAGATTTTCGGGTCCTAGGTGATGGACTATCAAGAAGCCACTAATTTTCTGAAAACGGGTTTGGATTTTAGAAGCCAGTTCTAATAATAGGCCTTGCAATAAATATATGACACAGGATCAGGAGTACTCTGCCTGCGCTACCAATAGGCAATAAAGATTCTGAAACGGTGGGTATTACGATACAGTGTGTTCGCATATCTCCCTCTGTCCAGCTTCTTAAACTAAAACCTCATCGAACTCACTTAAGCAAGCTCTGATGGAGCAGTCGCTGAGCGTCATTAAGATTCCCCGGCCTTATGATCTTTCTATTCTATATGTCCAAGGGAACTAATCTACCCAACAACGTAGGTGGCAGTAACTTCAGAGTAGTGGAAAAATAGCGGTTCTGGCCCACTAGTCTCCACCAGCAGATTTTCCCCATACAAATCCTTCTACTTTTGAGCAGTACTTACAGATGAAAATGAACTGCATCTCATTAGCTACGCACGAGTCATGTGTAGTACCGTTTTTTTATATACAGAAACTGTCAAGTCGGTTAACAAATTAATATCATTTATTGCAGATAGTGATAAACCGTTAAATTCATGTGCAGCTTATGGCTAGTGATAGTTTTGTAGTCTATAATATTTCAGGAAAGTGGAAATGATTTGCCCGGTGAATGTACATTACAGTCCTGAGTAGGACTGTTGTTGACAGCGACTGACGTTTCGACACAACGGGGTGATCATCATCATTTTCATGATTATTCCCAAAACATCAGTCCCTGTCAACAAAAGTCCCAGTAAGGACTACAGCTGTACATATATACCATTTACTTATATGAAATGACTCCTAGACTCGAACCATTTAGGATAATATTATATTGTGTCAGGAAATATTCTTACTCTTCTGACATGGTGTTCTAAACTACTTACAATTTTCCATGACCAGTGCAAAGATTCAAATCCATAATACATCAACAAAAAAAGTATGGCTACACTTTCACGTAATACAAGTCTGTTAATACTGTTTTTGTGTTTCAAGTACACCTTTTTTAAAACCTCTTAACGAAATCAACAGATACTTTTAAATAAACGTTTTACATTGTAATCTTGGACAAAAAACCTTGTAAGCCTCTTTCATTAGCACACAATGATGAAGGCAATTATTTCAAGACCTTGACAGATTTAATTGTTTCTGAGGGGCTATGTCACAAGGATACTGCTGTTTTAGATCACTTCTATGTTTAAGTCATTACTTAGCACCTTTACACAAAATTCTTGACCAGTAGAGTTATGAAGAAGATACATGTATCAAGCCAATTTCGTCTGCAGGGAGCACAAACCATAGTGACATTTCTGCAGTCATGAGATTGAAAATTGAAAACGTTGGCCCAAGTTTTTCGACTTTCAATCCATGTCCATCCTTGTCATTTATAGCAACAGCTGACAGGAAACCATCTCAATGCCTCAATAAAGTATTGCTGCACTTTTCAAAAACATGCGAATTCTAAAGTTCAAAAGCCAACTGACATTTGCATTTTTCGTTGTCGTCAATCATCTTAGCCGATGTCTTAGCAAACGGAACTTAACGGGTTCAAAAGCTCATGGTTTGTGATTATAATTGACGGCAGCAAAAAATTCAATTGTGAAGGTGGCTTTTCAACTTAAGAGTTCGCATCTTTGTGAAAAGTGCAGTAAATAACAAAACTGGACCATTATTTCTGAAATTCAGTTTATGCCAAGACATATTTAAGCCTCTCAAAGAGCAAAATATGGCATAACATAGCCCTTTAAAAGCAATATAAAATGCCTTTTTGGAAAAGATGTTCACAAAGTTTAGTCATTGTTCCAAATAATTATGTGTTATTGACCAATGTTTGTTCAAGATGGCTGGATATTGGCCAAGCACTTTTTTGTGAGGCCAATATCCAGCTATCTTGACTGAACAAGCTTGATCGATTTATTACATGGCCCAAAAGAGAACTTTTACTTGTGGGAACAACACAGGATTTCCTAACCCCATCTTGCCCGCTCAAGCAGCCAATCAGAATGCAGGGTTCGCTTCATCTTGCCCGTTTGTGGATTTAGCCATGTAATAAATACTGATATTAAGTAGTTGGACATTTATTTGTCTTTAGCATGGAAGTAGTATTTCAAGATTTAAGTTTGCAAAACTTGACTTGCTTGACTAACCATACAGCACAGTAACTTGTGACTGATATTAAGTTCAATGATCCTGCTTGCTTTGGAAGAACTTTCTGCACCAACATCACATACCAAGGTGATCTGTTATATGAAAAAATATAAACAAAGTGCTACTTAAGTAAAATATGCAGGCTTTAATCCTCAGGCTACCAGACCAAAAAATTACATCACAATTAGAATGTGTTTACAAATGAATATGTTGCAGTTAAATTGTTTTTCTTTGTTTTTGTGTATGGTAACACATGTGGAGGGGGGGGGGGGGGGGGGTGGGGTAGACTGTGAGCAGCCTCTCTTTTTTTTCAGATTTAGTGGGGGGAGTGCAAGCGGGCTTGACGGACCAAGAAAAGAAAGAGACTATGCGTAGTCTATGGGAAGGGGGTGAGAGAAAAATAATCTTTTAGCAATAAAATAACTTTACCAATGTAGATATTCTAATAAGAATAAAACATAGTAAAATCCAACTAGTAGTCTACTATCAATGCTGCGTTCTGATTGGTTGAGCTACTACTAGGCTATATGCTATAGCCTACTAGTGGCGAAAAGCACGGGCTTTTTGGTAGCAAAAAAGGATTAAAGTCTAGCTTTAACCAGCTAAAATTTTTTTAATCTCGATATTTTTGACCAACTAGTTGGATTTTACTAAAATTTTACTCCTCTCGCCCTCATGGCCTCTGAGTCAATAGCCCATGAGGCCGAAAGCTATTGACTCAGAGCCCATTTGGGCTCGAGGAATAATTGTTAAATATATTAATGATATACAAATCATATGTTATCACATTACACTGTACATGCACATGATATTGTATACATTGTGTACAGTTGTGTTTCATAGTAATGGTCAGTATATTATGTTGCCTGCACACTGCGAAGTTAAGACTGTGGACCAGGGGTAAATTCATGCAAACAGAGGCTGCAAATTGTAGACTAAAAGTAAAATGCGGGCAAGGTGCAAATGCAGAATGAGAACTGCAGACTTAGGGTAACAGGTAGACCAGGCATTAAATGTACTCACTGCCATTTTGACTTTTGAGAGACCTCACTCTTCAAATTATCATGTTGCTTATATAACAAACACAAGGGTTTATGTTATAATAGAGATAATATGTTTATGCTTAAATTAGAGCTGCTTACCCATAGTACTGTCCACAGTGAATTGTGACAAAAAAAGGGAGTACTGCAAATTATTTCAAGAGCAAAATGTTTCACAGATTTTAGCTATGTGCTGCTCAACGAAACTTCCTCATTACCACATCAGCAGGGTTTTCACTTACATTATTCTAGTAGCGGGAGAAAGGTGTAAAGTTACAGGAGAATAATTATTTTGAAAGAGGCTCTTAGTCTAAATAAAGACTAGTCACAGGCTACCCAACATTAGCCGGAGAATTCTGCGTCGTAAACGGAGAATTCTCCAATCTCTGATACCTTATGAACACCCTGCATCAGATTCTCTTAGAGAATGTGCAATGTACTTAGCTTTGACCGTGAGCTTCTTAGCTTTTTCAGAGGGCAGTAGCACAAAGAAACATTATGTTTATCTCACCATCCAAACAGAGAGAATTATATTTTCTAATAACATCAGAATTTCAACCCAAGACTGCAGTCCTCATTCTTCATTTTGCAACTAGTCTGCACTTTACCCTCAGTCTGCATGTGCAGTCTTAGCGTTACACTGACAGGTTTTTTAATAGCATTTGCTGTCTGTAATTCCTGGTACCAGTAACAAAAAGCCTATTTTTTCAGGACACAAAGGAGAATGTTTAACCCACTCATGTTGCACATTATCATTGACATGTACTCAGGGTCAATACCATGGGAGGTAAGGGAAAGTAACAAGGACTGTCCGGGAAGACCTGAAATGAATGAATGTTGAAATGATGGTGTTCTTACAACTTGTAAAGCAGTCACCTTGGTGGTCAGCAGATAATTGCAGTACATGTGTATTTCTGGTGTGCAAAGTATTACTCAAAACAAAATTAAACAAAATTCCCATCAAACTCTTTCAAACAAGAGTTTGATACAGTTTGGCCATTGAACAATAGGGCCATTTATACGAGGAAACATAAGACGCGTCTTAAATAAGACGCGAACTGTACCATTTATACGAGCATGTCTTATCTTATAAGACGCGTCTTAGCTAAGCCGCGTCTTATTTTAGACGAAATGTGCTGTTTATACGGAAAGTTCGCGTCTTATTTAAGACGCGTCTTATTTTTCCTCGTATAAATGGCCCTAATATCAAACACTGTAGCTTTTTTGAGAGTCAATAGGGCCATTTATACGAGGAAAAATAAGACGCGTCTTACATAAGACGCGAACTGTACCATTTATACGAGCATATCTTATCTTATAAGACGCGTCTTAGCTAAGCCGCGTCTTATTTTAGACGAAATGTGCCGTTTATACGGAAAGTTCGCGTCTTATGTAAGACGCGTCTTATTTTTCCTCGTATAAATGGCCCTAATATCAAACACTGTAGCTTTTTTGAGAGTTTGATGCCCAAACAAAATCAAAATAAACCAAATTATATTGAACAAAAAAATCAAACGTGAAAACTGAGTCAACTTTGGAAAAGCAACAGGCTAGGGAAATCCGATGAGTGCTGGATTCAGAAGGAATAATATTATTATGATACGATTCATAATCGAGATGATTCCCAAGATGATTTCAACTTGCAGATTTAAAGCATTTTTTCCTAGGTAAACAAATGCATTGACATTTTCACAGAGAATATTTATTTTACAATTGCAGGGTGCAAAGAAAGTCAGTTTTACAGCCTGCCATTTCGGCAAGCTGTAGCTAGTATGTACTAGTCCACAAGTCATTTCAACTAGCCCCAAAACCCTTTTTCATTAGCAGGATTGATTACAATCCTTCTGTAATTTAAAGTTCCCCCCAAAACAGCACTTGCCCGTTGGGCAAGTTAAGAACAAAAATCACTAGCCCGATAAAAAAATCCACTAGCCCCGGGCTATCGGACACGACTTTCTTTGCACGCTGAATTGACTCCAAATATGGAAATGATAAAAGAAACGAGAATTAAAATCGCTTTGACTGCTCTGACACTGGATCAATATATTAACATACTTGCCATCAAGAGTTCGGAATTAGAAAGTTTGATTTTGTTCTATTCCAATTTTCCTTGTGTGAGTTCCACTTTGTTTGATAACCGAATTCAAAGTTTGATTGACTTCAAAACTCGAATGATTGATTCCAATTTTTTTAGTGAGTTTGATTTTGTTGAATGCCCGTGCTTCATCAAACTCTTTCATTCCAAACAGTTTGATCTAGTTTGAAAACCTTGAACATTCAATGATATGCCCGATATTATATTTCCCAAAGTAAAAAGTTTAGCAAATGGAGGTATATCGACAGAGGAAAGACATCCAAATCAATAATTTAATATTGAAAAAAATATCCTGCCTGTTTGTTTTTCTCACATGTTGTATTTGTCCCTTGGTACTGAAGTTGCAAGGGAAACTAAAAAACAAGCGACCGTCACAGTAATCAAATAATGTCTTAACTGACAACAACACATGCTGAGCTATCGATTGAGTTAAGATACCAGTTTTACTGCGTGGGGATATGGGATATCAGATTATTATAGTTAAAATGCTGATAAAAAATACTGGAGAAAGTGTCAAAGTTAGGGGAACTAAGTCTGTTTTATAAAGCTGATATTTAAAAATATGAGTGGCCTGAATAAACAGATGCACACTTCTTAAGCTCTTCTGTTTATTACAGTCACTTCAACACCTTTATAAATTCAAAGCAAAAATTCAATGATCCTACGCTGTCAATAGTAAACAAAGCACAACTACTGCTGAAAGTGCCTGTGTCTTAAGTGACAACAATGCTACAAAATGTATCAATTGAGTTACCGGTAAGATACACCAGTTTTGCCAAGTGAGGATATGGGATATCAGATCATTATACTTATAATGCTGAAAAAAAAAATACTGGAGAAAGAGGGTCTGGAAGGGCAGGAGGGGTACAAATGTCAGGCCATTTGTCTGTTGTCAGTTACATGATTATGAGTGATTAACTATGAAAACTGATGCAATGGTACCTTAGTTTTTATCAGTTTTGCTATCGTAAGCATTTCAAGTGGCCCTCCATTTCTCAAGTCTTGTGTTACTTTCCTCCACT
Source organism: Porites cylindrica (assembly GCA_964035525.1). Classification (NCBI taxonomy): domain Eukaryota; kingdom Metazoa; phylum Cnidaria; class Anthozoa; order Scleractinia; family Poritidae; genus Porites; species Porites cylindrica. The sequence goes on from OZ037775.1 coordinate 47,188,549, forward strand.
CGCACATTTTTGCTGGCCAGAGTTCAATTATTATTTGCAACCATTTTAAGCCCATCAAAATTTATACCTTCAGGATATTGTACACCTGCCAGCTCTCACGCAGTATGTGTGAGTCTCACACCTGTGGAAGACATCGATCTCATGCATCAAGGACAATTTCTCTCACCTTACTTACAAATACAGACAAACTGTTCTTTAACTCATGATAAATAATGAAAATTTAATCCAAAAAGGTTTTAAATGATGACTTTGCGTCCTAACGAAATCAAAGCATACTACAGTTGTCATCTTTTCAGTAGCTTTGGAAGTGCTCAAACGTCTTCGGAACATCTGGGTACATTTTTGGCAAAGTTCGAAAGTCTTTGGAAAGTCAAAAATCTTCGGAGGTTGCCGGGACGTTTCCGGAAATCCCAGTCATAACAAGGTGAAGCCTCATGCATTACACTCAGAAAAAGTTGGCAGTTATAATATTAGGACATAGATCATAGGAAAGATCAAGAAAGACCGTATCTGAACCACTTCAGTAAAAACTTGCAATATTGCTTCTGTAATGCTCTCATTAGTAGCCATCGTATGCCGGCATGTTCTGAGAGAAGAGTAAATTTGAGATAAACATCATAGGTGGTCATAAACGAAATAATTATGACAGTTAAGCTTCTTGCTGCTAAGTTACCCATAAAAACATAGATTTGATCACATTGCCTGACGAAAAGAGTGAAACAATGCTATTTAAGGCCTTAAAAATGGGTTTTGTAGAAAATAACAGACAGTCAGGTCCTTTGTCAGTTGTCAGTTAAAATTTTGGCCATTTGTCAGTCGTCACTTAACCTCATCCAGACCCTCAATGAAGTGTCAATTTTGGTGGAACTACCGTAAGTCTATATTATAGAGCTGATAAATATGAGCCTATAATTATTTGGCCTGAATAAACAGATTGACACTTCTTACGGTCTTCTGTCTATTACAGTCAGTTCAACACCTTAAATTCAAAGTTAAAATGCAACGATCCTACACTGTAGTAAACAAAGCACAACTACACGTATTGCTGCTGTAGTCTTTTTTCTGCCAATTACGGGTCCTTATGCGGTATCAAACTTGACGTTAGCAAAAAAACATCTTGTAAATGACAAAATCACAACTTCTTGTCCAATATGCCTTATAAGCACAATATCAAATGTTACAAAATGTTCAAATAACAAATATGAACTTTGAAAAACTATTAGAGCACAAAATGTTTTTTCTATCCATGCCTTCTTTTGTATCTGCTGTGTTATTTATATACCTTCTTTTAATGTTTTGAGCTGTTATTTTCATGATTCACTCAATTTGGTGGCAGTTCCTACCGCTCGAATTTTGATAAATAAAAAATATTTTGTGACACAGCTCCTTAACTTTCTTTATGTTTGCCACAAACACTACTCCACAGCCCAACTCTCTGGTGGCTTTTAACAGTCATATATTACATATTTCAAACTCTACGGAGGAAATTGTTTAAAAGAAAAACATGCAAGCCAAATACCAAAGAGCGACATAGAGTCAACAACCTTGTGAATAACCAAAATACAGTATAATAAAGAGAAACTGTCCCGCCTTCAATTTCCCTTTTTTGATTTTTCTCAAAACCATCAATCTTTGGTTTTTTGACAAATGATCAGTGAACATATCTGCTGGCAAGACCCTTGATGGTTGGTTTGCAAGTTGTGGGAACATTGTTTGGATTTCATCTAAGAAACACATGAGGAGTACCCATTCTCCCTCTTGTCAATATGATGCTTGCATAGAACTTCAGGGTAATACAGGATAAAAAAAACTACAGTAGTTCTACTAGTTGAACTCCACTGCTGGTAAAGAGGCTGTGTCAAAATATTTAGTATAATTTGTCTGGATCATTTTGTTAATAGTGACGGCTTTGTTACTTTAAGGGGACCATCGCTGTAGAGAGGAAAACAAATACTCAGGGCCTAACTAATCGATAGAAATCGATCAACGAAAATGTAATCGATTAATCGATAATACTCGATAGTACTCGATATTTGTCGATTGATTAGTCAATTTAATCGATTGAAATCGATAATCCCAATTTTTTGTCGCATCTATGGAAATCGAAAATCAAAAACGTGATCTGATCTTATCACAACACTGCATAACACTTACCTTCAAGCTTACCTTCGAATCTGCTTTGTTGATAAAGATGATGTTACTTCTTTCTCCAATGGTAGCTACTTTTCTTATTTATTTTTTTTTACCAGGATCACTGCTGTAAATTTGTACTCTAGAATCGTCAGAATTGTGGTAAATAGCCGGAGTCACTAATGTAGAAATTGGCAAACTGTAGTCCGTTCTCCGAGAATTTAGAAGGGTATTGTTCGAGCGCTTATTGGGAGACACGCATGGTGGCTTACGAAGCGCGGAGAATCTTCGTCCATTTTCTTTTCGATCATTGTCGAACAAATCGATAAAATCGATAGCTAATTACAGAAATCGATCAAAATCGAAAATCACAAAGACGCGAGTGATCGATTTCTATCGATTTCCGATATTAATCGATTGATTAGTATCGATTACGATCGATTACGTTCGATTTCTATCGAGTATCGAAGATATCGATTAGTTAGGCCCTGAAATACTGTAAGTGTGCAAGCAAACTGAGGAGTTTAAAATGACAAAAGATAATGTTGTATGTTCGACAACAAAGAACTAACAAAGTTTAAACACTGGTCATTTATGAAAGCATCTTTTAACCACGAACCATGAATTTCACAGTCGGTACATTGCTTTGTAAGTTTTTGGATTTTTGACAACTTACTGTAGATTCAAGCGAGAATAATACAGAAAATAACTACACAGATTCATGTTTTTTTTTTGTCGTTCTACATTCTACATTTGGCGTATTCATTTGTCATGCTGTCGTATAAACTTGCCAGTTTGCTCGTGCATTCAGTAATCTTTTTCCACAATAAAGCGATGGTCCCAAAAAAGTGATGAAAGCCATGATGTCAATTATCAAAGCACAATTGTCATCCGTTTCAATCTTCTCTAAGTCTACCTGATCCATCCATTCCTCATTTTGTATTTGCTTAGTCACTTAAACCTTCATTTCATGTTTTGAGCGGATATTTTTTGTTTCACTAAGATTGGTGGTGGTTCCTACTGCTGAAATTGGATAAATTTCGTGTCACGGCACTCCTTTAAATTGCTAAGTACTAGTTATTGATCAGTGGTTTTAAAACAACCTTAGATTTGGTACCAGGGCAGCTTACCTCGTCTTTATACTATCTGCATTCTCCATCAAAATCTCTTGCCTTGGACAGCCTTAGTACAATCAAACACTCCAACTTTCAAATTATACTTGCGCATCATGCACGAGCTGCTCAACTCAACCGTGTCTTTATCTCAAAAATAAAAGGGTCGCTTTACGAGTGAAGCGATCGACCACTGAAGGCTGACAGATCGATAATAATATATAACAACCCTCAGATGTCTTGTGGTGCTATCAGGAAGCAAAACTAAAACAATAAAAGAAAAATCGCCTGATCGCAGCACAGGCAGACCACCCTCTGTTAGTGGGGGCCGTTGTTGATTGAAATCTGAGCAACGATCTTTTGTTATTTATAGAAGAAATACATATGAACAATACGGTGGCTGTAATTTGTTCCAAAATGCAGAATTCAAAGCAAATTTTTCAATAAACGTTTGAGGAAAATGCTAACTGAGCCATGTGTCATGTTTTTTTCGCCGTGTAGTGCTGTTTTAAGCGCTATTTTGCGAGATGAATATTTGACCTCGGCGGTTAGAACTAAAGAAGGAGACAAGGCAGGCAGCAATCAGCCGCCCGTGCGTGACCCAGTCCAATTTACGCTGGAACTGACGCCAAACTATTTAATTTCTTACCTCGAAAATACCGGCTCCCGATCCAGTAGATATGTATCCATGCCCCATCCGAATGAGAGCTCAGTCCTTCCAAAATTTCTCGAGAAAAGCGATCCTGAAGTTGAAAGACCAGCTTTCTCAACATGACCAGTGCACAAAACTCAACCAAAGGCATTTGAGATATGCGCGTCGATTCAAATCCACCAATCAGCGTATCACGACCAAACAAACATCCCTGTGCGGGGTAGGGTTGTGGTTTTGAACTGCCAACGGTCGTGATACGCTGATTGGTGGATTTGAATCGATGTACATACCTCAAATGCCTTTGGTTGAGTTTTGTGCACTGGTCATGTTGAGAAAGCTGGTCTTTCAACTTCAGGATCGCTTTTCTCGAGAAATTTTGGAAGGACTGAGCTCTCATTCGGATGGGGCATGGATACATATCTACTGGATCGGGAGCCGGTATTTTCGAGGTAAGAAATTAAATAGTTTGGCGTCAGTTCCAGCGTAAATTGGACTGGGTCACGCACGGGCGGCTGATTGCTGCCTGCCTTGTCTCCTTCTTTAGTTCTAACCGCCGAGGTCAAATATTCATCTCGCAAAATAGCTCTTAAAACAGCACTACACGGCGAAAAAAACATGACACATGGCTCAGTTAGCATTTTCCTCAAACGTTTATTGAAAAATTTGCTTTGAATTCTGCATTTTGGAACAAATTACAGCCACCGTATTGTTCATATGTATTTCGTCTATAAATAACAAAAGATCGTTGCTCAGATTTCAATCAACAACGGCCCCCACTAACAGAGGGTGGTCTGCCTGTGATCGCAGGTTGCAATTATTTTCAAAATGGACGCCAAATAGAGCGTTTCCAATGAGCGTGAGCGAAAGAAAGTTCCGCTGACCAGCACTTCTCTCCTTACTAGAACCCATTCTTTCTTGTCCCGTATGTCATACAGTAAACACCCGCATATAAGAACACACGATTTCGGAGGTCAGGCTGATTGAGTTCTTATTTATCGGGTGCTTAATGACAAATCAGCCTCAAAATGTTCTTAAATTATTATTTAGTAATACTATCCAAAACATGTTGCTAGAGGATGATATTTAGCATACCGTAAAATTCCGAAAATAAGCCCCGGGGCTTATATTTTTCAAAAGCCCTTTTTGAGGGGCTTATATTTGGAGGGGCTTATATTCGGAGGGGCTTATCTACGGAGGGAAATTTGCGTTTCAAAATCTATTGGGCTAGCCTTATAGTTGTAGTGAATTTACTGTTTTGCTTTGTTTTACTTCGTATTTGAGGGCAATTTTCCAAGTACAAGCCCCCGAGGGGCTTATATTTGGAGGGGCGATTTAACGGAGGTTTTTTTTGCATTACCGCGTTGGGGGGCTTATATTTGGAGGGGTTTATACATGGAGGGGCTTATTTTCGGAATTTTACGGTATTTTAGGAAAGTAAAATAAACAATTATTCTGTAATTTGATTATATTAAGAAATGAAGTTATCTGACAGCAAACATAAACTTACATGTTTTGTATTAAATTATGACACTTTTTCCATTTTATAAGAACATGTTACAATTTTCAGGCTGATCTTGTTCTTATAAAAATGGGGCTTTGTTGGACAAATTTCAGCCTGGTGTTCTTAATCCATGTGTTCTTATATGCGGGTGTTTACTGTAGTACTGATTGCGATAAATCTAGCAAATATCGACAGCTGTGTGTTCTCCGCAATTTTTCACAGATTTTACATATAACGTAAACGCGAGTGAATACACAACCGTTTACAAAGTATCCCGATCTCAAGAGTAAATAAAATTTACCGTTATTCACCTTGATAGGTCGCAAAGGCAAAATTTCTGAAACATTGATCATGCGATCTTTGACATGGGTTAAAAAAAAAAAAAAGAAAAAAACGGAAACAAGGAAAAACGGAAATGTGATGACAGAAATGTGACGGAAACTTGATCGTTCGCCTTCCGACGCGGAAACATAGCCTATTCCAGGCGTTCGGATAGTGGAGTGTGGCGTGAAGGAAGAGAGCGAGAAAAAATCTGATGGTGGAAAAGAGGGAGAGGGAGAGAGTAAGGAACGCCTGTGAGATTTGATTCCGCCCACTTTGTCGACCAGTAATCCGAAAGTAGTTGAGCAACGGGCGACAAACCGCACTGTTTACTGAATTAAAAAAAGATATGCCTGTATTCATCTTTTATATTTGTTTACTGCAAACGAATAAATCCCTTACCTCCAAAAATGAAAGAACTGGCAAGCATTACTCGTTCCACGTTCTCTGCCGTTGATTTTCACTCAACAGATCAAATATACTAGCTGCTGTCGGTTTTTGTTAGCTTTTGTTGTTATTATTGAAATGCTGTTTGAATCTGTTTTTCAGTAAATGCCTCAACGCGTAGCCTTGGAAGACGCGTTAAAAGGATAGAGATCTCAAAAGTACGTCCCGAGACTAGCGCATTTGTTCCTTTTCACAAATATCAGCTTTCAAAATATTCACTCACAGGTGAATGTTTTGACAGCCAGTTTTCAGGAATTTCAGGGCTAAAGAAGCTGCATTTTCTTCTCTTCTATATACATTCACTGCTAATTCGTCCACGCTTTCCTACTAGTGTTGTAGCGACTCCAACTCTGTTAAACTGTTGTACTTGAGTAGCCGCTAAGGCGAAACGTCTCTAGTGGCGAGGGACAAGGCCAACGTGAAACGGCTGTATTCGCAGGCTGAACACAGACTCGTATCAAAAGAAAGTTCATGCGCGTTTTTAATATTCCTGAAGAGAACTGAAAGGAAAGAGCTCGTTTAAAAGCCAATGAATGGGAAAATTCGAAAGCCCTACTTTACGTTGACGAGATCCTGCCTCAGAACGATTTCTCCTGTTCTTTAGGGATGATACTCTACATTAACCGTGTTGTTTTTTTTTCGAATCACTTCAACACGCTTTCAAGATAACCTGATGTGTAATCTGATTGCTAGCGCATCACATTTCCAATCAACGTAATGAACCTTAGTGCTGACAAGAGCTGTTAAAATAGGCCAATCATAGGGTATACCAGAATCTGGTATACCGGAATGAGCTTTTTGTTAAAAAGTCTTACAGGCGTTCCCTCGCTCTCACCCCTACCCTACCCCCTCGTTGTTGTTGTTGTTTTTTTTCTGCTAACATCTTTTTGCGCCTTCCCCACGATCTGAACGCCTGTAACAGGCTATGGAAAACTAGATCACCATACTTCCGCAGAGCGGAAACGTGACGGATATAAGCAACTCAATGTTTCCGTCGCTAGTTTACAAAATATGGAAACACGTTATTTCGTCCTGTGTTAAGATTTCAGTTTTCCCATGGTTTTCAAAAATTTTAGAGAAATTTATGTACAAGAGAGGTATTAAGTTTTTAGATAAGCATAACATTATAAGCCAAAGTCTCGAAAGCCATTGACTATAAAGAATACACCACGGATATGTTTTTAGATCTCTCAAAAGCATTTGACACAGTGAATCATAGTATACTCTTACACAAACGTGACCACTTTGGTATAAAAGGAGTTGTACTTGAATGGTTTTAGTTTTTGCCCAGATTTTGTTAATTCAGACAAGTCCCATGGTTGAGCGGGCAACGTCTGTAGAAAGCACAAGTGTAATAACTAGGACCCAAGCGTGATAAAGTTCCCGGCATAGGTAAGAACATTTTAAACCAAGCGTTAGTGCCCACGGCCGGGTTGCATAAAACCCTCTTAAGATAACCTATTGTTTTGAAATAATAGTTACGAGTTCCCTTAATCTTATGATGTTTTTTGCAACCCCGACCCATGCCAGGAGTAATAAAAAACTCATCTGTTATAAACGTTGATTCCATCTGAGGTAATCCAATATATGAAAAATGAGACATGCCCATTACAGTCTCGATTAGATCACATGGCTGACGTGATAGGTCACTTGACCAAGCTAATTGAACGAGGAAGTGATTAACGACTCTTGCGATAGTTCCCCGTTTTGTTTTGGCAATTACTGGACGATGTGAAAATTAGCAGGCGTTGACACTTTGCATCACAGCTGTTATTGGTCAAAATGTATTGTTGCCATACAACTCATGAGTATAAAGTTAATTTTTGAAAAATATAGGGCCCTTATTGCGCTTGTGATTAAGTTTTATTATAGATGGGACCTTTCTTATACGCTTAATACAAGTTACTACACTGCCTTCCACAAACATCCAAATCTACTTTTGTTTTTAAGCTAAGAGAGGAAAGTTTTTTTGCGATTTTTCAAAGCCGTTTTAAAACTAGGTAGTTTAAGTTATTAATCCTCCTGTCTGATGGATATACTTGGGGGCAAATTCCGCCTGGGTTCACCTCTCCCCTCTGGATTGGCCACTCGAAAACTTCTCAGTAACTGTACATATGAATAGAGTATTTGGAGCCTGAATATTCAGCAATTGAAAATAACGTAACTGAGACGAGGTTTTCCAATATTATTTACAGAACACATACTCTTGAAATGTGTCTTTCTAACCTCATATCAGTTGAACTGCTTTTACCGTGCTATGCGTGCAGACTGTTTCTTTGAACGATCGCATTTCCTAATCACACTCACGTCATCTCTCTATTACTTATTTTTGCAGATACCTGTTGAACAACAGAATTGCAGCTCTTCCACCTGGGATATTTTCAAATCTCAATCGGTTAAATTATTTGTAAGTTTCAATTTTTGTATGTTTTTGTTGCTAATTATCAAGACTAAAACACTTCACAAGCATCATGAGAGAATCGTTATCTCTTGGAAGCATATACAAAAAATTCCAAAGCTTAGACAAGAGAGAATGATCATTCTCTCTTGGCTTAGAGCAAAAGCAAATTTTAAAATTCGCCGATTAAAATGTAGAAAATAATGAGATACGGCTACTTAACTTTGTTGTCACGTAGTCAGGAGAGAATGATAATATTTTGTAAATGGCCTGGAGTTCCAGTCCCTTTTCCCTATTCAAAAAGGATTTTCTTTGTTCAATAGAGGTGTCCTCCATGATGCGATGTTTGATGCTGTGATCTTCAGCAATTAATACAGGAATAATGTCTGAGTTCATGTTATGACCCTTTGGCCGCCAGTGTTCAACACTGCACTACCCAGGATTGGTTACCGTTCTTCAACCGGGCACGAAAACATCCCGCGGTCTCACCAATATTTTAGGGAATTTTTTGGCTATTTACATTCCAGTCTTTGGACTACGTATATTCAAGTTAGGCCTAGAAGTTGGAAATGATAAGTACATCATTCTTTGTATCACGGGTAGCCGTAGCACGAGCGGTTTTTAAGTTATAGCATGAGTCGCTTTTCAAGTCGCAGGAAGCCAAAAAAATGATCGGTCTGAATAGGGTTAAAGATTTTTTGTTGTTAATTATTATTATGAAGTCGAGTGAAATTTTGACGAACTCTGTTTATAAGAGGCGTCACAACCTTTCCTCTGAACTTGAAAATGGCAAGATTACAAGGAAGCCTTCACTCTTTCTACCTTCTTCTATTTTTGTTCTTGGAAAACGCTTTGCCACTTTTATTTCCTCGTGAAAAATGACTTTAACCCTGTTGTAATGTAAAGCGCATTAGATCATATACCAATGTATTTTGCGCTATATAAATAATAAAGTTATGTGATGTTATGTTATGTTCAGACCGGGCTTTGTTTTGCTTCCTGCGACCGGGAGGCCCTCCAAAGGTCCCCCTCTATAATTTCAGAACCGCTTGATGCTACGGCCACCAAAATTACACACAATGCATAGGGCTTAGTTGAATTAATCTTGTCTAAAATACATTAAAACCACTTATTTGTGCAGGTCCCTCTCCGACAACAAAATTGAACTGCTACCACCTGACATATTCTCGAGTCTCTCTGACCTGGATTATTTGTAAGTTCAATTTTTTATTTCTTTGTTGTTAAGGAACATGACTTATATTTACACAAAACGTGAATACTTAGCCTGCGTGGCAGGCGTTCAAAAGGGAAGGGGAAGGGAATTAGGGCGCGAGACCACGCGCGAGGGAGGAGGGAGGAAAGGGAACGCCTGCAAGGAAGCCATTGTTTTCGCCATCCCGCCTACCGATTAAAAAAATAACAAAAATATGGTAACTGTGACGGCTAGCTGTCAAATAAGTCTGGCCGCGATGCATGTATTGTAGTCGTATTTCTCGCACTGTTTTTCTTTTGTTTTCCTAAAACAAGAAATCTAAAGTAACTTTAGGTACTTTAAAAAAAAGTTCAAATGCGGTCGTCCATCGAAGGAATCTTCCTTGAAAGTTGCAACGAAGCGTGCCGAGTTACGTAGAATCCAGCATAAATCTATTCAAGTTGTTGCTGAAGGAATCGGGCTGGAAAACTATTTAATAAGAAATGTAGCGGCTCTTCGCAACTTTCATTGCAGTGTTTGTCTAAGAAAAGTTAAAACACTTTGCCGTCACGCACCCTTTGAATTTCTATCAGGACGAATTAGATCCAGCGGAGCACACAAAAGAACGCTGGTGACGGGGAAAGAAGAGCTGAACTTCGAAGATCTGCAAGAAGGCAACAATTTATTATTAAAGTAAGTTCCTGGCGGTTTTATAACCGGCAAGAAGAAGTCCTCAACCAAAAATCGCCGAAAGTTATAGATCGCTTCGTCTTAGCCTGCGTTGCAGCCGGCCCACGCACTTGTCTAAACCATTTGTAAAGTCCGTCTGCGAATTAGTGCACCACAGCTCGTTCTAATATCCTGCAGAGTCGCAAGGACATATGTGAGCGTTTCGGATAGGCGGATTTCTTACCTGTTTCTTATGAGCCTCACGATTGGCCTAATTCTTACGTGTGCGTGACGGTTGGGCGCAGTGACATGTCAAAATTCACAGAAGGGAGTCGGCAAGGATCGTTTACAGTGAACAATGAAAGAGTAGTTCGAACTTTAAAGCCGTCTTCTGAACAAAAAAATGCTTTGAGAGAATTCCTTCAAGGCCATAATTTGCTTGTAAATTTGCCGACCTTGGTTTTCCAGCGTCTTCCAAACGCTACAGATGCACTGCCGCGTATTCTGCAATCTAGCCGACAGTTCTAGAGTCAAAACAAATCAGGAAATCTCGATATTCACGGCCAAAAAAAAGTACACACATGTAGCTATTCAGGTCCAGGCATTTCGGAGAAAACCAAAGAAACTAAGGTTATTTAGCCGCAATAAAAAAGTTTAAGGCTTGAACAGAGGTAAAAGAAAAATGTTTTAATGGTAAACTGCATCTGTGATCAAATCCTGTCAGAAAACATTTGCTGAAACAAAAACCACAGGAACTAATTCAATTCGATATGCATGGAACAGACCAGCTTCATAACCTCTAAATGTGAGACTCAAAGCGGGAAAAAAATTTCTCAGTCAAAGTGTAGAATACTCCACGCACTGCATAAACTACGCAAAAAGAGAGCAAGAAAAACCTCTGTTGCTCAAACTGACTACTCTAGGGTCACGTTTCACATTATCACGAGCTCAGTCTCTCTTGTCACGAGCTATGAGTCATGTTTGGCCTGTCAACACTTAATTCAAATCGGACTAATCACAAACTGTGTAAGAAACTAGCCAATCAAAAACGCCGACATATGTCCTTGCGACTCTGCGGGATTCCAACACGATATTGTGCACTAATTCGCAGACGCTCTATACAGAAGGTTTAGAGCGTCTGCGACGTAGCCAACTTCGTCTTCAATTATCTTGCCGTTGATAACGCGGGTCAAACAGCAGCAGATAACAAGCACACAGGCAGCATGATTTTTCCTTCCTTTCTTCTGGCAAGTAAAACCTACAAGCCGTTGGGAGATGATACTTTTCAGAACCAGTCAGTAAAACTCATCTGCTGACAGGCCTTTTCCTACACACGGTTCTTTAACTGCTGTTTTCTATTCTCCTTTTAAGCTGAAATTGATGCCTTCTAACGATGAATTCCCGTAGAGAAATCTCATCACGCTTCACTAACGACATATTTTTAGTTACTCAAATGGCGTCATGTTGATTTCAACCAATCGGAAAAAGGTATTAAGTCGAAGATTGACATTTGATTAATTCTGACCAATCACTATTTTCACGCTCAGAATCTGAACGTGAAAAATGGAGAAAACAATGGCGTCCTTGCAAGCGTTCCTTTCCTTTCCCCCTCGCCCAGCACACGTGCTCTCGCGCGCCCAAATTCCCCCCTCCCCTTTCCCTTTTAACGCCTGCCACACAGTCTACGTGAATACGACGAGTTACATATTCCCATTTAGCAAAGGATGTAAACGGGTAGCGAGCCTAAGCAACGAGAACACTGCTATCCTGAGCGTCATGAAGAACAACCGGAAGTTTGTTTGTTGATATTATTTGAAGAACATCCTTTCATATTTCTAAAACTATTCATAGCAGTTAACTTTACAGCGCACTATTAATTTTAATGTCAATAATTTTATAACAATACTAAAACCACAAACTGGTGTCGTCACGGCGTGAACTCTTAATTAGAATTTCACTACTACAAAGGAAGACGTTAATTGAAGCAAAAATCGTACATTAAAATGCTTAAAATTGCACTACTCGACTGTTCGATCAATGAAAAATGTTGCAGCATTGACGGAGTACGGGGCATTTGCCCTCTTTTTTCGTCCCCACCCCGGGAGATTTGACAGCTCAAGAGTCCCCACCCCAGTTTTTTGCATCTAAGGCAAAAAAATGCTAATGCCCGGGGATCAGCCCGGGTCAGCCCGGGTCAGCCCGGGTGGAGGGGGGTGGGGGGTGCTGGGCGCAGCTGGAATTGACTGATGCCTAAAAGGTCAACCTCGTCCCCAGGGCGCTTTTCCCTGGCTTTGCTAAAAGGTGTAAATTATTTTCCTTCTTGAGCAAATGACCAATTTGAAAAAAGATGTCACAGATAAACGGCTTGTAAATTCAGTGAAATACCACTATTTATCCTTACGATTAGTGTGAAGCTTGTTTACATGTAAGGAAGTTTGAAAATGAAAAAAGAAGCACAAGGTACAAAAAAAGTTGTCGAAGGCTCAAACGAGTATGACTGACCTTGCTTCCTATTCGCTAACGCAATGACAGTTCTGACAGTTGACTTTGAAATGGCTTTCTGGAGCGCGCGCTCAGGATAAAAACAAACGTTGGTTGTCTTTACACAAGGCTTTTAAGTAAGACTTAGGAGCTGCTAAGTTTTACTTAACCAAAATTCGTGTGTGAACTCCTAAGTAAAATCTCAAGTACCTAAACTTTGCATCTTATTAAAGTCGGAAAGTTGAAACGATTCAAGACAGTTTCAAGCGACTTGAAAACCATCCTTAAAACCGACTTGGCTGACTTGCGGTTACTTTCGGTTTCTTGAGCTTTGAGAAAGGCCAAACATGTCAATCAATCTTAATTTTGTTGCGTGGGAAAATAGCCTTAAGTTAACCTAGCCTGCGTAGCAAGCGTTTCCTCGCGAGGTTCGTCTAGAAAGCTGGGACAAGAGCAAAAAAAAAATGAATGCTTCCGCTCTAACTTTCGCGCAATAACTCGATTGGAAACGCTTGCTACGCAGGCTAAAGTTAACCTGAAGAAAAAAAGATTCGGTTGTGTGTGAAGCTTTATTTTACTTCAAGTAATTAAAATTTACTTGTCTTGAAATATTTCTGGGCGTCGATAAAACCCGGAACATGGAACATTCCGGAACATCCCGGAACATGAAAAAATTAAAATATTTTTTTATGAAAAAATAATTAATTAATTAAATAATAATATTAATAATAATAATAATAATAATAATAAATAATAATAAAAAGAACAATAGATAGAAAACAATTTTTGCAAAAAATTTATAATAACAAAATAAATAACATAACATAACATAAAAACGAAAAATAAAGAAACAAACAAAGGAAGAAAGAACAAGAAACTGGTATCATCTCCGAGCATGAGAAAACAATATTTTGTCGCAAAGATTTTTTTGGGCGAGTGAAGGTCCATTCAAATGACAGTAATGAGTGAGGGCTTGCTTCTAAATTCAAAATATATTAAAATGGGTCGCAAGGAGGGGGTCAAGCTTTCCTCAAACAGCCACCTCTTGTAAATGTTTGCCATGCGGTTTAACAGTTATCAATTCACGGCTTTGCGACCGTAAGAAGAGCTTATGAACTCGTCGCTTTGGAGTTGGATAATTAAATTAAAGATTCACATTCGCCGTGAATAGTTGCAGTGGCGGTGGTAGCGCAGCGGTAGTTTCTAACTGTCATCAGTTAGCCTGAATTTTAGCCGTCTCCCCGCAAACTCCTCTTGCGACTCGAGGAGACGTCTGAAATATCATGCTGACAGTAAACAGTATAGAAACAACTACGAATGTGAGTATTGTCCACTAAAATCCAAAGACAGGAGCCCCTATACTCTGTTTAAGTTTACAGGGCCGCCTAGTCTGTAAGTAATTCATGTCAAACTCAAGTGAAGCACAGCACCTCAAGTAAGCAAATGTCGCTTATATATAAGGAGACTATATGTTGGCTTGAAATGAGCTACTTACTGACTTGGCTTGACATGAAATACTGCACCGATATTTCAGACCATTGCAGAACCCTAAATGGATAACCACCAAATGATTAACTCATGGCAAACAATTACAAGAGGTGGCTGTGCGAGGCCCCCCTCCTCGCGAACCATTTTAATATATTTTGAATTTAGAAGCAAGCCTTCACTCATTAGTGTCATTTGCATGAACCCTCACTCGCCCAACAAATTTTAATTTTTTGCGACAAAATATTGTTTTCTCATACTCAGAGAGGCAACCTCGTCCCCAGGGCTTTCCCCTTAAAAAATGGGTGGGGCCCCACCCATTTTTTAAGGGAAAAGCCCTGGGGACGAGGTTGTCAGAGAGGATACCAGTTTCTTTTTCTTGATTATTTCATTATTTTTCGTTTTTTTTGTTGTTATTTTGCGTTATTATTGATTTTTTACATAAAATTGTTTTATTATTATTATTTTATTATATTTTTTTCATGAAAATTATTTTTATTTTTTCATGTTCCGGGATGTTCCGGGATGTTCCGGAATGTTCCGGGATGTTCCGTAATGTTCCGTGTTCCGGGTTTTATCGACGGCCAATATTTCTTAGCTTATTTAGGCTCTAGTGTAAAGACTACCAATATTATTGCTGTTTTCTTTTTTTTCGGCTGATTTTTATTCAATTATGTGATTCAAGGAAAATTCATTACCTGACTCGTGAATT
>OZ037775.1:47211148-47221148 GCA_964035525.1 Porites cylindrica
CGCCGTTAAAATCTATCGTGAAAGTGATGACTATAAAGTTCAACCCTTAGTTAGCTAATGCAAGATCAATGGAAATAACGTATAACAGTAGGCGTTGCTGATAAGATCAAGGGAACGAAGAGGCGAAAACAACCACATGCGTTTGCGCCATTTTCGGCGTTTCCTTAAGACGCATACCGTATTTATTTGATTAAACGCCGCATTTTAGAGCAGAAAAATTAATAAACGCCGCTTTATGAGCCGCTTTATGTATTGCGGTAGTAATAACATGCAAACTAGTATACCTAAAGGGTAGAAATGCTGCCGTAGGCAAGGAATAGTGAAGAAATGGAAAATTAAGTGTAAAGTTTTTAGTAGAAGGTGATGTGAGGCTAAGAGGGCTTAATCCAAAATCTTTGTCAGTGATGACCTAAATTTAGAAATTATCTTCCTTTTGACTTAATTATGAGCCACTTTTAGTATTTTTCTAACGCGCTCGCGTCGCGTCAGAAGTGGCCCGATAATTCTCGATTTTTGATATGTATATCAACAGGAGCCTATGATGGGCTCCTGATATCAATCATTCTCGCTTGCAACAGTGACTGAATGACTGAAACTTATTTTGAAGCTTTGATTTGGCGATACGAGCAAATTTTCTAACTATGGTGTTCAGTCTTTCTGTTCGCACAAAAATGGAGCGTTTTCCACGAAACTTAAAATTCTTGAGTTTAAGACTGTTTATTTCACCTGCCAAGTAAATTTGTTCGACTGTGATCTGCGCTACAAGATAGGTTTGAGAAACGACCATGAAAACACATTAACTTGGCCAACCATGTCACGAATCAAACACCAATTTAAACAATTTTGGAGGGCAGTTATGTTCAATTTTTGATAAATACATGACACATTAATTTCGGGCCCGTAGCTAATGCTGCTTGTGTGATTCCCTCTTAGAACAGAAGAAAAATTTGCTTGAAAAATAGTAAAGGCTGCGGCTATATGGCCAGTAACCGGTCACGATTTTCAAAACACTAAATGACCGGCAGTCCGATATCTTTTTCAATAATTTTTTTCAAATCGAAGAATCCCAGCCAGACCAAACTATCATACGTCATCCTCGGAGATCCAGGGGCAGTCAGTCGGGTCGGGAGGAAAGGCGGGACGAAAGTTTTCAAGTAAGGGCGAAAGAGCCCCTGGGTACCGACTCTCACCGGACCATTTCCAAAAATTCAAGCGGATGCCGGCTCCTGATTGGGCACAAAAAATGCTTTGTGTTATTGTGCCCAATCGGCGAAAACATCTCACTGAGTTCTTTTCGTGTGTGTTCGTACATGACGGCTATTGTCTAGATCACGGCTTGTCTAGCGTCTTACTAGCTTATGCACCAAAGAAGTGCACGCAGTCAGGAAACTTTCAGTTTGATATAAAATCCCCATCTGATCCAGCTCGCTTATGCATCAGTCAATTCCACCTGCGCCCAGCCCCCCCCCCCCCCCGGGCTACTGCGGGGCATTTACCCGCCTTGTCAGTCCCGGGGGTGGGGCATTTGCAAATTTTGCACTGCCCGGGGGCCGGGCATTTGCCAACCCCCGGCCCATTCCCGAGCTTTTGACACGCACGCGGTTTCCTATCAGAATATAACTACACAGAAGGTTTTACTGGAAAAAAAAAAGCAGATTGGCTCATCTGTCAAGGACGGGAATAAATTGTAGAGGGTTGTAAAGGCATGTTCACGATTTTACATGTATGTATGCATTTCTTCATTGCTTATCAAGCCAGAATTACATAGCGAAATTGGAGCTATCGATGTGAATCAACGTTTTGTGGTTATTGAATCAACTTTCTGTTGATATTATTTGAAGAACACCCTTTCATGTTTATAAAACTATTCATAACATATAACTTTACAGCACTCTGTTAATTTTAATGTCAATACTTTTACATCAATACTAAAACCATAAACTGGTGCATGTCGTCGCGGCGTGAAGTCTTAATTAGAATCCTAGCGCTATTATACAAAGGAAGACGTTAATTGAAACAAAAAATCGCACATTAAAATGGCACTATTGGACTGTGCGATCAATAAAAAATGTTGCACTGTTGACGGAGGACGGGGCGTTTGCCCTCTTTTTTCGTCCCCACCCCGGGGGATTTGCCAGCTCAAGAGTCCCCACCCCGGGGAATTTGCCATCCAAGGCAAAAAAAATGCTAATTTCCGGGGGTCAGCCCGGGGGGGGGGGGGGGCCTGGGCGCAGGTGGAATTGACTGATGCATTACTTTGTCAAATGCAAGCGAATTCTTCTGGAGCTGAATATCCAAGTTCATGAAGAGAATGAATTTTGTTATTGCTTGTTTACGTCCTTCACAAAACGTGAAATTAGGCATTTTCACGGGTAGTCGTGCAGTTGACGGCAGAGAAATGTACAATAAAGCATGATGCACTTGGAAAGTTGTTGTTTTGCCTTGTCAAGCTATTACTTATTTGAATTTCTCATCGCCGCTGCATCTTAATTGTAATCCGTCAAAAACAGAATATTCTCGGGGTAAATGCAATTGCTCTTGCTGATAGTAACCCAAACGTTTTTTCAACTCATCGGTAGTTCCTTTGTTTCTGGTTAGGAAAGTAGAAAATAAAAGTTTTCCTTGTACGCGCAAGCTTGGTGAACGAACCGGGCAAGTGTGGCGAGACAATACTAGCCGTCGAGTACGAACTCACGTAGACTACGAGCAGTCTCTCTTTTTTCTGTAGTCCGTCGAGCAAAACGCGAGAGACACGCAAATGGCCACGCGCGAGACTGATGGCGCCCTCGTTTCGCGCGTCTCGCGGCTTCGCCGCTCGCGCGCGCGTGCACTCCCCTTACTAAACCGGAAGAAACAGAGAGACTGCTCGCAGTCTAAACTCACGAAAAGAACTCAGGAGAAACTGTTCGCCGATTGGGCACAATAATACAAAGCATTTTTTGTGCCCAATCAGGAGCCGGCATCCGCTTGAATTTTTGGAAATAGTTCGGTGAGAGTCGGTACCCAGGGGCTCTTCCGCCCTTACTTGAAAACTTTCGTCCCACCTTTTTTCCCGACCCGACTGACGGCCCCTGGGTCTCCGAGGATGATCATACGTCGACTAAGAATAGACTGTGACAGACTTAATTTATGATCGACAAATGTTGTCAAAGTGTAAGTCTGTTCAATTTCAAAGGAAAAAAAATATTCACTCGAATATGAGCGGATTCAATCCCGGAGCATAGGGTCTGCATACCACTACTCTAACCACTAGACCACCGTGGTTTCTCTGCAAGATGGCGATTTTATTCAAATATTATAGCGTAAACCCCAACCCAAAATAAAAGCCAACTGCTAACCCTTATCACCATTCTCAGGGCTTAACCCTAATCCGTTTGGTTAGTGCTTCAGTTAGTATTTTCAGTGCTTAACCCTAATCACTATAGTCAAAATATCGGACTTATAAAATATTGCATTTTGTGAAAATATCCTTGAAAGATATTAAACGGCTGCTTGCTCCATGCAGTGATGCTATTTCTTTGTCCATATGCTACGCTATTTTGCTGGTCTTAGCGAGTTCTGTTTTCCGAAAACCAACCTAAATATATAGAGGTTTCGAACTTTTCTTTCATTCTGCCTTGGCATCGACTAGGATAAATTTATCATGAATGTTTTCGATTCTCGGTCGACAAGTGTCGGCCAACTGCAAAAGTATGCAGCACGTGCAAAGATTTTCTGTTTTCTAATTAGACCTGTTGTCTCTTTACTTTAACGAGATTGCAAATTATTCAAATTGCAGTTGAAAATCAGTGTAAGAAGAAAGCACGTGGTAATCCACTGCGCATTCTAAATCTCCCATTCGAGCATAGCCACAATTCCTTGCAAGTCTACTGCGCATCCCAAATCTTCCATTTGCACTTAACCAAAATTCCTTGCGAGTCTATTGCGCATCCTAAGTGTTTCATTCGCGTATAACCAAAATTCCTTGCGAGTCCATTGCGCATCCTAAATGTTTCATTCGCACATAACCACAATTCCTTTCGTTTGGCAAGAAAACGTGATTCAATGCCCCTATAATGTGATTTTTTGCCGATTAGAGAGCTGCCTCGTTCGCTCGCTTCAGGCTCGCTCACTGCGGCAACAATTATGAAATTGAGAACAATATAGAAAATGACTTTTCAGACAAGCACTAAAACATGTTTCTGTTTTTTTAAAATTCAAATGTTCAGTTACCATCAAGAAATAAATTGGAATTTAAATAAACGCCGCCCTCGAATAAAAGCCGCACTCAAATCACGAAAAATTTAATTAACGCCGCGGCGTTTAATCGAATAAATACGGTATATTAAATTTAAAATTTACGTTAAAGAAATGATCAATGATCAGCCACTCACGCTTTGATTCAGCCGTCTTTCCCCGGGGAGGAGGAAGATCGGACCCGAGAATATAGCAGCGGAAATTCAGCCTATCTTCATGCCCAATTGATTTCTTAACAAAGTTTGTAGATGCCGAATTCATTTTGCATAGCGACGTTTATAATTACATCACTTACCGCTACTTTTTATTTGGATTTTGAATCGTGGGTCATCCTTTGCAGATTATTCGGGTAATAAAGGTTACGGGCAATCTAAATTTCTTATGATGAAGTAATACACCTTATTCCAAAACGTTGGCAATAATAGGGCCTGTTTACAAGGAGGTGGAGGACTTCGGTAGGTGAGGTAACCAGCTTAGGTGGGATAACCCCCCTGTTCATGTAATATCTCATTTTAAATTGAACCAGGAGCCCATTTCCTGGAACGAGCGACTTCCACGGCGTTTTCACGGATCACTTTATTTTCAGAACGGTTTTGGCGCGAATTTAGGATATCTTTAAAGTCCCACAAACCAGTCAGCAAAACCTACTGACCTAAAAATGATAATTTTTACCTTTTCAGTTAATGACGCTACATTTTCATTTTGATATCTTTATACTTCCAATGCGTTCATAGCGTGGTGGATATTCCATTTTCGCGAGAAAAATTGCCCTAAAATGTGTCTAAAAATAGACCGGTCCGTAAAAACTCCGTGACATAGGCCTAGCGTGGGAGTTGCTCTCTCCGGGTTATGGGCTGCTCTATGAACACGTTGACATGATAGGTGGGGTCACCCGCTGAGGCGGGCTGTCCGGTCTGAAGTGCTGAAACAGTGATAATTTGTTTGATTGAATAGACTTCTTTAAAATAAATACATATTTTTATTTTTTTGGACGAAAGACAGAACGTGAAACAAAAACCGCGAATTTTTTTGGAAACACGGAGTTGTTTCCTTTGACTCATGCTCATTTCAGTTAATCAGAACGCGGAGCGTACGAGGAGCGTGTGGGAAAAAGACTAGGACGAATTTTGATCGCTCCTTTTTTACTTATTGACAATTTTTTTTTACTGAATTTTATTAGAGAAACGTTTTTATGTAGTTTGAATTGTATTTTCATGTGCTCAGCCGATGTTAATTGCGCGGACTAGTTGCTTGAAATTAATTATTTCCAAAATTTATTGACTGTGGCTACTTCTGCCGAAGCAACCACTTTGATTGAAAAATAGATAAGCTTACAATAGCGAAAGAAAAGAACATTCAATTCATTTTTTAGAACTGTGATTTGCATAACCTAGGTCTTACTGAGAACAATTCGTGATAATCTTACCGCATCATGAACCAGCTAGTCCACGCAGCTAATATCTACTGAGGACACGAAAATAAAATTCAAACAAAGAGTTGAATCTCGAATTTTGTTGGGAGGGCAGGGGGGGGGGGGGTGCGTTTTACCGGCTTAATTTATCCTCTCAACAATGCACTAAAGCAATTATGGTAAAACATAAATTGAGATGTTTACAGTGACATAATTTCCTACTAAAAAAGAAAAATTCTTCCATTGAACTTTGACACAAACTGACCTTAAAAGTCTCTAAAAAAAACCCTGCTCCCTCCGTTCTGATTCCTGCCCGAGCGAGCACGGCACCCACGAAAAATAGAGTCCTTAAAGCAAAGTTTCGTTGCTTGAGGGTGTCATTTTTTCTCAGAGGGGTAAGTTATTATTTTTCAAACTCTTCCTTTGCAATCTTATCCGTTTACAGTGTATTTCCACGATGGCATTGAGCAGCCACTTTTTCAAACCTTGAAATAATTTACCTAGGAGCAAAAATATTCCTTTCAGTACCCCCCTAAATCACTCTATGTACGTGCACCGCAAGTAAAAATGCTTTCCCTTTGCAACGCGAAAAATAGATCCGAGGGCCCTTAAATGAAAGTCTCGAAGTTAAGGATCAAAGTCCAATTGGGGCCTCGTTAAAAAGCTCGGATTTTTTATAGTAAAAACTCTTCACCCCAAATTCGAAGCCGACTTTGGACGTAATGATTTTACTTAAAAACCATTGTTTCTTGTAAACAGAATGATCGAATCTTTCAAAATACGACTTAAAGGGAAAGAAAACGTTAGTTTGAAGACATTCAAAGACCAGTTACCCGCTTTTACGCGTAACTTCAGTTTCTATTTATGGAACATTTCAGACCATTGTTTCCAATGATTGTTAAACTTCTTTGTTCAATGTTCTTTATGGGACTTTTTCGGGTGTGTGACAAACCATGACCAAGTGACGCAGCATGTGAACGTTGGTAGAATCATAGTGATATAGATTGTTTTAGCGCATTTTTGATCGACAGACGGGCGAATTGACCTTAAAAGGTTAACTCATCTTGCTGCTTTCTTGTAAGTTGTAGCAAAATACATGTATGATGTATAAGGCTCAGTTTGATTTAGGTCTAGGTCTAGGTCTAGGTACTCATACCAAAACTCCCTTTAACAGAGATATTTAGTTCCTTTTCTTGAAGGTTGATTCTTTATAGTCTCAGTCTTGCCATTTTTTCGGGTTGATGATCACTATTTTCGAGCCAAATTTCTCGATGATTTTAATTTCCAATATGATTTCGTGTGGACTGTCAATGTTCTTTTGAAGGGAGACTGCAGTGTCAGTGTTCCCAGGAAAACGTTGACACTAGACGAAAAGGTGTAATTATCAGCGAAGATATCAGCAATAGCTGAGGGTATATGGTTGATGAAAGTAAGAAATAAAAGAGGGCCAAGAATGCTTCCTTGAGGGATCCATTGTGTAACACTGACGAAAGTCGAGTGGGTGCCGTTTATGCGGACATACTGCTTTCGATTAGTAAAGTTTTCTAAACAATTGCAAGTTAAAATCTTCGATTTAATATGCCTTCAGTTTAGCAAGAAGAAGATCATGTCTTGCTGTAGTCACATATGACCAGCCACATTATTGTTGCAATACCCATGTCAAAGAGCAACTGGTTCTACACTGTAAATCGGTCGGATCAACTTGGTGCAGTTTCGGTTGAATTTTCTTTTTTCGACTGCAATAATACAGGCCATACAGCAGGTTATTTCTAGAAAGGTACGAGTACACTGAGTCATACATATGCCTCTCAAAGCTCTTGGATAGAATCAGATAATTAGAAAATCGGAGAATGTCGGAAAATTGTAATATCCGTTCTTACGCGGACAACCTCTTGCACGCCAAGCAAAGTGAAATGTAAATGTAAACGTTTGAAACCATTGGGATTTTTCTTTATAATTTTTTTTTCGCCGCTATCGCCTTTCCTTTAAATAACATTTGTTTGTTTTTTTTTCAGAATGCTTTCAGATAACCCATTGGAGATTATTGGATCACATGCATTTACATTTCCAACAAATGACCTATTAGTGTAGGTTTTCGAAGTATTAGAGTATTGAAATAAAGGAAAACGATTTTTTCCTTTCCTTTTTTTTTTACTCTATTTTGTAATATATGATTTCTGGAATATATCCTTGGTTTTCAATATTATCTATAAAAATTCTGGAATAAGCTCTTGTTTTCCAGAACGCTTTTTTGACTTCATAATTGAGCGAGCAACTCAAAAAACCGAAAGCTTTTTCTATTTCAGCTGCTGTACATCAACTTAGATGTATACCTGCTTTCTTTCGCTGTGTTGCACATTGTTTTTTTATGTATTATTTTTTATGTCCTGAATAATGTAACACTTGGCTGACGTCACAAATCATAACGATCACCGCAAAATCAGATAACGGGATTGCATGTTACGGATGGATCAAGGTTTATTTTTACTTTTTCGTAATTAACAAATAAAGAAGCATTGCCTTTACTCTTTTCTATCGTAAAGCACGCAGGAAGCGGCTAGAAGTACGAAAGAAGTGTAGGGGGAAACACGTTTCTCAGTCCTACTTCTTTTGTGCTCTAGCCGCTTCTTAAGTGGTTTACAACTGAATAGAACACAGGCGAGCTTCTTTATTTGCTTTACGATAAAGAATCCGTTAAATTCCCCACGCATTGCTTTCTATTTTCTAAAACAAACTTTATTTTCACAGGGAACCAGAGTGTCGTCAGCATGTTCTACTCTCAAAAAGCAGGCTTGAATTAGCCAATCACAATCATTTTTACGCTGCAAGAAAAATTTGATTTACACCAAATTTATGTACTCGGTGCAAGCTAGTATGATGCAAAAAGTGCAAACTAAGGTTAATTCATGATGGTAAATACCGCATTTACCCACGAATTTACAGCCCCATGTAAACTGGTACTCTCCACATAAAAGATGTTTTGTCAACCAATCTTATTGCGTGTTGTATCGGAACTTTATTATAATAAATGATAAACAACAGGTGGCACAGGTTGACATCTCTCGCTTTCTCCGACGAAAACAAGGGCAAAAAATGCACTAAAGAGACAATAGCGATAAAATAAGGGAGGCGAAGAAGCAAAAAAGGCCGAGAATGAATTGATAAAAGCAGAGAACTTTCAAGATTAAACAGGTTTGAAAAGATAAAAGTTTGGTAATAATGAAATCTCTCAAAACAAAAACCATGTAAAATACAGTGCTGTGGATCATGATTTAGAGATTCATTTCATCAATCAAAACCTTCATTGTCCATAGTCCTATTTTTACGCTTTTTAAAATTATTTTTTGGTATTTTAATTTAATAATGTTGCTATTATTTCTGTTATCATTGTAGACAGGGACAACCTCGTCCCCAGGGCGCTTTTCCCTGGCTTAAAGCGCCCTGGGGACGAGGTTGAGACAGGGAATACTAAAACATGTGCTTAAACCACACCTAAGGGACCCTATATGCACTTTACACCTAACTGACCGGCCAGGCCATTCCCTTCGTAATGAGAATTTCACTTTTAATCAAAACTATCCAGCCAGATCAGTCAAATTCTAAATAGCATGCACGAAGGAAATAGTTTGGAAAAAGCCTATTTCATTTCCAAAATGGCCTGTCCGTCCATGGTCAGAGCGGCCAGTTCTGACTTTTGGAGAACGCTTTAAGTTAAACAGACAAAATAAAAGGATACTACTAGTTTGAAGACCACAACGCGGGACAAATTAAAGTTCTTTATTCCTTGTAGAAGGATCTCTCCCACTGATAATTGTAATTGTCAAAGTTGCCATCAAGAAGATGCGTCAGGCTTGAAAAAAAAAAAGTGCAGGCGATGTAAAGTTTCGCACTCCCTTTTAAGTCTATCCTTCATCTCCTTTTTTTCTAGCATGAATTGTTTTTCTTTTGATTATTTTGGTGCTGCCCTGACACTAGCTCAAATTAAATTATTATAAATTATTTGTTTAGGAGAAAACTTTACATTGGAGATACACGTAAGGTTTTATCAAATCAAAACGGTGGAAATGCGGTGATCTATCATAATTAACGCTTCTTCCTTATTCTTTAAGATACATGATACGAACAAACATGAAGACAGCTAGCCTTAGATCTTTCCACGGCATTAAGGACCATTTCAGGACTAAAATGTGAGTACGTTTCATATGTAAACTATACTTGTAGTTGAATATCACAACCGATGTCTTAGACTCAAAATTGAAGAAAAAATTGAAACAAAGGAAAAAAGCGCCTGTTTACAGTTTCGTCTCGCCTTTTCCGCGATCTCAACTAGTCGAAACGAGCGAAAAGAAAGTC
>OZ037775.1:47226148-47248648 GCA_964035525.1 Porites cylindrica
GTCTAGGAAAGCCGACCTTTCAAGAACCTTGTTTAAACTGTATTCCTTCATTTTTAACCCTGTTTTGTAGGCGAAAAAGTGTCCCCTCCTAAAGAACGAGACAGGCTAACGCTATCGCTAAAAAACTTCGCATAGTTTGAGTACCTCTCCAGCTTAACCGATTAACGTGATGAAATGTCATTTATGACCTTATGACGTTATTACTGTAAAAGTTGACATTTTTCACCATTATATACATTTTTCCCGTCCTTAGAATCCAATTTCATTGATGGTGTTATTTACAACAACACTGAACAACAACAACTGTATTTTGTACTCCACATTGATTTACATTGTATAAAAAATACTATTAAATATATAATAATCCATTTTAGCCCATAATAATCATTGAAGGCTAAAAAGATAGGGCAGCCTTACATAGATAAAATAAATGACTTTATTAAGGGTCAGATACACACACGACACACAGCTGCACAAGACACACACACACAAAAGGGAAACAACTAGTAAATAAAACGAAGAAGAAAGATTTTTGCACTACTTCTTAAGCTTGATCAAACGAAGATTCCCGGCCCTTTAAATTCACTTTTGCCCTCGTGGAGAAAGTGTGGGTAAAAAGGGAAAAAACGCGAAGTACTCACATTTTCATTGGGGTCATGGCCCGTTAGAGCGGACACGCTCGGGACCACGAGTCAGGAGAGCAAGGAGAAATTTCTTTTACAACATTAACTTGTTAAGAATTAGATTTGGTGTAGAAACAACTTTAGCTGACAAAATACTTGGATGGACTGGACGAACTTATTAATGGGAGCAAGACTAGTCAGCTGGCCTAAAGAGGTAGAGAAGATGGAATTTCAATATTGATACGTCGCAACAGAAGAAAAGCGATAACCTGAAGAAAGAGAAATTAGATGTTTTAAAAGAGAGAAACCAATATTACCGCTATTAAATGTTGAAAGATCCCGTTCTTTTACCATCAAAATGAGAGTTACAACAGTACAAATTCGTTGTCAGGGTCGATAAAAAGTGTTTCTGAATCCTTCAAATGTTTTAGTCCGCAAACGCCTGTAATCTTTGCCGGGGATTTCGGTACAAGAGAGATGTTACTAACAGCGACGCGGCCTCAAGGCGAGAGAATTGATTTTATTTCTAAGAATTTTAGCAGTGAAATGCCGTTTTTCCTTCTACTTGAAAGAATTGTGAAATTAAGGATCAAAACGTCACAAGACGGTCATTTTGAATTTCGACGCTGAGTTATTCCGACTCTCAAGCCTATAGTTGCCTTGTTAACAATATATAACGTCAGCAAAGATATCATAGTAAGGTTTTTCTTAAAAAAAAAAAAAAACAAGCAAACAAACAAGAAAACGAACGTACAAAAAAAAACAACAAAAAAAACAAAAAATGACTTAAGATTGATAATGTGCCTACCTGCCTACTTGCTTTAAAGTCCAACTAAAATGTCAAATCCAAAATTAAAGTATACTTTCTTGTGTGAAAAGGGAAACAAGGCAGAGAAAAACACAAGCGAGATATATTCGAATTTTTTTTTTGGTTTACACACATTGTCCATTTCGTTGGACTGTCGTCATTGTCAAGTCAAGCCGGTTGTCGAATTTCTTTTTCTTTTTGCCACCCCACGTGGCTAGCTAAGTAAAGAAAGGAGATATATTTAGTCTTGAACATGGAGTTATATTAATTGAGCTTTACACAAAGTTATCAAGTTTTTCGTCTACACAAGGTAGTGAAATAGACTGATGCGCTTTCGAACAGAATCAGAGTTTCAAGGCCTCGGCGACACCTGCAGCCATAACAAGCCTAATACTTTCTCCTTTTGGGTGTGTGAAGTTTACATGTAAGACAGAAGCTGATGTTTAGTATATACATTTTATTACTGGACACAATACTTTTCTTTATGGCTCGGTCAAGAGACCTAAACTCCTGGGAAAAAGAAAACAAAAACTATACATCTCAAAAGGTGTGTAATAAATGAAACTTTAATTGCAAGGTTTGCATGAGCTCAATCAGTTTTTCTTTCACGGGGCAGTTGATAAAATTTATACTGTCATAAGTCAATTCAATATTTTTGAGAGTTTAGGTTCCCGTTAAAAATCCCAGTAAGTTTTCTTGTATATTATTTTTACTTCTTAATTTCCTTTGGTAGTGATCCATTTTTTTATCCTTTCTTCTTCCAGGAGGTTTCTACTCAGACCAGCTGGCTTTCGTAAATGACAGCTGCCTTCACTGCAAAAATGGGACTTTTGTCCATTACAATAATGCTCCAGGGAAAAGTCCGTTTGATTGTAAGGCATGTCCAGATGGTGAGTATGTTAAATCCTCTCTGTTATCGCGTCTGTTTTTGTATATATGGTTCATTTTATAAACGCATCTGGGGAAACTGGTTATAATTAAATGTACATCAATATTGTATTTAAGTTATGATTAGAACTAGAGGTTAGAAATTATGATCGTAATACTGCGAGAAGATGCTGGGCAGTAAAACATCATCTGAGCAGACACGATAAATGGCGATACATAATTTAAATCAGAGACTCTTTTACTGAGTCAACTAATAGTTGTGGGATAAAGAATTACACAGGAGTGACTTCTTTGTGATTTGTTTGTTAATCGGCCAATTTGCAGTCATAGTAATTTGAAACTGTTTACACACGAGCCACAATGAGTCAAACGTAGCGCAGTTACGCAGTGAGAGTGCGTGATATGATTTTAAATGAAGTTTATCGTGACACTGCTGACTAACATCCTGACAAAAAAATCAGATAGAAAGGGCGAAATAGCAACAGAACGCCAAAGGGACCCGAGGAAATTACCCAGGGATTAATGCGCTGCTCGCCTTGGGGATCATTGCAAATAGGTAGCGCATAGCGACAAAGGTGCTGTCTGAGGAAGCTGGAATTAAGAAAGTTAGAAAGTTCTGACAAAGAAAAGAAAGAAAATAGACACAACAATAAAACCAAACACCTTGCACTCTTAAAGAAAGAAAACGAAAAAATAAGTAAAAAATTGGACAGCATGACAATCCGATTAAGTATGCCGGAGATGTATCTAGTATGAATGACTTGAACACCTGACTGCCACAATTGACACTCCACGAAAAGTAAATGATCGCCGCGAAATCCCAACTGTTACTTTACAAGGAGCACGGATCAAATTGGAAAATTACTGGTAACCTTATCGCAAGCACCCGATGTAACTTGTACGTACAAAGCGAGCACAACTAGGTAAATTCAGTTAATTTATACCTCAATGAAAATTCGATGAAAAAACAAATATCATTGGTCGGGAACATTTTGACAAAAAGAGAGCAACAAGGCTACAACTGAAACAAGCCGTGGTAATTCAATACTCAGGCTTTAAAGGAGCACACATACACATAAACATGCTTATAGGTGAATAGCTAGTAGTTTACTTTCATATATTAATAACTGTCTTCCTGCATACTAATAAGTGGATCAAAAGCCATGATGTTCTTCGTGGATAGCTCTACTTATAAGCGGCGCGTCCCTTTTACACAACGGAAACAAAATATTACCTGGGCTCAGACCCGATCTCTTCTAACCGTGATTGGTTAGTTCAAATAAAAGCGCGAAGATTTTAAATGCGCTCTCGGCGCTAAACAACCCGTTACAAACAAAACATAGACACAGAGTTAAACTGAAAAATCTTAAAGTCAGTTGTGATTGGTTATAACAAAACTGTTTTCTCCTTTCCATCGCGATGAGCGGACTATATCTTGATGCTATCGGTGCCATCTGTCTTTAGGGCAGGTTGGTTCATGTGAGTTTTTAGGGAAAGGCTAAGTGATTTCAGAGAAAAATCAGACCCCCCCCCCCCCCCCAATCCGAGAAAAATAATTTGCAAACAGTCCAAGAGTGAAACAAATCTTACATCGAGTTAATAGCTCTATCACATTTAAGAGCCATAATGGCTCTTGATCACAGTAGATAAGGCCTAGTGGAAAACAAATTCTTGGAAAACAAATCAGTCCGAATTTTTTGCCTTCGGCAAGTTTACAAAATCTTGCCAAAAAATCTGGTGGTGTGTAAACCTGAGCCTTTCATAATAATAATAATAATAATAATAATAATAATAATAATAATAACGGCTTAATATCAGTACATCCATGGTATGGCTCTTCGCCTGATATAAAAGTAAAATAAGGAAATTAACATAAATCTGGATTATGAATTTGTGAAAAGCTAGCTAATGAACAGTAAAATGTAATTATGCAATATATACATTATTTAAGCTGACTCGACCCAGTTTTTTTGGGGGGTACCATCCTACTTTGAAGCTCTCTGGTATCCCCACCTTTACTTTTATCGTAAGTCTAACACATAGAATGGATAACATATCGATCAATCTACAATATAACATAAAATTTTGGGCGATCGGAGTAAATGCTATGTGGTTATAATGCCACGCACCTTTGAGGTCTGAGTCGAAAATCTGCTGTTGCCGGCATTTTTTCGTGAAAATCTCTCGGCTACACATAGTGCGCATTAGTGCCTTGCGCTGAACAGAGTTTCACCAAAATCGCAAAGACCCAATTCGAGAAATTCAGCGGTTTCCAAATTTAGGTCATAA
Source organism: Porites cylindrica (assembly GCA_964035525.1). Lineage (NCBI taxonomy): Eukaryota > Metazoa > Cnidaria > Anthozoa > Scleractinia > Poritidae > Porites > Porites cylindrica. The sequence continues at coordinate 47,230,757 of OZ037775.1, forward strand.
TTTATGCGAAAATGATAAGCAAACTTTACCCGGATTATATCTAATAAACTATGAGATTCATCTCTGTATTTTGGGCATCGTTATAACAGATGGGTCCTTGCAAGTCAGCAAAACAATTTAGGGCCTTGTAAATGCGCGCGATTTTGAGCAAAGCAAACATATAGAAATTATAGTTTTCACAATTTGTTGACGTTTGTCAGCGTTTAAGAGTCAATCTCACGAAAAAAGCATTTTCTTAAAAATTCGTAGTTTTTTTTCCTTCAAATTTTTTCTGGGCCACAATTGATTAACTAACTACCCGGACTCTGAATTTCATTGTCATTGAAAAACTGTGACATTATCTTCTATAAGCCCAAACTTGAGTAAACATTGAAGATTTTTTGCGTTTTGGCTGAGTTTGTGCTTTGGGAGTTGTCTATTGTTTCTAGTCTGTCATGATACAGCATTCTTATTCTATCCAATTACTGATTGCCTTTTATAAAGGTTACAGCGAATCCAGTTTGCGGCAGCCAGTTTTGTTTTTGGACGCTATGTGAACAATATTGACTCTAGCTATTCTTAAGTTAGGCTGGTTGCCTATGAAAGAACGTAGAGAATGGCAGGTTCTAAAGGCCGCGCATAAAGCTATATACTCTCATGATTGGCCCAGTAACCCTCATCTTGAGCAAGTAAGACATGCTGGAAATTTACGGTCATCAAGTACCATAAATCTAGTTATTCCCCATGCCTCGGACACTTTCAGCATAGCGCGGCAACCCTCTTCAATTCTCTGCCATCCAATGTTAAATGTTGTGATAATTTTAAATCCGTCAGTAAGCAAACATTATGTATTTTAAGGGAGCGCTGCCGGAATAGGGCGGAATGATTTCTTACAGATCTCGGACAGAATGCAGTATTTCACAATTTTTACATCAATATCTGGTCGTTTTATAAAAATATTACAAAACGACCAGATACTGTAAAATTCCGAAACTAAACCCCAGGGCTTATATTTTTCAAAGGCTCTTTTGAGGGGCTTATATCTATATGGAGGAAAATTTGCGTTTTAAAATCGATTGGGCTAGCCTCACAGTTGGAAGGAAATTTACCGTTTTGGCTTTGTTTTACTTTGTATTTGAGGGCAATTTCCAAGTACAAGCTTGCGCCCGGGGGGCTTATATATGGAGGGGCGATTTAACGGACGGTTGTTTGCGTTACAAGTTTGGGGGACTTATCAGTTTGGAGGGGCTTACAAATGGAGGGGCTTATTTTCGGAATTTTACGGTATTGATGTAACTTCAAGTGAACCAAGGGAAAATCACAAGATATGTGCGCCGCTGCGAACTTAGTTGAATGAAAAATCTGAAAGAGAAGCAAATCAAGCAACCAAACGGAAAGTTGCTCTCTTAATAAAGGAACGTTGAGCAAATTTTCGGGTTAAAATCTTCGCTAGGAATTAAGGGTGATTGTCAGTAAGAATCAAACAAAAATCGAAAATTCGTGGCCACAGTCAAAAAACTGATTCGGCTCATATTTTGTCCAGGGAAAGGCCAAGGTACTAACCTCCGTAAAATGTAACTAGTTTATTTGAACGCTTTTCTTTTGAGAAGTAATTTTGCCGTATTTGGCTATGCGCCAGCTCAAAATTTCACTATGTTCAAAATAATCATGTTCAATCTAAAACATAGCAGCCAGTCTTCTTTTGCTATAACTATTCAGTAATTTCAAGCTCTTGTCACGGGACAACCCCAAAAGAAGTGAAGAGGCGTTTCTTGGGTTCCTTGACAAAAGAGAACAGGGATTGGTATCTGCTGTTTGAATCTTAAAAAAATATTCCTTTCTTGAGGGGTTCGTTCCCAATTTTTCTGACGTGTGATCGGTCTTCAAAACTATGGTTATTACTATGATGTTAGAGTTATCGATTAAAAAAAACACTGAAAATCTAGTCTTCATTTATTCCAAACTTCATAGCCAACAACATCACGGCTCAACTGACAGGGGACCAATAACTTCGTGACTTAATGGAACAATCAGGACAATAAAAAATAGTACAATTAACTGAAGTGATACAGATTAGCACAATCTTTCTGATGATGCCTACCGTACAGGGTGTCGAAACATGATGTCGCGCTCATCTGCCAGTCCTATTCAGGACTACACTCATCCCGAGGAGCATATTACAACTTCTTATGACAGTAATCCCGGGTTCAAACTATGTACTAAGAAGTAATACAGGTATCAAAGGTCATAAAATTCTCGGCTATGACAAAACGTTTAGCACCCTTTATTATATAGACACGAGTGTTTTACTGGAAAATATACCACTCGTAAAATTCATAAAAACTACATCCGGGACCCGAGTGGTTTATTTTCCATAATCTCACACGTGAGTTTATCGATGACGTAATTTCCGTAATTTCCCTCCGAAATTTGTAGGCGTCTTGCGTCTTTTGAATTTTACTTACACATTTTTCAAAGCTTTGCTGATAGTTTGTCATTGCAGAGCCCTATTCAGCTCATTGTTATTTCTGAAGATCATTGTAACCAGTGTCTTATATTGCTGTACTGTAAATTTGAGCCGTCACGATTACTTTTTGGAGAAGAAAAATCTATTATTTTATCGATGTCATTTTGTCTATATGATAAAAAGAACATTACACGGCGGCTAGGAGATATGAATTTTATTTTCTCGTGGCAAAAACAATATTTTACTCACTTGCTGCGCTCGTTCGTAAAATATTGTTTTGCCACTCGAAAATAAAATTCATATCTTCGCGCCACCGTGTAATATCCTCTATATGTTCGACGGTATAACGTTTGTCTTTATTTAAACATTTCCGCTAAAATTCTAAAAATATTTAGAAAATACACCCATTTTTGTCATGTTTACGTGTCAAGCACCAATAAGAAATAACCTAACCTCCACTTCGAGAAATCGGCTATTTCAATCTGGTTGAGCCAGAGAAAGACGACTAAAGAAAACATATCATTTAACGGAAAGTAACGGAGAAAGATATATAATATATCAAGATGTGAAACAGCTTTATATTATGTTAAACGTTGGTCTTGCTAATTATTATACCTGGTATCAATTGGAGACAAAGTTTGCATTTGTGATTTACCGTGTTTGTGCGTGAATGTTCTATTTAATTAAACTGTAATGGGAATTTATTGTTGTGAGGCACCATGGTTTAATTTTTTGGCGTTACGTACACATGCATAACAGCAACCGAAAAGTTTACCAGGGAAGTCTCTGATTTTATTGTAATTTTATGTACACCCTTCCCTGATCGTAAAATATTAGTCCCACGGCGGAAGCTTTGAGGGAGATTTGAATTCTTCATATGAGCCTGTTTATCAAGGACCACAGTTTGAATGATGAAAGTTATAAACAACTGAAAAAATGCATGCCAAGCTGTGTCCAACAAAAACCAAAAAAACGGATGACAGGGCAGCTTGCAGTTTTAGGAGCAATAGTTGTATCACTGTCTGTTTTCGATTGACAACTGGAAAAATTATAATTATAATTAACAACTAAAGAAGCCTTGACTGTGCTCTGTTCAGTTTTAAAGTACGCAAGAAGCGGCGAGAGCACTAAAGAAGTCTAGGGCGAAACACGAGACGTAATCGAGTGTTTCTCCCTTTTTCTTGAGTGCTCTCGAGCCCGCTACTTAAGTGCTTTACAACAGAACAGAGCACAGTCATAAGGCTTCTTTATTTGTTTTGTGATTAAAGAAATCCGTTAAATTCCCCACGCATTGCTTTCTAATTTTCAAAATAAACTTTATTTTCAAAGCGAACCAGAGTGTCGCCAGGATGTTCTACACTTTCATAAATCACGCTTTATTAGCCAGTCACAATCCTGATAGTTGAATAAGATAAAAGCTGTCAAAACATCAAAGCTATCACAAAGTAAAACGAGCGAAACGTTCACTGAATATGAATGCTGAAGAAATGTACTTTCTACGTTCAAAAATCAGTTTCTAAAGGTAAAAAGTGTTTTTGTGGCCCATGACAACCTGGACGTCATTAACATGACATATTTGAAAACAAACTGCTTCAGCTTCGTATCGAAAACTGCCCAAAAACTGAGCCTGAAAGTAAAATTTTATAAAATTCGCTAACGTCTTCCCAGAAGTGATGGCGCCTGTACAGTGTAGTCTCGCGATCGTGTTTTAAGCTAATATTAGGGAATTTAAGATCCAACGACGCGGACGACAACGAGAAGGTCAAAAAAACAATTGGTTTAATTAGCAAAACAACAACTTCTCTCGTGCATCACACTTTTTTGTACATTTCTTTCCCGTTTTTGCACGACTACGACGTGAAAATGCCTAATTTTGCGTTTTATGGAGGACGTAAAAAAGCAACGACGAAATGTTATTTCTCTTTCTGAGCTTGAATTTGGTCCCTTGAAATTCAGCTTCAGGAGGGTTCGCCTACAATTGATAAAGTAAGTGGGTAGGAATAATCGCTATAAGGACTGAAAGAGCGCAAATTCACTTTTTAAGCGACGTTCTTGTCGCCGTCGCGTCGTTGGATCTTAAAGTCCCTAATATGAATGAAAAAACTCAAAACAATAGACAGAGAAATTATTCTTGAAAATTTTGTTATTCCAGGACTAAGAGGTTAATCCTTAAAAGCAAGAAAAATCGGATAAGCACATTGCAAAATTCAATACAAAATCTATCGCAAATCCGGATACAGTTTGAAATTTTTCTTTAGCGCCAATGACAAAATTTATAAAACGTTTGTAAAACATTTATACCTAGTAAATTCCCCTTTAAAAACGTAACTTTCTTGACCATAGAGTACAATATACCTGAAAAGTCTTCACTGTCTTGGTGTCAAAACAGGACATTTTGCGCGCCGCGAAGAAAACATCGTTGAATTCCTCGAAGGACCATTTTGTAGCTAAAATCGCTCCTTAGTCCACACCAAAAATAACTGAACATTCATTTGAACTTTCCCTTAATTTCCATTTGTGTCTTTTAACGGTGCATTCTTAACCCAGAAATGTGGAACTTTGGTCTGAAAACCCGCCGCGGCATGGTGTGACTCGCAGATGGCGCGACGGCTTTGCAGTCAAGCCAGGTCAAGCCAGCGTACCCCCAAGATTCCTTTAATGAATTTATTATTAGAAAGTTGAATCCGTTGGTAAATGTGGATTTCAGATTTATCTCTTCATTCTTGCATGCGTAATGAGCCGTGAATTCACACGAAATTACGACATTTCTACCGGCTCAGTTTCTCTGAATTTGATGTAAATGTAATTTAATCCATTCAAAGATTTTCAATCTGACCAAATACAGAGAAGTTCTTGTAAATTTGACACTAGTCTCGGGAAGGACTAAAGGATTCATTTTTCAAATAATCAATTCACTAATAGACTCTTGAGGGGTAAGCTTGACCTGCGTTGACTGTAAGGTGATGTTACATGAGACGATTCGCAACAACGATTTTTAGCGCAACACAACGTTACAACAATGTTGCAACATTGTTTCGAATAGTTACAATATTGTTCCAACATTGCAAAACTGTGTTGAGCTAAAAATCGTGGTTGCGAATCGTCCCGTGTAACATCACCTTTAGTTCCGTGCTTTATACTCTCGTGAAGCATGCTTTTTCAACCAATCAGAGTGTACGTTACATCTGAACTTTATTCTAACTATCGGGTAATTTTTGTTAGTAAAATCCAACTAGTGGTCTATTATCAATGCTACGTTCTGATTGGTTGAGATACTACTTGGCTATATGTTATAGCCTACTAGTAGCGAAAAGCGCGCGCTTTTGGCGGCAAAAAAGGATTAAAGTCTAGCTTTAACTAGCTAATTTTTTTTTATTCTCGATATTTTTGACCAACTAGTTGGATTTTACTAAAACAATTATTCCTCTCGCCCTCATGGCCTCTGAGTCAATAGCCCATTCGGGCTCAAGGAACAATTGTTAATTATCATGAAGGCCTTATACTAAAAATTCGGATGGCTCTTCATTGGTGGAACTATTTGGAGAGAGTTTAGCTGAAAGTCCCTTCGTCCCCCTAAAATGTATAGTCCCCACCTTAGACACAGGGTCCAGAGGAGTTTCGTGTGAATAAAAGAATTACTTATTTAAAGTCTCACTTTGGAAAATGTCTCTATCTGTCGCTTAGCGCGATTAATTAGCCCAAATTAATGGAATCTTTATTAATCTACTCTAAACGATTTCTTCGCTTCTTGTCTGACCCAGATCGACTTTGTTGTTCGCCATTTTGAAAGTCAATAACCTCAAGCCATATCCTCGCCGGCGCACGGCACGTCGCCCGAAGGGGTGACCGAAGGCCGTCGCCCGAAGTGCGATCGAGGCACGAAGTGCCGAGTATTTTATACTGTAAGCCGATCTTGCGAGCCCTCAGTCTCTCGGTTTGCGGTCTATATAAGGTGTAACGAAACTGTAACGCGATCAAAATAACCCATTTTTTCAGAGGTTTTCGACGGGTTTTGATGTTCTAACGACAAACACATCTCCTCTGGACCCTGTACCTTAAAGGCTTCCGGAAGGAAAAAAAAAAAGGAAACTTTAACATCCATATTTGATCTCCTCTGTTCTTTTTATTGTATTAATTTCTTTGCAACAATCCTAGTTGACCGCGAACGAAGAAAGGTGACTAAATCATCGTTATCGCAGTATTCTATATCGCTAAACGGGCCTTCATTGTCAAAATCAAAAATTCGGAAGAGCGAATGTGCAAATTTTCTTAGTGAGTAAGAACGAGATGATTATGTGTGGTTTATCTTTAACACCTAATTACTAACGATTTTAAGACATGCATTGTTCTAAAAAAAAGAAAACAACAACAACAAATAAACAAACGTTTCACTTGTTTGGTGGAAACGCTATTTCACCTTGTTACTTTGTATAAGCATCTCCCGTCAACAAAGAATAATTCATATGTTTTTAATAACAAAATTGAACGGATTAGTTACGATAGTTTGTAACAAATGTTCGATTTCCTATTTTTACAGGTACAGAAACATATGAATTTGCAGGGTTTCGGGCCTGTAAGTGTTTGGATAATTACTACCGAACGAATTTGTTTGCGGAATGTACACTATGTGAGAAGAATGGCGGACTAAAATGTCGGGATGACTTTGCGAATCTTACAGCTGGCTTTTGGTGGAAGTGGAAACATCATACCCACTTAGAAGTGTATAGAAACTTCATTAAAAACGTAACCAATTTCTCCTTTACTCCTGAATTACACAAAGCAAATGATTCCGGCATTGAGTACCCGTACACCATACCTCAACCGTACAGATGTCCCATAGCAGAAGCTTGTAAGGGAGGTTTGAATTCTTCATGTGAGGCTGGTTATGAAGGACCGCTATGTGCAGTTTGCAGTGATGGATATTACAAAAAACTGAAGAAGTGTAAGCTGTGCCCAACAAAAGGATGGATGATCGGACAGCTTGTAATTATTGGAGCATTAGTTATGTTACTGGTTATACTTGTGGTGTGGAGAAGCAAGAAAAAGGACGAAAACGAAGCTGGACGATCTTTCCTTGACAAGGTCCTGGGAAATGTTAAAGTTGTTATTGGTTTTTATCAGGTGCTGTTTGGTATCATGGAGGCATTTTCATACATAAAATGGCCTGGAAGTCTTTCCGTTATTGGGGAATATTCAGATATTATTCAGATGAACATTCTTCAGATAGCTCCCCTTCACTGCATCCTTCCTGACTTGGAATTTGACGCATTCACAAGTTTATTTGCAGTTATGGGATTGAATATTGCAGCAGTCATCGTCGCCCTTGCTAGCCTTGCCCTTGCCACTTGGATATCGACACGACATATGTCGAATGAAGAAGAAAAAATGAAGAAAAAGGAGCGCATAAAAGCGATAGTAATGAGAAATCTGTTTTTCTTTCTTTTCGTGACCTATCTGAACACTTGCCTAAAAACAGCTCAAGTCTTACCTCCTGCCTGCCATAGGCTCTGCGTTGACCCCAAAAAAGATGAAAGCTGCGAGGAGTATTTGAAGGCCGACTACAGCATTAACTGTAAAGGAGAGAGATATAAACGGTTAGTCATCGTGGGATACTGTTTCATTGTGTATGTGATTGCTTTGCCTGCTGCTGCTTTTACAGCCATTTGGAAAAGGAAAAGAGGTGAAAAGAAAAATGAATTAAGCGAGACAAATGGTTCGGAAGACCAAAGCACCGTGCAAATGGGACTTCGTTTTTTACACGAAAACTACAACCCCCGGTGTTGGTATTGGGAACTGGTGGAAACATTTCGAAAGGTTGTTTTAACCTCTGGATTGATCCTTTTGGGTGGAGAAAGCAGAGCTTACATTGGCTTAGCTTTGGTTTTTTCTGGTCTGTATGGTATCTATTTCGCGTGGAAAAGCCCAATAAAAGATCCATTCGAAAACAAGCTTATGCTATCTTCACTTGCCGTTACCTTCGTAAACCTTGCAATAGGAGCCGTGAGTTCAATCCCGAGTGAACGCTTTGAGTCATCAGTTGACCTAATCCTGGATAACCTGCTGTTCAATGGCTTGGTCTTTGTTGCCAATTCCTTGGTTATTGGACTCCTTGTTGGTAAGTTATGAAAATTCATTGTATTTGTCTGTCCCAAAACCCTTGTATGTTACAGGCAGGCTCATACCTTAACTTGGGCATCATGATTTATTGTTTAAAGTTCTTGCAATAAAAGTTGTATAGGAGGGGGACATTGGGAGGTACCCAATACCGCAATACCGTAAGAAAAAATGGCAAATACCGAAACACCGCGTCGAAAATCGTCTAAATACCGATACCGCATATTTAAATTTTTTAATATTCGGTTCCGCATGTACTTATGGTTGCTTCCATCTAGCGCGTTTAATTATCTCAGGCATTTATGCACTAGCTGTCCATGGTTTTTTTTAAAAATATTTTGGTAGTTCGCAAATTTTCACTGAAAAGTAAACTACATTCGTTCAACCTTTAGGTAGGTCGACCCAACAGCTAATTAACTCCAATAAAAATAACTCCTAAAAGCGCGAAAAACAAACCAAACAAAACCCTTCTCCACGCATGTCTAGTGCGAGTTTTGATAAGTGAGTCGAGCCTAGCACGTCAGTCTCTCAGGGGTCAACTATCTCGATTGAACTATCTCGACTGTCTCACACGCCGCCGCGGTAAGAAGCAAACTTACCAAGTTTTCTCTTTTAACTTTACAAGGCGTTTTTCAATTCTCGAAACCCGTCATCTAAACTTATTCTTGTTGCGATAATGTTCGCCTCCTTCGCCCTCTTCATAAAAAATTGCCACACAGTCAGTGATGACCACTGTACAGTACCGCAAATGATCCCCAACCGCAAATGATCCCGAGACCGCAAATGATCCCCAAAATGGACCGCAAATGATCCTCGACCGCAAGTGATCCCCAAAGACGACCGCAAATGATCCCGAAAGAAAAATAGGAATGGCTTAGACTCGAGTTAGCGGATCGTCGTGACGATTTTATTATTAATACAAAAAGTAAGATTAAACGCTAAATTTCAGTTCTTAAATAAATACGTATATACATGAAAAAAAACTAAATGAAAAAAATTATTCAAGTGTAAAACCAAGTCGGTAGGCACACGACTTTTAGCTCATGCCAAAATGCTGCTTGTTCTAATGAATTTTTTTCTCTGGCGGGTAGATTACACCTGAAGGAAAACGTTTTGACTGAGCAAATGTGATTTTTGCCGCTTATTTCATACTGAGAGGTCATGACACGCATTTTCTGCGGTTATTGTTGTTTGTGGTCGGCATGATTGTTGCCGCGGCCCTATTGTTCTCGCTATCGCTTGTAGCCGGAGCGTTACTCAATGCAAGAGCATTTCTTTCACCTCTTTTGAAATGCAATGCTTCTCGTTCCGGCTAAAAAAGGGTTTTAGGTTGTTCAATTTTCTTTTAAGTGCCTCATGGATCCGAACAATTATAAGCGACTTTCTTTTAGTCCGTGAATGTGACGGTTCCTACGATGTTTTGTCACGCGATAACTACCGCTTGCCTCGCTTTTGCGTTTCTCATTACCAGGTTTAGATTCCTGGTAACTGTCTACAGCAAAGGCAAAAAAATGGATATACATATAAGCGTCAATATAACTATTCGCAACATGTTCATGAGTTGTAGGCAAGTTGCTCTTTCAAAATTAACCGAAAACTGTGGACATCGATAAGTTCGGTGGCATTTTGACGTGTGTTTATTTCAAATCACGTCTTGTTTTTTAACGGGCACTGCCAGGCCTGGGGCACTCATAAGTTACTAACCAATGTCTTGCTGTTTATCACGTAAAATTTACACTTCAGAGAAAAATCAAAACTAAATATTCTGAAAATTAATTCGACGCTTCTGAAAAGATATGTAGAGGGTGCCCGGCTTTGTATTCGTCAGTAGACAAGTTGAGCTTGGGCGTTAAAATAATAGAGTTTTTTCTGCGTAACGTCCTGCCTGTCTTAAATTTTCAGCGACGAAACAGTTCTTGAGAGAAAATTGAAGCAATTGACAAAGGAAGAAGTATACGGTTGATACCATATCCTCTTCAGATTTATTCTACTTTTTTTTTCGCCTTGTATAAATTGACCTGAGATGTAGCGTCCTCCTTCCCTTTTTCTTTAGAAGGTGCGAGAAAAAGGTTCCTTTTTTATAATCAGTCCTTTTTTGTAATCAGTCCCATAAAATCCATTCCATTCCTCAAGTTTTCACGGGATCATTTGCGGTCAACTTTGGGGATCACTTGCGGTCGAGGATCATTTGCGGTCCATTTTGGGGATCATTTGCGGTCTCGGGATCATTTGCGGTTGGGGATCACTTGCGGTACTGTACACCACGCCGTCTTCAACCTCAGCGACCTCAGCCATTGTGAGAGAACGTGTAAGACCTCGAATTACCGGCACAGGTACACAGATCGAAAAGCCTGGTAAGGTAACTTAAGAGGACTTATTATCATTGGATGCAACAACAATCACATTGTATATGATCGACCATTAACTGTCACAAAATGACCCATAAATGGTGTAATCATTCACCGTTATGTCTCAAGACTTCTAAATATTAACTTTTATAGACCTTTATGTCCTACTGTGTTTTGTTTTACCTATTGTATCGAAACGAAAGTGAAAATAAATGGCACCGTAATACCGTGAACAATCTTATTTCACCGAATACCGTCAGCCAAAATGATGAAAAACCGCATACCGCTGAGCTAGACGATACCGCAACACCGCACGTTAAAATTAAAATTACCGAAATACCGCATGAAAAAAAGCGCAATACATGTACCGCAATACCGTAAACCCCCATGACCCCCTCGGATAGATTACTTCATAGTTAATAATTAAAAAGCGCGCACGATTTTTATTCACAAGTTCATTACAAGTGAATAGATATCGTACAAATTAACCGTAACCTTGAAGTATTTTTTTTCATTCTTTTACCATTTATTATGTTTTTTTTACTTTGATCAAAATCAAATCACCGTGGGAAAGTTTATTAGTATTTCCTTAATCAATATTAAATCAATATTGTACTTCTTATAAAATAATATAGAAACATGTAGCCATGAAACAAATATTTATCATAGATGAGGCTCCTTCTCGGGAGTCGACGTTCATAACAATTCTTGGCGTCAATTTAGGTTCCCGGGAAACTGCCCACCTACCCCTCCCCTAAGCTAACATTAACACTTACTTCTCACTTTGGGCAAAATGATGGCTTAGGGGAGGGGTAGGTTGGCAGTTCTCCCAGAAACCTAAATTGAACGCAATTCTTTATCATACGGTATTTTTATCTCCTCCTCTTAAAGAGCAAGGAAAGAGTTTGCGTTACGGTTTATTTCCTTTTCTTTTAAGTTTTAGATACATTTGTTTTTTGTTGTAAAGCTTTCCGTGTCTGTTCAAACTTTGCGTATTTCGCAATGCTGAAACTGGAATTATTCGTCTTTAAATACCGTTCAAAACTGGTCATTAAAGATGACGTAAAGGACTGGCTTCATAGTCATCGCACACGTGCAGCTCCTTCGGGGCAATTTCTTTCCTTGACTCGTTAATCGTCGTTGAAATCGGTTTTCTTCGTGTGTGTGTGTGTGTGTGTGTGTTTTTTTCTTTTTCGTGACTCAAGATAAATTCCTTGATTGATTATAAATAATGTCTACAAACCCTGCAGAACTTTTCAGAACTTTTTCACTTTTGGCAAGTGCACGCACCAAAAAGCAGGAAACGATACAATTTTTGCCACTTAAGTGAAAAAATCCTTTTGCGGCCTGTGATTGGTCATAAGATATATATAGAAAGAACTGATTTTTTTTGCTAACCCGGTTTTTATAAATCCAGGTAGCAGATATATAAATTTAGTATATACTGAAACAGTGGATAGTGTTTTTTGCGTTGATAATTTTGTTGTGCTTAACAGCGCCTGTCCGTAAAAATCAAACATATCGCGGCAAAGGTGGAAAATTCGATTTCTTTCATATTTTAATGTTAGATAGGCTAGGGTATAACTAAAATCACTGTATGTTTTTTTCGTTGCCGCTGGGACCCTGGAACCCTTAACCTATACCAGAGCTAGTTCAGCTGAATTTTGCTACCCTATACTAGAGTAAACTCCCTAAATCCCCCTATCCTAGAGTAGCTGTTTCCCTTTAGATAAAATCTTCAACCAACTGATCAGTTTCCCGAAAAATGATACCCTATTCTAGACCTAAACGCTCTGATTTATATACCCTATCCTAGAGTAAACTGCCTGAAAACCATACCCTTCACAGCGGCACATACCTATTTAGCCCATATATGGCAGTACCCCCCCCCCCCCCCCCGGGTCGAATACCAATCTTTGATCAGTTTAGGCGAATTTTATTGCGATTGCATCTTCTTCGACGGCTTAGCCATTTGTTAAACACTGCTTTGCACGGCACGGAAATATATATCTGACCGGCGCTACAATGGCACAGTAATGTCGACGCTGTTCTTCACTCAATACTGTCATGTGCATTTTTACGGGTGAGGAGTGGTGGTGTTGAAACTACATATAATACACCTAGAAACCCTTTATACACGACTAAAGAGTTTTTTTTAAAGCCGATTTATCACCGAATACTACGCAATTGCACGATGGCGTTACTTTACTACTACGACCAGAATCCTTTTTGTATTTTCCTTTCATGTTTCTTTTTTTAAATTTGGTAATCCCAGCGAGTTTAAAAGCCCTCCTGAGGATTCTGGTCGCAGCAGTAAAATAGCGTCATCGTGCCAATGGCCTTTTCTTCTTTCTTGCTTGCTTCATCTTTAATGTTAAACTCTAGTTTCTACTTTAATTAACCACTCAGGCACTCTACAATCTAGCGCTGTTGTTAGTTACGACATAATAAAAATCGACAAAAAACTTAACCTGTTCGCACTGCGACAAAAAACAGAGGTTGGCCTTTGCAAATAACTGGAAAATTTTGTAATTTCCAAAACTTTAAAGATGCCTACAGCTTTCTGCCAGGCGACAAAATCCTCTGTTCCCTTTATTTTGACAGCTATCCTTCGTTGGGTCATCTTATTTCGCGAACGTCACCAGTTAACGTTATTGGTTACACGAATAATTTCGCGTGTCTCATTTGTGAATATGGTTTCAAAAATAAAAAAGAAGCAAGAATCATTGTTGCAGGCGTTAATCGAGGGTCTCAATGGGGTGGTATCTTTCACGGTTATCGGCTAAAATTTTGGCTCTTTTACGGCTATCGGTTATTTTTTTTCAGTTACGGTTAACGGAAGTTAAAAACTAACTTCTTTTGTTTCAAAAAGTTAAATATTAATTAACCCGTACTTTTTTTGTATCTAAATCCAAATAAAGGTCTTCGAATCATCTCGGGATGAAATAAGCTATTCTTTTGAAAATTTTTAACATTTGATAGATTCCACTTTCTATAAAGTATTGCACTTCTAATATTATTTTACATATAGAAATGTCAATAGTCAATTTGAAAATAATCTTTGTGAAAAAGCAAAAGCAGACACGCAAACGCCCAACTCAAGGCCGGGGCGCGAAATTCATTATAACAGAAGCGGCCGTTTTCACACTAGAGAAGGATTATTCGTATGAGACGGGTTATCCGTTTCATGATTCGCGTCAGATAGGCAATACGTCTTAATTTGAAAATGGAATAGTTTTAATTTTGAATGAACAATCCGCCTGATTTTTGAAGACGGATTATCCGTTCCAGATAGCCTGTGTACAGCGGCCCCCTCCCCCCAGAAAAAATCGGAGAAGGGGTGTCTGTGGGGAGGGCGCGACTGTACACAGGCTAGTCTCAGAAGGATGATCCATTTCTAGCTCTAGTGTGAAAACGGCCAATAACAAAATTCCCGTGTCCAGTGTTTTTAATGATAGCGAAGGACTGTACGGAACGACTGTCTGCCGTTGCCTTGTCCGTAGGCCGCATTATTTCGCGCGGCTAATGCGTTTCGGGTTACGTGGTCCGAGCGAGTTCTCCACCGAAATGCCTTGACCGAGATTGCGTGGGAAGACGCCGTACAGGGACTAGGCATAATGTCTACCGTAGCGTCAGAGAAAAACAAGGAAATTTTGTTTATCGGCAACGTGTTTTACAAACAGTGACATCTCTGCGTGTTGTTTCACTAGTGTTTCGAGGGCACGACCTCCAGAAAATTGCAAATATTAATCCCCAGCAAGAAGCCACACTTTCGCTATAGAAAAAATTAGTTCCCCGAGAGAGCGCCCGAAAAGGAGCCTAAGTCTTGGTTAACATCTAAAAGGCGCTTCACCCAAAAAAAAAAGCAACCATAAGTGAGTTTAGTACCTTCCTTAAAAGTAGCAAATCTAGGTGACAATTTCTTTTACGGTTAACTCTTTTTTACCCTATTTACGTCTAACGGTTAAAATTTTTCAATTTTTACGGCTATCGACTAAATTTTTGGTCGTTTTACGCCTATCGGTTAACCCCATTGAGACCCTCCTAATCAAAAGGGATATGCTACTATATAGTTAGGTACTGTTGTACACGAATTTTTGTGAGCGTAATCAGTTCTTGTTTTCAATAAAAAGGTTATCAAAGTTTTCTGTACAGATGCTTTGAGACATGTGCCTTTTATTCGTTAAAACATTGGTTGTTATAATGAAGAGTATCGTAGTCCCATTATACACTTTACACAAATGTATAGTGATTGCCTGAATAGCGCGCGCACTGCAAAAGATCGTGAGGTCACAGCTCATGCAAACCCGACTTTTGCATGGGCTAATTTAGCAACAGAATAGGAACGTCAGTTAACGGGAAAGCGCGCGGAAAGGACTAAACGAGACTTTGGTTGCCAATTTGCCGCTCTGCCATTGATCAAGGTAGTTGTTTGATTTGCGCGAGACGTCGTAAACTGACGTTCCCGTTCCGTTGCTAAATCAGCCTAATTTACTCAGATAATAAGCGCGCTCTGATTGACCAAGAGTTGTGTTTGCAAGAGGGTTAGTAGTAATGACGTCACGATCTTTCGCGGTGCGCTCGCTATTTACGCGCAATCACTTCGCTCTTTATCTTCAAGATTATCCTCGTCAACGTTAAGCAGATCATCCCAGTCCTCATGTATTCGTACCACAAGTGGTCCAAGCGTAATATGAGAGTTTGTATGGGAAGAAAAGAGTTTGAAACTTAGATGAAATAAATGAAGTAAAAGCGATAAAAGTTATCAATAAAGTGAAAATATTGTTACTGGAGTCGTTGTCTTTGTTTTTACGAAGTTTCAGCGCGATTTGAGTACTTTTACATCATCTGACCAGATATTAATATAACTATACTGTCAGGTCAGATGATGTAAAGGTACCCAAATCGCGATGAAACTTTAAAAAACAAAGAGACAACGACTCCAGGTAACAATATTTACACTTTATTGATAACTTTTATCGCTTTTACTTCATTTATTTCATCTAAGTTTCAAACTCTTTTTTTCCCATACAAACACTCATATTACGTTCGGGAGACCTGTCTTCCTACTACTTAAGGAATTTATGAGGAGGAGAGAGGGTGCTTATTCGATAGGGGCGTTTGTTTGATATTATGGCCAACGGGGTGAGCGCTTATTCGGGGACGGGCGCTTATTAGAGTGTGGGCCCTTACCGAGGAAATACTATACACAGATATGTAACATGTTAAATCAAAAAAAGTTAAAATGAACGCACCGGACAGACCAGCAAACGCGTTAAGATGCATTTAGCCAAAATAAAAAAACCTTTTTTCGAAAGGAAAAGTTAATAAGCGCCTCCCTTATTAAGCCGCCCTCCTTCCCATAAGCACCTCTCCTTTTAGCCGAGCTGGGGCGCTTGTTCGAGGAAATACGGTATTTACATAGTTTGCAAAAAAAACCGAAGTTTTAAAGAGCTGCCTCGTAACACCACCACTACTATGATTCTAAGAGAAGGGTTGGGAAATGACCTTAATGCCAGAGGTCCCTAGACTGTGACTGCATGCTTACGTTAGAGTTTGTTCTACAGAATTGCAGCTGCAGCTTTGTACTAAATTCTTCAACAACTCCAAGTACGGCTTCTATCGGCAGGTTATGGCACTGATAACGGTCCTGATACCGTTTAATAAAATCAGCCAGTCCGGGAGCTGACAACCAAAGTTGTGAATAACTAAAATGACCAGTATTTGGATTTTAACAGGGAAAGACCGTGTCTAAGGGTATCACTATCTTAAGCTATAGATTGTCTTTATTCACTCTATACCGGAGAGCTTTTGTGCCGGCACAAAAAGAAAGCATACTGGATAGGGCTTCTGGCCACGCAAAGAAGGGTGATTTCGGCTCGAAAAAGCAAAGTTGCGACGCGCCGATCTCTAAACAGGAGAGTCACATACCGGATAGGTGTTCATACTTTACCGGACTGAGACCGGATAGCTTTTTGTGTCTGTACGAAACGATATCCAGGATACTGTGAAACGGTCAGTATAAAACATGAACTGTGGACTGTGGACCACGGACTGTGGACTGGGTTTAAAACACGAACTAGGTATAAAATGAGGACTCCGGGCTGAGTATAAAAACACGGACTAGGTATAAAACGCGGACGGCGAACAATGTATATAAAAACAGCTTTAGAAAGTTAAAACTGAGAGAAACGGAAAGCGAACTAGCATAAAACAGTAGTCCCAGCTCCTTGCCTCACACACAAACATTCCTTTAGCTGGTCATGATCACGCAGTCTATTCTCCCCAACGTCAGCGTTATGTGGAGAAGGAAAGCATACTGCACGGAGAAGGAAGGTTATGCCGCTACTCAAGGCAACTGAAATTAAACTCTGAATTTTATAAAAAGGAGGAGTTAGAAGAAAATTCAAGTCAGTTAAACTAATAAGAAGCACCGATTAAAAAAAAAAGTATCGGTGTTAGCCAGAGTAAAATTCTTATAGATGCTACTATTCCGTTTCAAATAAAGCCATGGGAATATGTGAAAATGAAGAACTCATACGAGAAGGTCAATATAGGGGAATTCTTCGATGTAAAAAAGGAGTATTTGGGGGGGAGGGATTACTCACCTATGTACGTTAATCTGATAACCGAAATGAATCATCCATCATTATATTCTACGCGATGATTATGATGACATGATTTACACCCTGCTCCTGACCTCCGGAGGGGGGTACTATAGTAATTCTTGGTTGGGGTGTGCCGCCCGGTTCTTCAAATCCTGACCCTATTTCAAACCAAAAAATGTCATTTTCCACACTCGTTTTCAGACCATATCTCTAAAATCCACACTTGTTTTCAGACCTGGCCTAATTTAGGCTGTACCAGGCTCTGATCAGATAGTGGGACTCCCAAGTTTCTTCCCGTTTTTGTTTTGTTGTTTTTCTTTTTCGTGTTCGCGCTTTCTCAATTCAGCGGATCCAACTATCTCGAACTATTAGGCTA
>OZ037775.1:47251148-47408648 GCA_964035525.1 Porites cylindrica
CCTCGGCCTCGATTAGACTCCGTTTAAATAACCGATCCTAAGTATATAAACGTGTCTGACTGGTTAAAAATGAAGTTCCACTACGTCTTCTTTCTCCTTAAAGAAGGATAAAAAAATTATCCAACAGTACGTAAAGTAAGAGATAAGAATCATGAATTAGGATTGAAATCATTCTCTCGTTTGAGGCAGTAAATGTTATGAGTAGCGATATTTCCTCTTACTGACAGCAAGCTTGGTTCTAAGTTACAACTTAACCAAGTTGTACAAGATGTTTCACAGAATAATTGATTGATAATGGTAAGGGGTCTTAACTAACTCTAATTTGACCTATCCAATTGAACCTCCCGTAAGTGACCCCCTAAAATGCGAAGAATAAGTGGTCGCTTCCATAATGTGGTCAGTTATGAGAGTCAAAGGAGGTCTTTTGACAGGACTTAGAAATTCGGATACATCTAATTTTTTGAAAGAATGTATTGAACTTCATTTTTAGGTTACGGTATGTGTAAATCCATGTTATTTTTTTCTCTAAAATTTCTGCTCATATTCTGAGTTATTTTGAGTAGAATAGTACATACAGGGAAAGCAAAGATCAGACCATTGTTTCTTTTATTTTATTTTATTATTTTGCCACACAGAATAAATTACAAGTAGAATAGAAAAGATAATAAATAGTTACACCTAATTGCAATAAGGTTGTCATAGAAAAAAAGCAAAAAGCAAAAAGCCAAATAGGAGTTAATTAGCGTGTATTTATCATTGCTTGCAACATTCACAACACAAACGCTTATAGGTGAATATTAATCACGCAATAATGAGAGAAATCATTTGCATCAGTTTCTTGCTGTCATTCTAATGCAATTCGAGGCTGACTCATCCAGCGGATTTTGGATAAGTGGTCGCTTATGGGAGCTGGGGCCCGTTTCTCGAAGCTCCCGGTAATTACCGGGCCCGTTAAGCTGTTTTGTTTTCCAGTTTAGAAGGAAGTTTTAAAAGTTTTGAAAATTATACAGTAGAGGTATTAGCTAACGAAACAAAACGGACCTCATTAGAGGTCAGAACACACCCTACTTTTCTTGAGACTTTGATTTAAAAATATGATTCCGGGCCCGTTAAGTTACCGGGACTTTCGAGAAACGGGCCCCTGGGGCCCGTTTCTCGAAGCTCCCGGTAATTACCGGGCCCGTTAAGCTGTTTTGTTTTCCATTTTAGAAGGAAGTTTTAAAAGTTTTGAAAATTATACAGTAGAGTTATTAGCTAACGAAACAAAACGGACTTCATTAGAGGTCAGAACACACCCTACTTTTCTTGAGACTTTGATTTAAAAATATGATTCCGGGCCCGTTAAGTTACCGGGACTTTCGAGAAACGGGCCCCTGGTCGCTTACGAAATGTGGTCGCACATACAGGTTGGACTGTACTAACAGTTTTCGTTGATCAGTTAAAGTGAAATTAAAGCTTAGTGAGATAAGTGTAGATACATAAGATTTGAGTCTTACGGACTAGTGAAGTCTTGTTCTACAGAACGACACTCGAAACACCTGAATCTTAATTTGAGAATTTTCCTGCAGAACAAACCCCATAGCAGAGGACAAATCACTTTAGGTTCGCACAATGCGGCAATGACCAGTTATGGCTGTCCGTCTGATCTCAAACAAAGTGTGATACATCATCTTAAATTTTCTGGAATCTCCCAGATGGAGTAGATCGACCCAACTGCCATTCTTTTTTTATTTTAATTTTTATTTTCAGCTATTCACTAAAAGTTCACGTTAAAGTTATTTTCTTCACCTTCCTAACTTAAGCTTCACCGCAGCCAAATGCATGATCAGTTTTCTGTCTTAATTAGAGAAACTATTAAGTAAAAACATATGAGCAGAGATCTTTTATTTTCTCAAAACTGAGGTTTTCTTCTCCGATGGAAATGTCAAACAAATTGGCAATGCCATGCACGGTGAAAATTTTAGAAAAGTTTCCAAAGTTAAATAGATTGACAAAACAATGAACAGAGAAATGACAACCGATCACCTTTTAAGTACCCGCTTTCTTAGCTTAACTTGTTTACAACTGAATTTATGATTCTTCAAATGCATAAGTTGATTCACTAACGTCTTTTGCTTAAGGAGCATTTTTCGGGGTCTTTCGTTTAGGACTTCTCAAACAAGAATCGAAAACCTGTATCCAACGTTCAATGGACCGACAATAGACCCTAGATGAATTCCTTTTATTTTCCAGAATTCCTTTTCACTAGTAGTAATCTTATTTTAACTGGATATTGAACTGAAATCGTTTTGCTTACCTCAAAGGAAGTGTTTTTTTTTTCATTAGGTTTCCCAGGTGAGATTCGCATTTCGACTCAGAAACTGTAAAAGTTTTTTTTTTTTTTCCTATTTAGGCATTTTAATGGGATAAAAAGCTTCAACAAAAAGTAAAACAGAAAAGAACACACTCGGAAGAAGAGAAAGTAACGACTGAAATACGTCAAAAGACGTATTTATAATCAGAATCTATCAGTTGTTTCATTGTACATACCAATCATAAACACCCTTTGTAGGATTGTAGCCTTGAGTGTTGTAGTTAAGTTTATGATTGTGGAAGTTTTAAATAACAAAGAACTTCCAAACAATTGTGTTTGCAAGGAAACGAAGTTTACAGTAGTTTAAAAGACGGGTGAAGCAAATGTTACTGCTCTTGTGCTTTTCCCGCCAGGATTTTTAATAATTCGGTATTCCTTCCTGGGAAAGCTTTGCATAGGGAAAGTAGAATTGCTTAGTTATAAAAAAGTATTTATCGTTACTATAGTACGATTATCTTAGGTTGGTCGAGAACTTATACGCTTGACAACTTTAAACATTATTATATTTACATTTTTGTCTATTTTATCGCTCAGTATATAAGTAGCTTAAGTATGTTGCGCTAAAACCCGTAACAAAGTCATTAAGGTCTTTCTGGTAGAATTTTTTCTAGAGGCCTGCATGACCCCCAAGCATGGTTAACATGTAACCGCTGTTAACTTACTGATGTAAGATGTGAACATCATTTTTTTTTCATGCTACCATCACTGGGCTTTGTCACAGCACATTTGATTAGGTTCTAGCGCAACATATAAACCGACTGAGCACTTTTAATCTGCAATGACCTATATTTCATTGCGGTATAAATTCAAGGTGCTAAGCTCATAGCTGGTATAGGATATAGTACATCATTTATGGAAACATTTATCAAGTTTCGCATGGGTCTGGTAAAACCAAAACGATATCGTGGTACTGTTTGGATTTGGTCACCTTTGCGGTCGTATTTTACTGCTAGCAATTCGTACTTAATTAAACAAGTGGTTGCTGGCTCGTGAGATCTTTGCGTCTATGAGAAGAACAAAGCATTTGTCTTGATGAAAAAATAAGGCAAACCAGATCCAGCCTGGAAAACCTTTAGGCCTGACAACTGCCACAGTAAATTTGGTTTGACTAGAGCCATTTTGCTCTAACATTTTAATTAGCTTTGCAGCTTTTCAGTTTTCAGGGTTACAAAAAAAAAAAATTAAGTTAATAACTGAAATGCCTTGGTCAAGTAACGTCATTTATATACAAAGTTGCATAATTATTATTGTAGAATTGTACCTTTGAGAAATATAATTTAATATGTTTGTAGTTTAAATGACGTACAAATCTCAGGCAAGCATGTTTGGCAAGTTCAGTTTTTAAAGAGAAAAACACTTACAAGTTTGTCAGTCAAGTTTAAAGAAACACATTCGTATCTCATGGCTACATCGAAACCAGACCAACATAACAAAGCGGTTTGTCCATTTTTAAAAAGAGCAAATAGAGTCGTAAGAGCTGACGTACATTCCAGATGATCTAAAGAACGGTCACCTGCCTGACAGGAATCGATTACAAGGATTTTTCGGTATTGAGTAAGACTGACAGTTTTAATCCAGTGTTTTTTCGGTCGTTTGGTTTTACCACTTTCGGTTCTTTTGCCACAGGGATATCAATACAAGAGCTTGCTATGATTTGCCACAAGCATGTTTACCAGAGAAGCCTTTTTCACATGCAAAAAAATTTTGCCTTTTAACTGCAGTTATAAAGATGGAAATGTGTAAGTAAAGGTTAGATACAAACAACAGCGTTATGTCACTGTTATGTGTGTGCTATTTTTTATTTGCTGTGAATATAACATCAATAAAGCCTATGACCTGCATTAGATATCTTCGTCGTGTACAATATGCATGGGTAACAATTTCCTTGCACAATATACTTACCTATTAAGGTCTGCACTCCAAAGTTGCCAGAGGATTATTGTTTATTACATGTAGTTGAGCCCTTTTATTCGTTGGTACTCGCACTAAGATTGGCCGGCTGCATTTTACTGCAATTGCCGCATCGAATTCAATTAACCCATATAAGTACAAGAATCTTTAGCATTATACAGAACTGCTTCGTTCTAGAATTTCTATAATGTAGAGACGCCATCGTACGAAGTATATCCATTTCTTGTGGTTCGTGCCTTCCTGGCTTTACCTCCTCCTTTCAACCTGTGAAAATATTTCACTGATTGTTTCATTTCAAAATACTCTACTTAACATTCTATGGTCCATAAGAGTGTACACCATGGAAAATTCTGGTCGATTTGTTTTTTACAATAACATATATTTTTTTATGAAAAACCAAAAACAAAACAACTGGCACTGCGTGACATGTTACGTCATTTCCATGGACTATACTCTTATAAATCATAGCTCTCGACCAATTAGAACGCGAGGATTAATTCGCTCATGCAGTTATTGTAAAAAGTACTATTTACTTAAGGAGCTCTCTTTGAGTGAAGGTTTTCCTGCAGTGGTCGAATATGTCTCACTCAGCTAAAAGGAAATAGCCTTGGCCCAGGGTGTCTTTCTACATTCTGGGTAAACCTAAACGGGAAGTGATTGCTGAGAAGGGGTGAGAATTACGCCAGCAGAAAATAATTAACTTTCCTGACATTGATATTTATATAAGTACCAAGAATTTTAAGTAACTTTTTTGCTACGCTTTGGCAAACTGTAAATTAGCACAAACACCCACCCACACATATATAGCAGACTGTAAAAAAAATTTCTACTTTTGTAATCCGTGTACTAACTTGTGACGGAAATACACCCCAGCAATGATTAACGCCAGCAAGGAAACAGCTAATGCTCCAATACAAGTCCAGAAGAGAATGCGTAACAGTTCTGGAAGAAGAATAGATTTAAAGTTGAACATTAGGCCACTAGCTGTCTTTTTGATAGACTGTTGGTAGACACTTCTATATAGTAACTGGCTAAATTGCCAACCAAACTTTAGGCAGCTTAAGTACAGGCGTTTTTGAGCGACGCATGTCAACTGCAAGTGAAGCCTTTTGTTTTAACATGCCTTGATGCTAAGCCGCTTGTCTTTACTCTTAAAGAGAAGATTTGCGCCTGAAATTTGTTAAAAACCACTACCCAAGAATTCAAAACGCCCACTTCCGATCGCTCAAAAACGTTTCTGCTTAAGCTCCCTGATAATTCTTTACTATCATCCTGGTCAGGTACGCGCGCCCAGGTAATAAATACACTAAAAACAGACAAGTCTATGAAAGGAAATAATATCATCCTAGCTGTTTCACACTATCAGATTCTTATACGTGTCCAGTAATAATCGAAGTGAATGAGAAGGTCACATATTCCTTTTATTACTTTTAATGGCCTTACAAGTGACACTCTTAAGGGGTTTCTTAGGGCCTATTTACATGGAGGTGGGGGACCTCAGGTAGGTGGGGTAACCCGCATGTCCATATAATCTCTCATATGGTCACCCCACCTATCATGTAAACGTGATCAAATAAAATTGAGAGATTACATGGAGAGGCGGATTTCCTCACCTGCTTGGAGTTAAACACCTCCATGTAAACAGTTCCTTAAGTAGTAAACTTGATGTAACATATAGATTTAGCCAGGGTTAAAAGCGAAGCTCCCATTAATAAATTTTTAATTTAAATCAAGCAAAAACTTGTAATCCACAAATAACTTAACTTTAGGGCACCTTTCATGTGACTTTTGAGGGAAAGCCTAAGCGATTTTAGAAAATAATAATTGAAGAGTGAAACAAATCTTACATGGAGTTAATAGCCTTATATGTACACCCAAAAAATAGCAATCATCTTCGATCACATTTAAGAGCCATAATGGCTCTTGATCAAAGTAGATTAGGCCTGGAAAACAAATCCTTGGAAAATAAGTCAGGCCGAATTTTTTGCGTTTGGCAAGTTTACTTTATAAAATCTTGCCAACAAATCTGATGGCGTGTAATAAGCCTTTTATACTTTTTATACATCACATCTGAGCTGAAACAGTATACTATTAGGCGCAGTTTTTAACATACAGGCCTCAGACAGAATGCAGTTACTGTATTTCACAATTTTGCAAGACAAATTGCACTCATTCAATATTCAGAACGATCGAAGCACGCGTGGGCTTTTAGCGAGAGCGTTCAAAAATTTCCAAAATCACCTATACGGCCAGCCGGTTTTCACTTTTCACAAGCGCCAAATTTGCAGTGTGAGCTGTCCAATGTTTTCCCATTAATAGAGTTTCGTTTCAACATAATAAAGAATTTATTACGTTTATTTTTTTACTTAATGGTTTTATAACGATGTGTAACTTAAAAAGCGTTTGATACGCGGGACATTTTGAGTACTCCTGGAAGCGATGCTCACGAACGACTGAAAGCAAACGGCACAGCGATTAAAATTGCAAGAGAGACTACTAACAATCAACGAAAGAAATATAATTCGATAAAACATTTACAGAGACAACAATTTTATTCACAACGACAAGTATGAAAGTGTCTCTAGAAAATCCAGAGTCGTAAAGCTGAAGTTTTTGTTTTAAGCCGGCTTCCCGGTGTTTGCTTTTTTCAAAGATGAACGCGAGGCAAGAAAATCGCTCAAAGCTTTCTTTTTACAGCCAGAATTGTAACTAAATATTCTTCGGAACGTTTCCATTTCTATTTGCGGTGAGAAAATGTCTAGAGGCTTGTTAAAGGTCTGTAAGCTTATATCAAATCTGATACTAGGTCAGATCATTGTCTCGAAGCTTACAAACGAGCATAAACTAGCCGCATAGACTACGCTCCACTTCATAAAATTAGACAAAGAAAAAACAAACACCAAATACAACTAGTTATAGCTATCGCTAAGTGCCAACGAGCAAAGATTTTACCTGTACGCGCGGGCTGTTGAATTTGTTTAGAAATGTCATGAAATACAGTAATTGATGAAAAATAGATTGAACTTAATTCAATTGCATTGAAAATAGTGCAAACTTAAAGCAAGGGGCAGACATACACCAACCCAAGGTCATTAACCTCACACATGCGCACAGCCATATCACGCGGGCAGTGGCAGCCATGGACAGCTGTTTTCGCCCTTACTGGGGCCCATCTGCCCCGTGCTTTGTCTTTTGAAAATAGTGAACTAAACTGTTCTACTGCATAAAGAATATGAAATCCCGACCGACTTTATACAGCAAATTTTGTCAAGATATTGAAGTTCGTGTTTTTGCCCGAAATTGCGCACAAGTCATTTTGCGTAAATTTAGTGGTCTTATAAGCAAGCTTAAAATCCTCGAAAAGTCATATTAAAGTCCGCGAATATTCAACGTACAGACCTTATATTTGGTCTCTTTTTAAAGCTAAAAAAATTTATGGTGCGCCAATGAAGCCTTCCGAATTATTTTTCTTCAAAGACAAAACATTTCGCTGCTTTATTCTTTTTCCTAAGGCATGCAATAAAAAATTCCAGAGGGCAAATGCGACAGATATCGGGTAGGATGGAAATAATCCACCCGAAGATTGGTTGAAGACGGGATGAGCACGGTACTCACAAACACGCACACGGCTCGTGGATTCTCTGATCTGTATCACGTGTTCGCTCGAAAACAATGCATTCTCTGTCCTGCATTACGTCATGGTTGCCTTACATTACTCTGTGTTACATCGATTTGAGATTTTTCTGCCCCTGGAACAATCGCTAGAATCAATTCCAGTTTTTCTGCCGGCTCGCTCTGAATCTCGCGCTTCCCATCAGTCAGGCTGCAGGCTTTTTTTTTCACTGTCCAGGTGATATAAATGTGGGCATGCGTAAGGTACTGGCCAGAGCGCTGAGTTGTTCTGAATGTGTGCTTCAGCTCTGAAATTGGTCTTGTTTTCTTTGGATGCAGGAATGTTTAGGGTTGGCTAGCCGTTATGTTAATTCTTCAATCGGCGATAAAATTTATTAGGAAGCTTAACTTGCCCTTCCCTAACCCCCCTCTATGCAATGTCGTGCAGCTGTTTGAGCTACTCGTAAGGAATATTTAAAAAACCCAACTTTTAGTGGAGGGGTGGGGTAGGGGGGGTGGGTGGGTGTGAATTGTTTTGTTCTCAGAAGCTACCCATTTAAGGACAATGTCTATACAATTTTGTTGCCGACCGTTGGTTGTTTCGCCCCCCTCCCCCACCCTTAAACGCCCACGCTCTCCCCATTCTTCTTCAGTGATGAAGTCAAAGATGGAAGCCACGACAATGCATGTGCCATGCTGATGAGCACCAATAAGGGCCAAACTGCCTGGGTGATATGGTTGTGCGCATGCTTAAGGTAATGGCCATACCGCAGAGTTTACCGCAGAGTTTGTACGTGTGCTTTTGAGCTTAAAGTGGCATTGTTTCAGTAAGAAACAGCATATTGCTTACTGTATTGTTTTATAAATCTCGATGCGTCAAACTGAATGCTTTGCATTTCCCTTTAGGAGAACAGTTGTTTACAGGGAGCTTAAGGAAAGGCTTTTTTGAGGTAAACACGTAAACCGGAAGTGGAAGTTTTGCGTTCTTTGGCAGTGATTTGGCTCCATCTTTCGGGCAAATCGTCGCTATGAGATTAAAGTTCAAATTTGTTAGCTTCAACACATTTAAAAAGGGACAACGCCCCACGTCTTGTTGACGTGCATCGCTGAAAAAGGCCTTTTTTAAAAATAAAACTCGAGATATGTGTAACGCACGGGCAAAGCTCAGGTTTTAAAAAACCGGCCGAGAGAGAAGACAACGTGGAAAAGAAAGAAAACTAGGTTTGTCCAACAATCGAACGAGGCTCTAAAGTAGATATAAGCTTTTTAACTTTATGGACTCGGTCTTTAAATGAGATTAAAGGAATGTCACGAAATTTAAATACCCCGCCAAGCTACGAGATTACTCGCCTTGTCATAGACTGGAAACGAGGGGAGGAGCGTAACCTGAGATCAGGTGTAATTTTTTTTTTGCTTCTTTGCTTCTTTGGCTCGAGAGGGAAAAAAGTACGCCTGATACATTTATTTAACAAGCCATCAACCGCCCCCTAATTTACATAATGTAACGTCTGCTTGACCTGTCACGTTATTAGCCAATCAGCGTTTAACAGAAGGGAATCAAATTTTGGCGGCAATAATGTCTCTTTCGAAAATATAAATTTTAGGGAAAAGAAAACGTTTAAGTACGTTCTGATGGCGCTTCCTAGGAAAAATTTAGAAATCTTTTTTTTGTGACGAAATACTGCTAGTTGGAGCTGCCGTAGCTTTATTTAACAGCTACAAATAATAAAGAATTTACAGGTAAAAGCTCGTTGACTTCGTTTTGTGCCGAAAGTTCTAAAAAAATTAGGCCGAAGCACCATATTTAACGAACTGAAAAGTGTTGTGAAAGTGAAGATCGCTCAGAATAATTCGCACGTTTCTGAAGGAGGAATGACAGGAATTACAGTCAAACCAGGTCAAGATTCCATTCATGAATTAATTATTTGAAGAGTGAACCCGTTTGTCGCTTCTGTAACTTGTAGCCGGTATCAAATTGAATTCAAATGATCGGTGAAATTTTGACTGCAATTTTTAGTATACGACGAAATGGAAAATACTTCAATGGATGAAATTTCTATTTAGACATTTTTCAAACTGGCAAGAAAACTGAGCCGGCAGAGATTTCATAACGAACTCGCGTGTGCACTGCTCATTACGCAAGCAAAAATGCAGACTGAAATCAACAACAACTAACGGATGGCGGCGTTTTGGCCAATCGGAACAGCGCAAATCATCCGTATTGTTTCCTATCCAATCAGAGAAAAGTCCAGATTCTGGCTTTTTTGCATGTGATCTGTGAAAGAAATGTATCATGCCCTCCTCCCGAACACAGATTACAAAGATAATGCACCTATCAATGTAATGCCGGCGGGGGGGGGGGGGGGAGGCAGGGCATAGGGTGGGGATTTGACTTTTTTCAAAAATTTGCAATCAAATTCCCTGCCCACGGGCAAATCATTCCGGTCAAATGCAACCAAATTTCCCCACCCCAGGCTGCACATTGCTGTCAATCCCAAGGCAGAACCCAAGAAAGGTACAATAAAAATATCTCGAAATAAAACTCTGCAATCTTTTATAAACGTTCTGCATCACCAAAGATACATGTTCCTGTTACAGCTGCAATTATACGTTTTAACCATAATCCGTGTTACTCTTAGCCTCCCACGCAGGCCTTTTTAGGGGAGCTCGTATTTCTTCCCTCCCCACAAACGCCTGCTCAACAGAGGACAACATTCCTTTCCCACGCTTAGCCAATCACGTTGTACTTTCCAAATTCTGGAAAGTTGACCTTGACCGCAGGGTAACCCGATAATTACGCGATCTGCAATAGACTTTGAGAAACCTTGATGACCTCTAATAAATGTTAGACTCAGAGCGACAAAAGAAAGATTTACTCAGTCAGATTTTAGAATTCTCCGTGCACTACATAACCTTAGCGAAGGAAAGAAAAGAAGAAAAACGGTAACTTTAGGGTCACGTTCTGGGTCACGTTTTTTCACTATCACGAGCTTATGAGTCATGTTTAGCCTGTCAACACTTTATTTTAAAACCATTGATTGGTCACTTACCACGCAAATGTAACAGTGGGAAAGGAATGTTGTTCTGAGTTGAGCAGGCGTTTGTGGGGAGGGAAGAAATACGAGCTCCCCTAAAAACGCCTGCGTGGGAGGCTATGTTACTCTGCGTAGAATACATAAACCTTTAGGAGAAAGTTCTTAGTAAAGGGTACAAAGAAAGTCACTTTTATAAGTTTACAGTGATTGTAGCGAATGAGCCATACACTGATCAATTGTACTTGCAAAAATTGACTTGGTTTCTCTTTACTTCCGTTTACTTTGATACCACAGTATATTAAGAGGTTCAGTTGATCAAAAACACGCTAAAACAAACGAAATTTGAAGACAAAACAGTGAAATCCACTCAGCCTTCGCTTGTTCTCATTGGCCTCCATGAATTCCTGATCTTTTCAAACCGTACGGCGCATGCGTGAAGCGTGGAAGCGGGAAACATATGTTCGGTCTCAGTCTTTTTCGTCCGAGTCGGCAGTCAAATATCTCCACGTCGGGCGAAGAAAGATTCAAATGTCCACTCCCCTGGGAGAACAAGATCAATCAAATGCCCTACCCCAGGGCCAACAAAGACAATCAAATCCCCACCCCCTGCCCTGCCTCCCCCCCCCCGCCGGCTTTACATTGATAGGTGCATAAAGGGAGAGGGCATGATCGCAGGCTAGGAGGAGCGCGGCTCATTGGGTTCGTAAAGTACTGGATACCAGTTGGTTCAACATGGCGGCAAAATGGTCTTTTCATCGCTTTCTCTACTCCACACCGCTCTCCACTATCTGAACGCTTGGAACAGGCTACAAGGAGAGAATTGAGAAGGCAGAGAAACTGTTCGAAAGAAGCCAAAATTTACAAAAATCAATCGAGGGACTGTCAAAATTAAAGAGGAAAATATTGGCTGAAGTTAAGTTCCTAAAATCGGTTAGTATTATCATCATCGTACTATCATCGTATTATCATCGTACAATTGTAGCTTCATATGCATGTTTGTTAAAAATGATTCTGCCGTAGAGAGCATCCTTGACTTCTTGACCCGTACATCTGAAGAACGTAACGTGGTCTTGGTATTGCTAGAGTGTAGTGTTCTCAAACAATTCGCATGTTTTTGTTTTTCTTCAGCTAAACATTGATACAACGCCTTTGAAAGACTCGCACATGAAAAGCACAAACCTTTTATTTCTCGAAGCTGTGCTCGCAACAGCTGAACAAGAGAAAGATGTGTGTGCTGTTTTCAAGCCTTTTTGGGATATCACACGGGAGTTGAGCAGCTCAACTCATAGCTCAGCTATGTAGTGGATGTTGTTGCCGACAATGGACATTACTGGATTAAGGTTACTGCAAGAAATGCATCTGCACTCCATAGGACATGGCAAGGTAACAATCTGTACATTTTGTTTTAAATATAAAAGCCATCACAGGGTTTTCAGTAAGATTTTACGTAGGTGGCAAAAGCTTTGGAGTAGGTGGAGAAAGAAAAAAACTCGTGGCAAAGGAGCAACTTGCCAGTGCCCAAAATCGCTAGTTACTGGAAAAATTTTGAAATCTGGGCTTCTTAGAATGAATGCATTTTCAGCATTCTGGAGCAAAAATTAGAGTGTTTGAACAGAACACAGACATCATTAAATTTTGGCTTTTTTATTGAGTGACTCTATTAAACTGGGGTAATTTGCAAAGAGAAGTAGGCGGTAAGTTCATGTGAAATAGCTGACGATTTAGCCTGCCACTGGCTCTTATTGAAAACCCTGCATCACATATGCCATTTACTTTACCGAGTGGCAATTCATCCTAAGTCGAGTCAGATTAGGGCTAAGCACTGACTCGAAACAGTAGGCTTCTATTTAGGGTTGGGGTTGTTGTCATGTAACTTCAAATCAAACTTACATCAGTAGCGAATCCTCATCCTATGATGGCCAACACAGGGAGGCTCCGCCCAAAAGCAGGGCTCAAAGTTATCGACTAACTGGCGACTTGTTTTTTGGTTGTATGCCTGAAAATTCATGTGTAATCGCACCTGTGCGCCATAAAATCCAAAGCACAGTGCAACTGACTTACTTCCGACTATACTTACGAACTCGAACTAGAAAGACGGTGTATGTTTAATTGGTCTTTTCTCCCAATGGATTCTACGAACTCGAATGTTCTTTTTCATTTCGATGTTTTACTCCATCCCAGACTCTTCTGTTTTGTAATAAACACCGCTGACACATGCAAATATCTGCTACCAACGAAACAAGTACTTTTTACGCAATGGACGATCATGTCGAACGTTCAGTTTTGTCGTCAATCAAAACAAAAACAGTGCAGATTAAGAGCCTTTTTTTTCCAGGTAAGAAATTTTTTTAAGTTGTATTCCAGTTACATGTAAGTCATTGCGCCTTTAACAAATTCATTAAAGATTAATTTTCATTCTCGTTCGACACACTCATTGTTGTCAGTTTTGAATTGTTTTTCAAGTGTAAGTTTTGTTTTATAGTCACAATTACTGTACTGTCAAAAAGAGAAATTAGTATTAAAAATCACAACGGTATTACTGCGTAGTAAATCGGCTGTGTTTTATCAGTCACAGGACTGAAGTAAAAGTAACAAACTGAAGATGACAAATAAACGTGGCACTGTTAAGCTTTTTACTTTTTCTTTTGAAATAATTGCTCCCAACATTATAAGCTGTGCTCCTAAAATAATTTTCAGCTGTGCGCCTAAAATTTCGGCAGTGTGCCTAAAAATTTACATCTGGTAGCACAAGAGTGCTCCCAAAGTCAAATTTAAACTTTGAGCCCTGAAAAGGGGAACCTTTTTCAGACTTCAGGTATATGAAAGGGTAGGGATTATACTTGTTGAAGTATCTGTCATTTGGGTCTGTGAAAGGGCCCAAAGGGCTAACAGATAAATTTTATGGCTTTTTGAAGTTGAGAAAACATTCTATTTTTGTGATTGATTCCTATTTAAATAACAGTGCATTTACAACAGTTAAAAGGGATGCTTTTAAGTTCTAAACAAGGTATGTGAAAGGGGTTCCATTTGTCAATAGAAGCCGGTATACGAAAGGGGCACCTTTTTGTGAAGAGTGGTATATAAAATGGTAAGGGGCTTTTGAGTACCCCCCTGTGGTGGTCTATTGGCTTATGTAGTACAGTTGCAGACCCATACTCTGAGTTGGAATCTCACTCCAGTTACTCTAAAATTTTTTTTCATTTGAAATTGAACAGACTTTTTTGATGAACATTTGTTAAGCAGAAATTTCAATGGCGGTAGAATACAGTGTACATTACTAGTGAAAATGGTACAGCTGTATGAACTTAACTCATAAAATATAATCACAAATTTACTTCTGTAGAAAGAATCCCATATGATTAGGAAGTACAAGTTAGTGTATGGATCCCGTACAAATAACCACTGGTTTTACATGTACTTTACGTATCCCCGTG
The DNA here is from genome assembly GCA_964035525.1 of Porites cylindrica. Classification (NCBI taxonomy): domain Eukaryota; kingdom Metazoa; phylum Cnidaria; class Anthozoa; order Scleractinia; family Poritidae; genus Porites; species Porites cylindrica. Next base: position 47,265,494 of record OZ037775.1, read on the forward strand.
CGAAATCTTCTGGCCTGACTGAGCCACAATAGGGCCTTAATAAGGCCTTAAATGGAAAGGGAGAGCATTTTGAAAGATCAACCAAAGCTGAACCTAACAGCTTGAGCCCAAAAAAATTTGTTTCTTTTTTTGTTTCTAATTCCAACACCATGAACAAAAAGCGACCAAATTCAGGCAAAATATTTTAGGTTGTAAATTTGGTCGACAGTTAAACCCCAAAAAATTTAATGTGAACCAAAATTGCTTTGGGCTGTTATTTAGGCTCTCATTTTGAACACTCTATGACCTTAAAGCAGGCAAAAATTTTTTAGTCGTAGATTAGGTCGCTTTAGAAGCCGACTGAGGCTGTAATTTTGGTGTTGAACAGTTCGGTCGAACCAGTGAATTACAGTGAAGTCGATGTGAAGCCACTGAGCGAATGTATGAGAACAGCTAAAATTGGGCCTGATCTCAGGTTAACATGTCTCCCTCTGGCAAACCCTGGGGACATGAATGGTTCATGCAGGGGTTTGACAACTTACTGTAGTTCTTACTGAGGTGGAGAATTTAACACAAAACAAATTGCATCATTTTTCATGTTTCTAATACCATGATGAAAATCATAGGTTCCATTTGCGTTAGTCAGTGGTAATTGTTCCTACCAAGAGAGATGGCTAGATGCATGAACCAGTGACGTCGTCTTTGATGTGAATTGAAAAAATTGATTTACATTGTATGCAGTAAGTTCACCAGAGGTGAAAATTGTACTCCAAGCTTCTAACGACACTTTAAAGACAAAACTTGAGTACTATACTGAGCCCTTGGATTATTTTAATTGTCAAAGTCATTGTACGGTTAGCTACAGTATATGTTAATTATAAGAAAGTGTGCTGATTATGTGATAATTATACTTACAGGTCATGGTGACTTTGGTGATAAAGAATGCATGCATAGTCCATCAAGCCAAGGTAGTGTGTGTTGTGTGTGTACAGAAGAATTTATTGTTAAAACCAGAGGTATCCTCGAAAGGCAATGCTTTCCTCTTGGTGTGAAAGCATGGTTGTTTTTAAAGAGTAGGAGCAGGGCTTGAAAAAAGTCCCCTCTGGTCATCCAGAAGAGTGAAAAATCTAAATGTGAAGTTAGCTAAATATTTATGGGTTTCCATTTTTTGTATGCTTCTACTACTTCAAAAGCATATTCAACCAGCAGTTATGGTAACTAGAAAAACCAAGTTTTAGTCAACTCAGCTTGGCAAGAAAGTCGTATCCGATAGCCTGGGGCTAGTGGATTTTGCTATCAGGCTAGTGATTTTTGTTCTTAACTTGCCTGCTGGACAAGTGCTGTTTTTTGGGAAATTCAAATTACAGAAGGATTGTAATCAATCCTGCTAATCAAAAGGGTTTTGGGGCTAGTTGAAATGATTTGTGGGCTAGTACATACTAGCTACAGCTTGCCTGAATAGCAGGCTGTAAAACTGGCTTTCTTTGTAGCCTGTCAACTTTTTTATGATTAATATTCGTGTTTAATAGTAAACGTTCTCTGATGTTGGCAAAGTCTGGGTTGGAACAACCAATGAAATCCTGGGCCCGGTTCCTGAAAGGCCGATTAGTGCTAATCCAGGATTGAAATTTTGTTCTGTTTTTGTATTAACCTTCCTATGTATTGCTTAGAGTAACATTTTGTCTTATCATTATCACATCTTGGAGTGAAGGCTCCACAGTATTTTGTAAGCTCGAGTTGCGTTTTCTTAGACAAGAAAACTTTGATTAAAATTTTGCTTAATCCTGGGTTAAACTTAACATCTTTCAAGGAACCAGGTCCTCGCCCTATAAACCTTTTGTGCACAGTTTAGTGACTTACATGTGTAGACTAGTGATTGTTGCCTGCATCACAGATGAAACTAAACTCTGGTTAAGTCCATCTGTGAAACAGCACTAAAATCCTTGTTCTGGGCCCCAGCTGTGTACCTGGATTCAAAAACTGTTAAATGTTTCTTTCAATATTTGTCCCCATTTTGCAGTTCAAAGAGTTTTTCAGCATACATGGGCCAGTTATGGTCTTACCTTCAATACAAAGTGTCGTTAGTATGTCGGTAATGTGTCAGTTAACTGTCAATCGGTCATCTGTCGGTTTAGGGTGTTGTTCTTCACAATTACCCATTGTTTTGACCGGTCACAAATGAGCCATGACCATGCTAAAATTAATTTTGTTCGGCCGGTCAACATGACCAGCAACAGTCCAAAACCTACTTTGTGCCCTGCTGTTACTACCACTGTATCCTTGCTTATTAATTTTCCTACTTTATTGGACAGGAATAACAAGCAGTGAGTAAGCAACATCTATTGAACTATTCAGCACCACTTATAATGGTATCCTATTTTAATGGAATCACAGAATCACTAGCAAGTGAGTAGAGATTTAAATACAGCTAGAAACTTAGTACAGAAGAGTATAATACAGTCAAACCTCGTTAATACGGATTCCAAGGGGACAGGACCAATTGTCCGCTTTACAGAGGTGTCCATATTATAGAGGTAGGGAATGTATGATTTTTGGCATTTCTGGGATCAAACGAACTGTCTTTAATAGAGATGTGTCCGTAATAGAGAGGTGTCAGTAAGGAGAGGTTAGACTGTAATGTCATAGTGCCTTATTTTTGGGCACATGCACAATGCTATGTTCAAGGCTTTAGGCAGTCGTAAAAGTTTAATGTTGTATGTAGGTGTAAAAAGTAAAATGCGAACAAGTTTGTTCCAGGTTTTGCTTCTCTATGCTGAAACAGAAGAAGGGAGAGAGAGGGGCCAAAAAAATTAATATAATATTGATTTTTAGGCTAGTAAACATTGTGAATGAATAGAATGCGAGACTGGGGAGAGATGTGAGAGAGATGGCTTGCATGCTTTGTGCATGCTTTGTGCAAAGAAAACTATTTTTATTGAGAAAAATACAACTATTTTGCAGTCTATGTTTGTCATTAATAAAATGACACAATAGATGACTGTTGTCCTGAAGGGAAACAGGGTCTGGAATGGTGGACTCTGCTCCTGTATTCCCACTCCATATTCACATTTTCATCCTGCACTTTTTTTTCTGGAATCCCATTTTTTGTTTCCCAAGTACATTAGTTGAAAGTCTAATTGCTGCAAAACCCTATAAATGTATGATGTAGATATTTTGAATTATACCTCAGTATGCAGGGCTCAAAGTTTAAATTTGAGTTTGGGAGCACTTGTGCTACCAGATGTAAATTTTTAGGCGCACAGCTTATAATGTTGGGAGCATCTATTTCAAAAGAAAAAGTAAAAAGCTTAACAGTGCCACGTTTATTTGTCATCTTCAGTTTGTTACTTTTACTTCAGTCCTGTGATTGATAAAACACAGCCGATTTGCTACGCAGTAATGCCGTTGTGATATTTAATACTAATTTCTCTTTTTGACAGTACAGTTGTGACTATAAAGAAAACTTACACTTGAAAAACAAATCAAAACTGACAACAACGAGTGTGTCGAACGAGAATGAGAATTAATCTTTAATGCATTTGTTAAATGTACAATGACTTACATGTAACTGGAATACGACTTAAAAAAACTTTCCTACGTGGAAAAAAGGCTCTTGAGCCGCACTGTTTTTGTTTTGATTGACGTTAAAACTGAACGTTCGACATGATCGTCCATTGCGCAAAAAGTACGTGTTTCGTTCGTAGCATAATTATATTTGCATGTATCAGCGGTGTTTATTACAAAACAGAAGAGTCTGGGATGGCGTAAAACATCGAAATGAAAAAGAACATTCGAGTTCGTAGAATCCATTGGGAGAAAAGACCAAAAGACCCCCTCTCTCCCTACCCCCATCCCCTCAATTTTTTTTTCCTGCTCACTTTTTTTTGCACCTCCTCCAGTATTTGAATGCCTGAGCTTACTATTCTCTGGGGCTACAAGACTCGTCTGATTTAAGGAAACAGAGCTGAAATCATTGTTCAGCTGTTTCCCATAAGTTTAACTGATCAAATAATTTTGGGATTAACGATAGATGTAAAAGCTTGAGTAATTACTAGTATGCTAGGACCACAAGCTCATTCCTGGCATCCAGTTGTAAAAGTGGGGCTTTAGTCTGCTTGTCTGTTTGTAATTATTACTGGACAACCTGGGTCAATTTTTATTTACACTGTATAGCTTGCTTTGATAGGAGACACCACTGAACGCTCACCTGGTTGATTCACATTTGCTGCTAGAACCTAAGATTTCCCAACAGACATTCAGATAATCCCGCTTCCCATGCCCAGATTTTGGTGGATCACGCTTCCCAGATAGCAGTCTTATCCCTTTTCCTGTCAGGATATTGTGCATTTTTCCGAAGCATGCACTGAACTTTGGTCAAATCCCAGATCCCAAAAATACCTTTTCAGACCCTGGGGAAACCATTACAGATCATGGGGGTGGGGTGTGGGTGGTGGTTGTATTAGAAGGTCTTTGGTTTAGTCCACTGGGTCTTTGTTCTGGTCCATGGGTTTTCTTTTTAGTCCAAAGGGTCTCAGGTAAATTAGGTCTTTGTTTCAGAGACATCCATTGAAAATTACTTACTTTTCTACATGTTTCTTTTTTTTAAAGAGGCATTGGCAAACATAGATGTCTGTGTTAAAGGTCAAGTTTTGCCTGGTCCTGGAAAAGAAGTTCTAGTCAGCCATGTTGATCAAAGACTCATAAATTACTTCAGTCCTCGTAACAAACAATGGTAAACTAGCTATGTGTAGTTTTTTAATCTTTATGTGTCACTTACATGTACATGACTTGTAAACTTTATTGTCTAAACATATTGGGCTTGTTATTAAAATAGAGTTTAGTCGGTGTTAAAAGGGCATTGTAAGCCATTTTAAATTTGTCCAACCCTCACATCTAAACATTGGACGATTCCAGAAAATATCCATACCATACCACGGACAGCTTTAAGGATTTCCGAAGGGGAGGGGGGATTCACGATTATGGAATTCTGAAGGCATGGGGGGGGGGGGGGGGGGTATTTACGATTTGAAATCCGAAGGTATGGGGGAATTCCACAGGTGGGATTTCTGGAGGAGAAAGTGTAGAGTAAGTTCCTGGAAAACGCTATTGTTGTGGACTTTTGTAGTTCGTAAATAAACCACGAACGTATGACTTCGGAAGCAGAAGACAAGCATCGATAGATCAGACACGTGTTTACGCTCATAACTTATAGAAGTGAACAGTAAAACGTTGGTTTCACATTTACCTTGATGAATTTCTTGTCACGTGAATAAAAACTGAAAATGTATCTTTTAATACCCCTTGCAAATTTCTTGTTACTCCCGTCCGAAACCGTCCGATAAACAGTAAAAAACTCGCACCAGTCCCTCACTTCCAAGGAACGCCTGCCAGATTAGAACGCTTTTCGTGCGCACTACATGACGTATAAAAGGACGCAACACGACTCGATGGTATATTTGACCGGCAAAAGATTTTAACAGTCTGTTTGAGCTATTTTCCTTTGTAAACGTCAAAACAGCACAAGAAAACAAAGAGGAGTAAAATTACCTTAAGTGGTGTTTATTTTTATAGCCAAATTCGGACTTAAAAAGGAGTTTGCACGGCCTGGCAACTAGCGTAGGTTTTTCTTGTCACTGAAGAGTAAAGCTTGTCACCTGGCGCCGCTAGATCACAGCCTTGAGGAGGCATAAATTCATGTTCGTTTGTTCTTATAGGCGTTGCTAAGTCGAAAATGTACTTCCAAAAAAACCCGGAAATTCTGAAGGGGAGGGGGGGTTCACGACTATGGAATTCTGAGGGCATGGGGGGGTAGCGCATTTTGGAATTTCCGAAGGCAAGGGGGGGTTAAAATATGGAAGCCGTCCGTGGTTGGGTATGGATATTTTCTGGAATTGCCCATTGTTTGCTGTTAACTAGGTCAAGAAGGCTTTCAGCCCAGACTAGAGAGCCATTTTTTTACTTAAAATATACATCTTACAAGCAGATTGGGAGGCCCCTGAATCTCTTAAACCACAGTTAGAAAAGCACATTTTGTTTGATTTCTTCCAATAAAGAAATTTTTATCATGATTTTTAATTCATGGCAGACCTTTTCCTGTCAGTATTTTCCCTAGAGGTGTGGGTAGGGAGAGGTGTATTATGACTTGTTGTACATGTAGTCATTCTGAAATCAGTAGAATTCTTCTACTGTGTAGCTCGTCCAGGAATAAGGGTAAAACCATAACAGTTTTGAAAGTGGCAGGTCTCTGTCCTCATACAACAAAAAACGTCAAGGGAAGACAAATTCACATTGCAGTAGGTTCATTCCATTTTAGGAAATTAATATTGATGTTGGAAAAGTTGGTGGGAAATCCATCAGGATGCAGTCAAGTGCCCTTGCATTTGCTAGCATTTGTGGTGGTGATTTAACATCTATGATTTACAGTAAATTTATTATATATCACTCACTTATTGGAATACAGTATATATCAGTTGGGACGTTTTCAATGGTGAAAAGATGACTTTGCAAAAGCCAAAGATAGACTTGTTTGATATTGTTCTGTGAGACACTGAGTAATCGCAATAGTTTTCAAAATGAGTTTAACAATAGTAATTCTGTACAGTTTAGGTAGTCAACTGCAGTTAAGTAATGACCTCTAGAACAATTTAAACTTTGGGGAAAATAACTAGAGTGATAATTACATTGTGTTGTGCAGTCACACAATAAGCTAGAGTTGTTTCCTTTATTAGTGACTGTGTCAATCTGGATAATATATAGATTTAGCCAGGGCTAAAAGCGAAGCTCCTATTAACTCAAATTTGTAATTTAAATCAAACAGTAAACTTGCAATTGTATTCCACAAATCAGTTAACTTTAGAGCACATTCATGTGACTTTTGTGGGAAAGGCTAAGTGATTTTAGAGAAAAATAATTTGCAAACAGTCTAAACTAAGAGTAAACTTAATTTTACATCGAGTTGATAGCCTTATATGTACCAAAAAATAGTAATCATCTTCGATCACATTCAAGAGCCATAATGGCTCTTGACACAGTAGATTAGGCCTGGAAAACAAATTCTTGGAAAACAAATCAGGCCGAATTTTTTGCGTTCGACAAGTTTACAATTTATTTTACAAAATCTTGCCAACAAGTCTGGGGACGTGTAAACCAACCTTTTATACTTTTTACACATCATCTGAGGTGAAACAGTACCATGACGCACTGTTTTTACCATACAGACCTCGGACAGATCACAATTTTGCAATACAAATTGCACTCATTCAATATTCAGGACGATCGAAGCACCCGTGGGCTTTTACCGAAAGTGGTCTGTTAAAAAAATTTCCAAAATCACCTATATGACTCGCCGGTTCTCACTTTTGACAAGCGCCAAGGTCGACTGTTTAAATCAAGATTAATAGAGTTATACGCTTCAACATGATAAAAACTTTATTATGTTTATTTTTTATTTAATGGTTTTATAACGATGTGTAATCTTCAAAAGAGTTTGATACACGCGGCATTTTGACTACTCCTGCAAGCGATGTTCGTGAGCGGCTGAAAACAAACGGCACAGCGATTAAAATTGCAAAAGAGACTACTAACAATCAATAAAGGGATAATAATTCGGTGAAACATATACAGGGACAACAATTTTCATTCACGAAGACAAGTAAAAAGTGTCTCTGAAAATCTTTGTTTATGTTTTAAGCCGGCTTCCTGGCGTTTGCTTTTTTCAAAGATGAACTCGAGGCAAGAAAATCGCTCAAAGCTTTCTTTCACAGCCAGAATTGTAACTAAACATTCTTTGGAACGTTTCTTTCTATTTGCGGTGAGAAAATGTCTAAAGGCTTTTTAAAGTTCTATATAAAGCTTATAATCAAACCTGATACTCGGTCAGATTATTGTCTCAAATCTTACAAACGTGCATAAACTAAATAGCCGCATAAACTACGCCCGACTTCATTAAATTAGATATAAAAAACAAACATCAAATACAATAATTACTCAGGCTTACCATTCGAGATGCACTGAAAACCACCAAGTAAGGCCAGAATCGCATCAGACTTTTCAACCCTCTTACGCATCAAGCAAGGTGAAAAACGAAAACGGATTTCCGACCTTGACAAGCGACGTATTTCTCAACCAAAAACCCAATAAAAAAACTAGCTATTAATAACAGAAGACTCTTGATAGCAGCAGAAGTTCATTTTGTACATTCATTGTAAAAAGACAGTTAAAAACATCACAAGTTGACACAAAACTCTGTCAGCTTCAGCTGTCAAAGTAAACAAGTTTCAAAATGCTGCATAAATTTTCCGCATGACCTCACCTGTCAAATTTTGACCAATCAGAGCATAAAAATTGGACGTAGAGCGTGACCAACGCGTGACCTTGGTGAGAAAAGTCAAAAGCAACTGGCATGTCTTCCTTGACTGTAAAATCTGGCTGAATTTTAGCTTCCGAGGTCAGTTTGAAATCAAAATTTTAATTGTGCGGCACATATAAAACACAACATATTTCATATGAATTTAAAAAAAAAACTTGAGCCTGCGATCATTTGAAAACTAGTAACTTGTCAGCGGATAACTTCAAAAAGGTACTCAACCTCGATGGGTCGACACCTGAGCCCGCGATACGGTCTGTTGATATTGGTCAGCGGATACCTTTTTTTGACAGCTGTCAATTGGTCACAACATTGATGTACAATGTGTGTACAATATCAGTCTTCCTGTGCTCCCTAACTAGCTAGAAAGTGTGAGATTGAACATTGGTTACCATGTGGTGCGGACGGACGGGCGGGCTGCGGGCGGTGTACGGTCACGTGATTACCAAATTTTCGGGGATGGGTAGATTTACTTACCCATGGTGCTCCGCAGGCGCGCTTCGCGCGCCAGAGCTCCGCTAAAAATTGGACGTAGAGCGTGATGAACACGTGACAGTGAGAAGAGTCAAAAGCGAATGCCTTCCCTGCATTTAAATATAAAAGCCGGTTGAATTTTCGTGTCCGAGGTCAGTTCGAAATCAACATTTTAAAAGTGCGGCTCATGAACACGACTTATTTCATATGCATTTTAAAAAAATTGAACTTGCGCCTGCGATCATTTGAAAAGTAGCAACTTGTCAGCGGATACCTTCAAAAAATTACTCGAACTCAGAGGGTCTATACCTGACCCCGCGATACGGTCAGGCGATACTGGTCAGCAGAAACATTGGTATGCCTGTGGTGCGGACAGACGGAAGGTCGGGTGGTCAGTGTACGGTCACGTGCTTGCCGAATTTTCTAGGATGGACAGATTTTCTATAAAGCTATGGGGCTTCGAATTGAGCCTGTGATCAAATAAAATATATGCGCAAAACTTTAAACACTACGTGACCTCAATGGATAGAAAAATGAGCCCGCGATCCACTCAGGTGATGATGGTCAGCGTATACTCTAGTTTGACAGCTGTCAATTAACCTTCATTAGAATGGCGAATATTCGAATTAACAGACTACAAGTGTGAGTAGGACATATCCGTCCGGCATGTAGCGGAAAATGCCAGATCGTGTACCTGAGCGAACCTGAGCCCACGTTACTAGTTTTCTGATTGTGGTCTGCACATGTCCCATTTTGACAGCTGTCAATTGAACTTAATTTGGCTTGCCAATGTAACTTTAAACGACTGTCAGTCAACTGACAGCCTTGCCCAGCGTAGTTTCGTTTTTATGTTGAATTGGTAAGTGTGACATATTATGTCAGCTTATATATAGGGGTAAAACGACTGGTCTTTTATCTGAGCCCGCGAGATGGTCATGTGATAATTGTCAGCGGATGTCTGGTTTTCACAGCTGTCAATCTAATCGTACTCATACGGATGTCTTACATAACTAAGAGGCTAGTCAAGTTGTGCAAGATCTATTGTGACATTTGACATCGGCTTACATGAAGTGTGTGTACGGGTGGGCGTACTCTACGTCATAACCAAATTTTCTCGGATGGATAGTTTACCAAATTTTCTTACCCATGGTGTTCCGCTTCGCGCGCGCGGGAGCTCCGCTATTACCACTATGATTGCTTAGGTTTCATCACTGACCAATGGTGGCTGCGGATTTGTATTCAAGGTACATGTACATGTATTAAAGATTCCTAGTATGCTTATACAGTGGAACCTTGATATAACAACTTTCTATAACGAACAATTTTCTTTACCCCAGTCATAGTAAGATTATATGAAAAAGAACTTTGATTTGACGAAACCTCGATATAGTGAACACTTTTTGCCAGTCCCTTGGCCCTTTATTCCCGGCGTATCTAATCGAATGAACGATTGGGTTCGGTAATCAAACATAATCGAACTCACAATAACATTTGGTCAATCGGACAAAATTAAATGTTTGATTACTGAACGGTCGACGGTCGTAGTCATCCAACTTGTGATCACCTAATTTTTTTTTTTTTGCTCATTACGATCATTTCAATCTAAATAAAAAAATTGTTTTACTTGTTTACTTGATATTTTTATCATATAATTATGTTGATGGTAAGCTCTTCCTCCCCTGCATCAAGAGCCTGGTCAGACCAGGGTCAAAGCCTGGCCCAAAAGCAATAAAAATCCGGGGAAACCGCAGATAGCGCGGCCAATACCATAACAGAGCAAATAACCTGGCTTGAACAGGCGAGCCACGGAAGATGCAGTCAGTGTGGCCAATACCACAACAGAGCAAATGGCAGCTAGGCTGGCTTGACCAGGCTAGCCGGGGAAGCCAGCCATAAGCTTGTCACCATTAGCCAGCTGTAAATACCAGGGGCAGTTTGGCTGGCAACTTTGATTCAGAGGTTTTACAGCTGGCCTCTGAATTATAAGCAGAGCAAACTAGCCCTGTAATCATATGATTGACAACCAACAAAAAGTAACCCCACATTGTAAAAAGTATTCAGCTCACACTCTAATTCATACTATCATAAATACTATGCATTTTATTTCTAGTATTGAATATGTTGTCATTAAGAATGATCAATTTTACTTTTCCATGCAAGTTTATAAGAAAAAAAGAGGAAAGGTGGTAACTGTAACTTATGTTTCTTGACCTTTGATCTAACATAACATTAAAGAAAAAGTAATTTTAAGACTGCAAACTAGTTTAAGTTTTAACACTTGAATATTTCTTAAGCACTGAAAGACTTATCAACTGTTTAAAAAAAATAAAATGTATAAGTCGTTTATTTTTAACACTTATCAGTCTTCTCAGGTTTTTTGACCCTGTTCTTTTATAGGAAATCAGCCAGTTTGCTGCTAATTTGAGTCGGGCTGGTGTCTTTAATATACACTTTTGTCACAGTTGTTGTAGATACAAAATGAAAGAAAAGTGCAAGTGTTGATTTCCCGTACACCTCCTTAAATACTTAGGTTGCACTTATATGGTATGATTATGCAAAAGAAGGATTTACTATTCACTCAGATCATAGAGTTCTCCAAAGAAACAGGTTGTTGATACTTGTAGATAGAAACAGTATGCGGCAATCCAACATAGTTGATTAAACACCGGTAATCCTAGCCCTTCAGCCCCTCAGAGTGACCAACAATAATAGTTTATCCTTACTCTGATATTGTTAGATCACAACTTGCAGCCCCTCAATATTGTCACAGCCACTTACTTTTCCAGAGTTGGCTGCCTATACCTTTCAAAAATTTTGAAACCCCTACACCTATATGTTCAAAGCAGGAAAATTCTAATACATACAATATAACTATTTCCTTTCAACAAGATGAATAATATAATATAAATTTAATTTTCATTTTATCATGAAAAGCTCAATGTTAAACCACAAGGAATAGCTTTACATAAACAAGAAATTAAGGAGTAATTACTACAACTACGACACAATTACAAATTATCAATAATGTTTATTTCCAGCACCCGCTCGTGCAAGGAGAAGTCTTTTTGATGTGGCTGAAGGAGCCGTTGGGGTCCTCAAAAGAAAACAACGCCAAACAGAGAGTCCAGTAGGTTGGTAACAGTCACAGACAATGATTCTTAAAGTATGGTGCAAAGTAATTTCTGGATAACCCCAAAAGATTTATTTGCTTCTGATCTACATCTGCTTCATGTGTTACAACAAGGACTAAAAAAGACAGGTGTCCATTATTTCCGGGAAAAGGTACCTCAGTCTCCTATGCACTGCTTCAGACCAGAGCAATGTGTTTGGAATGCATACCCTATCCAAAGGACATCACACATTCTTATTTAGCCCTACATCCCCACGCCCCACTACAGTTAACATCTTGCACATTGCACTACATGTAAATGATACAATCTTTTTGAAAATTACATTACTTAGATGAAAATGTATGTCGCAAATGCAGACAAGAGTTGCCACCCAAGTCTCGGAGTTGCAAAAGCAGGATAATCAGCTGGGTGCAATGTGACAAGTGCCGTTGGTGGTATCATGTGTAAGTTTCAAGCAATAGTAAATGGAAATTTTAATTTGACAAATACATTAATACATAATGAGTTTTATTGGTATGACTTATTTATTTATCCTTATGTAATATCTTTAAGGTTAGGACACCATTCTCATTTTTGCACCTGGTCTAAGTGACAGCATTTTGTTATGTTCAGTTTTGTTTCCTGAAAGGGCCCCTATAACAATTTTATAGCAACTCTTTCCTGCTTTATTTCTTGCAGGAAAAATTGATATTATGCCATGATCTATAATGAATTACCGTCAAATTCCAAAAATAAGCCCCAGGGCTTATATTTTTCAAAGGCCCTTTTCGAGGGGCTTATTTTTGGAGGGGCTCATGTACGGAGGGAAATTTGCGTTTCAAAATCGATTGGGCTGGCCTTATTCTTGGAAGGAAATTTACCGTTTTTCTGTTTTACCTTGTATTTGAGGGCAATTTGCAAGTACAAGCCCCCAGGGAGACTTATAGTTGGAGGGGAGTTTTAACGGAGGGTTTTTGCGTTATGAGTTTGGGGGGCTTATATTTGGAGGGGCTTATTTTCGGAATTTTACGGTATATTTTTTCTGCTCAGCAATGCTTTATTGCAACATCTGTTCCAGGATCTTCACTGACAAGAAATTTGCACAAACAGCCCACAATAATGAAATCTGTATAATTATCATTTATTTAATTATCATTAGCTAGTGAATGACATTGTTCTGTCATATGAAATACGTATTTTTGAAGTAAATTAAAATAAGTTTTAATTCTCTTTTGTTTAGGTCATGTACCAATTAGGAGAGCTGCCCTCCAAAAGCTGCATCATGGATATGCAATAGCTGTGACCAATGATGCTATAAAACATACTTAGTCTTGAGGAAATTTACAGGAAATATGTAACTTTTCTGCTCAGGAAGCTCATTTTCAACATTCTTCTCTGATGATGATGTTACCTATAATTTGTGTACTAAGATGCATAACATGAATAATAAACAAGTGCATAAAGCCTATTCCTTTTGATTCCCTCTTCTTTCTTCTTCCCTTGAAATCAGCTGTTTAACAGACATAGGTCTGTGGATAATTAATGGATGTGACAAGGGACAAATTGTCAGCTGATGAGACATTTGAAAATTAAAACAACAGTTATTACTCTAGGCCGCAGACATAATCTAACCTGGTCGGTAGCTTCTGCGAAGGGGTGACAAGATCCTTGTTATGGACCCCAAATGGATTTAACATCGATTACCAGAAGTGTATTTTCCAATTAACGTTAAATGTATGCTGGTACACAGCCTGGAATCCAGGACAAGGATTTCTGTTCTGGCATGCAGAAGGACTTAACCAGGGTTTAGTTCCGTCTCTAATGCAGGCTAAAAGATATATTATTATTGAAAATGTGGTACCTTGTTCCAACAACATCAGTCAAATGTTTTAAGTCCTAACGCTATGGATTAGAAAACATCACTGAAATAATTGACTAAAGAGGCATTATCTGAACTAATTGTGAATCTTAGAAATTCTTCCCTCAATATTTGCTGACCAGTGGTCAAACGTGCTTTCATTATTTTCCGCTGCTGCTCCATGATTTCCTCATTTTGATAGAAATCCATCAAATAGTTGAAAGTTACATGTGTTTCAAAATTCTGGACTGTGGAGCTTTTCAATCTCCCTTGGCTCTTCATGTTGTTTTGGGATTCCTGACTACTTGTCTTTAAAGTGTTGGCTTGAAGACACAATTCCAAATTGTGGTATTTGCAGAAGTGAGACTTGTGTGGAAACGATCACCAAGAACAAAATGCATGCTTGTATCCACAATAGGATGGGCCATATCAGCATTTGAAATGACTTTACGCATGTTACTGCCATCACTGTACTCGACAGGGACAATGCACGAAAAATTCAGGTCCTGATGTGATAAAAAAACAAAATGGGTCAACTCGAGTCCATTTTATTTTGAAAAATTACTCACAGACTACTTATACCTTGTCCCTGATCTGGGGCATGATAGTGTTGTCAAATGGAAAGGGATCATTTATGTGAAGGGGTCAAAGTACACTCTAGGTAGCAGATGACACACAATAAAGTACAGAAATAATAATAATAATAATAATAATAATAATAATAATAAATAAATATATAGGACATACAAAGGGTCCATGTTATTGCCTTGAACAAATAGCTTTGCTTGTAAACAACAAGCAAAGCCCTTTGGGCATTAATTACTTGGAATGACAAAATTCTAAAGGAAACCATGACCTACTAATATAGTATTGCCTTGCTGTCTCCACCTCCAAACCCAAAAACCCCACCACAAAAAATTACCGTGGATAAAAAAAATTGCGTACCCCATCGGGATCCTTTTCCAAGGATGGTCGTTCAAAACATCCTGTTGTTGAGCCCCAAAGCTTCTGAGCAGTGGAAGGTTCACAACACTCAACATGACGAACAAACCCACATGGAGTGTCATTATATTTTATAAGTACAATCGGAGGGTGCTTCAAGGAGAGATAAAGATCTGCAGCATCCCTAACTGATTCTGTGAGTGTATGAAATTTGGATGCCACAGTGCTCTGAAAAAAAAAAAAAACAAAACAAAAGCAAAAAAAAATTAAATTTTGATTGAAATGTTCATGTGAACAATCAGAGACTACAAGTGTTTAAAGGCCGATTTAGATGGTAAGATTTTTGGTTACGACTATGGCACGCAATAATGTTAACTACATGACTTTAAACTATCCACATGTGCACGATTTTCACTTACAACATTAGGAAAGAATAAGCAATGTTGTGAAAACAGCTAAAATGGCTGACATCAGAATCGTGTTGGTCAGGGTTGTGGGTGAGTAAAAGACAGGGAAAGAGACGTTATTAAAAGAGAATGAATGGATTGAAACATGAAGAGCAAAAACACTTGCGTCAGTAAAACGTCATAACTTGTCATTTTTCTTGGTTCTTGCATGACTAAGATTGTCCTTTGATTTTAAAATGTTTGAAATTGCTACGACATTTTTTGAGTCGTGAATGTCTGTTGTCCTAATTTACACAACACAATTTGTCGGGAAGCTATGAAGTATACTAGTTACATGCAACAGTTGTAATCGTACCATCCAAATCGGCCTTAATTAAGAGATATTTTCATAATTTAAATATTAAATATTTTTAGCAAATCATGTTGGACCCATGCCAAAAGACTTGGATGTTGCATGTTTACATGGAGGTGGGGGACCCCAGGTATGTGAGGTAACCCGATTAGGTAGGGTAACCTGCCTGTCCATATAATCTCTCGATTTAATTTGATCATGTTGACATGATAGGTGGGGTGACCTGTCAAGGCATGGAGACCGGTCTACCAGACCGGGTAACCCTGTCAGCAGGATTCAAATTTCGCCATGTAACGTTTCAAGGTGGGGTAACCCGTCTAGCCGGGCTTGGGTTCGTGATACATCAAATTCGCACAAAATTCACTTTGGCTTTGCAGCATTATTAAAGGCAACAATAGAAAGCCACATCACTGGAGTTTTGAGCAAGAGCAGTAAGTGAGTGTAGGAGACCATTAATTGCCAAAACGCGTGGTTTGCCAGCATTTTTTTTTCTTTACGTGCTAAGTGACCATTCAATAATTGTGAGAAAGTGTACCTGGGATGGTAGGGTTGTAAGATGGCATGTAAAGGAGGGTTATTTTTTAATGCCACCTAAGCAGGTTACTTCACCTACCTGCATTCCCCCTTGCACCTCCATGTCAAAAGGCCCTTAAAGTTTTGGCGGAAAACCAAAATTGTACATTGAAATAAATGAGCACGTACCCCATGACAACACACCAAATGGTAAAAACCTCCAGTGTGGCGAGCATCAAGCTTACCAAAAGGATGGCAAGGACAATTGCCCACTAAGATGGAGGCATACAGTGTCTGCAGCTTTCCACATACAAATTGCTGTAACATTTAGACAAAAGAAAACAACCAGAACAATCAATTAATCAGTAAAATAATTAACAAAAGTAAAATGTGGCATGGGCCATCCCTCATGGGGTCGAGTTAGGAAAAAATCCTTTAAGTGGGACAGGTACGTTTAATTTTAGCAAATTTGCGTACAGTCTTTAGCATACATGAATACACAGGAGTTCTAAGAAACCATGAAATTATTGGGATTAGGTCCACCTTACCTTTGACTTTCCAGAAGTCTGGATGTCACAAGATGCGCATGCATTCACAATGTCTTCTAATGAAAGATTGGCCAGATTTTCCATGGCAATGCGACCATCAATAATCATTTTATGAAGAAGAGCAGGGTCACCTAAAAGAGAAAATTTATATAATCTTAAAAATGGAACTGCAGACTACACAGTGCACAATTTCGTGTAATATACAGAATCATAGAGTGAGATGAAAGTGATAAAAGAAAGGAAAAGAAAAACTGGAAAAAGGGTAACCAAATATGTTGAATAAAAACAGCCTTTTATCTCTTCTCTGCTTTAGTTCTGAATTTAGCCTAAATTTACTGAAAATTCAGAAATTTATTTACTTCACATCCCAAGTAGAGTTTCTAGGTGCCATTTATGCATGTGCTTCTAATACTGACAAAGATAATTTGGGCGACTGAGTGGATTTGTGAGTGTCAGGAGTGGGGTACCAGTGGGTTGATGTTGGAGCATTGGTCTGAAGGAGAAAATATTCCATAATATAGATCAGTCAATCATAATGAAAAATTCAAGGTATACATGTATGCACCTGATGGTTTAGAATTAGATTCTAAGTAGACACTGCTTTTGTCGGCTCCTGTGTTGTAGACAGCATTTCCTGGCATATTGGAAGGAAGCAGTGGAGGAATTTCTTCCACATCTAGGCACAAAACTTGTTTTCCACCCTTGTATATACAACTCGTTCAAGCCAACGCAGTCTCAGCTTCTTTAGAAAATCATCCAGATTGATCATAGGCTTCTTGGGTTCATTTTTTTTGGTGAAATGTACCTGAAGTAAACAAAGTAATACTATTTGACCTGATGTGAGACAAAATAAGTGTACACATTGTGGTGCTTGACCCAAGTAAATTGATCTTCCAAAGCATCATTAAACATGTGATGGTGACTCCCGTTACTGCTGAATTTGCTTGTAATGTACATGTGGTTACTTACAGCAGCAATGTATGTGTGAACTAGATGAATCCTGACATTAAAATTTAACAAGCTTAAACTGTAAGGAGTTACATTGTGCAATGTATACTTTAAAGTCAGAAACAATAACAAGAAAGGAAAATGAATCATGCAGGGTGCAAAGAAAGTCAGTTTTACAGCTTGCCATTCGGGCAAGCTGTAGCTAGCATGTACTAGCCCGAAAGTCATTTCAATTAGCTATAGATCGTTTTCACTGTCACGCAACAAAAAAATTACTTGGAAACCGTGCAATGGAAGAAGCCAAGAAAACGAAATGTTATAAAAGACTAATATATAAACAATTTGTTTTAGTCTCAGTTTTTTGTGGCCCACAGTTTCTGAGTTATATGCTGAAACGTTTCACGCACCTTTGTAGAGCTTTGTATGGAGACGCCATATTGGTGTACCGTTTTGGTCCACCAATATGGCTGCTGGAAATCAACAAAAAGATCTGGAGTTCACTTTTTCTATAAAATCTCTTTCTTTCCACTCGAAAGCTAGCATACGTGCGCGTAAACATATCTTCTAATACTTGAAATGGTTATACTGGTGAAAATCAAGAGGAGAGACTTTTTTCAGTGCGAAAAGCATTCCTATTTTGGTGTCACACACTGTGAAAACTCGGAAGTTCAAATTGCTGTATTTTCAAAATGAAACATGCTACGGGAATGGAAACTTGTACAAAGATTTAGTTTTTGTTTATCTTCAACCTAGTGTAAATAAGATTTCGTAAAACCTTGCTATTTTGACTTTACGATTTGATGACGTCACTGTGAAAACCATCTATAGCCCGAAAAAAATTTGATGAGCAGGATTGATTACAGTTCTTCTGTTATTCAAATTTCTAAAAAAATATCACTTGCCCATCGGACAAGTTAAAAACAGAATTCACTAGCCCGATAGCAAAATCCACTAGCCCCGGGCTATCGGACACCACTTTCTTTGCACGCTGATCATGATTAATATTAAGGAAAGAGAAATGTAGAAACAACAGTTATGTGAAATTTGAGCCTGTGTTTGGCTTGTTTTACTGTGGATGAGCCGTAGTAGCAAAATTTTGTAGTTCGAAAATGACATCAACAAAACGTAGGTGTACCTGGGCATTGGAACAACAATTCTTTTCATTGCCATCTCCCAGGCAGATTTCAGGGCAGATCCCGCATATACCACACACGACATCATCAAGACTGCATTCAGAGATGTCATCTCAAAGCAGAAGAAAGCATTGTATAAGAGATCCATAATGTAACCAAGCTGGTTGTCAGTGGGATAGAACTCCTGGAGAATATACAAAAAAGAAAGAAAAAAACTATTGGAAATTACACATAGCTTGGATACAAAACATTCATCACTGATATTGTAAAAAAAGAATGAAAATACACTGCTCTGAGAGAAAATGACTAGCTGTAGGAAACACATAATTATTATGACTTTTGACGATTCCATTGCTTTTCCATAGAATAAATGATATAGGTGAAAATTAATGTTGGCTTAAGCTTAGGCACACAAAATAGAGTTATAAAGTATGTCAATTTTTGTACCAAGGTTATGCAGTGTTGGGGTGAGATGCAGCTGGGCCGGGATGGGCAGAATATCAATCGTTGTACCCTGCACTTTGTTATAATATCATTTTATATAGAGCTTAAGGTTTATTGTTAATTTATTATATTGAGGTACATTTACTGTGTGAAAAAAATATTTATTAATTTACACAAACCTCTCTACACTTCATTCTCAGCACTGACAACTTGGAACTGATCACATTTCCAATGGGATGCCCTTTTTTGAAATACTCCCTGAATTCAAGAAGGATGTCCAGAGATATAACTTTGTCACACACATTGAAGAGACCTGCAGGAAGAAAGAAAAGGAAGGAAGGAATATTATTTTCAAGAACATGTGCTCTCTGGAATCAAAAGTAAAAAATAAAAGGGAATTCTAATTTATATGAAAAAAAAAAAGTTAGAATAAAACTGATTATTTCTTAACATCCCATAATTATTCCCTAATCTGGCTGATGCAGCATCCCAACTGTCCAGATTGGACATGTCAGAATTATAGCTACTTGTAATCAGGAACTGCAAAGAACAATTAAGCACAAAATAAAAATGCCAATGAGATTCCCTTGCAAACTAAGAACATTGAATACTGTGTAGCACCTTTGTTGCGCAGGAATTAATTTTTGCAGATTTTGCGGATGGTCCTTGATCTGCAAACATAAGTTCCAGCAGAAAACAAGAAATAAAAAAATTAACATACAGCAAAATAAAAACAGCAAAAATTAACTCCTGTTAATATAATTAAAAATGAACTTTAATCCATTTGTTTTACTTAATATACAGTATCATACATTGGTGGAAAAATAAAAGATAGTTATTTATTTATTTTGATATTTGCATTGAGAAAAAGCAATTGGCTAGCTTGTTGTTGCCTGAAATGTCTGAGAAGTAGAGACTGTTGTTTTACCTAAAAACGTAATAAAAGTTGAAAACATTTCGTTCTTTAGTGATGTCTTGCTGCATGAAAAGAAACCCACAAAAATTAGTTCCTAGAGGAAATTTCGGGCAACACAAGCCGCAAAAATTTGTTCTTGCTAACCTAAGAAAACACACAAATACACAAAATAAAAAACCATCAGAAATTTCATCCTACACAGTATAAAATACGTATGCTGTTCGCAGATTAAGTACATAGTGGTGTGGAAGAATATTGACTCCTGATCTTATGTCAAACTCTCCCTTTGATTCACAAGCAAATGCACAGTAAACAGAAAGGAGAATCTGGCAATAGGCCAGTTGCACTAAGAGGTCACGTGACCAATGCTTCCTTAAAACAATGAGTTGGAATCTTGCTAATGCCAAAAATTGACAGAGCACATAAAAATTATCTTACACGCGAAATTTGAGAGGAAACGCATTTAACGAAGAATAATATTTTATGGCACTTTGATTTTTCAACAAAGCAATATGATTTGTACTGACCGCCATGTTAGAGGGCATACTCTTGCCCTCCAACATGGTGGCCAAAACTACTTTTTGCTTATATCTTGTTAAACATTTGATAGTTATGCTCAGATGTGCTGTAAACGTTACCACATCATCTTTTCAACATTTCCCTTGAACTTTAAGTGCAAAATTTGTGTTCTGAAAGATGTAATTCCTAATTTTAAAAATCACATTTGGGTCACGTGACCAGCTATGAACTTACTCAGTTTAAGAAAATGGTGCGGGTTTAATATATGACCCACTAATCGTTTTTCGAAGGCAAAATCACACAACTTTCATTTTCATAAAAACGATGTCACATGACCTCTTAGTGCAAATGGCCTATTAATTTCAGAAGTCACTTACGGCTTTATTTCAGGCACCTCTTCATTATTTATCATGAACAAATGCTGAGTGATCTGATGAGCAACAGCCAGATATGATAATAAGATTGATTATTGTCTTGAAATTAACGTACATGCCACTGGTGCACGTTTTTCTCATATAGGCACTTACCAATATCCACGGGAAACCATTGATGAAGGCTAAGCAATCCTTGCTTGTACAAGTTTTTACTTTGATATCTATTTTCGTAAAGGGGTTTAGCTCTGTAATTAAATAACTGTCAGCACTTCTCTGTCCAGGATGGTTGGAGACCGGTCCCAATGACGAGCCGCACAGTGCGCAGTTTTCTTCTTCAGGGCAAAAGAACTCAGGCCAAGCACCTTCAATACCAAACAGCCTGCAAGAGTCCCTTGTCATGATGGACCGAAGAAGTACTCTGGGAATTTGGTAGGGAAGTTTTCTACACTTCTCAGCCAAAGTAACTGTGGACTGCTTCTGAATGGAACTGGAAACAGGATTAGTGTGCATAGTTGCAGAACAAGAAGAAGCAGATGTGGTAGGAGTGTGTATGGTCGCAGTACTAGAGGAGGAAGAAGCAGAAGCAGTGGGTCTACTTGAAGAGCAAGAAGGTTCAGCTGCAGCTATACTGGACTAAGATGTATGCGACGGAGTTTGAGAAGGTCCTGCGATTACTAGAACAGAAATGGACTCTGAAGAAGTACAACTATCTGAGGAGGGAAATTGTCGCAGTGAGGCAAAGGGAAGGTGAAGATGAAGGCAACACGCCTTCACAGCAATACCTTTAGCCTTGGACGCGTAACTGCGGCAATCTTTACCTGTGCAGGTATACCCGCTTTTTGTACGAGCTTCTTTCTGCACATGACAAAAGCCGAGCGGGTTACTGGCTGAAGGAGAACCAAAAACCGCGAAAGTTCCCTGCAAAAACATCGCTACACGGATAGTTGACCAAGTCCAGGTAAAGTGTAACAATGGGACAACAGTCGGAGCTATTCTTCGCCTCCTTAATGTGCTGGCATTCAAAAGAATCCACGAGACCACTGTTGACATGAACAGATTGTGCGACTTTGCATTTCTCTAAGCTACACAGCCATGAGTCCCCACCACAGGTAACAAAGCAACCGTCAGCTTGGTCAGAACTGCGGCAAAAGTAAAGGGATTGAATAATTTCCACAACCGCAGTATTACTTTGCTTTGGTTTCCTCTTCTTTTGGACAAAAGTGCCGCTTAAATGAAAGCTGCAGCTTGTGCAATCTGGGGGTTTTGAGCGATTGAAGTACTCTTGTTTGCACTTAGGACACGTGCCACGGCCTCTGCTGCTCATTGCGGAGGCAAAAATCCACCGAAATAACAAATCCCCAATTCGACAAAAACAGCTAATTAAACACCAACAACGTTCACGATCGAAATAGCTACTACAACAACACGAACGATGGCAACACTGAATGAGAATCGCAAATCCACCAACCAAATTAAACACCGCCAACAGACCGAAATATCTAACCGAAATCGCACACCAGACAAAACTAAATTCCCACAATCCTTAATGATGAAAATCAGCTTGAAATGGTTTACCAGGGACAAGCTAGGTGAATAATGAAAAGATGCTGGTTTTCAGTGGTCGACCACTATGACCACCGGAAGTAACACACTAGCCAATCACAGACAACCTTGCAAACGGTGAAGGCCTATTGATTGGCATATATATAACCTTATGCAACTTAATATACTATGAATTAAAGTTCAAATAAACAAACCTACAGGCTGTATTCTAATATTTTATATGTAAGTTCAAGTCTCAAGTCCTTATAAATTAACTGGAAACTTTATTGCTTCTAACCTGTATAGTAGCCATTGGAAACTTTAATTACTTATTATGCTATTTCTTCTCCTATTTTATCTTACATTGGTCTTGACAAGTCTGCTATAACCTTGTAGCGCCAGAACATACAGTTTTAAGAGTATTCCGTTGACTATTTGTAACAAAGAGTACAGTTATTTCGATCTGCAGTAAACAAAAAGCAGCAAAAAGGGATCTGATCAATGGCATATCTTTGCATGCATCTTTGAACTTTATAAGCTTATTTACGCAAAGTTATTAGAAAACATACCTTTGCACATTAATCCAGCAGAGTAAACTCACTTGCAAACATGCTTTATGTGAACACAAACTCCGCAATTGATCACTTTGTCTCGAAAATAACATGGATAACAGTCTTACGAGAATACTTCGTTGCTTGTGAAGTCCGCGTGAATTTGAACCATTCAACGGAAGTTCATTTCACACTTTTCTATTGGTTCAAAAGCCGCACGTGATAAGTAAATCAAATTGCGCATGTGCACAAAGGCACGCGTGGAAGCCTGGGAAAGAAGAAAACATGGCGGCTAAGCGATGTTCTCCCGTTTTGATCGAAATAGCAGTTTTTTTCAGCGTTAATTAAGATGAACCAACGCATTTGAAGTGTTAGAAGCAAGAGGTAAACTTAACGTTGTTCTTTTAAGTTGGGAAAGAAATGTTGGACTACACTATCAATCAAAGAACTGCGACGAAAAACGTGTTGTGGCCGTTGTTCATGTTGGACAAAGCTCACAGGTTAGTGTATGGAAATCTGATCTAACCAAAGACACCTTGATCACACCAACACCACGCCATTTTATTGCCTCAAGGGATCAATCATTAGTTGAACGAACTGTACCAAAAGGAAGCTCAAAAAGCATGCAAAGCAGGGAACTGTTCGCATATTCAAGTGGACTTTCTACCTACGAGGAACGGTAAATCCGAGGAACACATTACAGTAAGAAACAGTTATAAAAATGGAAATGATCCTTGCAGTTAAATGGACATTGTCCAAGTGTTGAACAAGTACCTGAGAAAATTGAGGCTTGATCGGGAATCGAATCCTGACCTATGCGTTTGATCGGATGCAATCGTTTAACCATTAAACTTATCAATGTAAATTTGGATGTGCCGACTCCTTTACACATATCCACCGACGTTAGCCCCGAATTATTCGTTCTCCATCAAGTTACGGAAAATCAGGTAGAAAGGGTGATTAGAAGCCTACCATCTAACAAAGCTCCTGGAATGGACAAGATATCTTCTAGAATTCTTAAAGACAGTTTACCCAGTACGCTAACAACAATTACCCACATTGTGAATAACTCCTTTGTTACCAACACATTTGCACGTGCATGGAAAACAGCAGAGGTTACACCTATTCTCAAATGCGGTAATCCAGATGTCCCAAACAACTATCGCCCCATCTCATTATTACCAATAGTCTCAAAAGTCACTGAAAGGTTGGTACATGGACAACTTATGGAGCATCTAATTAGAAATAATAAACTGGCAGCACATCAGAGCGGAAATAGAAAGCTTCACTCGACAGAAACAGCTCTGTTGTACGTTACAGATCAGTTGCTCCAGGCTATGGATAACAAGAAAGTTTCCATCATGGTCTTATTAGATATGTCTAAAGCATTTGATAGTATTCGACACGACATCTTGTTATCCAAGCTACAAAATCTCGATTTTTCCCAGGGTGCGTTGGATTGGTTTCAGAGTTACCTTTCTAACCGACAACAGTACGTTCGAATTGGTGACGCAGTTTCTAAAGTACTCCCACTTGAGTTCGGAGTTCCGCAAGGCTCTATTTTAGGTCCGGTTTTGTTTACAATCTATGTTAACGACCTCCTTTCTGTTCCTAAACGTTGTCTATCTGCCTCCTATGTTGATGATTGTAAATTGTATTTGTCCTTTTCACCTACCGAATTACCCACGTCCATCCTCGCCTTAAACGAAGATCTTACGAGAATATCTCAGTGGTGCTGTAAAAACTCTCTTTTGATTAATCCGGACAAAACTAAGGTTCTAGCTGTTGGATTACCACAACTTTTAAAGAAACTGTCATCATTCAGTATAACACTTTTTGACAAGGAAATAACACCTGTGCCTGTCGTTAAGGACTTGGGTGTTCTTCTCGACACACGCCTCAGTTATAACCAACATATCACTGAGATTGCCTCTAAATGCCTTTTTAAATTGTACCAAATTAACAGAATCAAGCACCTCCTGGATAGGAAAACACTTCTGTTAGTAATAAATTCATTTGTCTTTAGTAAACTCCAGTATTGTTCAACTGTCTGGAGTAATACCAGCAGCAGCAATATTGACAAGTTACAAAAAGTCCAAAACTTTGCTGGGCGAATTATTCTGGGACTAAGAAAGTATGACCATATTTCGGATGGGTTGCGATCGTTGAAATGGCTTCCTATTAGAGAGAAACTCATTCTAAATGACGCTACTATGATGCACAAATGTATTAACAAGCTTGTTCCAGACTATCTTGCTGATATGTTTAAATCACGTTCTCAAGTCCATAATAGACAAACTCGATCATCTGGTGCTTTGGATATACCTTTATGTCGCCTGTCAACAGGGCAGCGCTCCTTTGCTTTCAGAGGAGCCAAACTCTGGAACTCCTTGAATGATAACATTAAGTCCTTAAAATGCCCCAGGAATTTTAGACGTCATCTTGCAAATGTTTTATTAAGTTGATATATTATATTATTGATATATATTTTGTAATTATAATATTATTGTACTTACATTCTCAATTAATTTATATATTTGTATTTTTTTTTTATTCTATTGAGCTGAAAAGCCCACTTAGGGAGCATCAATAAAGTGTATGTATGTATGTATGTAAGCCAACTGGAGAGCAGGCCATTGAGGGCTAGCGTACCCAATGGTGGAAGTAACATGAATGTAAATAATTGAGCTTACATGAAATAACAATCTTTTTTTGGAAATGTGGATATAGATATGAAAGTAGAAATGATCCTCGCCGTAAAATAAATTACCCATGCGGTTGAAAAAGAACTGTACAGAAAATTCAGAATAGGAGGTACTTGTATATATTTCGGTATGATTTTCATATAAGTTTTGCAGAGTCGCTTTGTCATCAAATATTGAAAATTAACTTTATAGTGCTTCATGCATCTACATATGCATAATTGAATGTTGCTGCTATTGAAGAAAAAGTTTTTTATCTGAGTGGAAACAAGCAAGATTTGTGTTTTGCTAGAGCGCCAAACTTTGTGGAAAGAGAGTAGTGGACTTGTTGTAGCCTTATTATCTATGTTTTTCCCTTTCTTGCACTAATTTCTTAAAACTCTGTATTTTCTATTTACCTAAAGAACTTTTGGTATTGATCCTGTAAAAAATACATTTCTAATTGTCATAATAATAAATAGGTAGGAATAATTATTGTAAAAAAATTGTTTCTAGTTCTTATTGCTGTCACTTGTAGAACATGGCGACGAATTCTTGGCTTTCCCGGCTTCTGGTTTTCTGGCCGGGAAAGCCGTGAAATACCGGCCTATTTTTTAGTGTGGCCGGAAAAGCCAGACTTCTATGGCCAGGCTTACCTCAAAACCTTGGGGTTGAACGGGCTTACCAGACTTTTCCAGGCCACACTTTCCTGGCAAGCCTGCCCATGGCTGGGCTTGGCCAGGCTTGCCATGCCTTTGACTGCGCTCCTAATGCAAGGGCGGGCCTTTGAAGCTCAAAATTATTTTCAAATACAAATTCTCTAGACTGATCTCCATACATTTTGTTAAGGCGTTAGTTGAGAGAATTTGATAAATGATCAAAGCATTTCTCTTTAAAGTGATCATTTTACTAATTCTCATAACCTTCACTTGATAATGCATTAATTTTGTTGGTAAAAGATTGTTGTTGGTCACTCTTAGTTTTTATTTATTAATAAATATAAATAACAATTATGTAATTTACAACTGATTGTAACTTCTAGGTGCCCAGTTGCATGTATGGAAGTCAATGAAATTTACAGTGTAGTTTACCTTTTTCCTTTATTTTTTATCATAGTGTTCTAACGTGGAGTGGCAGCATGCTGTTATAGAATACAATGAGGCACAGGGTTGGTTTGTGGTTCAAGATCAAACTCAGCACATGATACTTATGTAAATGATGGTCGTGTACAGAATGCAGCTGTGAGACTTGGCTCCAGTGATGTCATAAGGTTTGGATTTGGTATCCTTTTAAAAATGACAACAACAGTAAAAGAAAGTGTGTGGTGAGTGTAGTCCTAATTAATGCCCCAATATGACTGTTGTTGACAGTGACTGACGTTTCGACAACCTTAAGTCATAGTCACAGAGTTCTCAATAGAAGGCGGCACCCGGCGATTGATCGCCGCTTACTTTGGGATTTATAGCCGCTTACTTTGTGTTTAAGTCGCTTTTCTTTGCTTTGTTTTGACACCTCTGGCTTTGCTGAAGAGCCTCCTACTTTATCAGTGATCACCTCCTATTTAAAAATCTATTGAGAACCCTGAGTCAGAGTCAAAGTGAGTAATATCTTTTCAGTTGATGATATTTGATATTTTGCTTGATAATAGTTAAATGAATTAACAATGCATACCTAATGTATTTGATTACAAAACTTCCTTAACATGCGAACAACTAAACAGGAAATGCAGGTTTTGAATTTCTTGTTGATTCATCCTCAACACTTCATTACCCATCCTGGGTCTGTCTAAGCCATGAAAATCATACAGACTCCGTGTTCTATCTTCACCAATGGCAACGTCACAGTCGGTTGGAGTCACCTCCCTTCCTTATATCAACACTGTGAAACCAGTGAGTACTGATGTTGTACCACTGTATACAAGCACTGAACCAGTCAGTTTGCCTGGGACTGGTGGCTCAGTGTCAGAAATAAGAGGTCCATCTGATCCAAAGGTTAGTAAGTTTTTCTGAATGGCAGTGTGCAAAGAAAGTCATGTCTGATAACTTGGGGCTAGTGGATTGTGTGATTGGGGCTAGTGAATTCTGTTCTTAATTTGCCTGACAGGCAAGTGAAGATTTTTGGTGAAATTGAAATTAAAAGATACTAAGGTAGATTATTCAGTCAGAGGCTTGAAAGAAGCAACCCAGTACTCCCATTGGGAGTCAAACCTATGACCTTGTGGTTACTAGTTCAGATGCTCTACTACTAAGCTACATGAGACTCTTGTGAGCTAAGGCTACTAAACTAGGTTCATGTGACAAACATATTCAATACTGCGTGGACTAGACTTTTGATATGTGATGGAAATGTGATGGCAAATTTGAGGCCTGGTATATATGGTACAGGTCAAAATTAAATTCAGGTAAAAGGTTGATTCTCAGTTCTCCTTGTCTCCTAACCCTAATAATATTAATGCATTAGAGCTGGGAGACAAAGAAAATTGAGAACCAACCTAGGTTAAAATTTTATCCTGAATTTAATTTTGACCTAGCTGTAACAAATACAAAGTCAAGAGGTGTTAATTTACTAAGTGACACAGGCAGCTCTGACAAAAAATCTGAGTGCTCCCAATAGGAGTAGAAACTATGATCTTCTGGCTACTAAACCATGCTCTATAAGGTCACTATTAAAAGTAGGTTCTTCCACAAATCTTTTTAACTCTGTGGCAGGATTTGCTTATTGTAGTGTGTTTGTTTTTCAGGCTAATGTTATGCCACACCCTCCTCTGAGATCTCGCCCAACAAGTGCTGGTGCTACCAGGACTCGACCCAGCTCTGCTGGCAGAGAAAGGATAACTGGTCCTCCTGTCGCTAGAGGTAACTATCATCATCATTATCATCATTATTATCATCCAGCCTTTTCAGTTGGATGCTGTGAATAATGATCTTATTCCATGCATTCCAGTCTGACATCGTGCTCGCAAGGTCTTCCCTGTTAATTCTGGAATTTTTCAAGATCAGATCGGTGAATGAACACGGCCACTTAATTTTTTTCCGTAGAAGAAGGGATTGAATGATCGCCCCCTAAAACTATAATAATTTATACAATATTACATGATGGTGCAAAATAAAGGGGAAAGCAGTAAATAAAAAAAATGTTTAAGTGAAGGTGGGCAGCCAAAGAAGAATATTACATTTCTGTTAGCAAGAAGTTTAAGGTGATAAGTCCAAAAGTAAGAAATGAGAGGAAATGGGGTTTTCAGGAGAATGTTCACCAAAAACGGTACACTGCCCTGTATACTATTTTGGAGTAGACTAATCAAGTTGGACATTTTTTATTAAAAGTGAATTTCTGAATATGACTGGACTAGTCTGGCTGGTCTGCAGTTCTGATGGAGTTAAATTTATAAAGATTTGTTTATTTTGTTGCTTATATGCTTCATTTGCAGTGGATTTTCGTGGTTTATTTAAGACCATTTTTAAAATGAAATCCTTGCAGCAATTTTTTGGTGGCTTTTACGACATTTTACCTCATTCTCATATGAATGTGAGAATTTTGACAAAAAAACATAGCATGGAATAATGACAATTACATGTATGCAGTAGTATTAGTAGTCACCAGAGATTGAAATCA
Organism: Porites cylindrica; assembly: GCA_964035525.1. NCBI lineage: Eukaryota > Metazoa > Cnidaria > Anthozoa > Scleractinia > Poritidae > Porites > Porites cylindrica. Next base: position 47,294,762 of record OZ037775.1, read on the forward strand.
AACTGCTTATGTTTCTTTAAAATTGTATGCTAACATCAAGGGTGCTGTAAAATCTCTGTGATACTTTCCTCTAAAGCATTCATAGGTGGGAGAGGACAGGGGTTAGGGAGCTCAGAAGGATAGGCAGCAGGAGGGATATGGTTGGGGGGGGATAGGGAGCACCGAAGGATAGGCAGCAGGAGGGATATGAGTGGGGGGGGTAGGGAGCACAGAAGGATAGGCTGCAGGAGGGATGTGAGTGAGAAGGGGGGTAGGGAGCCCAGAAGGATAGGCAGTAGGAGGGATATGAGTTGGGGGGGTAGGGAGCACAGAAGGATAGGCTGCGGGAGGGATGTGAGTGAGAAGGGGGGTAGGGAGCCCAGAAGGATAGGCTGCTGGAGGGATATGAGTGGGGGGGGGTAGGGAGCCCAAAAGGATAGGCTGTAGGAGGGATATGAGTGGTCGGAGTTCTAAAAGTGCTGGAAACCAGAGCTTGCGTGTAATATTTTGCAATTGAAAAAGATCTAAAGGGAGGAAACCCCAGGGATTGAACTCCCTTTTAGAAGCCATATAGGTATGTACTGCCTCAAAGGGGAGGGTTATTGGGCCGTTTCAGTCTGAAAAGGGGTATTGACTTTGCACATTTTGGTCTGGCATCAGGAATAATGGTTTTCAAGGGAACTACAGGGGTATATGAACATGTTTGTCATTTCAGTTACAAATGAACAAGAAAGCATGATAATATGCGAATTTGAAGTGGATTTTAAACAAATCTAAGTAATTTTAGGTCTGAAAACGGGTCTGGCTTTTGGAGGCCAGGTCTGAAAATGGGTGTGGATAATGAAATTTTTTGGTCAGAAATAGCGTTAGGATCCCCACCAAGATTTCCCAAAAATACCCCACCGGGGGAGGAAGGCAAGAAAAAAAGGGTGGAGCCAGTAATGCAAGGTATGGGAGGTAGGAAGTTTAGACCCACTCCTGTCCCCCCTGATAATAATACTGAGACTTTCATGTGAATTGTCTCCTTAATTTACAGGTGAGTAGATTAATGGTCCAGTGCAGATAACAGGGGAGCAAAGCATTGAAGATCTGGTAAGCTTCTTTGAGCTGCAGTGAAATTTGTTGTCTCAAAACCTTCTTTTAGTGGAGGGTTGATGGTATGTACGCTGGGGAGCCAAGCCGGGGGGGGGGGGGTACTCCCTATGATGACCTATGCGGGGAGGCTCAGCCCAAAAGGGGTTTGTTGTTCAGGCTTCAGGTATATAAAAGGTAGGGGTTTCCCTGGTTAAAGTGTATAAAAGGGTAGGGGTAATCTGTCATTTGGGTCTGTGAATGGGCCCAAAAGATCTAACAGATGAATTTTATGGCTTTATAAAGTCGAGAAAACGTTCTATTTTTGTGATTGATACCTATTCAAAAGACAGTGCAGTTGAAAGGGATGCAAGCGTCTAAACAAGCAGGGCTCGAAATTGCGACCGATACGGTCGCATTTGCGACTCAATTTGTCTTATTTGCGACTAGAAAAACGAGAGTAGTCGCAAATTTGCGACTAGGTTTTGCCTTAACTGATACGAAATAAAAGGACTAGCACTTGAATTTTTGCTTAAATAAATTTACAAATAAAAAGATTCATTGAAGTAGCGTCTTATAATTTTGTTACAATCTAAAGGTTTACCGTAATTTACCTGGAATGCATACACGCAACGATATTCCTTCGACAGCACGCCATTTTCAGCGGGTTCTGTAAACATGTACATTGCAGGCTTATATTTCGTTTTGATTTGCCGCTGACAGTCCCGCCAGCATGCTGAGGACTTTTCCTGCGTTTATGACCCGCGTTACGGCCCTCACAGGACACATGTGTTCTTCTTTAGTGAGTCAATTATGTCGGATGAAAGCGACTTAAATTGTTTCAAAGGTCACATTTTAAACGAAGAAATCGACCGAGCTAAAGTTATATACTCAAGAAAACAAGAGGAATTCTCACGTTTAACCAATCAGCAGCCAAAACCAAGATACAGTAATCTTCCTCGAGATGAATCTACGTATACATGAAAACGAGGTTTAGCAAACAAAGATGGCGGAATGTCCGCATGGCACGTATCGTCGTATTGAATGATTCAGTCCTTCAGGGTTCTTTGAATAATCACTGTAGTAATACCCCTGATACTTCAGATGTAAAGCTTAATATATAAAAGAATTCGTTACTTGTTTTGTCATCGGTGGAAAACCTGCAAAAGGTAAAACTAAAGGAATTTAGTTACGTAACGTAACCTATAACCATTTCGGATGTCCGCCCAGTACAAATGTTATTGCTATTTTGCAGAGATTGGAGGCATTTAAGAACTGCAGTTTCCTGCTGTAATATCTGTTCATGATTTGGAAATCTATCGCTTTAACTAAAATAACAGACACTAATTTATGTGCCTTAACGCAGGTTCAACTTGATCGTTTAGATGAACTGGTGTTGTCCAAGACGCTAAACGTTCTGTACTATTAAGTCTCGAAATGACATGAAAGCTGTTGAAAGAATGAAAATTAAAGCGTTAATCATTTAAAAGCCTACTTATTTCTTGATTAAATGGCCTCAATTAATTTCGCGACTAACATTTTCAAAGTTGCGACCAAATTTTCGTAACTAGTCGCAAATTTGCGACCAGACATTTTTTTTAATTTCGAGCCCTGACAAGGTACATGCGAAAGCGGTACCATTTGTCAATAGAGGGTGTACGAAAGGGGTACCTTTTTCGTGAAAAATAGTACATAAAAAGGTAAGGGGTTGGACCTCGGAGTAGAGCCTCCCTGTATATACATTCGTTCAGTACCTTCCCGCCCCGGAAGCCAAGTCCTTGTGTGGAGCTATGAGGTATTTGGAATGGTTTTTGGGGAGGGCGCGGATGCCATAGAAATATTATGCTGCCTGGTAGGCTCATTTATCGTTTAAAATTGTCTCACAAAAGTCTTTGTCATTGATTGCTTTGTTTAAAATTTAAAATTCGTTTAAAATTGTCTCACAGAAGTCTTTTCCATCGACGGCATATTGCTGGTCACTCAGGTGATGGTGTCGAGTTAGGACCCTGAATAGTGTTAGTAATGTATATCGTAATTGCTTCAGCTTGGTGCATTATGGAAGCCGCAATGCATGCTGAATATTTTTCAAGACAAAGGTTCAGCAAGGATCTTTTCTGACCTTGAAATTTATCACTTTTTGCATCGTATAGGGTTCTCAATTTTAATGTAAAAACAATTGAATAAATTTTGTCTGCTTACTTTTCCGACCAAATACCCTTGGAACTTGTTGTGTCACAACTTACCAAATCTTATCCTTATCTTGACTATCTTGTGTCACAGTTTGTTTTGTTTTTGTTTTTATTTTTATTTTCTCCAGGAGGAACGTCTGTGACGCATGGGTGATGAACTCAGCCGACTAGCTTCATACGAAGCAGAGTGTCATCGTAAAGATGGCGTCATTGCAGCTCTGAGAGATGAGGTTGTTGATCTGAAAGGAGCTCTGCAGTCAAGTGGCAGTTTCAGGTACATTTGCTCTTGTTAGTGTCCACTTAAGACAATGGTTAGCTTGTTCCAGGCTCCGAGATGGTCGGGTCCGTGAGAAAGCGCGAACACGAAAATAAAACTGAAAAAAAAAACCGTTTTCCAATTATGCGCTCATATTTCGCGTGCCTTTCACTTATGCGTCATCCCTACTATATGAGAGCTTGGGACAGGCTAGACAGTGAGTGATCCGCCTTCATGATGAAGGTTTTCCTTTAATGAAAAACAAGCCCGTTTGCGGTTTTTAATAAATATTTTATTGCAGTTTGTTCTGAATAACCTTTAGAAATTCGTTGAAAATGTACATCAGAAACCATGGTCGTGATATCTTGTCAGGTTGAAAGTGGTTCTTTGCATGCAGTTAGTGAGGTAACTGACAACTGATTCAACTTGGCAATAAAAAAGACCAAAAACAGCTTACGTTGCTTATGTCGAATTGGTATCCGCATTAGACATGCAGTGACGCATACCTTAACGGTACATCTTTTGTTTCCAATTCGAATTCTGGTGTGTCGATCTAGTCAAGACGATAAAGTGACTGGTTTTGAGTAAACAGAAATTGCCTTTTAGAGTCCTTCTTTAAAAATGTTTTACTCGCATTGAAACGCGGTTTCTATTATAACAGAAAACACTATTCCTATAGGCTGCGTATAGCAAGCGTTTCTGTGCGGTTTAGGAGCAAAGAACGCGCGAGGAACGAGAGTCAAACTGACCGCGCGACAAATGGCGCAAGTATTAGAGCCATTTCTCGCTCGGTCAAAACCGAAAATCCCCTTCCTCTGTCTTTCTTTGCTCCGAAACCTAACGGAAACGCTTGCTACGCAGGCTACTATTCCTACCACGCAGACTACTACCTTTGTACGGTCGCTAGATTCGAGAATTATTCTCTCTTGATTTGAGCCATGATTCGGAGAAAAATGGTTAATTCTGAGATCACTAACAAAGCAACATGAAATTTCTCAGTCATGAAATTACGCGTGAAAGTGCTGCAAGGGACTCCCAAACGAAAATAACGGGAGTAATCGTCGTCTCCCTTAAGGATAGAAATGCTGATTTTGGTTTAACGTAGGTTACTGAAGATGGAATCACATTAGTCATTCTCGTATAGATGTCGCTCAGGTTTGTGCGCAAAGAAATATCTGTGTGAAAAATCTAAAACTCCGTCAGACCGTGTTGGATCGAGTATGGTCTTCTTTAGGGATAAAATAAAGCATGAGCCACTCTCATATTAATCCTTAGTTAACAGGGGTTCGAAGGAACCACTGAGGAGCTGTGCCACAGAATTTATGAAAATTCAAACAGTAAGAAATGCCACCAAATTGAGTAAAACATTAAAGATAACCCCTCAAAACGTTAAAAGACAGTACAAGTAAAAAGGCAAATGTAAAAGAAGGCTCGGATGGACAAAGTTTAAGAAGATTAAAACGGATTGCAATTCTGGGTTTTGAAAACTAATTAGCCTGACAGTTTTTCAAAGTTGTTTGAGCGTTTAATATACTGCTTAGAAGGCATGGTTGTTTGACAAGAAGTTGTAAGTTTGTCATTTATAAGTAATTTCTTTGCTAACGTTGAGTTTCATAATGCAGGGGCACCAAACGAGAATATAGTTCAAAACCACTTAACCATAACATTGCCAAACGTATTTTGGCATTTAAACTGTAGATATAAGCATATTTCTATCCGCTAAAAAATTTTCATCTGTTCGGATTTCCTAGCTGAAAGTTTAGCGATTCGAAAATTCGGAAAATTGTCGGGATCAGAACTTAGCTTTTCGAAAATTTCGGCCAGAAAAAAGGCTCCCGAAAATTCTAGGTGACCTTTTTAGGGTACAAATCCATTAAAAATGGGCAATTATACCATTTTTTAGATGTTCGAAAATCCAAGGAGAGGCAGGCAAGCAAGAAATTTTACAACAAATGTTCCGAAAATTCTAGATCTCAAATCGTCTTCCGAACAGATATTTTCCGAAAATTGACATTGGGTGCCCCTGATAGCGCATTAGGACGCGTAACTTGCAATATTGGCAAAATGAACTAAAACCGCCTCTCCCAGAAAACGCAGTGAAAAGAACCAAAAACAACAACTCGTCAGGTTTATCAAACTTTTTGGTAAGTTTGTAGCCGCCCACGGCTTACTGCACGACAACAACCTGACATTCTCTAATGCAACGTTTTATGGGGTGTTAACCTGTAAGCTGAACATTCGTCAAGGAATTCTACCCTTGGTAAAGTCACCTGCATTTGACATATTGAACAATTTGGAAAAATCCAGTGACAATTCAATGTTTGAAAGGATGCAAAATTCGTCTTATTGGTAACTCTTTGCTACTGTCGCCTTTGTTATTGCTAAGCGATTGCAAAGCCGCTTTTGATCACTTTAAACAATCAAAAAGCTGTTTGAAATCATTTCACGACCATTATGCCATGCTTTCTATTTTTACTATCATCAGAGCTGGAGGAGAGGATTCAGCGTTTTCTAATTCAAGCATAATTCATCAGCTTCGTGAGCAAGTATCGCAGTTGCAAGCGATTGTACAAGAGAAGGAAGAAAACGAGAAGGCAGCAGCGCAGAAACTAGCGATGTACCAGAATCAACTGCAAGCCAAAAACAATGAAGTTGCTACTTTAAAGGACCAATTACAGGCACAGGTTTGTCCTAAATATTGCCAGTGGAGATACTCTCCATGATGCCTATACGGGGAGGCCCCGCCCAAAAGGGGTACCTTTTTCAGGCTTTGGGTATATGTACAGGGTAAGGATTTCGTGAGTTGAAGTATATGAAAGTGTAGGGAAAATCGTCTCTTTTATAGGTGTTCAGAAGGGGCTTTAACTTGAATATTTCGAGCCGACGCATCTTATAGCCGTATCGATTTAATTTATTAAACGCTACGCAAGAAGACTAACTGATAGTAGGTATGAGATAGGGGTACCATTTGTCAATGGAAGGTATACGAAAAGGACTACCTTTTTTTGTCAAAAATGGTATATTAAAAGGTAACAGTTTAGATAAGGCCTTTACCTATGGGTCCCGAGTTCGATTGCCAGGTGTGACCTCAAATCCTTCCTTCGACTTCTTTCCTTTTCGTGTAACTTTAAGTAGCTTTAAGTAGCTTTAAACACCCCTAAAACGGAGCAGTCATGGAGAGAGGGCGGATAAAATAAGCGCACCGCCGGCCTCAGGTTTGTTAGGTGGATTTCCACTATCGCGTGATTTTTCCGTGCGAACGCGCGTAAATATGATAGAGACAATGTATGGAAGGTCACGCGTAAACGTAAAAGTTGAACCTCTCTCAACTTTGACGTTTACGCGTGGCCTTTCATACATTGCCTCTATTTCATTTACGCGCGTAAATTTTACGTGCCTTCACACGGAAACATTACGCGACAGTGGAAATCAACCATTGGTCAGATGACTATTTCGAGCTACCGAAATAAGGACCCTTTACCTTAACCTTTAACTGTTTATTGAGGCGCTTGTTTAGGTATTTTGGTTTCCTGAAGCAAGTTTTCCTCGACAAGTTGGAAAACGTTCTATTTTAAATAGAGTTTTATTGTAGAAGCTTATGGAAGTTTGATATTTTTGGTTATTATTTACAGCCTAAGGCTTCCGCTTGGGTTAAAACGGACCCAAACGCAACCACAAACAAGATCGCATCGTTACGCACTGACATCGCTGAGAAGGAGCGAAGAATTGCTCAACTATCCAAGGAAAACGAAAAGCTAAACAAGCAAAAAATGCAGTCCACGACACTGCTGAACGGGTTACAGAGAGAAAACTCTGCAAAGGACGCCTTAGTTCATCAGGCGAAGAGAGAGATTGAAAAACTTAAGAAGCAACTACCTTATTATAGGAAATTAACGCTCTATGAAATTAAGGTATTGGAAATTAACGCGACTTAAATTAACGCGAATTTAATGGGAAACGACTTTCAAATAAAGAAAATTAACGCGAAGGAGGAGGTAGAATTTCATAAAAAAGGAAATTAACGCGATTCATTAAGCGAAATCAAAGGAGAAGATATTGACATCACTTCTGAGAGCGACAACGAAGAAGATGAACTCGAAATATTGTAAACCTTCGCCTTAGCTTTTGTGAAAGATGAAAAATAAAGGGTAAATGGAAGGAAAGAAAGCTTGTAGTTAATGTTTTTTAGGTGTCAAGAATATCTGGACAGATTCCAAAATTGGGGTTAAAATACTGGAAATTAAGAGCGCGGAAATGAACGCTGCACTTAATTAACGTCGCGGAAATTAACGCTCAACAAAATTAACGCGACTTAAATTAACGCGAATTTTAACGATTCGCGTTAATTTCGAGGAGCGTTAATTTCCTATAATAAGGTACGTGAAAAGGATTCAACAATTTCCACCATATCGACGAAGGTTAGATATAATACACGAAATTAATGTACCCTTAACCTCAAAGATAATTTTAATCGTCGCCTGCGAGTACAGCTTTCTCTCAACACTCCCCTTCGTTGGGAAGTTTCGAGAGGCGCCCTCAGCTACGTGGAGAAGCCGCTAGCAAGCTCTCCATTTCTGGAGGGAACGAAGCCAGCCTCGAGGGACTCGCAACTCCACCAAATGGCCAAAGAGAGCTTGTTCGTAGGCTACGACGGGAAACCATTAATTTTTCTTCGTTACATATTCGGCTGTATCGTGGGTTCCCAATAGGTTTTTCGGGATCCGGATTTGCCTTGTTTGAATCTCGGGGTCCGGGATTTCCCTTATTTGAATCTCAGGATTCGGGATTTGCCTTATTTGTGGCCGGGATTCGGAATTTTAAAGCAAAATGGGGCTGAGATGTGCACGGGATGCTAGTCTTCCTCGCAGCCATTTTAGTGTCGTCACGCAACGCTCCTAGTGTAGGCAAAATCCTTTCTCAGGTTAAACCATAAAAGTTAATGCAAAGATCTGTGTAGCCTGCGTGGCAGGCGCTATATCCCCTACCCCTTTCGACGCCTGCTACGTAGGTTTTGATATGTGGTGATTTGAGTTCGAATAGACGCCTTTAAACTGCCAACAGCTATCTTATATGAAACTTTATAAGAACAGCATGCGAGCAAGCTTTCCATTTTGTGTGGCGAGCGAGCACGTGTGAGGCAGAGGAAAGTAAAGCCCTCGTTTCTTTCTTCAACCTACTCTCTCATGTCTCCTGTTGTCTGTCGCTTGCATGTGGCTTCAAACAAGGTGACTCGACTGAAAAGCTTGCTCGCATGCAGAGTAACACAGAAGAGCCACTTGTACAATCAGTCGACTACTTGTTAGGGAGTTTCAGTAGAGGCGTTTTGAGCGACGCACGTCAGTCGGTCAGGTCGTTTCCCTGTTAATGCCCAGACGCCCCCAGTTTGTATTGCTAAGTGTTTTAACTCTTATTGAGAAAATTTGCCCTAAAATTTGGGCGAGGCCACTAGGCAAAAGGCAAAAACGCTACTTCCAGTTGACGTGCATCGTTTAAAAATTTCTTCTCTTAAGTTGACTGTTCACTATTGAACCGTTGGAACTAAAGCTACAAGGCAGCTTAAGCAACTACGACGGCGACGGCTACGAAAACATCACTTAAAAAGTGAATTCGCGTGGCTTTAAACTTTATCGCGCTTATTCCACCTCGTTCAATTCGTCAAATATTGGCAAATTTTCCAAGAGTTGAACTCTAAAAGACTGTATCGAAGTTCAGAGGAAGAAAAAGAAGGTCGTTGTCTTGTGTTCACGTCCTCCACAAAACGTGAAATCAGGCAGTTTGACGTCGTAGTCGTGCAGTGACGGCAAAGAAATGTACAAAAAAGCGTGACGCACGTGCAAAGTTGTTGTTTTTCTTGTCATGTCTAAACCAATTGCTTTTTTGCCGTTCTCGTTGACGTCGCCGTCGTCGTTGCTTAAGCTCCCTTATATGTCACTAAAAACGACAACGTTCAAACTGTCAAAGTACCCAATCTCCTTTTAACATCTGTATAGTATTTTTCACTTAAGGGTTAATCAGGGGCACCTAACGACGGTTTGCTCCCAAATACTTTGAAAACACTTTTTAGGGTATCCAGAGTACTTCAAGATATCTGGAAAAGCATTCTAAGCGGCATTGTAAAATTTGTATCTGTTAGGTCACTCTAGGGGATCTTGAGTCTTTTCGAAATTACAAGGGATTGAGTATTATTTTCCCGAAAATTTTAGATGAAATTTGACGTATTACGAAAGTGAGACGTTTTCTTTTTCATCTCTCCATCACATTTTTGAATCGGAAAATCGTGGGTTTCCTTTATTCTATGAAAAATAACCTAACTTGGGAAGTAAAATGCGAAAATTAAACGTCAGAAAATCGTAGGGAATTTATTAGATAAGCTTCGAAAATTTTGTTGATGAATGGAACGGTCATCTAGAAATTTTTAGCCGTCTTCAAGTGACTGATAGAAAATTTCTAGGGAATAGTTGCTTTTCCGAACAGATATTTTAAAGAAAATAGTCGTTGGGTGCCCCTGGGTTAATAAATAATGTGCAAACTGTATGTAACGTTCAAGCTTTCTTTCTCTTATTTTCAGCTGGGAAGGCAGAAGGCCGCTAAAGAAGTGGAGAAAGAGGCACAAAAATTAGAACAAGAGCTTTATTCAACAAAAGGGGTAAGAATTGAGTGATCAGTTATAAAGGTCTTCCCATCTGAAACATCACCTTTTTTATTTTAGAGTTCTAGGTTTAACACCTTGTAATCGGTCTTATAATTAGTAAACAGCCAGTACATAGGTACAGTTTCTATCGTGTTTCATTTTCCATTATGTGGAATAATGGTTAAGGATGTACTAAATAATCAGTTAATTTAACTATCTTTACCATTTCTCCAAGAGCCTGTTTACATCGAGGTGGGGGACCCGCCTGTCCTTATCATCTCTCATTTTAATTTGATCACGTTTACATGATAGGTGGGGTGACCTGCCACATGTTACCACACCTACCTGGGGCCCCCCACCTCCATGTAAACAGGCCCCAAATCATGTGCTTCTCTTCACTGAAATTGCGCCCGCAGTAACATTAAATTCACTTTTCAAACGCTACCAAGGACCTTTCATTTGGTCAAAAGTCAGTAGTGAGCTCAGAAACTTGACAAGCCTCAAAACATTCAAGAAACATATACGCGTTGTGTACCTTTCTAGCCATGTAGATAATAATAGTAACTGCTGTGACTTTGTGTAAATTCTTAGTCATCTGCATTTAGGTAAGATCATTAATTTAAAAGTCATGTAATAGATTAGTGCCAGTTCTTAGGAAAGTGTCCCCAATTAGCTAATGTAACTGTTGAGCTAAATACATTGACAATAAAATAAAGTTATTGTCATCATTATTCTTAAACGCTTAGAACTTTTTAGTACATATGTTTTAGCACATACATACGCAACGGAGTGTTAGAGATATGTTAAGCCTATATTATTCAGATATTTACAGGATAATCTGGTTGGCTAAATTTCATTTCGAAGGATTAATTCATAGCAAGCCTTACATAACTCTACTCAACAATGTTTTTGTACAAAGTTACACGTAATAGGTAAAGCCATGACAATTAAGTATCCTTTTATCGTTATTGTTAACACGTTTTACACGAAGGCTATTGATAAACCCACATTCCTTTCGGTCCAGTTCATTCTTGTAAGCCGCCATTTTATTTTCGTGCACAGTAATTTGTAGGAAGTTATTATAACTTCAAAAATGAAGTAAAAATTTTAGGTACAGGATAACCCCCTTTGGCGGGTTACTTTAACTCCTCACTATTAACTCCAAATCTGGGGTGAATTTTACTCCCGAAAAAGAGTTCCTTGAACTCCTTTTTGGAGTTAAAATAACTCCGAAAAAAATAACTCCACTGTAAGGAGTTAAATTAACCCCAGTAGAGCAGTTATGATAACTCCTTGAAAATTACTGTATGCTCTTAAAACTTCCGCTGTGACTATATTACGCTTGCAAATGCGTGCAGCGAGCGTGCAGCAGGAAGTTCCTTTACTTGTTTACTTAGTGTAATGGATTCGGCTTTTGAGCCTTTGTGTTGTTGATACATCTTCATGTTTTGAAAACAAATCGAGACAAATGTACTTTCAGGAATGTCAATAAACTGAATAGTTATGTTTCCCCGTAGTTTCTTAGTTAATACCAAAGAAGTCTGGATTGTCCAAAATTAAGTTTTATCACAAATTAAATATCCTTGTTTCTGTTAATGCGCTTTTCTTTCGCAAAATTTCTGCTTTTTTTTTTCTCATTCCGTTGTTTTTAATAGGGTCATAATTCGTTCTATATTGTCGACATGTCTAGGTTTGTTCTGATCTGAGCGGCTGACAGGTTTCCAGAGTCCATTGAAGTTTAATGAATGTCAAGCCACTTGAAAAAAACATGTAAATTTTCTGCACAGAGCCACGCAATATTTTAGGTTTATCGGGAAAGTCACACTTTGAATTTTGTTGCGGAAAGTAAAGCGTCCAAGTTTCCATGAAAGCAGCTACTGGAAGAAGCTAATACCAACAGTAATCACAGTCTTACTTCGTTGTAGTTATACATGTAATAATTTCAATGCATGCTTGTATTCCAAGCTTGTTAGAGTACCAGTTATGTTATTTTACTTCTTTGATTTCTTTTTTTGCCCTTTTCAGAAACTTCAAACCACAGAGAACCAATTGAAGGAAAGGATTAAAACCATCGCTGATTAAGAACACGAGTTAGAGAAGATGAGAGATCATCTCAGCGAAGGAAGACAGGTTAGTTGCCATAGCAACCTTGACCTAGATATCCCGGATGTTCTGCCTGAAACAGAGCAAGTCCGACCACATTGCAAAAGGTCATACCATTACCAGATTTTGGAATTCTCCAAATAGGTGTCGAACCTATGACCTTCTGGTTATTACCTTTTTTTATAGAAAATTAAGGCTTCACGAATTCAAGTCGCGTTTATTTTCTAAAACGTTAATTTTCCCGCCGGTAATATGGAGCGTAACCTCCTACGCAGGCGTTTTTAGGGGAGCTCGTATTTCGTCCGTCCCCACAAACGCCTGCTCAATCGAGAACAACATTCCTTTCCCAAGCGTAGCCAATCACATTGTACTTTCCAAATTCTGGAAGGTTCACTTCGACGGCAGGGTAACCCGACATTAGTCACTGTTAGTCGATCTGCATGAAACAAAGGGAAAGTTTTATGACCTCTAATGAATGTTAGACTCAGAGCGGCAAAAGCAAGATTTAGTCAGATTTTAGAATAATCCGTGCACTGCATAACCTTAGCGATAGCCTACCAGAGCATCCGGTTTTTTCGGCTCTAGTTTCACCCGCCGAGAAAAACCTTCAGAGGGAGAGAAGCGATGACCGGAAATGCGTATGCGGCTCGCAGGCTAACTTAGCGAAGGAAAGAAAAGAAGGAAATAGGTAACTCTAGGGTCACGCTTTTACACTACCACGAGATTATGAGTCGTGTTTAGCCTGTCAAAACCTTATTTCACTTTATTTCGAAACTGTTGATTGGTCACTTACCACGCAAATAAAGCAATGGGAAAAATGTTGTTCTCGGTAGAGCAGGCGTTTGTGGGGAGGGACGAAATACGAGCTCCTCTAAAAACGCCTGCATGGGAGGCTATGTGGAGTGTTGATTTACGTGACCTTGAGATTTCCATTATTTTGGATACACTTCAGACATTATTCACACTAGAAAAGAGGAGTGTTTTATAAGGATGGAGATCCGCCAATAACAGTGAAACTGTGAAGAACCCTCGAAGTGGCCAGATTTCTTCGTTAGACTCCCTTTGTGCGTTAGGGAAAGTACCTCGACCAAGGGTTCCATTTCAGATTATACGTTTAAGGCCCAGTTCAAACGTCGAACTTTTCATGTACCGATTCTAATCCCTTCAATTAAGAACATGAAGAGATCGACATTTGAAGCAATTAAGTCCGACATATTTAATTTGGGTGGACCCATGAATTAAGATCGAGTGGCCCACATGGGATTTTCGACTGTAGAGCGACTACGTTTCAAACTTCAAACTTCGAAATTTCATGTGCAGAAACTAATGCATAAATTACTAAATTCATTTCACTGATAAGCATTGTAGACCATTGTACATCGTGAAAGTGAATTGAGTCCGACTAATTAAGTTCGATGCCTGAATTAACCGTCGAATTGTTGTCATTTGGGTCCTGACCCAAATAGGTATTAAGTTTGGTACATACAAAGTTCGACGTTTAAACTGGGCCTAACTTTGTTTTTGTTGTCTCCACAAGTTTAGTTTCTTTGTGAGCATCGCGTTAATTTTCTTCATTTTGAAATGTTATCCTCTCTTCCTCGTGAATTTCCTTTATGTCAAAGTCGTTTTCACTAAAGTCGCGTTAATAATAATTTCGTGAAGCTTTAATTACCCAAAATAGGGTAGTCCGTATGCTCTACAACTGAGCTTCAAGCAACTCGAGGACAATAAGGTCATTGAGCTAGGTTCACTGAGGAACACCTTGTAGGCTGTGACAACGTAACATCGACCTAGGGGAAGTTTTGTGTCCAGCGGTTTTTAGTAAAAACAAGGGTTTGTGGGGGTTGCTCGGTCTTGATTGCGGGCTCAAAAATCTCCCTTAGGTCGATCTTACTTTGTATTTACCCACCTTGTATACTTAAATCAGTCCCATAATGCAGTTCGACAAAAGCGACCCAGTCCCACCCACGCTTAACCTTGAAAATGACCCAGTCAGGTAATCAGTAAACAAACCTTCTCTCTTAAAAGAGCGACAAGGCGATTCAGCAGGAACTGGATCATGCTAAAGCTCAGTGTCTGGACGCGCAAAGAGCTGAGAAACTGCTTAAGGTTGACTTTCATCAACTGAAAAAAAGAGTAAGTGAACTGGGATTTTACAGTAAAGCATTTTATTAAAGCATTGTTGACATGGCTTTTTTGAAACAATGAAACAGTGTTGCTGGGGGGACTATTCCCTTACATCAGCTTTAAGGGTAAAGGGTACAGTTTTTGGTCCCCTTTTTTGTTTAAAACAGAGAATAGAATTTCAACCATTTGGTTTTGATATAGGGCATGGTTTTGTGCTCTCTGTGGAATTGTGTATCCCTTGGTGTCTTTTATCATTCGCCATTCTAGAGACTTGATTTTAAAAAGAGCAGGAAAAATCAAATACTTTGCTCTGAAATATATGTAAGGAAAGCCTTTCGCATCCCCAGCTTCTCGTAGCTTGCAAGTAAGGAACAACACTCTGGTATAACGAATAACATTCTCAGCCAAAAGTTCGAGGCAAATTTCTTGGATAAAATCCACAGTATTAACGTGTCCTTTCCTAAAGGTTACACTTCACACTCCCCCGGCATCTTGTTATATCAGGCGGCCATTTTATTTGGGTATCACGGGAATCAGGTCACTTGCAAGCGAGCCGCCAAAGCGATTCTCAAAATGGGAAAAGGTGAGGCTTACAGAAATAACTTCAAAATGGCTGTGTATTTATGTCCTTCTGTAGTTTGATCGTTTCCGGCGGAAGTTGGTTGAACACACATTCCGCGTCGATGTTCAAAGAAAAGTTGATCATGAACTGAATGACGATGAATTGCTTGATCACGTGAAGAATCTGGCTCAAGAGAAGTTAACTCTAGTGGAAGAAATCCAGCAGTACGCAAACTCAGAAAGTGAAGTGAAGTGAGTTCAGTATTCACTGAAGAGCCTCGTTTGTTTTGAGTGTGAACGTGTACCCCGAACCCACCCCACCTCCCTCCTCCACCCCAAATAATACTCGCGTTATCCAGATAACGCTGGGAAAATTAAACATCAATTATTATGATGTGATTAAGAAGATGGGTTTTTTAAGTAACAGTTCCTTCATGTGGAGGTTTTATTAGGGGGTGAGCCTTAATTGGACAAAATGTTATCCTTCGGTTAAGAAATGCCGCGTTCTCCTACCTTGGGAAAACGTGACGTAATCCTACTTTACGTTACGTGACGTAACTCCTAATTAGAGGCTGAAATAAAACTGAAAACTGAAGTTCCGTACCCCTCCCCTCCACACCCTTAAATTTGTCAGTCAATAGCGACCCTTCTGCCGCAGCAATTTCTTAATTCAGTTTATGTTGTCGTTCATGGACGTACGACAGTTAGCTTGCTAAATCTAAATAAATGTCTTAAGAACGGAAAAGGTTTTCTTTTTTGGTAATAGTCAGTTTTTTAGTCATTTACCCTTTTTGCTTGCTTTGACCATGGTAGAAAGAAGCAAAAGACAAAGACTTGAAAGATTCAACGGGTTTACTGAGGAAACATCTAGAAGGCATGCTGGTGAGTAAATCACAGGACATCCAACATTAGTCCGCTTAAGGCTGGTTTTCACTAGCGACGGAGTCGTAGTCGGAGTCGTAAGCGGAGTAGTAAAAGCGCTTATGACTTAGTGAAAATAAAAAATCGGAGTCGTCAGCAGAGTCATAAGCGCGATGGAATCGGAGTCGGAAGAAGCAGAACGTTTTCATTTTCTTTATAGGTTATCGCCTCGTGCAACTCTTACGCATCTTTCGTGCTCTCCAAACTTCCCGCGTGCATCCATAACTCGATATACGCACGCTAAGCATGAACAAATTCTTTTATAACATAGCTGACAAAAATGCTTGCTTTTTTATTAAGGCTATCTTTAATAAAGATAGCCCTTTGATTAACTGCAAAATTCCCGTAAGGCGCTACACAATAACAAACGGTTCTATTGGCTGATTACGAACACGCCACAATCGTCAAGTTTACGTGAAAATATTCTTTCTGTAAAACTGAGAAAGAAAGTTTGCCTCTTTATTCGTTAACGGTCAATGGAAAAACTAAACAGAAACAATGGTAAAAGAGTCTTAAAGTTCACCTAAAGTTAAAATACTAACATGTTCGTAAGAAGTCGTGGAGTATGGTTTGGATTTGCTGAAAAGATGTTTACGTTTTGCTCGGCGAAATCCAGAAAACATGTTTTTAGCGAAGACAACTGTTATCCTTCATTAAACTTATATTCATTTACGAACATTGGCTGATCATTACGGCTTCCTGAGAAGACCTGGCAGCAGTTGTTTTTGTGAGTAATAAATTTATGTCTTCTTGTGTAATTTGTGTTGTTATTGCGAGAGAAATTTTCCTGCTTCAGTCGGATTGTCCGGAGATAACAAAAGTGCATAACAAATTTGAAAACAACAATATAAACGGAAATTTTACCTTTAAATGTTGTTGATGACCAGTTGGTGTCTGTTCTGTTCCCAGTGAATGTCTTTCGGCCAAAATTTGCTGCAGCTGGTCTTCCGACAAATTTGCGAAACGCGCAACTTGCGAGTTTTTTTTAATTCGGTTTTATTTTTGCTGCCTGTTGGACCAGGGGCCCGTTTCTCGAAAGTCCCGGTAACTTTACGGGCCCGAAATCAAATATTCAAATCGAAATATAAAGAATAAGAGCGCGGGTCCTGGCTAGCAAACTACTCCATTTAGTTTCATTAACTGACAGTTTGATCATGTTAGATGCAAAACTATTGAAACCTCGATCTTTACTGTAAACGGAGACAGCTTACCGGGCCCGTTAATTATCGGAACTTTCGAGAAACGGGCCCCAGGACCTAAAAGGTCAATGCCGATAGAAAAATTGGGCAGTTCTGCGCTGGTTTCTTCCATATTTTCAAAAGAAGGAAAACTGCACTGCAGCTTAAAAGACGACAACTTTGCAGCCAGGTAAAAAAAAATGCTCACGTCATCTTATTTACGCACGGGCGTACGTAAATAAAGATTTTGTTCATAGTGGCTCAATAGGACTTCTATAGGGCAAGCACGCGCGCTATGTTATATTAGTATTTATTAAAAACTGAATCATTGGATAATGCAATTCTAGCATTTTGATTGGCTTAGCCGTTATGGTATATGAGCTAATATACCATGTTCTCCATATATGGTCGGTGTACGCGTCAGTTTAAAATTGGAAGCTAGCTGAGATTTTTTTTCGCGAAGGATAGAACGGCGCCCGAAGCAAATCGTTTTAATTCATTTCTTAGAATACTAGAAATGCAATTTCAGCGCAAGAAAAAAGACAAAAACAAACAAAAAAGCCACAAGAGCTTGTCTGAAAGTTTGTCGAAAAACACATGAAAACACATGGAACTAAAGTACCTTGACCAGCTACGAAAGAAGACAAGTGTTTTTTCTTCATGATCGCGAAGCCATTCGCCGATCAAGTCACTCGCCGATAGATAACTGCAGCTTGTTTATCCGACATCAAGAATATAAATCACAAGTAACCAGCTACAAATACAGGCTATGCAGCCATTCACTAGAGCAATCGAGGCGGCAGTATAGCTTCTTTTCTCGTTCAGCAAAACCAGCTTGTGGCTTGAAACAACTTCATAACAAGCGACCGAGGTAATACCGGTAGTTTTTCTCCGTTGTTCTTACTTTTATAACTGCACCGAAAATCCAAATTCATAGTAATTTCGACGGCTGTCACTTAAAAATTCCTTTCCTTCACATTATCTGCCAGGTTTTTTAAGCTGTTCTGCTGTGTAAAATCTTAGAATCACGATGAGTTTTTAAAAAACTAATGTTCATCGCTACAATGTTTTGATTTTTCATTCATGCAGTCTAGGCGAGTCCGTTCGCGCGTTGACAGTTTTGATAGACGTGTGACATGTCAATAGCGGAAGTCCCTTGTCTTTTCCGGTTTGTTCTAGTCGGGACAATTCAACGAGATTTTGTGGGCGTTTTTAATAAAACAATTATTCCACTCGGGCTTGTTGGATATGAAATGATTATAGCCAACTCGGCGCTATGCGCCTCGTTGGCTATCTATCATCTCATATCCAACGCGCCCTCGTGGAATAATTGTTAAATACACACTCAGTGATCTTGGTGATTTAAGCAATCTGATTGGTTCGCTATCTCGGACTATTCAACAATATTCACCTCCTAGCGAGTGGATAATGTGTGACCTCGGTGTTTTTCCCGTTTTTTTTAGAGAACGATCTTTTAAAAGTCGACAAAATCCTAGGGCTGACTTTTTTTAAGGCAAGAAAAGACTTGGAAGGATTCAATACGGCGTTTTTCAATTTACTGTAGCAGGAGTTTTGTGCTCGATGGATTGTTTACAACTCCCGTGTATTCGCGTAGAAGAAGCCGTTTCGTGAACTCAGCGTTTTCTAAGAAGAAAATTTTGGCTCAAAAATCGAAGTTTATTTATGACAAACAAATTTAAAAGGAAATGTTTGCAGAAATTCTACATTTCAAGTAAACAGGAAAAAGAATGATACAGGAAGACGACCTCTTACCTCGAGCAACCGAGCCGCCATTTTTGTCAGCACTTCATGCGAAGAACAACACAACATGCCCTTTTGGCTATAAACTTGGCGAGTCAACAGAAAACAACACAGCTCTACTTTTTTTCTCAGGTAAGGAAACAGTTCAAACTTTTAGCGATTCCATTGAAGCCATTACGCTGTTGTTTGCGAAATGAGTAAACTTGTGAATTGCCATGTTTGAAAATTCTGCAAAGATCTATTTTTAAACTTACGCGTGATTTGATCTGTCAATCAAATCCTACTTTTGAATGGTTTCCTTTCTGATTTTGTTGAGATCACTTCGTGTGTATATACTAAAACAATTATTCTTCTCAATCTCGGTGAATAGTGGCTTTGGGAATATTTACCTCGCCGCTTTCGCGGCTCGGTAAATATTTTGCCACTATTCACCTCGATTTCAAAGAATAATTGTTAAATATACATTCCAGGAGTTTTTCTAGTAATGTTTTCGCGATAGTGGGAACTTCATTGAAAGATGTATTAACAGTCGTTTTGTTACGTAAACTCATGTTAAGAAAGATCATACATTTCTATGCTGTGTTTTCCGGAGACCGTCTGAACAGCAAAAAAGCTGTACTTTTTATTCCTTAAGCTCGTATTCAGAAAGATCGTTTATTTCTCTGCTGTGTTTTCCAGAGACGCTCTGAACAGCAAAGAAGCTGTACTTTTTATTACTTAAGCTCGTATTCAGAAAAATCGTTTATTTCTCTGCTGTATGCTCCATCTGATTAACCCAACATTTTGCCCCAAGTGAGACGCAAATATTAACGTTGAGTTAGGGGGGAGGGGGGAGGGGTAGGTGGGCAGTTTCCCTGAAACCTAAATTGATCCACTCCATCCATAGGAACGACTGTCAAAGTCAGGTGGGACATGCACTGCGCATGCACTGCGCTGGAAGATGAGCTGACTTTAGTTGAGGAGCTTACACCTCATGATTCACTGTCATGGATTAAGGTAAGATTATTATAACAAAATGTTTACCTACTTATCCGGCTTTGGAATTAAAGAACGAAGATCGCGAAAATAGGTGCCTAAAAAAGAAGGGGAGAGGATGAGGTTTTTATTTTCCATCTATAAACATAGAGATCTGCCAGCCTTGGAAATGTTTTCATTTACTAACAATGGTTAAAATTATGATTGTTATTAGATAGCTATTGTATTTCTTATAAATAGGTTGACAGAGTTTTTGCATTGAGGATTTGATTTAGTTAAAACAATAAATATAACAGAGATTAAAAACGGGTCGCCCTTGGAAACACTACCATTGTTAATCAAGTTTATCATGATGCTTTGCGTCTATAGCTCCGTGCAAACGGACGCAACATTGTTGGCAAAAAACTCCCAACATTGTTGGATTTTACATGTTACGTCAGTTTGCACACCCTGTTGCATGTTGTTACGTGTTGCTGGGATCTGTTGCATCCGTTTGCGCACCAGTGCAACATGGACGCAACAACACGCAACATTGTTGGCGCAACAATGTTGGAAATCATTGCCTCCCTTTTTCAGGTAGCTTATGACCAAAGAGCCCACGTTCGATGTATTAAAATTCTAACATGACTCCGAGGCTCTCTGGTCGTTTTTCTATACTTTTGGTTTGGTTTGTGCTCAAGTCTCTTCTGGGAATTACCAGGCAATGGATTCGTGAAAAATTTGCAATTTTGTCCCTAAAACCTCGGAGTCATGTTAGAATTTAAATATATGGTCTTAACGGCCTTGCTCACCATCAGATCCTCCACAGCTTGGTTGTTTAAAAAGTCGCAATAGTGATGTGAAACGAGCGAGAGAATGGCATCTTTGTTTTCACTAAAAATAGATAGGGAGAAAAGGGCTTTGTGGAATGAATTGTAACGTGGACTTTTTATTTTTTTGAGGATTTTGTTTGTAAGACGGTGTCTAACGAGGCTGTTTGGCAGCAAAAGGCTGAAGACGCTCTGAAGAAAACCACAGAGGATTCCGATTCTGGTATGTAAAAACGTCGGGGTACCAAATATCGGCTTCGGCAAATCTTCGTGCAACACTATGGTGAAGTTTTGGAGTCTTTTCTTAAAATTTCGAACGAGCAGAAAAGGCCGAAAACCTGTATCACAACTACCGAGCAACTCATCTGTCTTTGCTTTAATTTTGGCAGAGACGTCTATCAGCGTGGAAGATATGTGTCGCCAGTTAAGAGATCAGAAGGAAGAGTGTCAGAAACTCAAGGGAAAGTAAGAATTCCAAGCTCACTGGACTCATTTTTACTCTTAAAGAGCCTATGTCACAAGAATATTTCTGTTTTAGGTCAATTCTGTGCTGAACGCCAATGGAGTGTTAGTGTGAGCTGTACGTTCGAGAAGAATAAAAGTGTAATCACCTAATTCCACTCCTAGCATTGTTTAGCCCTAAAACAGGAAAAAAAACGTAAATAGTTTGATGTAGAGGATCAAACACAGGGCGCAGAGGAGTTATTTGTGACCTTGATTGCAGTTCTAAAATGTTACAGTTGATAGCGCGATTCACCTTTGTTTACCACAGAATCGAATATGAACTTGACCTATTAAACTGTCATGCGATTAGCTGCTGTTATTCGTCCACAGTCATCACCTTCATTCTAAATGATATAGTATAATACAATTAAATCAGATCATATTAGCTAAAAAAAGGTCCAGATGAAATCGAACTTCTAGTCTAACCCAGAGTTCCCTCAGCGTTTTGCCAATCCAACGACATGTTAGTTTTCTTATCTCCTCCTCTATCGGCCGCTGCCCTTCCTGTCTCCACAACTCTTCATTTCGGATTCTTTTGGGCCGCCAAATCCGTCGGATCTTCCTTAGGCACTTGTTAATAAACACCTCCAATTTCTGCTTTAGTTATTTCCTCAGTCAATCTCTAAGTTTCTGCACCACACAAATGCATGGCCATTTGGTGATTTTTTAAAAGGTTTTTGTGTCTCGGAGTTAACTCAATATATTCTCATTTATAAACTGTTAAATATGAGTGTCGGCCGCAGCGAGCGGGGATGCCGCGCGTGACTTCTTGTAGTATCCCTCAAATGGAGAGGTGAAACCCAGTTAACTCAATACCCCAGTGAAGCAATTCAGTGATTTTGTTAAATCGACCTCGCACGATTACCCAACAAACTCAAATAGAATAGTTAGCAAGATAGTACAGAGATTACATCGTTGTAATTATTTGTTTATATTTGTTTATATACTTACAGGAACGAACTCGGCAACACGCAGTCACGATAGTGGCAATGGAAGAAAGGCTGTTAAGACTGACGCCACAAAATCGACAGTTGGAACAGGAGGCAATGCACGCTAAACGGACCACAGGTTAGGAAAATACTCGTTCGATTAAGTTTCTTAAATGCTTTCACGATTAGCTGTTACCGAGGCCACGTTCACACGAATCCTCACATTTTTAAGATCGCATCTTTTCTTACCCGGATTCGTGTGAACGGGGTGGCATAAACCAGTCTGGCGAGCGTTTTCACCGAACAAGAGGTGGTTTCGGTTGGCGGATTCGCTGGTTTCGTGTGCACAAAAAGGCTAATTCGTGCCAAAAAAAAGTATGCGGTTTCAAAAATATCCGGATTCGTGTGGATAGGGCCTAAAGCTGTTGAACTTGGTCTACTTGTTTCTAACCAGTGTTTTGTCATTGGTTTTAGATATGATTTGAAGAAATAATATTGTAAACGAGCTTCTACAACTGAAGATGGCATATGTTTGCAGAAACATGTCTTGTCAATTGAAAACTGCTGTGTTATTTCTTCAAATCGTAACAAATTTTCTGCTATCGAGTCCGTTTTGGATATGAAAAGTCAAAAAGTAGTACAACATTGTTCATTCAAGCGAACCTGTTTTCGTTTACGTTTTGGAAAAAAATATCGGTTTCCTTTCAGAGAAAGGAATTTTTAATTTTTGTAGTATTGATTTTCGCTTTGCTCCCATTCTCTGATGTGTTTTTAAGTCCTCAAAATAATCCAATGCTCAAGACACGTTAATTCTTCTCTTCAGTGGAAAAGAAATAGAATTCCCAAGAGTCCGCGAAAACATAGAAGATCTGTTCTTAGATTATTTATAGCTGGTTTATTTTCAGACCTCTGCGTTTGAGTTCTAAATTTAATGAAGACTGCTTCTAAATCAAGCTTTGAGTAATTAAGGACAGACTTTGTATTCAAGATATAAATTGTTTTGTTTCTTTTTATCGACACTCGAGATCCTGTTATACAGTGTTCAACGTCAACTTTTTTAAGTATCGTAAGAGGCCTTGACTGACTACTTTGGTGGTATGTTAAACTATATATGAAAAATTAGTATCTCTCTTTTGGAATTGGAAAACGTTGAAAGCAAAATTCAGAGAACTTTCTTTTGTTCTCTGTTGCTTTGCATTTGTACATTAAATGATCTGATTGCGCACGAATTTTTAATGGCTGTTAACGGTGATCTATTTAGCACTTAAATCGTTATGTATCACTTAGGCATTGTTAGAAATTAATTTCGTAGAACGATCGTTCTACTAAAAAGTGAGAAAGTTAGATTTTGTCTGGTAAATGAACACCATTTGTTATATAAGTATTCTCTCCGTTTTCTTTCAAACTAGGAAAGACGAATTCTGTCTTTTGTAAAAATTAAAACATGAAAGATGTTTATTTTAAAAGACAGTCCCTATAAAGGAATCGTTGCATTACATTACCGTTAACTATGCAAATCCGGTTTGTATATAACTTAAGCTTTTCAGTTTAAATACTTTTCGTTTTGTCCAAGTCTGTCAGTAGGTTTGTGGCCTGTTCCATGTTCCTGGTATTCGAAATTGAGATCCCGCGCTCATATTTCACGTGCCTTTCACGTAAGGTTGATTTCCACTGTCGCGTTATTTTTTCGTGCGAACGCACGTAAAATTTGCGCGCGTAAATGAAATAGAGGCAATTTATGAAACGCTACGCATAAACGTCAAAGTTGAGCGGGGTTGAACTTTTAAGTTTACGCTTGACCTTCCATGCATTGTCTCCATTTTATTTTCGCGCGTAAAGCTTACGTGCGTACGGCACGCAAAAATTACGCGACAGTGGAAATCCGCAATTACGCGTAATCCTTACTACCTGAGAGCGTGGAGTAGGCCAGTAGGTTTGTGTACTAAGAATATGTTTCTCTTCTGTTTGTTAACTGCTTGTTTGATGAAGCAAAACAAAGAAGTGGATGCGAACACTAGATGAGGACGTTTTGGTTAACGTAAGTTTATGGACAGAAGAGTGAAAGATATCATTTTTTGCAGGCAAAATCAGACCGACATCTCCGCGCAAAGAATCATCCCGACCCTCATCCCCAAAGAAAGATCCTATGAACTCCTCTAGACCTCAGTCTCCCAGAAAAGAACCTAAACCCCAGACGAGATCAGTCGAGACGGAGACTGTGTCCCAGACAAGCGTGGAAGCCACTCTGCAGTCAGATGTGTACAAACTGGAACAACTGGTCTTGTTACTAAGGTAACAGTTACTGCAGGACGGTATATAAATGCAAAGCGAAATCCTTGAATCCTATTTTCCTTTAACACGTTCAAAGCAAAGTACCTCCTGAAGAAAGTTGTCTTCGGATATGTCAGTTGCTGTGGTTTTCATGATAAAGGAATGAAATCACAAGCAATTTCCGAGTTCCAAAAACTCTCACTTTCAAAACGAAGCTAAGGGCGCTCAGTCCATTTGTCAGAACTGGCCGGCCGGACCATTGCCGGACCAGTCAGTTTGAAAATGAAATGGCCTTTTCAAGAGTTTTTGTGGAAAAACCATCTTTTTCGTGCACACTATTCAGTATTTGACTGATCTAGCTGGATAGTTTTGATTAAAAGTGAAATTCTCGTTACGACGGGAAGGGGCTGGCCGCTCAGTTTTGACAAATGGAAGCACCCTAAGGGTTTTATTTCAGTGCATGGGAATAAAATCTTATTTTCATATCAGTGGCTTCACACAGAGCCTCGCTTTGAAACAGAGGCTTGGGGCAACTCGAAAATGGCCTTTTACAGGTCTTACACACTCCCAAACTATACCTTAAGCATCATTTTTTTAAAGTATATTGTCTCTATGAGGTACTGCTTTATAACGTTCAGCATTTATTGCTAACAATACATTTTTCAATTGCTCCAGTGTGGACTAATTCTGAATTCAACTTTGACTGTTTGCAGTCTGCCTTTTCCCTTACAATCCGTCCAGTTCTTACCCCAGTCAGGGCAATTGCAAACGGCGTTGCGCCCTCGCGTGCATGGGTTACGAGTATAGTTAATTTGCAATGAACACACAGACTACACAAGATCTTTTAAAGACTGCGATATACGTTTAAGGTGATTCCTTAGTAAAAGAACGTAACATAGATTGTAGATGAAACTTGGTACACTGATGTAACAAGTCAAGAAGATGATAAAAAAGTAATAAAAAGTGGGGGTCACCGTGCTTGTTTTGACGTCACAATGCTGACAAATACGGCTATTTAGGACCCTTTGGCAAAAACCGCGCGCAGCCCAAAACTAGACAAAAAGGAGAGATTTTTTCGATGATGCATGAGGTATCGCACAGAATTTGACTTTAATGTATTGTTTATCCACTTACGTACCAGAAAAATGCCTTTTAATATCCTTGTTTTTACTTTACGCTCCAAAGTAGAATTAAATTGGACACGCGCTTTTCGACCCGTGATAGCTCAATCCGTACAATTAGTAAAATTGCCAAAAACTGAACATAGATTTGTACCAATTTTTTTCTCATCGAAAGGAAGCACTGTCCTTATTAAAATCATGAAATAAAAAATGAGGGTCACCGTACTCGTTTTTGCGGTAGAGCTGCAGGAAGTGCGCACCAAATGCATTTTCTCCGATTTTTGAGAGAGGACTGGGGCGAGTTTCAAAATAGAAAGGGGGAAGAAAGCATTAAAAAATCCGTTTTTACAGAATTTACATCGAGATGTCACATTTAAGCCACTCTGTGATAAAGAAAGCGTTTAAATAAAAATCAAAGTGAGTAAGCACAAGTTAAACATCCACTATCGAGGTTCTCCGTGAGGAAGTCGAACTCAGCAATACGCGTACTGCTTACGTTATGCACATTCCCAACACATTGAGTCTCATCTCAGCAAGAAACAACCGCAAGCAAAATTCCACTAGCGTTTCTCTTCAGTCAACTTCATTTTAATAATGTTACTTCACATGCTCTTTTTTTACGGCGGCCATCTTGTTATGCACAGTGAGAGATGCGCAGTGCAAAACCAGGGAATCACCTTAAACACTTTTTTTTTCCCCAAAAAACACATATTTTTTACCTGTTGTCTCCTTCGATGGCCTTCAAGAAATAATGAATTTTTGTTCTTTTTTTTCTAACATCATTTATTTATAAATCGGAGAATAAAAGAATTAGACTACGCGCAGTCTCTCTTTTTTCTTGGTCCGTGACTGCTCGCAGTCTATAAAAGAATAAAAATAACTGACATCCAAAAAGAATCCCAATAGGTTAACTAAATAAGTGAAATACAAAAGGGAGGGGCTGGACTTACAAGCACGTGGCCTGCTGGGACCCAGACCCCTGAAATATAATTTTTTTTTATGCGCGAAGCGACCCAAGCTAAGAAACAGGCTGAAAGTCAAGGAGATGTGGTACAAGCATTAAGAAGGGATCTGGCAGGTGCTGCAGCACGCATGTCTGATATGGCCGGTGAGTTAAGCGATAAACAGAAACAGAAACTGGAGCAATACGAGGAGAGGATACTAGAGCAAGACACTGAGCTGGAAGAACAAAGAAAACAGCTCGTGCAGCTGTCTGCATTGGTGGATGAACAGCAAAAGGAGATTAACTCCAGGGAAGACAAACTTAGTGAGCAACAAAAGGTAGGTGACGTTTGTAAGATATGTAACTCTATTGCTAAGAGTCTTCATTGGTGGTGATGTAAGACCATGAATACACCACATATTATTATGTTTAAAATATCTTGAGTGCTGTCCAGATCAGGATAATATGATTCAAGATCCCTCGGGTTGCCAATCGCCGCTTAATTAGCTCGGTTGGCTTAACGACGGTCTGCCGAGCGGGAAGTCACGGGTTCAAATCCCGGCCGGACCAACACTCGTGGTGGTCGTCAAATAACTGAAGAGAAAGTGCTGCCTTTGTTATGTCATCTGCAAACGGGAAGGGAGAAAAAACCGTTTGCTCTGTATAGCCGCAGCCTTTGTTCACATGAAAACTGTGGGACTTTTTTAATTGTTCATAACAGTTATTGACTACAGGAAAAAACGTTTAAACTGAATTAATCGTTGAATTAGTAGAGTGCAAAAGAAGTAAAGTAGTACAAGAACGTAATTTAATTAATATAAAGTTAACTTAAATTTTATTTTTTGTCATGAAAACTGTGGGACGTTAAAGAACCCACACATAAAAGTGCATTAGAATCTGAAAAGCAAACTTGTTGCGAGGAGCGAAACGAAGGGTACCCTGCGAGCAGAGGCTACATTTTCGCGGTATGAGCTGGCGTGCGAAAAGTAGCCTCTGCCGACAACCGTTCAATTTTCTATCGTGCATGCGCGAAATTCGTCACGCGATTCGCAAGCAAAATTAATCGTCAGGTCTGTCGTCAAATGGCGCGAGTTTCGCGGGAATAAAAAAATTGCGTTAACTCTGATCTGCTACGCAAGATTCACGCAAGACTCACGCAATGCTCTAAACCGGTCAAGAACAGGAAAAAACCAGTTTTTTTAAATTTATTCGTCCAGATTTCTGGACGGATTTGAACGGTTGTCGGCAGAGGCTACTTTTCGCACGCCAGCTAACACAGCGAAAATGTAGCCTCTGCTCGCAGGGTAAACGAAGGGCAACGGTAAAATGAAAAGCGGGCAAATCCCGTAACAGTCGCGTAGATAAGGTCGTCTCTCCTCAGTCTTTGACCGTCCTTTTTTCACCGTAGTTTTTCTATTCGATCGTTGCAACTCAACTGAGACCCTGAGACTGGTGTTTTTAACTTTTCCTAGGCGTTAGTAAGGCAAAAGCGGGACACGGTCAAGAAGGGAACTGAACTGGTTGAATACAAAGAACAACTGGCCACAAAAATTGACGAGCAGGAGGAGAAGATCAAGATGATTGAGAAAGAGGTAATAATATTCATTATTCAATACGTGTTACATCGTGATAATTATATTTTTGTTTCACTAATATGATTACAGTTAACGTAAAATCAAGCTTTCAGTACTTGAGGTTTTAGCATTGTTTAAACATTGCTCCGTTTATTCCAGGTAGTCCGTACATTCTTGTTTAGTTACTTTTATTAAAATGTCTGGTTTAGTGCTTTGTGTCTGCGACCTTTCATGCAAAGGTCACAGAGGCTTTGACTAAATTCGCTTCACCAATAAATCACTTCAAAACTTCTTAATATCTCCGATGTTATTAGCAATACAGTTTTTAAAGTATGAAAAAAAACTCCTTCAAATCTATATTTATCCATTTAATTTTTTCTTTTCCATGTCAGTCTACTTCGGACTTCGACTTCCTGTCTGTTGGAATTTCTGTCTACCTTGTCATGCAACGTGAAGCTCCAATTTTTTCACTCACCACTAAAGAAGCTTTAGTTAATTCACCATCAGTTTAATTGCGCTAAAGTCAAGTTTAATCTTTTTTTACCAGTTATTTGGTTTTCTCTACAGAATCTCATGACAGGTGAATTACACGCTCTTGGACTGCGATGTCGAGGAGAGAGACATGAGCTAGTGATAGCGAGGCAAAAAGAGGCTCTGGCAGAACTCAGAGGCCGGACAAAAACACTAGAGCAATTTAAACCACCACGTAAGTCTTGGAAGTAAATCTGTCTTACGCGATGGACTGGCGTCTTTGATCGCAGGGCCTAAAGAAGAGCTTTGACGAAATCAACATGGATAAAAAATATACATAGCATTTAATAAAACTTGAGCACAATCACATAACATTCATTCTCCAGTCTGTTTCAAGTGACAAAAGAGCAGAAGATTTGGAGTGCAAATTGTGGGAAAGAGGTCTCTTATTTTCTTTTGTTGCCACGTGAAATGGGAGATGTCTGCACGCAAACTATGTCTCCACTTTTCGAGAAAAAAGCTCTCGAGTAATAAGCTTGGTTGCGTATAAACCTTGACAGTAGCCTGATCAAGACCACCACCCTATTTCCCAGATCGCGCGCCGTCTTATTTTCGCTTCGCTTGTGTTTATTTCGTGAGGTCCCTACATACTGAGAGCCTGGCACAGTCTACCTTGAAAGAGGTTGAACGATGAATGTCGCGAAAAAAATTTTAAAAAGAAGTAGCTAAGAAGTGATACGCAGCTGGTGCTAACCAGGCAATGATCTCCACCTTAAGTCCTTTTTACGCAGACAATTTAAAATCGGGCCTAAACTTGAAACTTTTATCGTGCCTTTGGCCTGCGTTTCAAGCGTTTTTTGCAGCTATGTTCGCTTTCAAAAAAAGGTCGAGGAGTTCCTATCTCTACTCTCCCCAATTTTCTTCTGCCATGAAATTAATGACGGCGACCGCATACGATCATAAACATGCAGCTTTTACCCACTCTAAAAATTCGTCTGCATCGCAATTTAGACAACAGTTGGCTTTATATACTAAAAGGTCACTTCCGTGTTCCACAGATGAAACCTCACTTTTAAAATGAGGCCAAATGCAAACCCTTTTTCGTGCGTTCGCACGGAAACATTACGCGACTGTGGGAATCCACCCTTAGTGAGATGACTATTTCCAGCTTCCGACATAAAATAAGGACTCTTTACTTTAACCTTTAACTGTTTATTGAGGCGCTTGCTTATGCAGGTATTTTGATTTCCTGAAGCAAGTTTTCCTCGACAAGTTGGAAAACGTTCTATTTGAAATAGAGTTTTACTGTAGAAGCTTATGGAAGTTTAATATTTTTGGTTATTATTCCAGCCTAAGGCTTCCGGTTGGGTTAAAACGGACCCAAACGCAACCACAAACAAGATCGCATCGTTACGCACTGACATCGCTGAGAAGGAGCAAAGAATTGCTCAACTATCCAACGAAAATGAAAAGCTAAACAAGCAAAAAATCCAGTCCACGACACTGCTGAACGGGTTACAGAGAGAAAACTCTGCAAAGGACGCCTTAGTACATCAGGCGAAGAGACAGACTGAAAAACTTAAGAAAAGGATTCAACAATTTCCACCATGTCGACGAAGGTTAGATATAATACACGAAGCTAATGTTGCCTTAACCTCAAAGATAATTTTAATCGTAGCCTGCGAGTACAGCTTTCTCTCAACAGTCCCCTTCGTTGGGAAGTTTCGAGAGGCGCCCTCAGCTACGTGGAGAAGCTGCTAGCAAGCTCTCCATTTCTGGAGGGAACGAAGCCAGCCTCGAGGGACTCGCGACTCCACCAAATGGCCAAAGAGAGCTTGTTCGAGGGCTACGACGGGAAACCATTAATTTTTCTTCGTTACATATTCGGCTGTATCGAGGGTTCCCAATAGGTTTTTCGGGATCCGAATTTGCCTTATTTGAATCTCAGGATTCGGGATTTGCCTTATTTGTGGCCGGGATTCGGAATTTTAAAGCAAAATGGGGCTGAGATGTGCACGGGATGCTAGTCTTCCTCGCAGCCATTTTAGTGTCGTCACGCAACGCTCCTAGTGTAGGCAAAATGCTTTCTCAGGTTAAACCATAAAAGTTAATGCAAAGATCTGTGTAGCCTGCGTGGCAGGCGCTATATCCCCTACCCCTTTCGACGCCTGCTACGTAGGTTTTGATATGTGGTGATTTGAGTTCGAATAGACGCCTTTAAACTGCCAACAGCTGTCTTATATGAAACTTTATAAAAACAGCCTTCTAGCAATCTTTCCATTTTGTGTGGCGAGCGAGCACGTGTGAAGCAGAGGAAAGTAAAGCCCTCGTTTCTTTCTTCGACCTACTCTCTCGTGTCTCCTGTCGTGTGTCGCTTGCATGTGGCTTCAAACAATGTAACTCGACTGAAAAGCTTGCTCGCATGCAGAGTAACACAGAAGAGTCACTTGTACAATCAGTCGACTACACATTAGGGAGTTTTATTGGAGGAGTTTTGAGCGACGCACGTCAATCAAATTAATCCCCTGACGCCACCAGTTTTTATTGCTAAGTGTTTTAACTCATATAGAGACAATTCGCCCTAAAATTTGGGCGAGGCCACTAGGTAAAAGGAAAAAACGCTACTTCCAGTTGACGTGCATCGTTTCAAAATCTCTTTTCTTAAGCTCACTATTGAACCGTTGGAACTAAAGCTACAAGGCAGCTTAAACAAACATCACTTAAAAAGAGAATTCGCGTGGCTTTAAACTTTATCGCGCTTATTCCATCTCGTTCAATTCGTCAAATATTGGCAAATTTTCCAAGAGTTGAACTCTAAAAGACTGTATCGAAGTTCAGAGAAAGAAAAAGAAGGTCTTTGTCTTGTGTTCACGTCCTCCATAAAACGTGAAATCAGGGAGTTTGACGTCGTAGTCGTACAGTGACGGCAAAGAAATGTACAAAAAAGCGTGATGCACGTGCAAAGTTGTTGTTTTGCGAATCCAAACCAATTGCTTTTTTGCCGTTCTCGTTGACGTCGCCGTCGTCGTTGATTAAGCTCCCTTATATGTCACTAAAAACGACAACGTTCAAACTGTCAAAGTACCCAATCTCTTTTTAACATCCTGTATAGTATTTTTCACTAAAGGGTTAATCAGGGTTAATAAATATGAACAAACTGTATGTAACGTTCAAGCTTTCTTTTTCTTATTTTCAGCTGGGAAGGCAGAAATGTTTTCAGGTATTATGATCAAAATTAGGATTGTTATTAGATTGCGTTTGAATTTCTTGTAAATAGGTTGACAGAGTTTTTGCATTACGGACTCGATGTAGTTAAAACAACTAATATAGGAGAGATTAAAAACGGATCACCCTCGACAACACTGCCATTGAAAATCAAGTTTATCATGATGCTTTAGCCTCGTGCAAACGGACGCAAAATTGTTGGCCAACAACTCCCAAAATTGTTGGATTTTACATGTTTCGTCCGTTTGCACACCAGTGCAACACGCACGCAGCAATACGCAATATTGTTGGCACAACAATGTTGGCAGTAATTGCATCCGTTTGCACGTAGCGTATAACCCCGTGCAAACAGGACGCATCATTGTTGGCTAATAATGTTGCGTGTTGTTGCATCCGTTTGGACGTAGCGTATAACCCCGTGCAAACAGGACGCAACATTGCTGGCTAATAATGTTGCGTGTTGTTGCATCCGTTTGCACGTAGCTTATAACCCCGTGCAAACAGGACGCAACATTGTTGGCTAATAATGTTGCGTGTTGTTGCGTTCGTTTGCACGTAGCTTATAACCCCGTGCAAACAGGACGCAACATTGTTGGCTAATAATGTTGCGTGTTGTTACGTCCGTTTGCTCGTAGCTTATGACCACGTTCCATGGTTTGGTTTTCTTTTTGCTCAAGTCTTCTCTGGAAATTGCGAGACAATCAATGAATTCGTGAAAAATTTGGAATTTTGTCCCAAAAGCCTCGTAGTCGTGTTAGAATTTTAATATATCGAACGTGCAAGGGCTATTGTCTTAACGGCATTGCTTACCACCAGATCTCTACAGCTTCGTTGGTTTAAAAGGCCGCAATAGTACACTTGTAACATGAGCCGAAGATCAACGGACAGTATCAGCACGAGAGAATGCCATCTTTGTTTTCACTAAATAGGTCAAACAACAATAGCCAGTGGAATGAATTATAACGTGGACTTTTTATTTCTATTTTTTCAGGATTTTCTTTGCAAGACGCTGTCTAACGAGGCTGTTTGGCAACAAAAGGCTGAAGATGCTCTGAAGAGAGCCACAGAGGATTCCGATTCTGGTGAGAGTAAACTTCGGGGTATCGAATGTCGGCAAATCTTCGTGCAATATTACTGTGAGATTTTGGAGTATTTTCTTAAAAATTTCGAATTAGCAAAAACGGTCGAAAACTTGTATTACATCTACCGAACAACTCACCTGTTCTTACTTTAATCTTGGCAGAGACGTCTATCAGCGTGGAAGATATGTGTCGCCAATTAAGAGATCAGAAAGAAGAGTGTCGGAAGCTGAAGGGAAAGTAAGAACTCCAAGTTCACTGGACTCACTTTCACTCTTAAAGGGACTGTGTCACGAGGATACTAGCAGGGCGGTATCGGCTGTTTTAGATCAATTCTGTGCTGAAGTCATTACTTAGTGCCTTTACCCCAAACACAAAAGATAAAGATATCAAACAATTTTCATCAGGCATCAGTTACCGTCGTGATTTTTGCGGGCATAGCATTAAAACTTGAAAAAGCTGGCCCACCTTTAAGTTTTAATCCAGTTCCATACTTGCCATCCGTAGCATTAGACGGCAGGAAACAGTTTCAATGCCTAAATATAGGCTTATATAATAAAACTGGACAATTATTTTTGGAATTCAATTGATGCGAAAAACGTTTTAGCTTTTTGTGACTACTGCGTATGCACTATTGCCATGGAGGTAGTTTTGCTAAAGTAACTTCGGAGCTAATTAGCAAACGTAGGTTTCCGAAAGTGAGTAAGTTACAGTAGAGTATACTTTGGAGTCAATCAGCATACAAAGATAACCATTTTTCGGAATCTTTCGTCGATGGTCCTCCATGGCAAACGAAATGCTCGGCTGCCTCGTGGTCTGCTTTGATAGTTAGTGTAACCGAATGAAAATGCATTGAAATACATCATTTCTCAAGAAGCGTTTCCTCACTTCTCATTCGTATCTTCACGATATTTGTATAACAGTTTTCTCCTCTCCAAATCAACTCCTGTGGAAACATCAGCATCGTTAATTTGTGTAATGAAATTTTGGAGTAGACTTTGCGTCACCTACTAGGCAACCAAGTAGTTCATAGGATCATGTTTCACCAAAGATGTTCACATTCCAGGCAAATGACAAGCAATTCGCAACACACATAGTAAGGAAACAGAATATTTTTCGAGGTTTTGTTCTTTAAAAATTCTATTTAAATGATGTTTCTGCTATTACAATTTATCACCTTTAAAGCGCCGTATGTAAGGTATAAGTTTCTGAGGTTCCTCTGAGGTCTTGTGAGTCTTCCCACTCAATGTCACGAAAGATCAAAAGTCTTACGAAAATCCTCACACGGCTGCAAAGGAGACTAGACCATTTGTAGCGCATTGTAAAAAGGACATGTTGGAGTAGCAAACAACAATAGATTTTTCAGTTTAAGACCAGTGAATAATAATAGTATTAACAATAATTAAAATACTTCTTAGCATTAAACCATACAAAAAACTGTTACAGTTCTTCATTAAGCTGGAAAAACTATGCAAATTCAATAATTTTGGTTATTTTTGTGTCGATGGAAGACTAGTTTTGTAAGTAAACCAAATTTCATTAATTTTCTTCCCTTCATTGTGTGTAGGATTGCAGAAATGAAGGAGACGCATCAGAAAGTCGTGTTAAAGTTCTGAGAGGACATGAAGAGAGAGGAAGAAAAACACATTTCCCGAGCAGTGGCTCAAGTGAGATCTGAGGAAGAAGAAAAACAGCATGAGATGATGCATGAATTTAAACAAAAAGAGCGAGAGCAGATACAAGCAGCAGCGGATGCGGAGAGAAAGATCATGGAGTCACAACATGGTAGTTTTACCCAACTACAACAGGTACTGAACTTCAAAAATACCATAATACTCTTTGTTGTCCCTCCAAAGTTTTGCATAAGCATTGTTTTCAATTTCTCTTGTGACTTATAATCGCCCCAAGAGAAATTGAAGCAATGGTTAAACAAAAGTTTAGAGGGACAACAACCAGGACTATTTGCGGAGATGTCAGTTACTGGAAATAAGCCATCAAATTAAAAACAACAGTGGGAGCTGCCACCAAATTAAGTAAACGGTAAAATAACCGCTATTTAGGGGACGAGGGACGCTTTCACCACTGTAAACCCCGGGGCCCTCCCCCTCGATATATTTAAAGCCCAGATGGCTGCCTGTAACGTAGACAACAAGTAATCGGCCTTCTTTCCTCAGAGCCTCGCGTGGCAAGCGTTTCCGCGCTAATTCGTTGAGAAGGTTGGGACGTTTGCTACGTAGGCTACTAAGAGCCGCGCACGGTGTGCGAATGAAAGAGACTTCTCGCAGGCCAGGGTTGGATAGGCGGTAAACTAAGTTACTAAGTTTTCTATGCAGGTACTTAATGAACGACAGAAGGAGTTAGAGAATCACAGGGTTGCCTTGGCCACAGCAAAGTCCCAGTACGAACAAGCTAAAGATGGATTACACAGGGCTAAGGAGACTGAGGTACGTTCTTCAAAGTTAGTCTTTCTGCACCTCTCGTATTTATTTCCTTAAGCTGAAATACCGTTTTCCCTTACTGTTTAATAACCGCCGCCTATTTTACTCAGTTAGGAGAGCGCCGGTCTGCTGAGCGGGAGGTCGCGGGTTCAAACCCCGGCCGGACCAAAACACAGGGTCTTTCAAATAACTGAGGAGAAAGTGCTACCTTTGCAATAACATCTGCAAACGGTTAGACTTTCTAGTCTTCTCGGATAAGGACGAAAAACCGTTACCTGCTTTTTGCCTAAAAATGAACTTAAATTTTCCTATTACGGTTGTCTATAACGATTTGCGACTTGTACTTCAGCAAAGAGTGGATTCCACAATTGAAAACCAAAGATCCGTCTGAAAGATAGGTTTTTTTTGTATGTGTTTGTTACGCGCGACAAGACGCTGTTAAATAACGAAATGACCGAACTTTGTCCTTAGGCGTACTTACGAAGTCAGCTTCAGGAACAATCCGCAGCCTACAAAGAACAGCTGGCTCGTGTTGAACGTGAGAAAGAAGAACTGCGGAATTAAAAAGAAGACGAGGTCGCTTCTTTCAAGTAGCTTTATTACTACATCATTGTTAAAATGTGACTGGCTAATACTCAGTAAACGGTCGATCATTTAGGGTTTTTATCATCTTCATCAGTTCTTTTCGTTCAGCCCTCTTCGTGTTAGCCTGCGCGCAGACGAAATTAAACTCTGGTTAACTCCGTCTGCGAAACAGCGCCGAAATCCTTGTTCTGGACTTCCAGCTGTGTACCCAGATTTGAGTACGCGCCACGATTGGCCAGTTAAAAAAGGCCTTTGTTTTGTTTGTCGTGATCGCCAATCAGGTTGAAGGGGAATTCGAAACGCACTTCCGGTAATTCGTTGAGCCCGTTGGGGGTCCAGAACAAGGATCTCTGCGCTGCTTCGCAGACGGTACTAATCAGAGTTAAGTTATCGTCTGCACGCAGGCTATCTTCGTGGCCGAGTGGTCAGCGCGTCGGACTCGCAATCCCGCGGTCCCGGTTTCGAGTCCCGCTCTGGCCACTTGCTGGATTTGTTCTCGGTCGTCCCCAGTTCAAATCTTCGGCCACGCTTGGAAATAGCCAACTGGTTGCCTCCTGCCTGTTGGGATTTCTAATAATCGTTGGTTGTACTGATTTGAATCTTTTTGTTTCTAAGTATTGAATGGAGTGCCTGTAAAGTAGCTGAATAAACTAAGTGCACTTTCCACTATGAATGAGTCTTGAAACCTTTAAACCCCATTAATTCTTGCCCTTTGACTCTATTTTGAGCAGTGACTATTGCCTCTTGCTATACGTAAGTCTTCTCTCCTCAAGTTTCTTGTGCGCGTCCAAGTGTGTCTGGATCTCCCTCTCTGAAGCTTCCCTTATGGGATCCATTGAAGAGTTGTCTTGACCACATGTTCGTCTGGTCCCCTCAGTGTTTTGCCAATCCATCGCCATGTTCGTTTTTTTTTTTATCTCCTCCTCCATCGGCCGCTGCCCTTCCTGTCTCCACAACTCTTCATTTCGGATTCTTTTGGGCCACCAAAGCCGTCGGATCTTCCCTAAGCACTTGTTAATAAACACCTGCAATTTCTGCTTTAGTTCCTTGGTCAATCCCAAATGGTGAGGTGAAACCCAAGTTAACTCAATACCCCAGTGAAGCAATTCAGTGATTTTGTTGGAAATGTGAATTTAAGCCTGCAATTTCTATTTCGCGCCAGTGTTAAACGAAAAAAAGCAAACAGAGTCAAGGTAGAATTGAGAAGTAGAAGAAGTTCTTGAAAGGAATTGAATTCGTTAATTGATCCTTCAGGGATGTCTCACATGCAAGTGATGTGACGTTCCAGTGAAACTGCAGATACTAAAAACCCTAGAACAAATTTAAGCTTATTGCACTGGCTACTGTCGATATTCTTACGATTTTTTAATACGAGCGTCCGAATCTGTCAACAGCTAATTTTTGTTTTTCAGTTATTTCGTGTGTTCTAGTCTTTCAATTCTAAGAGTCAATTCGTTGTCTCAAGCTAAAAAAGGCGGATGATCGTACAGAAATGCCTCTTAAGTTTTGAGAAAAAAAAAATTTCGCCGACACGTTTTGTTGCTGTCATAATTCTAGGTCAAGCGAACAAATAGGCTACATCACTTACATGTGAGACACCTTTGAAGGAAAAACAGAGCTCTGCGCGCGCTCATTAGAGTACCAGCGACCTCGCACGATTACCCGATAAACTCACATCGAAAAGACAGCAATAGATTTCAGAGATTACATCATTTGTTTTATGCATGTATACTTATAGGAACAAACTCGACAACACGCAGTCACGATAGTGGCAATGGAAGAAAGGCTGTTAAGACTGACTCGGCAAAATCGACAGTTGGAACAGGAGGCAATGCACGCTAAACAGACCGTAGGTTAGTAAAATGCTCGTTCCATTGAATTTCTCCATTGCTTTTCACAATTAGCTGTTACTGAGGCCATGTTTACACGAGTCCTGACATTTTTAAAACCGCATATTTTCTTACCCTGATTCGTGTGAACTGCGAGCGTTTTCACAGAACAAGAGCTGGTTTCGCTTGGCGGATTCATTGGTTTCGTGTGCACAAAAAAAGGCTTATTCGTGCCAAAAAAAGGATGCAGTTTCAAAAAATATCCGGATTCGTGTGGATAGGGCCTAAAGCTGTTGAGCTTGGCCCACGTGTTTCGAACCAGTGTTTTGTCGTTGGTTTTAGATATGATTTGAAGAAATAACATTGTAACGAGCTTCTATACCTGAAGATGGCATAAGTTTGCCGCAACATGTCTTGTTAATTGAAAACTGTTGTGTTATTTCTTCAAATCGTAACAAATTTTCTGCTCTCGCGTCCATTTTAGGTATGAAAAGTCAAAAAGTAGTACAACATTGTTCATTCGAGCGAACCTGTTTTCCTTTTACAGTTTGAAAAAAAATATCCGTTTTCTTACGGAGAACGCATTTTTCTGCTTTTCAATTTTTGTAGTATTGATTTTCTTTCTGCTCACATTCTCTGACGCGTTTTTAAGTAGTTAAAATAATCCAATGTTCAAGACACGTTAATCCTTCTTTTCAGTTCGCGAAAAATAAAAGATCTGTTCTTAGATTATTTATAGCTGGTTTATTTTCAGACGTCTGAGTTTGAGTTCTAAATTTAATGAAGACTGCTTCTAAATCAAGCTTTGAATAATTAAGGACACACTTAACATTCAAGATATAAATTGTTTTGTTTCTTTTTATCGACTCTCGAGATCTGTTATACAGTGTTCAACGTCAACTTTTTAAAGTATCGTAAGAGGCCTTGACTGAATACTTTGGGGCGTGGTATGTTAAACTATTTATAAAAAAATTATTATCTCCCTTTTGGAATTGGAAAACGTTGAAAGCAAAATTCAGAGAACTTTCTTTTGTTCTCTGTTGCTTTGCATTTGTACATTAAATGATCTGATTGCGCACGACTTTTTAATGGCTGTTAACGGTAATCTATTTAGCACTTAAATCGTTATGTATCACTTAGGCATTGTTAGAAATTAATTTCGTATAAGGATCGTTCTACTAAAAAGTGAGAAACTTAGATGGTAAATGAACACCATTTGTTATATAAGTATTCTCTCCGTTTTCTTTCAAACTAGGAAAGACGAATTCTGTCTTTTTTTAAATTAAAACATGAAAGATGTATATTTTAAAAGACAGTCCCTATGAAGGAACAGAGGCGTTGCATAACATTAGTGTTACTATGCAAATTCGGTTTGTATATAAATTTAGCTTTTCAGTGTAAATACTT
This sequence comes from Porites cylindrica, assembly GCA_964035525.1. Classification (NCBI taxonomy): domain Eukaryota; kingdom Metazoa; phylum Cnidaria; class Anthozoa; order Scleractinia; family Poritidae; genus Porites; species Porites cylindrica. Next base: position 47,333,699 of record OZ037775.1, read on the forward strand.
TTCATTTTACCTGTCAGTAGGTTTCTGGCATGTTCCATGATCCGAGATAGTCGGGTACGCGAAATTGAGATCACGCGTGTGTACGAAGAAAATGTGTGTGTTCAGTTTGTTTACTGCTTGTTTGATGAAGCAAAACAAAAAAGTGGATGCGAACGTAAGATGAGGACGTTTTGTTTAACGTAAGTTTATGGACAGAAGAGTGAAAGATATCATTTTTTGCAGGCAAAATCAGACCGACATCTCCGCGCAAAGAATCATCCCGACCCACATCCCTTAAGAAAGATCCTATGAACTCCTCTAGACCTCAGTCTCCCAGAAAAGAACCTAAACCCCAGACAAGATCAGTCGAGACGGAGACTGTGCCACAGACAAGCGTGGAAGCCACTCTGCAGTCAGATGTCTACAAACTGGAACAACTGGTCTTGTTACTGAGGTAACAGTTACTGCAGGACCGTATGTAAATGCAAGGCGAAATACTTGAATCCTATTTTCCTTTAACGCGTTCAAAGCAAAGTACCTCCTGAAAAAAGTTGTCTTCGGATATGTCAGTTGCTGTGGTATTTCATGATAAAGGAATAAAGTCACAAGCAATTTCCGAGTTCCAAAAACTCTCACTTTCAAAACGAAGCTAAGGGTGCTCAGTCTATTTGTCGGAACTGGCCGGCCGAACCATTGCCGGACCAGTCAGTTTGAAAATGAAATGGTCTTTTAAGAGTTTTCGTGGAAAAACCATCTTTTTCGTGCACACTATTCAGTACTTGACTGATCTAGCTGGATAGTTTTGATTAAAAGTGAAATTCTCGTTACGACGGGAAGGGGCTTGCCGCTCAGTTTTGACAAATGGAAGCACCCTAAGGGTTTTATTTCAGTGCATGGGAATAAAATCTCATTTTCATATCAGTGGCTTCACACATAGCCTCGCTTTGAAACAGAGGCTTGGGGCAACTCGAAAATAACCTTTTACAGGTCTTAAACACTCTCAAACTATACCTTAAGAATCATTTTTTCAAGTATATTGTCTCTATAAAATTCAGCATTTATTGTAGCTTGCGAACAGCAGACGCATTTCCGGTCGTCGCTTCTCTCCCTCACAGGGTCCAGAGGAGATGTGTTTGTCGTTAGAACATCAAAACCCGTCGAAAACCTCTGAAAAAATGGGTTATTTTGATCGCGTTACATTTTTATTACACATTCTATATACCGCAAACTAAGAGACTGAGGGCTCGCAAGATCGGCTTACAGTATAAAATACGGAAAGGGAGGAAACAAATTTGGGGCCGATTTTCGAATTCCCGAAACGCACTTCGTGCCTCGGTCGCCCTTCGGGCGACGTGCCGTGCGCCACCGAGGATATGGCTGGCGGTTATTGATTTTCAAAATGGCGAACCCATAAAGTCGATCTGGGTCAGATAAGAAGTGAAGAAATCGTTTACGGTAGATTCATAAAGATCCCATTGGGCTAATTAATCCTGCTAAGCGACAGGTATAGACATTTTTTAAGGTGAGACTTCAAATAAGTAATTCATTTATTCACACGAAACTCCTCTGGACCCTGTGTCTCCCTCCGAAAATAGCTATTTTTTGGACGGAGAGAAGCGACGACCGGAAATGCGTCTGCTGCTCGCAGGCTACATTTATTGCTAACAATACATTTTTCAATTGCCCCAATGTGCACTAACGCTAAATTCAACTTTGCCTGTTTGCAGTCCGCCTTTTCCCTCACAATCCGTCCAGTTCTTATCCCAGTCAGGGCAATTGCAAACGAAGTTGCACCCTCGCGTGCATGGGTGACGCGTGTAGTTACTTTACAGTGAAAACACAGTCTAGACAAGACCTTTTAAAGACCGCGATATACGTTTAAACACTTTTTCGCAAAAAACACATATTTTTCACCTATTGACTCCTTCGGCGGCCTTCAAGAAAAACTGAATTTTTCTTCTTTTTTGTAACATCATTTGTTTACAAATTGGTGAATGAAAGAATTAGACTACCAGCAGTCTCTCTTTTTTCTTGGCCCGTCGAAAAAAACTGTCGCTCGACGCTCTCGCGCGCGTGCACTCCCCTCGCTAAATCTGAAGGAAAAGAGAGACTGCTCGCAGTCTATAAAAGAATAAAAATAACTGACATTCAAAAAGAATCCCAATAGGTTAACTAAATAAGTGAAATACAAAAGGGAGGGGCTGGACTTATAAGCACGTGGCCTGCTGGGACCCAGACCCCTAAAATATAATATTTTTTTTTTAGACGCGAAGCGACCCAAGCTAAGAAACAGGCTGAAAGTCAAGGAGATGTGGTACAAGCATTAAGAAGGGATCTGGCAGGTGCTGCAGCACGCATGTCTGATATGGCCGGCGAGTTAAGCGATAAACAGAAACAGAAACTGGAGCAATACGAGGAGAGGATACTAGAGCAAGACACTGAGCTGGAAGAACAAAGAAAACAGCTCGTGCAGCTGTCTGCATTGGTGGATGAACAGCAAAAGGAGATTAACTCCAGGGAAGACAAACTTAGTGAACAACAAAAGGTAGGTGACGTTTGTAAGATATGTAACTCTATTGCTAAGAGTCTTCATTGGTGGTGATGTAAGACCATGAATAACGCACATATTATTATGTTTAAAATATCTTGAGTGCTGTCTAGATCAGGATAATATGATTCAAGATTACTCGGGTTGCCAACCGTCGCTTAATTAGCTCGGTTGGCTTAACGACGGCTGCCGAGCAGGACGTCGCAGCTTCAAACCCCTGCCGGACCGACACTCGTAGTGGTCGTCAAATAACTGAAGAGAAAGTGCTGCCTTTGTTATGTCATCTGCAAACGGGAAGGGAGAAAAAACCGTTTGCTCTGTTTCGCCGCAGCCTTCGTTCACATGAAAACTGTGGGACGTTTTTTTTTATTGTTCATCACATTTACCGTACTACAGGAAAAAACGTTTAAACTGAATTAATGGTTGAATTAGTACAGTGCAAAAGAAATAAAGCGGTACAACAACGTAATTTAATTAATATAAAGTTAACTTAAATTTTGTTTTTTTTGTTATGAAAACTGTGGGGCGTTAAAGAACCCACACATAAAAGTGCATTAGAATCTTAAAAGCAAACTTGTTGCGAGGAGCGAAATGAAAGACAACAGCAAAATAAAAAGAGGGTAAATTCCGCAGATTACCCTTCTTCTCTCTCCCCAGTCTTTGCCCGTCCTTTTTTCACCGTAGTTTTTCTATTCGATCGTTGCAACTCAACTGAGAGCCTGAGACTAGTGTTTTTAACTTTTCCTAGGCGTTAGTAAGGCAAAAGCGGGACACGGTCAAGAAGGAGGACAACCCTCCGTTCATGGGGCAATGTTTAATCAATGCTAATTCCTCAAGTACTGAAAGCTTGATTTTACGTTAACTGTAATCATATTAGTGAAACGAAAATATAATTTTCACGATGTAACACGTATTGAATACTGGATATTGTCACCTCTTTCTCCCTCATCTTGATCTTCTCCTCCTGCTCGTCAATTTTTGTGGCAAATTGTTCTTTGTGTTCAACCAGTTCAGTTCCCTTCTTGAGAGGGTTGTCCAATACTCACAAATAGACTCCATTGCTGTTAGTGGTGATAAGCAGGGTCTCCATTGGTACCAATGGTACGATTGGTAACAATGGAAAAGCACCCTATTCCAATGGTTGTATTGGTGAATATGCATCTCATTAAGGGGACTTAGATTATTTTCCCATGTGACCTGGCTGGGTACAGGGCAATTCCAATGTCCATTGGTACCAATGGTACGATTGGTATCAATGGAAAAGCACCCTATTCCAATGGTTGTATTGGTGAATATGCATCTCATTAAGGGGACTTAGGTTATTTTCTCATGTGGTCTGGCTGGGTACAGGGCAATTCCAATGGTCCATTGGTACCAATGGTACGATTGGTACCAATAGAAAAGCACCCTATTCCAATGGTTGTATTGGTGAATATGCATCTCATTAAGGGGACTTAGATTATTTTCTCATGTGGTCTTAAAATATGAAAAATCAAACTTCAGAAAATCGTAGGGAATGTATTAGAGAAGCTTCGAAAATTGTACATGAAGGGAACGTTCATCTAGAAATTTTTAGCCCTCTTCTCCGGACAGATATTGTACAGAAAACGGTCGTTTGGTGTCCCTGGCTAAATAATGTCAAATTTCGAACAAGAAGAGTACTTACTGACGGTCACTAAAGTTCAACAGATGAATGATCGAACGGAAAGAAAAGTCCAGCTTCTGGGTTCCTATGAAGATGACTTGGTACATCTCAGGTAAAGAGACAAGGAACAAAATATGTAAATAAATAAATGCACTTTATTTTAGTGTCAATGTACTTAGAACGAAAGTACCAATTGGGGACACTGTTTTTACGTCTCCTACTGGAGACCGGACCGCCATTTTACGTGGTCATCCGAGCCACCCGACGGTCTAGCCGCTCACACTGCAAAGGGAGTACCTTCATTTCTTAGTCAATTTAAGACCCTGAGTGTTGGTCCGGTCTCGGGAATCGACGACCGCGACCTCCCGCTCTGCAGTCAAGCGCTCTACCGACTGAGCTAATCCTGCTGCGGTTATAAAATGTCCTATAAAAAAATGCATTTAATTTAACATCTCCTTCGACCGTTCACAGTCCCCTATTTTTGGTAAGATCTTAAGGGCCGAGCTCTCACCGGTACGGGCGACCATCTGGGTCTCATATGTACCGAGGGGGCGGGCTTCGGGGTCCCCGCCCCTTACTGCGGTTTTCACAAACATGCGAATTCTGAAGTTCAAAAGCCAACTGACGATCGCGTTTTTCGCTGCCGTCAATCATCCTAACGGACCTCTTAGGAAACAAAACTTTACTTTAACGGGTTCAAAAGGTCATGGTTGCTGATTTGTGATTGGAGGATTTCGATCCGTTTCGTATGTTTCTTTGTTTCAAGGTTCGTTGCTTGTAATCGTAATTATGATTGACGGCAGCCAAAAACGCAATTGTGAAGGCGGCTTTTGAACTTTAGAGTTCGCATGTTTGTGAAAAGCGCAGTAAGTAGATTTCGCGCTCATCCCAAGACTGGATTCGGAACATTTAAAACCAAGATGGCCGCCTGATTTCGACGATTTTACGAAGAAATAGTTGACTGATAACAGTCTAACATCACACAATTGTTCTGGAACGCTAAAACCCAGGCAAATATCCTGAATTAATCCGCGATCAATTCCATAATTCTCATCGCCTATGTCTTATAATGGTCTCGGTTATAAAAGGAGAATTTCAAACGATAAAAACAAAGCTCCTGTTACATCTTGTCGTCATGGCCTCGTTCTTCTATTTTCCTTGCGAAATATTTTGTCCTTCGTTTCAGAAATAGTGAGACAGTGGCAGGACAGAAAACGGCTGAAGCTACAGGACTTAAGGTTGTCGTGTTGCTCGGATATTGTTAGTTGCAGTTGTGTAGAACGTGTCCTTCTCTTCATTATAAGATGATGTAACATCTGTTTCTACCGCATCCTTTAGCCTTCGCAGCTGGCGGGATTAGCGGGAGTGCTGTAGTTTTTTGGCGGCGGAGCCGCGTGAAGATTAAGAACCCTAGCGGCTTTGCCGCTCGCTTCGCCAATAAATTACCCCGGGCACAAGCATCCCGCCAGCAACGCAGGCTACCGCATCCCTCTCTGATAACTTTGTAGGAAGAGAAGGCTAAATAATGGGATCAACGTTAAATTCACCTAACCTAAAAATTATTTGTTTACCACTGTTTTCATTAAGACTCTTACTGACATAGGACATCAGCGTTAAGCCGTGAAGTTATTGTCATAAAGTCTGTAAAGGTCATAAGGAAGTGGATTGTGTGATTCATATTGGTTAATGTGCAGGGCCTAGCTATTCGAAGGCCAATTAGCGCTGAACCAAGGTTAAATTTTAATTCGGGTTTCTTTTTCTTTTGATCAAAAGCATTTTCCCGAATAATTTTATCTATACTTTTGAGAACATCCAATCATCAAATTATAAGCGAAATTTATTAAACTGAATTTGATTTTTAAGCTTTCTTATCTGAATTCAAATTTCCTACTTACCCTGGGTTATCTTAATCCAGCTTTGAACATCCCTGCCCAGATTACATTAAAGCTGTCTTGTTTTTACTGGAATTTTTTACTCTGATGTTGTCGTATTGTACCACATAGATGGATGTTCGAAATCGCCAGGAAGAGATCGCCTACCTTAGAGCATCAATGAGTAGATTAAGAGACGACCTGGATCAACAGCGGAGACTTAATGTTTGTTTAAAGGAAAGAAAGGTAAGATGATATTCTACCTGTGACCACAGGTAACCCAAGCTCACAATAAGAGCCTGTAAGCAACACTACCTTACATAGCTACTTAATAATAGTAATAGGACTGAGTGGAGTCCAATTCGGTCGTTAATTATAGGAGTGATAAACCCGATTTCTTTAATCACGAGTATGATTACAGACCGAATTGGACGACACGAAGTCCTGTTAGCAATTAATCATGACTGTAACAAAATTTGTGATTTTTTAGGGTTTTTTCAATCAAAGCAAGAGAAATTCCGAGAGTTTTTTGCTAGCAGTGACAAAAAAGCCATTTAAGCGCGCGCGTAATGGCGCGTACTGTCCAGTTACTTAGGCATGACGCGTACTATCCTACTAGTGCTGAAATCAGTACAATTGATAGCCAATCAGATTTGAGGATCGGCGGCGCTAAATGCAGGGTGCATTCGCAGGCTAGAAAACTGCCCTTGAGAGAAAAACTAAATGTGGTCTCCTTCATTCTCGTATCCGATCTACTCTCACTTAAAACACAGAGAGTTTTGAAAGGTTTGTGAAAGAACCTTGTCGGCAAAAATCAACTAACTTTGTTGGTTTTTTTACTTGTGGCCAGAAATTCGCCATTTATATGGATGAGCGTGATACAAAGAGACAAACACATAGCTGTTACATGGACGAACACACCAGATACAAGGTGCTGAATGATAAGTATACTACTTAATATACAGTAAATATTGTTTCACTGTCCATGCACTCGTTAGTTGTGGCAAAGTTCCCTTTCGTAAACGGTCGCTGCCATTTTTGAGACACTTGTTAGAACATTTTTCACCCGTGATTGAGAATGTTTCTATCGTTACACCTGTGAATATAAACAATCACTTATCTTCTAACGTTACTTCGACTAAGTCTTCACTTCATACAAATTTTTTCGTCAATCCACGTTCAACTTTCCTAACCTTTGCGGTCTTCAATTCTAGATCTGTTAGAAACAAGATCGAGAGCATTATTGACCACGTCGTAGAAAATGACATTGGCCTTTGCACCGTTACCGAGACCTGGTTAAATGACGCTGATTCCGTCAGTATTGCTCAGTTGTCTGTGGCCTGTTATTTCTTCAGGAATTTTTCTCGACAATCGCAAAACTGTGGTGGTGGAAGTGGGATTCTGTTTCGAGACTCACGGGGGATGACAACTCTAACAAAGGCTGTTTGGGCAGTCCTATGAATAACTTTATGTCCTCCCGGAAATTTCGTCCACCCTCCCGAATTTTTCGGTGGCATTCCTCATAAATGTTTGACTTCCCAAAATTGTTTTAACAATTAAAATGAAAATTTTGATTAGCAGCTTCTTGTTAATTATGTAACTTGTAAATTATCTAACCTTAGTTATTTTTTCGTTAGTGGGTATCATGTTCACACAGAAAGGCTGTCAAACTTTTTAAGAATATAAAATCGTGTTTTTTTGTTTTTTAATCACCAATGAAATAGGCGAGCGCTGAAGGAGCCAACCACTAGGGGGGTCTGGGGGCATGTTCCCCCAGAAAATTTTGAAATCTTGGTGCTCTGAAACGCCATTTCTAGTGTTCTGAGAGGACAAATTCTGTCCAAAATGTTCTCTAAATCAATTGTCCTTTTTATGCTTATTTTTATTGGCGTGACTTCGCGTAGAAGTAGTCGATTTTATTTTATACAAGTTGTGCGGTTTTTGAAATTGCTCTGGATATCACTTTCAGCTAAGTATACTCTGTGTGGTGTCATTGTATGAGTATCATAAGAATTCATTTGAAAATTTCAGAACAACTGTCGAAATCTGGAATTTTCCTATTCCGAACGCATATTGATCGGGATTCGGGATTTTCGAGCAAAATAGGAAGGACCCCGACGAGATCAGGATGATAAGAGTCTTCACAGACATACTACTTTTTATGGCCTCATGTGCGTTTAACAAGGTTAAACGAGTTTCGTCTTTTTCTCACGTACTTCTAACGTACTTTTTTCAAGTTTTCCAGTACGCAATCAGTGGAATGTGCTCTTAAAACTCGTTAACATGCAGCGTAAAAATACGCCTGAACTAATGAATGATGGGATCTGGTGTGAACTGATAGTATGTGCCTTGCACTGGTACGGTTCTTGTGTCAATCCGCTGGGGATTGCACGTGGTCAATCGCACTCGAACTTCATGCTATTTTAGTTGGAAACGTTGCTGATTGGTCTTTTCATATCATGGGGAGTTAAGCCGTTTTCAAGTGTCAAAATACATAGAATACAGCGTATCGGGACAGGGTGCGTAACACAGTATACATATTGTTTGATAACATGTAATATCAAATCTTTGTTCAATGTCCCGAAAATATCTCATATTTCCCGAAAAATTTCCCAGGTTTCCCGATTCCCGGCAAAATCTCCAGATTCCCGGGATAAATTTGTTTTTCTCCCGAAACAGCCCTTGTTAGAGCTGTCACCCCCCGTGAGACTCTGTCAACGTTTCATTAGTGGATGGGAAGGAAAACAAGTCCTTCGAATATTCTGAGTGGATTGTTAAAGTGCACGATCGCTAAATGAGACATATAATAGTGTATCGACCTCCATATTCTTGGTTACATCCTGTTCCTGCCTCTGTTTTCTTTGATGAATTCTCTCAGTTTTTAGAGAATGTTGTTATGTGCCCCAAGGTTCTTGTTATCTCTGGAGACTTCAACCTTCATTTAGATAGATGACCTCCGTGTTAGCTGTGGTCACACTACAGACTTTTACCTAGGTAAAACCGATTTACCTAGGGCAAATTCATCAAAAATCTGCCTAGGTAAATTCATCTCGGGTTTTGTTTTACCTAGGTAAAAATTCTGGGAAGGTCACACTACTGATATCGGCTCCCAAAATTGTCACGTCAGTTGAATTTTTTGGAACGTAAATTCAAGAAGGCAAAATGCGCAGGGATCTAGCTGATCAAAGAGACGTTTTTTTCTTTTATCTCGCTGTTATTTCTTACGCTAATTCAACGTGCAAGGTGAAGAAAGGCGAAGACGTAGACGACTCGTGCTCCCAAAATTTCTTTCACAGCGTGATCTATGTCCAGTTCTGTCATCAAGACCTTCGCCGATGAGCTTCTATTGGCTAGCAACCTCGGTATTTCATTTTTCCCTAGCTATTGCTTTGGGGTAGCTGTCAAGGGAAACTCTATTGTTTTCGAGACATATCCAAGACCCAGACGATAAAATTTTCCCGAGGTAAGTTATCTGGGGAAAAATCGGTCACACTTAAAAAATCAAGTTTCCCTAGGTAAACTGTCAACAAGTCGTGTTTACCTAGGTAAAAAGTCTGTAGTGTGACCACAGCTATTGTAATTTTATTATTGTATATTTGTTATTAGTAAAATCCAACTAGTGGTCTATTATCAATGCTGTGTTCTGATTGGTTGAGCTACTACTAGGCTATATGTTATAGCCCACTAGTAGCGAAAAGCGCCAGCTTGGAAAACCAAAACAATGGCGGCAGAATCGCGTTTTGCTAGCTAAAGCTGTTTTGTCTCGATATTTGTGACTAACTAGTTGGATTTTACCAAAACAATTATCCCTCTCGCCCTCATGGCCTCTGAGTCAATAGCCCATTCGGCCTTCGGCCTCATGGGCTATTGACTCAGAGCCCATTCGGGCTCGGGGAATAATTGTTAATTATTGTATATTTCGACAGAATAGTCCCGTATAGAGGACTCGTAATAAAGTGTATGTTATGTTATGTTATGAGTCACTCAAACAAACAAATACAATCATGTAATGCTAAACGATGATGGCAACGAGAACGGCAAAAAATATCAATTGTTCTTATTAGCAAAAAAAGCTTTACAAGTGTAGCACGCTTTCTTGTACGTTTTTTTGACGTTGTTTTGCAACACGACAACGTGAGACGTCCCATGCAGTTACACATCTTATATAGGAAATGTCGTATGTGCTCACCACAATTTTTGTTGCTTGTGTCCTTGGTCGCTTTTTTTTTCACTGCCGCTCATTGTCACCTCGCTGGCCGCTAGAATTTCTCATTTTCTAACCGCCAAGTTTCATGTTTTTCTTCCGACGAAATTCGTCTCTTTTGTTCTGTATCTAACGCTTTACCTCTTTCCCTGTTATCCACGCCAGTAAAGACAAAAAAATGTAGTCAGACTCGATTTTGTTGTTGTTTTTTCTCTCTAAGAGGTCCAGGTGGCCATGCGATGACCCGCCAAAAAACCTAGTGTTGCATTTGGGTTGCTATACCTGTTGATTGAGTTATTTCACATTGGTATGCCTGTGGTGCGGACGGAACACTTACGGTCACGTTATTTCCAAATTTTCTCGGATGCATTGATAACCAAATTTTCTTACTCATAGTGCTCCGCTGCGCGCTAGACTTTTCACTGTCCCCTATTTTCTCGTAAAATCGTCTAGATCGAGCGCTTTGCGTTACAAGCGGCCATCTTGCATGAGTGTCAAAACTACTTAGGGGGCAGGGGGTGGTTTGGGAGGAAGCGAGAGAAATAGGGGGACTGTATTAACATCACTGCAGCTCGCGTTCACGGAGCGCGTTGTACAAGCAACGCAGGCGTTTGATTGGTCATTAAACGATAGATGTTAATTTGCGTTGACAACGGGTTTAGTTTAAGTCGCCGACACTGACAAGTCGTTGACAAGTCGTCGTTTCTTTTAAACGTACGCTTTCCTAACACATAAGCCACATCTTGCGCAAACACACGAAGGATTTTTGGTATTTTGAGGATGAATCACGTAAGCCAACATGCTTCTGAAGCATCCCGGCCAGTGATGTTATTACAGTCCCCCTATTTTTCTCGCTTCCTCCCAAACCGCCCCCCGCCCCCTAAGTAGTTTGGACACTCATGCAAGATGGCAGCCCGTAACGCAAAGCGCTCGATCTCGACAATCTTACGGAAAAATCGGTGACTGTGAACAGTTTACTGCGCGCGCTCTCCTTTATTACTGGCTTTATTATAACTTAATTAATCCAGGGAATATATTACATGTATCTTACCAATGGTGGCGTCGACCGTTAAAAATGGCAACGACCGTAACGAAAGGGAAATATGCGTCCTCGTTATTCATTACCTTTAGTGAATGATTATGGAGATGAGTCAGATGCCAAGACAAAGAATCTATAATTCTTATTCTGCCTCAGCCTTCGGCTCAATAACACTTACCTAGACCTAAAATATTCCTAATATCACACGAACCTCATCCAATAATTGTTTATAACTGTGTATGTAATTTCCGTTACAGGAGGAACTTAAAAACAAAAAGGCAGCAGGGAAACTTAAGAGGAAAAATTACGAAATAGAGTCACTCAAAAAGGTAAGAAATGTGGGAGAGCTTTTCATGTATTTATGGTATGATATGGTCTTCCTGGATTGGTAATATTTAATTCTGCAATCTATAACTGACTTCACTTAGCGTCGCTTAATTTCAGACTACATAACAGAAGAAGATCGGCGACAACATTGTTGAGACATTTTCCTCAAATGGTGTAACTTCGGAGAACAAAACAATCCACACCTCTCCTCTGTCTCCTCCATTCAAAGTTGGGGTGTTTTATGTTTTCTGCAGGTAGCTCGAACAGCAACACAGCATTGTACCGAGGGGGTGGCAAAAAGTCAGACAGACCATTTAGGGCGCAGTGTCTCAATTAATTTTGTCGCCAATGGTAGATAGAGAGATATGCAAGTTATACATGTATCTATTGAATAAATAGTAAAACTTTTATTTATAAAAGCTTTTGAGAATGTGTGTAGTAGCTACAGTGGCATATCGTGTAGAGATGATGACCACACTGAAAATAAGAAAGAACTGTTTCAGCCTCAAAGTAGCAATTCAGCCCTGCAGGCCGATGTCTGATCCAGCCCCTCCTGGAGTCATTTAACACAGTTCAAGCGAAAACAGCCCAATCTTAAGGCTCTTCCAGCCCACGCTGGGGCCCATTTCAGCTACTGGGTCCAAATCAACGCTAGGTAGTTGGACTGTATTGGCCCTGATTTAAGGGAGCCAAAATGAGATTCAAAAATAGGACTGTATTTTACTTACCGAAACGGTCCCATTTTTAGGGTTGAAAGAGATCTTTCGGATTTACTATGCACCTACTTTATAACTGAAAACCTCTCTTGCTGAAATTCAAAGCCTAATTTGGTTAAAGCCTTGTTTTTCGTACATTTCAGCATTTTTCCCTTAAAATCTTGACGAAACTTCATTCGATCTAAAACTGTTGAATTAAAATTTATGGCCGGTGATAAATCGGTCGCTCTTGTACAGACCCCCCCCCCCCCCTCCTCTTTTCCTGTGGGGAGGGGGGTCTGTACACAGGCTTGTCAATTTGCTTCTCTGTCATTGGTTAAGGCGCGGTTTTTCTAAGATCTACGCGCGTCGCCGAAACTGTGGTTGCGTTGTCTGTGCTAAATCTGCCTACTTTTTTACGTGTAAACCCTCCTCTTCTCTTCTTTCGTTAATTCTCAATTCACCCCATTTTCCCTAAAAATTCAATCTCAATGCCCTTATAAATGACTACGTGTGATGTGAATGTGTAGAAGCCAAGGTGTCTGAGGTTGTATTTTGTCAATTTATAGGAACTTATGTCCGCTGACCGAGAACTGAATGAAACTGCAGTCAAGTTGCAACTTCTCGAGTCCAGCAGAGTAAGTGCATGGAACTCTGTTTTGTACATGTATTAACCTTCCTTAGCGGACATTGTTTTGGCTCAAAACATAATAGTTTTCACAAAATTGAACTTTGTTATCTCTGAGAACACATAGTTCAATTCCCGATGTCAATGGCCATTAAGGGATTATTTTTTCCCTTCAATCTTCTTAATAATAATAATAATAATAATATAGATTCTTATTAAGCGCATTTCTATCCTCAATGCGCTTTACATCATGAAAGCCGATTGAAGATCATTACATTTCTAGCCTATTGCGACATTATACATCAAGTATTGTAAAACTTTAAAAATCCTAAAACGTTAAGCATGAAAATCAATTGAAACATTTCCTGAAAAGAAATGTTTTAAGTTTTGTTTTAAATGTTGTAACACTGTACGCATTTTTTATATATTCTGGGGTAGTGTTCCATAACTGAGGTGCTGCAGTGGAAAACGCGCGTCCTCCATATGTTTTGGATTTTATGGCTGGGGTGCATAATAGCGAACGGGATGACGATCGTAGAGTTCTTGATGGATGATAATCCTTAATCAGAGGTTCCAGATATCCAGCAGATTGTCCATTTAAGATCTTATATGTGATAAGAAGAATCTTAAAATGAATCCTTGCTTTCACAGGTAGCCAGTGCAGGCTCTTTAATAAAGGTGTAATGTGGTCAGAGCTGCGGGCTCCTGTTATCATTCGAGCTGCGGTATTCTGAATTCTTTGTAACTTATCTCTCTGGTATTTTGGGATGTCATATAAGAGACTATTGCAATAGTCGAGCCTGGAAATCACAAGGGAATTCACCAACATTTTCAATCCATCGGAAGGAAGGTACTTTCGAATACGACCAATTGATCTTATGGCATAACTGGCTTTCTTGCACATTTCGTTGATATGTTCAGTGAAAGACAAGGTTTTATCCATGATGACACCCAAATTCTTGGCTTTTGTTTTCACTTCTACTGAGGTGTTAGGTAATGATAATGTTTCGTATACTGTAGGTTGCTTGCTGAAACGAGACGTGAAATGTAATATTTCAGTTTTTCCTGGGTTGCACTTTAACATATTCTTGGAGTTCCATGCGAAAACATCATTGATGCATCCCTTTAGAACACCGACAGAGTCAACGGATTGTTTAGGATCGTCAATGATGATGTAAATTTGGGTGTCGTCCGCATAGAACATGGAGTCGAGACCGTGGCTACGTATAACATCTTGGAGAGGTGCCATATAAAGAGTGAACAGCAGCGGCCCAAGTATTGAGCCCTGGGGAACGCCATACTCTAAACATCGTGGCGGAGATGTTGCATCCGCTATAGAAACTCGCTGAGATCGGCCAAGCAAGTAAGAGGAGAACCATTTAAGAGCTGTTTCTGTGAAATTAAAATATTTCCTTAGCGTCGCGAGGAGAATTTGGTGATCGAGGGTGTCGAATGCTGCGGACAGGTCAAGTAGCACAAGTATTACTTCACCGTTGGAGTCAAGAGTCTTAAGGATGTCATCGGTAACTCTAAGTAGCGCAGTCTCTGTTGAGTGATATTTCCTATAAGCTGACTGTAAGGCAGGAAACAGATCATTGTCATTCAAGTAGTTGTGAACTTGGATGGCAGCTGATTTTTCTAATACCTTGGAGAGGAATGGTATGTTAGCTATAGGTCTGTAGTTAGCTAATAAATCAGGTTTAAGATCAGGCTTTTTCAATTTTGGACGAACCAGCGATGTTTTTAATAAGGTCGTAAACATCCCATTTGAGAACGATTGTCTCACAATTCCGCTGACCATAGGTAGTACAGAAATATGTCGGACTTATGTCTAACGAAGAAATCTGACCACTTCGAGGGTTCTTGACAGTTTCACTGTTACTGACGGATCTCCAACCTGATAAAATACTCCTCTTTCCTAGGTGTCAAAAACGTCAGAAGTGTATCCAAAATAGTGGAAATTAAAGGAGCTGTGTCACGATTTTTATCAAAATTCAAGCAGTAGGAACTGCCACCAAATTGAGTGAATCATAAAAATAACAGCTCAAAACATTATAAGAACATATATCTGTCTGGATTTGCAAAAACATGGCTACAGAAATCTCTCTTATACCCTCTGACTGAACCTTGTAGTGGAGCATGTTTTTTTTTTTTTTTTTTTTTTTCATAGTTACTTTTTATTTATTTAATCAGTACCGGATAGGCCACAGTAGATAGACTTTGATGAGTTTCTCGCTGGCTTTTAACCTATTACCCCCCCCCCCCCCCAAAAAAAGTTTTTCATAACTTTCCATAATTCTCATTGTATGTCAGTTTGAAATCAGCGCGCGTATTAGACTGAACTCGGCTCTCATGGTGGGTTATCTTAGAGTTTTTTTGGCTGCCTTGAGCAAAGTTTTTCGGAAGGCATCATTAAGCCTTATGAACGAACAATTCTCTCGTCTGGCAAAGTCTGCTGCGTCCAATATCTTCTGGTATTTCGTCTCCTTTCGGGCTACACGGGTGAAAGACTGATCCCGGGCTTGAGACGGAAAGATTGGATATTGCGAGCTTTATTGTTCGCAGTAACAAGTCTTTGGCCGCACAAAGTAGGTTCTAGGGTTGAAATCTATTCGGCAAGATTTTTTTTTAAATTGACAACAAATTAACAACATTAATACACAGCAGAAAGTAAAATAAAAAATAAGTAAATAAATATGTCAGTAAGTAACAAAACAAATTTCAATAAAAATAAAAAGTATTGAAAAATAATAATAATAATAAAAAACCGTCAGTTGCCAAAATTGTGGCAAACAATATTAAATATTCGGCAAGATGGAAATTCATGCTGATTTCTGACCAGGCGAAAGACTTAGTTAAAAAATTGTGCGGAAGGCGGGGGCTGTATGTCTCCTTTTCAACCGCTGGTTTACATCCGGGATCTTGAATAAATCGACTGTCAGTGAGTCGAGAAATGTTCCATGTGACGATTTATGTGGAGAAAGCGAGAGTTTTACGGAGTAATTTGACGATGTTTCGCCCGTGTTATGTGTGGAAATATTATGAGTGGTTTTGGGAAGTGTTGTGATTGCCGCGAAAGTCATTCATTGTCTGATTTACCGAAAGTGTTGACAGACAAATCTCAGGTATGTGCGGTTGAGCTCGTGTTACTAGAATACTTTGTGTCAAGCATAAAAACGCTTCGTGAGTGTTTCGTTCAGGTGATTTTGTCTTAGAAAGCCTATTCTGTGCTCAAAGATTGTGGATTCTTAATCTGTTTTCGGCCGACACTGAGCTGTGGGCCTCACGGTTTGGCTGACTAATTTCTGAACGTTTCAAATGTTGTTTATTTCATCGCAAAATCCTGTTACTTCTGCGAGAGAACTTCACCGTCTATTGCCAGCAATAATGCTGTCATTGTTTAGCTTCAGCTAGTGACTTTTAACTGCTTCCCATTCCGCTTAGATGTCAAATAGTTAAAATGCACTTGAAATTTCTTTAGCCACGTTTTAACAAATCCAGACAGATATATAACAAAGCAAATACAATAGAAGGCACAGATGGACAAACTTGAAGAAGACTCATTTTTGTTGTTTTTAGCGTTTGATATAATGCGTGGGATTTTGTCATTTACGAGTAATTTCTCCAATAACGTTAAGTTCAGCTGTAAGTTCCATAGCAAATAAGAACGCATAATTGGCACTAG
Source organism: Porites cylindrica (assembly GCA_964035525.1). Lineage (NCBI taxonomy): Eukaryota > Metazoa > Cnidaria > Anthozoa > Scleractinia > Poritidae > Porites > Porites cylindrica. The sequence continues at coordinate 47,350,320 of OZ037775.1, forward strand.
ATATTGACAAAATGAACTGGACAGCCGTGACACAGCCCCTTTATGACCGTGGAAATCAAAGCTCCACATTAACGGCGGGAAAATTAACGTTTCAAAAAATTAACGCGACTTAAATTCGTGAGTCGTTAATTTCCTATAAAAAGGCAATAACCAAAAAGTCATGGGTTCGACTCCTGGTTGGAGAATTATAAAATCTGGTACGTAATATTATGAACTTCCGCAATGTGGTTGGACTTGCTCTGATTCAGGCACAACATCCGGGATATTCAGGTCTAGGTGCTATGGCAACTAACCTGTCTTCCTTCGCCGAGATGATCTCTCATCTTCTCTAACTCGTGTTCTAAATCAGCGATGGTTTTAATCCTTTCCTTCAATTGCTTCTCTGAGGTTTGAAGTTTCTGAAAAGGGCAAAAAAAGAAATCAAAGAAGTAAAATAACATAATTGGTACTCTCATTCACAGGAACAGACAAGAGTCGACGTTCTGTTTGAATACAGGCTTGGGTAACGATGCACAAATGATATATCTCAATGAACTGCCTAAGCAAGCCGTTTACAAATAATCCTGCGGCTAAACTTAATGCATGTAAAACCGGCAGAAAAAGAAAAAGCTACTTAAACGAACAATTAGTTACAAGGAATTACCTGCGCTAACGAGCTTGCAATACAAGCATGCATTGAAATTATTGCATGTATAAACTACAACGAAATAAAACTGTGATTACTGTTGGTATTAGCTTCTTCCAGTAGCTGCTTTCATGGAAACTTGAACGCTTCACTTTCGCAAAAATTCAAACTGCGACTTTCCCGATAAACCTAAAATATTGCGTGGCTCTGTGCAGAAAATTATACACGTTTTTTTCAAGTGGCTTGACATTCATTAAACTTCAACGGACTCTGAAAATCTGTCAGCCGCTTAGATCAGATCAAACCTAGACATTTAGACAATATAGAACGAATTATGACCCCATTAAAAACAACGGAATGAGAAAAAAAAACAGACATTTTGCGAAAGACAAGAGCATTAATAGAAACAAGGATATTTAATTTGTGATAAAACTTAATTTTGGACAATCCAGACTTCTTTGGTTTTAACTAAGAAACTAAAGGGAAACATAACTATTCGGTTTATTAACATTCCAGAAAGGACGTTTGTCTCGTTTAGTTTTTAAAACATGAATATGTATCAACAACACAAAAGCTCAAAAGCCGAATCCATTACACTAAGTAAACAAGTAAACGGACTTCCTGCTGCACGCTCGCTGCACGCATTTGCAAGCGTATTACAGTCACTTCGGAAGCTTAATAGCAAACGTAATTTTCAAGGAGTTATAATAACTGCTCTAGTGGGGTTAATTTAACTCCTTACAGTAGAGTTATTTTTTTCGGAGTTATTTTAATTCCAAAAAGGAGTTCAAAGAACTCCTTTTCAGGAGTAAAAATCACCCAGATTTGGAGTTAAAGAAACCCCCCAAAAAGGGTTTATCCTGTACCTAAAATTTTTACTCCATTTTTGGAGTTATAATAACTCCCTAAAAATTACTGTGCACGAAATCAAAAGGCGGCTTACGAGAATGAACTGGACAGAAAGGAATGTGGGTTTATCAATAGCCTTCGGGTAAAACGTGTTAACAATGACGATAAAAGGATACTTAATTGTCTTGGCTTTACTTATTACATGTAACTTTGTACAAAAACATTGTTGATTAGAGTTATGTAAGGCTTGCCATGAATTAATTCCTCATAGCGTCATAACTCTGGGGATATTTGACCAATTTCAATGAAATTTAGCCAACCAAATTATCCTGTAAACATCTGAAAAACATAGGCTTAACATATCTCTAACACTCCGTTGCGTTATTTATGTAATAGCAAATAAGTACTAAAAAGTTTTAAGCGTTTAAGAATAACAACTTTGTTTTATTGTCAATGTATTTAGTTCAACAGTTATATTAGCTAATTGGGGACACTTCCGTAAGAACTGGCCCTAATCTATTACATGACTTTTAAATTAATGATCTTACCTAAAACCTAAAACTATATACAAATGTTCATGACTCTGGATTTACACAAGTCACAGCAGTTACTATTATTATCTATATGGCTAGAAAGGTCCACACCGCGTATATGTTTCTTGAAGGTTTTGAGGCTTGTCAAGTTTCTGAGCTCACTAGTGACTACTAACCAAATGAAAGGTCCTTGGTAACGTTTGAAAAGTAAATTTAATATGTTACTGCGGGCGCAATTTCAATGAAGAGAAGCACATTATTTAGAGCCTGTTTACACGGAGGTGGGGGACCCCAGGTAGGTGTGGTAACATGTGGCGGGTCACCCCACCCTTTATGTAGACGTGATCAAATTAAAATGAGAGATTATATGCACAGGCGGGTTACCTCACCTGCGTTGGGTCCCCCACCTCCACGTAAACAGGCTCTTAGAAAAATGGTTAAGATAGTTAAATTAACTAATTATTTATTACATCCTTAACCATTATTCCACATAATGGAAAATGAAACACGATGGAAACTGTACCTATGTACTGGCTGTTTACTAATTATAAGACCGATTACAAGGTGTTAAACCTAGAACTCTAAAATAAAATAGGTGCTGTTTCAGTTGAGAAGACCTTTATAACAGATCACTCAATTCTTACCCCTTTTGTTGCATAAAGCTCTTGTTCTAATTTTTGTGCCTCTTTCTCCACTTCTTTAGCGGCCTTCTGCCTTCCCAGCTGCAAATAAGAGAAAGAAAGCTTGAACGTTACATACAGTTTGTACATATTTATTAACCCAGGGGCACCCAAGGGCTGTTTCTTTAAAATATCTGTTCGGAAAGCAACTATTCCCTAGAATTTTCTATCAGTCACTTGGACGACGGCTACAAATTTCTAGATGACCGTTCCATTCATCAACAATTTTCGAAGCTTATCTAATTAATTCCCGACGATTTTCTGAAGATTAGTTTTCGCATTTTACTTCCCAAGTTAGGTTATTTTTCATAGAAAAAAGGAGACCCAGAATTTTCCGATTCAAAAATGTGATGGAGAGATCAATAAGAAAATGTCTCACTTTCGTAATACGTCAAATTTCATGGAAAACTTTCGGGAAAATAATATTCAAACCCCTGTTATTTCGAAAAGACTCAAGTTTCCCTAGGATGACCGAACAGATACAAATTTTACAACGCCGCTTAGAATGCTTTTCTAGATATCTTAAACTACTCTGGATAGCCTAAAAAGTGTTTTCAATGTATTTAGGAGCAAACCGTCGTTGGGTGCCCCTGAATAACCCTTAAGTGAAAAATACTTTACAGGATGTTAAAAGGAGATTGGGCACTTTGAACGTTGTCGTTGTTAGTGACATATAAGTGAGCTTAAGCAAAGACGACGGCGACGGCAACGAGAACAGCAAAAAATCAATTGGTTTGGACATGACAAGCAAAACAACAACTTTGCACGTGCATCACGCTTTTTTGTACATTTCTTTGCCGTCACTGCACGACTACGACGTGAAGCTTCCTGATTTCACATTTTGTGGAGGACGTGAACACAAGACAACGACCTTCTTTTTCTTTCTCTGAACTTCGATACAGTCTTTTAGAGTTCAACTCTTGGAAAATTTGCCAACATTTGACGAATTGAACGAGATGGAATAAGCGCGATAAAGTTTAAAGCCACGCGAATTCACTTTTTAAGTGATGTTTTCGTGGCCGTCGCCGTCGTAGTTGTTTAAGCTGCCTTGTAGCTTTAGTCCCAACGGTTCAATAGTGAGCTTAAGAAAGGACATTTTGAAACGATGCACGTCAACTGGAAGTAGCGTTTTTGCCTTTTGGCTAGTGGCCTTGCCCTAATTTTAGGGCAAATTGTCTCTATAAGAGTTAAAACACTTAGCAATACAAATCTGGTGGCGTCAGGGCATTAACAGGGAAACGACCTGACTTCCGATTGACGTGCGTCGCTCAAAACGCCTCTACTAAAACTCCCTTATGTGTAGTCGACTGATTGTACAAGTGACTCTTCTGTGTTACTCTACATGCGAGCAAGCTTTTCAGTGGAGTTACATTGTTTGAAGCCACATGCAAGCGACACACGACAGGAGACACGAGAGAGTAGGTTGAAGAAAGAAACGAGGGCTTTCCTTTCCTCTGCCTCACACGTGCTCGCTTCGCGCCACACAAAATAGAAAGCTTGCTCGCAGGCTGTTTTTATAAAGTTTCATATTAGACAGCTGTTGGCAGTTTAAAGGCGTCTATTCGAACTGAAATCACCACATATCAAAACCTACGTAGCAGGCGTCGAAAGGGGTAGGGGATATAGCGCCTGCCACGCAGGCTACACAGATCTTTGCATTAACTTTTATGGTTTAACCTGAGAAAGGATTTTGCCTCCACTAGGAACGTTGTGTGACGACACTAAAACGGCTGCGAGGGAGACTAGCATCCCGTGCACATCTCAGCTCCATTTTGCTTTAAAATTCCGAATCCCGGCCCTCAAATAAGGCAAATCCCGAATCCCGAGATTAAAATAAGGGAAATTCCGGATCCCGATATTCAAATAAGGCAAATCCCGGATCCCGAAAAACCTATTGGGAACCCTCGATACAGCCGAACGTGTAACGCGGAAAAAGTAATCGTTTCACGTCGTACCCTGCGAACAAGTTCTCCATGGCCATTTGGTGGAGTCGCGAGTCCCTCGAGGCTGGCTTCGTTCCCTCCAGAAATAGAGAGCTTGCTAGTGGCTTTTACACGTAGCTGAGGGCGCCTCTCGAAACCTCACAACGAAGGGGGAGTGTTGAGAGAAAGCTGTACTCGCAGGCTACGATTAAAATTATCTTTGAGGTTAAGGCAACGTTAGTTTTCGTGTATTATACCTAACCTTCGTCGACATGGTGGAAATTGTTGAATCCTTTTCACGTAGATCCTTCTTAAGTTTTCCAATCTCTCTCTTCGCCTGATGCACGAAGGCGTCCTTTGCAGAGTTTTCTCTCTGTAACCCGTTCAGCAGTGTCGTGGACTACATTTTTTGCTTGTTTAGCTTTTCATTTTCGTTGGATAGTTGAGCGATTCTTCGCTCCTTCTCAGCGATGTCAGTGCGCAACGATGCGATCTTGTTTGTGCTTGCGTTTGGGTCCGTTTTAACCCAAGCGGAAGCGTGAGGCTGTGAATAATAACCAAAAATATCCAACTTCCATAAGCTTTTACAGTGAAACTCTATTTAAAATAGAACGTTTTCCAAATCAAAATACATAAACAAGCGCCCCAATAAACAGTAACAGGTAAAGGTAAAGAGTCCTTATTTTATGTCGGTAGCTCGAAATAGTCATCTGACTAAGGGTTGATTTCCACTGTCGCGTAATGTTTCCGTGTGAACGGACGTAAAATTTATGCGCGTAAATGAAATAGAGACATGTATGAAAGGCCACGCGTAAACGTGAAAGTTGAGCAAGGATCAACTTTTCCGTTTAGGCGTGACCTTCCACACATTGTCTCTATTTTATTTACGCGCGTTCTCACGATAAAAATTACGTGACAGTGGAAATCCACCCTAACCACCCTGAGGTCGACGGTGCGCTCGTTTTATCCGCCTTCTCTCCATCAGTGATCCGTTTTACGCGTATTTAAAGCTACACAGAAAGGGAAGAAGTCGAAAGAAGGATTTGAGGTCACACCTGGGAATCGTACTCAGGACCTCCAGCACAGAAGGCTGCGTACTAACCAACTGTGCTAATCCTTCCTCCTTCATTGAAAAAAAAAAGCCTTGAAAAATTCTCCCCTTAAATTTACTGCAGTAAGCCTACTTTCTCTAGAGTTTTTCATAGTAATTCAAGTAAAATTCCGGTTGCCGGCGCTTAAAGCACATGAAGCAACACGCAGATTGAAAACATTATGCTTGTAATCATTCCCTGTTTCATCACAGCTCCGACTTTAATTAATACTCTTCTACCGTGCTTTTGCCATCCCTCACTGAGAACAAGTACGATGTTTATTAATCATAATAACAACTATAATCTTGTTTACGGCCGACTAGTTAAAACACCCTCAAAACCCTTTTCATAATTGTAGAAGCAAAGCTCATATAATCAGGATTCAACAACGTTCCATAGGTAAAGGCCTTATCCAAACTGTTACCTTTTAATATACCATTTTTGGCAGAAAAGGTAGTCCTTTTCGTATACCTTCCATTGACAAATGGTACCCCTATCTCATACCTACTATCAGTTAATCTTCTTGCTTTGCGTTTAATAAAATAAAATTGATACGGCCGTAAGATAAGTCGGCTCGAAATAGGACGATTTTCCCTACACTTTCATACCTTATACTTCAACTCACGAAATCCTTACCCTGTACATATACCCGAAGCCTGAAAAAGGTACCCCTTTTGGGCGGGGCCTTCCCGTATAGGCATCATGGAGAGTATCTCCACTGGCAATATTTAGGACAAACCTGTGCCTGCAATTGGTCCTTTAAAGTAGCAACTTCATTGTTTTTGGCGTGCAGTTGACTCTGGTACATGGCTAGTTTCTACGCTGCTGCCTTCTCGTTTTCTTCCTTCTCTTGCACAATCGCTTGCAGCTGCGATACTTGCTCACGAAGCTGATGAATTATGCTTGAATTAGAAAACGCTGAATCCTCTCCTCCAGCTCTGATAATACTAAAAATAGAAAGCATCACATAATGGTCGTGAAATGATTTCAAACAGCATTTTGATTGTTTAAAGTGATCACAAGCGGCTTTGCAATCGCTTAGTAATCACAAAGGCGACAGTAGCAAAGAGTTACCAATAAGACGATTTTCGAATCCTTTTAAACATTGAATTGTCACGGATTTTTTTAAATTGTTCAATATGTCAAATGCAGGTGACTTTACCAAGAGTAGAATTCCTTAACGAATGTTCAGCTTACGGGTTAACATCCCATAAAACGTTGCATTAGAGAATGTCACGTTGTTGTCGTGCAGTAAGCCGTGGGCGGCTACAAACTTACCAAAAAGTTTGATAAACCTGACGAGTTGTTGTTTTTGGTTCTTTTCACTGCTTTTCTGGGAGAGACGGTTTTAGTTTATTTTGCCAATATTGTCCGTTACGCCTCCTAGTGCGCTATCAGGGACACCCAACGTCAATTTTCGGAAAATATCTGTTCGGAAGACGATTTGAGATCTAGAATTCTCAGAACATTTGTTGTAAAATTTCTTGCTTGCCTGCCTCTCCTAGGATTTTCGAACATCTAAAAAATGGTATAATTGCCCAATTTTTAACGGATTTGTACCCTAAAAAGTCGGGAGCCTTTTCTCTGGCTTAAATTTTCGAAAAGGTAAATTTTGATCCGCATAATTTTCTGAATTTTCGGATCACTAGACCTTCAGCGAGGAAATCCGAACAGATGAAAAATTTTTAGGGGATAGAAATATGCCTATATCTACAGTTTAAATACTAAAATACGTTTGACAATGTTATGTTTAAGTGGTTTTGAACTATATTCTCGTTTGGTGCCCCTGCGCTATGAAACTTAACGTTAGCAAAGAAATTACTTATAAATGACAAACTTACAACTTCTTGTCAAACAACCATGCCTTCTAAGCAGTATATTAAACGCTCATACAACTTTGAATAACTGTAAGGCTAATAAGTTTTCAAAACCCAGAATTGCAATCCGTTTTAATCCGAGCCTTCTTTTACATTTGCCTTGTTACTTGTACCTTCTTTTTCTTCTCAGAATTGACCATTTTTCTCCGAATCATGGCTAAAGGCAAGAGAGAATAATTCTCGAATCTAGCGACCGTACACAGGTAGCAAAATGTGCGGTAGGAATATTGTCTTCTGTTATAATAGAAACCGCGTTTCAATGCCAGTAAAACATCTTTAAAGAAGGACTCTAAAAGGCCATTTCTATTTACTCAAAACCAGTCACTTTATCGTCTTGACTAGAACGACAAACCAGAATTCGAATTGGAAACAAAAGATGTACCGTTAAGGTATGCGTCACTGCAAGTCAAATGCGGATACCAATACGACATAAGCAAAGTTAGCTGTTTTTTGGTCTTTTTTATTGCCAAGTTGAATAAGATGTCGGTTACTTCATTGACTGCATGCAAAGAACTACTTTCAACCCGACAAGATTACGCGACCATGGTTTCTGATGTACATTTTCAACAAATTTGTAAAGGATATTCAGAACAAATTGCAATAAAATTTTTATGAAGACGGATCACTCACTGTCTAGCATGTTCCAGGCTCTCAGATCATTTCACTATCAGACGGCAGGGATGACGCGTAAGTGAAAGGCGCGCGAAAATATGAGCGCATAATCTGGAAAAAGGAGGTTTCCTTCCGTTTTATTTTCGCATTCGCACTTTCTCACGGACCCGACCATCTTGGAGCCTGGAACAAGCTAACCACTGTCTAAAGTGGACACTAACAAGAGTAAATGTACCTGAAACTGCAACTTGACTCAAGAGCTCCTTTCAGATCAACAACCTCATCTCTCAGAGCTGCAATGACACCATCTTTACGATGACACTCTGCTTCGTATGAAGTTAGTCGGCTCAGTTCATTACCCATGCGTAACAGACGCTCCTCCTGGGGAAAATAAAAACAAAAACAAAACAAACTGTGACATAAGATAGGCAACATAAGGATAACATTTGGAAAGTTGTGACACAACAATTTCTGAGGGTATTTAGTCGGAAAAGTAAGCAGACAAAATTGATTCAATTTCTTACACTAAAATTGAGAACCGTATACGCTGTAAAAAGGATAAATTTCAAGGTAAAAAAAGGGTCCATGCTAAGCCTTTGTCCTGAAAAATATTCAGTATGCATTGTGGCTTCCATAATGCACCAAGCTGAAGCAATTACGAAATACATTACTAACATTATTATGGTCCTTTCTTGACACCATCACCTGACCAGCAGTATGCAGTCGAAACAAAGCAATCAATGACAAAGACTTTTGTGAGACAATTTTAAACGATTAATAAGCCTACCAGGTAACATGATATTTCTATAGCATCCGTGCCCTCCCCAAAAACCATTCCAAATACCTCATAGCTCTACACAAGGACTTTGCTTCCAGGAGGGAGGGGGGGTGTACTGAACAAGTGTTTATACGGGGAGGCTCCACTTCGAAGTCAAACCCCTTGCGTTTTATATACCATTTTTCACGAAAAAGGTACCCCTTTCGTATACCCCCTATTGACAAATGGTATCCCTTTCACAAACTTTGTTTAGAAGTTTGCATCCCCAACAGAACGTTTTCTCGACTTTATAAAGGCATAAAGTTCATCTGTTAGATCTTTGGGGCCCTTTTACAGACCCAAATGACAGATTTCTCTACCCTTTAATACACATCAACGAGTGAAATCCCTACCCTTTCATATACCTGATGGCTGAAAAAGATACCCCTTTCACGTGGAGCCTCCCTTTATAGGCAATCATAGGGAGTACATCCCGCCGAGCTTGGCTCCCCAGCTTACATACCATCAACCCCCCTAGACGGTTTTGAGACAACAAATTAATTTAACTGCAGCTCAAAGAAGCTTACCAGATCTTGAATGCTTTGCTCCCCTGTTGTCTGCACTGGACCATTAATCCATCCACCTGTAAATTCAGGAGACAATTGACATGAAAGTCTCAGCATTATTATCAGGGGGGACAGGAGGGGGTGCTAAACTTCCTCCCTCCCATACCTTGCATTACTGGCCCCTGCCCCTTTTTTCTTGCCTTCCTCCCCCTGTGGGGTATTTCTGGGAAATCTTGGTGGGGATGTGCCACCCGGTTCTTAAAATCCTGATCTTATTTCAGACAAAAACTTTCATTATCCACACCTCTTTTCAGACCTAAAATTACTTACATTTGTTTAAAATCCATTTCAAATTCGCATGTTATCTTGCTTTCTTGTTCATTTGGAATTAAAATGACAAATACGTTTATACACTCCCGTAGTTCCCTTGAAAACCATTCCTGGTTCCAGACCAAAATGTGCAAAGTCTATACCCTTTTTCAGACTGAAACGGCCCAATAACCCTACCCTTTGAGGCAGTACATACCTATATGGCTTTTAAAAGGGAGTACCATCCCCAGGGCTTCCTCCCTTAATAGACTTTTTTCAATTGCAAAATATTACACGCAAGCTCTGACTTCCAGCAGTTTTAGAACTCCCACCACTCATATCCCTCCTGCAGCCTATCCTTCTTGGCTCCCTACCCCCCCCCCCCCACTCATATCCTTCCTGCTGCCTATCCTTCTGGGCTCCCTACCCCCCCCCACTCATATCCCCCCTGCAGTCTATCCTTCCCTACCCCCCCCCCCCCCACTCACATCCCTCCTGCAGCCTATCCTTTTGGGCTCCCTAACCCCCGTCCTCTCCCGCCTATGAATGCTTTAGAGGAAAGTAACACAGAGATTTTGCAGTGCCCTTAATGTTAGCATACAATGTTAAAGAAACATAAGTAAGAACTACTACTACTACTACTGCATACATGTAATTGTCCTTATTCCATGCTATGTCTTTTTGTTAAAATTCTCATATTCATATGGTTTAGTCTGAGTGTAGTAAAAGCTACCAAAAAATTGCTGCAAGGATTTCATTTTAAAAATGGTCTTAAATGAAACCATGAAAACCCACTGCAAATAAAGCAAATAAGCAACCAAAATAAACAAATCTTTGTAACTTTAACTCCAGCAGAACTGCAGACTGGCCAGACTAGTCCAGTCATATTCAGAAATTCATTTTCATTTTCAATCAAAAATGTCCAACTTGATTAGTCTATTCCTAAATAGTATACAGGGCAGTGTACCGTTTTTGGTGAACATTCTCCTGAAAACCCTATTTCCTCTCATTTCTTACTTTTGAACTAATCTCCTTAAATTTCTTGCTAACGGAAATGTAATATTCTTCTTTGGCTGCCCAAATTCACTTAAACATTTTTTTAGTTACTCCTTTCCCCTGTCTTTGCACTATCATATAATATTGTATATTATAGTTTTAGGGGGCAATCATTCAATCCCTTCTTCTACAGAAACCAATTAAGTGGCTGTGTTCATTCACTGATATGATCTTAAGAAATTCCGCAATTAACAGGGAAGACCTTGCGAGTACAATGTCAGACGGGAATGCATGGAATAAGATCATTATTCACAGCATCCCAACTGAAAAGGCTGGATGATAATAATGATGATAATGATGATGATAGTTACCTCTAGCAACAGGAGAACCAGGTATCCTTTCTCTGCCAGCAGAGCTGGGTCGAGTCCTGGCACAGGTAACCCAGGCTCTGTGATAGTACCACAGTACGGTTCCAGTAAAATTACAGTGTTTGTATGGGGTAAAAATATCATCCTAAAATTTCTAGGAAATACTAAATAAAGATCAATGAAACTTACTCTGCAGTTAATTGTTGTTGTCCTTATTGCTCCAACGAAGTTTCGTGATAATTTGCAGTAATTTGTTCAAATTCACTCTATCTACAATAATAATATACAAGGTAGGAAACACGAGGTGCCATTTTCGCCGACATGCTCTCATTCAACACAACTTTTTCCACGAAATTCGAACTCCAACGGAAAATAAACATGCCAGGATCGTAGAAATAGGATAGCAGCAGATATAGAAACCAATGAAGCTTTCCCAGATAGAGAAACGAATCCCACAGACTTGGACAAACTCGAAGAATACAATCCAAACACACCGAAAATACGCTCGCCGAAGCAGCCGGGCCAGATCACACGTTGTAGAGTTCCTTTCCGCGGTTTTCGCACGTTTTAATGTTACGTTCTACATTGAGTATCATTGCACGGCGGTGTCTTAAGTCTCTAGAGGTAAAAAGTGAAGCGTAAATCCTTTTCAAACTCCCAAGGTTTAGGAAACGGAACACACATACAGTTCAGCAAACTTTAGAAATTACGGAAAAAAAAAACAAAAAAATTGGGTTATTTTACAAAATCTGCACACGCTTGTTTTACGTTGATGTTCCGAAATGAACATCGGTGAAACTTGATCTTTTTCCTTGCCTGGCACGTGATCGAAAGTCACTTCCTCAAAGAAGAATCGTCGCTGATATTTTCGGCAAAGAAGTTGATTTGCATTGGCGAGAAGTTTGTTCCACAAACAGCGTGTTGATGATCAGAAGTCAATAAATAAATTTGGGTCATCGCGCAACATTTTATCGCGAAGGGCTCAAATGTCAACAGAAATTTGCATAAAGTTGTTTACAAGAAAGAGAATCTAGCGCCGCGATAGACGACGACCTTCCCTCTTGAGTAGCTTAAATTTTTATCAGACCATTCTGGAATCGAGTCTGCAAACGAGATTCATGTTCGACATAAAAGAAATTATTATTAATCGATGCGCTAACATTTATTCCCGGAGAAACACAGGACGACCTGTTGAGAATTGCGATCGATTTGCCTGAATTCCTTCGAATTCCCAAAGAAGGTCACATTGCTGATTACAGCAAAGCCGAAAGTACAGTACGAGTTGCAACGTTGCGTTACTTTCCAACTCAGTTTGTTATTCACTTTGTTGCGTTAGATTACGACATGACCACATGAAATTAATTTATTGCGGCGTTCTTTTTTTAGAAGGGTTTAGTGCAAAGCAGCAAAAAACGCCAAAGAAAAAAGGAATCATTGCAGCGTTATAGAGCATCAAGCGACAACTGTATGGAAAATAAAGTGTTTGTATCCAAAAATGACCGGTCAAAATGACCGGCAAGACCGGAGTTTGACCGGTCAAGTCTGCGATCAGGCCGGACATTGTCCGTTGACCGGCCGTTATTTGCAGCGCTGAAATTCAAAGAGAGGTGTATCTCGATGATTCACATATTTAACCGATAGAGCGTTCACTTGTATTGACAAGAAGTCGGCGTGTTACTGCCGCATTAATCGCTAAATATGTTAATCGCGCTAGTTCTTTGTTTACTAGTGCACGTGCCTTTCACATTCGTCTCAGTTATCGCAATTCATATTCTGTCGCAATTTTCTGTATAATTTTTTACATTAGTTTGTAAGCTTCACCGTTTATTTACGATAGTTTCGCTCGAGAGTTCACAGCAACAGTATCTCAGTCATCATCTACCTTTTGTTCAACCTTGTTTTTAGCCCGCCTTGTAAGCATTTCGCGTTGTTTTTTCATTAGTTTCATTACTGTTATTTGCATTCCTTAGTAGAAGAAATGGGACGCCTTGTAACTCCACAGACTCTCCTGATTATATTACTTTTTTTTTAGCCATTTAAATTCAGGCGCGTGTGCGGGGTTTGCTCTGGCAAATGGTAATTAGCTAAGAAGAACAATTGCCTTCTCCAGCAGGAGAGGGTGGCTTTGGGCAAATGATGTATCGGTCCCTAGAAAGGTCATCCCAGGACTCCCGGGATGGAATTTTTTTGTACAGTGCCCAGGCTTCATTTTCTTGGCCGCGCGTTGATCTGGCCCGGCTGCTTCGGCGAGCGTATTCTCGGTGTGTTTGGATTATATTCTTCGAGTTTGTCCAAGTCTGTGGGATTCGTTTCTCTATCTGGGAAAGCTTCATTGGTTTCTATATCTGCTGCTATCCTATTTCTACGATCCTGGCATGTTTATTTTCCGTTGGAGTTCGAATTTCGTGGAAAAAGTTGTGTTGAATGAGAGCATGTCGGCGAAAATGGCACCTCGTGTTTCCTACCTTGTATATTATTATTGTAGATAGAGTGAATTTGAACAAATTACTGCAAATTATCACGAAACTTCGTTGGAGCAATAAGGACAACAACAATTAACTGCAGAGTAAGTTTCATTGATCTTTATTTAGTATTTCCTAGAAATTTTAGGATGATATTTTTACCCCATACAAACACTGTAATTTTACTGGAACCGTACTGTGGTACTATCACAGAGCCTGGGTTACCTGTGGTCCTGGTAGCACCAGCACTTGTTGGGCGAGATCTCAGAGGAGGGTGCGGCATAACATTAGCCTGAAAAACAACCACACTACAATAAGCAAATCCTACCACAGAGTTAAGAAGACTTGTGGGAGAACCTAGTTTAATGGCCTTATAGAGCATGGTCTAGTAACCAGAAGATCATAGTTTCTACTCCTTGCTCCTTGGGAGCACTCAGATTTTTTTCAGAGCTGCCTGTGTCACTTAGTAAATAAACACCTCTTGACTGTATATTTGTTACAACTAGGTGAAAATTAAATTCAGGATAAAATTTTAATCTAGGTTGGTTCTCAGTTTTCTCTGTCTCCTAGCCCTCTAATGCATGAATAATTAGGGTTCAGAGACAAGGAAAACTGAGAATCAACCTTTTACCTGAATTTAATTTTGACCTGTACCATATATGCCAGGCCCCGAATTCGCCATCACATTTCTATCACATATCAATATTCTAGTCAAAGCAGTATGGAATGTTTGTCACATGAACCTGGTTTAGTAGCCTTAGCTCCCAGGAGTCCCATGTAGCTTAGTAGTAGAGCATCTGAACTAATAACCACAAGGTCATTAGGTTTGACTCGTAATGGGAGCACTGGGTTTCTTCTTTCGAGCCTCCCCTGTCACTGATTGAATAATCTACCTCAGCATCTTTTAATTTCAATTTCACCAAATATCTTCACTTGCATGTCAGGCAAATTAAGAACAGAATTCACTAGCCCCAATCACAAAATCCACCTAAGCCCCAAGTTTTCAGACATGACTTTCGTTGCACACTGGCATTCAGAAAAACTTACTAACCTTTGGCTCAGATGGGCCTCTTACTTCTGATACTGAGCCACCAGTCCCAGGCAAACTGACTGGTTCAGTGGTTGTATACAGTGGTACACCATCAGTACTCACTGGTGTCACAGTGTTGATATAAGGAAGGGAGGTGACTCCACCTGATGGTAATGTTGCCATTGGTGATGACAGAACACGGAGTCTGTATGATTCCCATGGCTTAGACAGACCTAAGGATGGGTAATGAAGTGTTGAGGATGAATCAACAAGAAATTCAAAACCTGCATTTCCTGTTTAGTTGTATGCATGTTAAGGAAGTTGTGTAATTAAATACAAGGTATGCACCATAAATTCATTTAACTATATAATTTGAGCAACATATCACATATCATCAACTGAAAAGATACAACTCACTTCGACTCCGACTATGACTTAAGGTTGTTGAAACGTCAGTCACTGTCAACAGCTGAGTCATATTGGGGCATTAATTAGGACTACACTCACCACAGACTTTCTTTTACTGTTGTTGTCATTTTTAAAAGGATACCAAATCCAAACCTTATTACATTACCGGAGGCAAGTCTCACAGCTGCATTCTGTACACGACAATCATTTACATAAGTACCATGAGCTGAGTTTAGATCTTGAACCACAAAACAACCCTCTGCCTCATTGTATTCTATAACGGCATGCTGCCGCTCCACGTTAGAACACTATATATAAATAAATGAACGAAAAAATAAAGGAAAAAGGTAAACTTGTACTACACTGTAAATTTCATTGCCTTCCATACATGCAACTGGGCACCTGGAAGTTACAATCAGTTGTAACTGTAACCCTCTAAATATGCAGGGAATTATATTGATTACATCTTTCACAAGAAGTTAAGTTTTTGTCATGGCATTTTGGAGGGAGACATGGAGGTTTTTGGTATTTAAAGCTCTTTTTTTAAGCGGTATTTCGATCTGTAATTCAGATTTTTATGTCCAATGCTGGTCAATATTGTAAGACTTTAGACTTAATGCTAAATAATAACTACACAATTTCTGACAGTTAATCTATGATGAAATTGGTAGCGCATCCAGTGACTGGGCTTTTGATCGTTATGCCAATCACGTCGAGGTCTTCTCCTGTTTTCTTGCAACGGCTGATCAGAGGTTGATTGCTGGTACATACATGCTTGAGATAAACAAACACGTGAGATGGATACTACTTTAAGTAAGCGTAACCAATCATAATGCAGTATTGGCATTTCGTCGATTCCTTTCGACATGGCATTTCAGTATTTGCCAATTTTTTAATGGTATTGCTGAAACACTTGTGAGAGACAGCGATACGAGGGAAATAAGCTCTCTTTAATAAGACAAGAATTGAAGTAACTTAAATATCCTGCTTATTAAATATTTACGTTGACACCTTATGTAACTCTAATCTTGATAATAAATACAACAATGCATGCTTGGCACTTGTCACACCTCCCCTCTTACAAAAGAGAATAACGCGAATAGAATACATCAACAAACAGCTCAATTTATCCCTCTTAAACTTGTATACCAAAACACTACAAAGTCTTGAAATCTTTTCGTTAGTTTACAACAAAGTCTTGAAATCTTTTCGGGGGCCTTCTTTCTCTCTGCGATCATCAAAGATTAGTTGGCGGCACAGAAGAGGGCACAGGAGATGGATTTTCCTGTCGACCTTGTTCGATGTTGGCACTGACTCAGGAACAGAGGGCACACTTGACTCAGGTACATCAGGTGGAGGCAAATTTCCTCCGGGGGATTCTGCGTTACTGCGACTGGACTGAGGGGTAACAGGCAAATCAAACTGATCAGTAACAGGAGGTTCTCCTGTGCTCAGCAAGTCAAATGGCACGGTGGTTACGACAGTAAACAGCATCACCAGTCTTTACCAGGTAACTGCGCTGACCAGCAAAACCCACGCACTTGGCAGGTGACCAAACTTTCTCACCAGGAAGCCTCACACACACAGACTCACCAAGGTTGATGAACTTTAAAGGCTTCACATTCTGATCATAATAATTCTTTTGGCGCCATTTCCTTACGGCCAACGCACGCACATCACCGTGTAGTGGATAACTTGGTCTTAAAAGAGACTCCGACATTGGCAGAAGTGTACGACATCGATCGACCACTCATCAGGTGCTGCACAGGACTGGTATCTATTACCTCAGGAGGTGTATTTCGAAAGTGAAGTAGAGCTTGACATTCTGACACACTGGTTTCTTTGCATTTCTGAAACAGACGTTTCACTGTCCACAAAGAATTCTCAGCCTTGCCATTTGACTGAGGGTAGCAAGGCGATGTAGTGACATGATTGAAAGACCAACTCTTTGCAAACACTTGAAACTCATTAGAAGAAAACTGCGGCCCACTATCTGTAACCAGGATCTCAGGAATCCCAAAACGCGCAAACATAGTCTTCAACTCATGAACAACAGCTTGCATTGTGGTAGAGCAAAGATGCGCCACTTCGATGTAGTTGCTAAAGTAATAAAAAACAACTAAAAGAGTATGTTCACACAGGACAGCGGCTAACTTGGCCCATGGTCTTGGAGCTATTTTCTGTTGAAGAAGCGGTTCCTTAGGTTGGGATGTACGATGAGCCAAACAGATGGCACACTTGGAAACATAATCTTTGACATCAGACGCCATCATAGGCCAAAAGAGGTATTCTCAAACCTGCCACAAACAACCCTCGATACCAATATGGGTCGCATGAGCCAGCGACATTAGTTCCTTGGGCATACAACCTGGAACAACCAAACGCCGGTCCTTGAAAATTAAGTTACCTTGAACAATCCTCACGTAGATCAAAATAGGGTCGAAGACACATAGGAATGTCAGACTTTCTCTCAGGCCAGCCACATTGAATGACAGTGTGCAACTGCTTCAGAACTGGATCATCAGCCGAAACATGGGTTAACTGTTGCCAACGCTTGTCACTTACAGGTAAGTTAGCTCTGTGGTCAACCTCTTCCAGCTCCCGAAAAAAAGATACGGGAATTGACTTCAGGCAAATAGGCACGGCTTAAAGTGTCTGCAACCAACATCTTCTCTCCTTTCGGGTAAGTGACATCAAGACTGTACTTTTGCAGCCTGAGCAGCATCCTCTGAAGACGCTTGGGGGCTGTACAAAGTTCTTTCTGGAAAATGGACTTGAGGGGATTGTGATCTGTCTGCACTCGAACACAATCACAGCCATAAATGTATGCATAACTTCTCACACGCGAAGACAATCACCAACAACTCCTTCTCTATATGGGCGTAATTTACTTTCTTGTCAGTCAACGTGCGCGACGCATATGCTTCTCTAAATTTTCCAGGGTCTCTCTAAGACATTTGCGGATCGCAACTGGAACTCTGCGAGGAGGATGTTGAACTGGCCTAGCTGACTCATCCAGCACTATGTGATATTCTCCCGCAAGTGCACCCACGCCATCAGCGAAGACGCAAGGAAAGCTCTTAATCAGCTGGTCAGTGGAGATCGGGGAACTGGCCGGAACATCATGTATATAAACTTCACCATAAGACTCCTGTGGTCGGTTTAACTGGTCCTTGTCTAGATACTGGATAATGTTCATTCCCAGGCCTGCACACTTTCCTGCCAAGAATAGGTCTGACTTTCTTGCTGTCAACCAAATTGCAGTCAAGCAGGCATCTGAAATCTCTACGCCATACACGTAAATGACCTGTCCCGAGGATAGGAATTGAAGAACCACCATACGAAATGATCGCCATATTAACAGGGGTCACATTGCACAAATCAACATCCTTAGTGGTTTTCTTGTATAGATGCAAAGGGATAACATTGCACTGAGCTCCGGTATCGGGCTGAAAACGAAGATAATTTGCAGATTCTAACTTCAGCATTACCAGTTGAGAATCATCCAACGTTACATTCCTTCCACTCCAAAAACTTCGTCTGAAAGCTCATCTTTGAAACAATACACAGGATGCGTGCGAGTCGTGGGCTTTGGCGCATGTCCAAAACATACACTCGCGAAATGATTTTTCTTGCCACACTTATTGCAGCTCCTTCCAAAAGCTTGACAGTTCTCACGCTTCGCTAAGTCATGCTCACGTCCACAAAATTCACAACTATTACGCGTTAGCATTTCTTGAGCCATGACTGTGCCTACGTTTCCCTCTTTTAGGCTTTTTAGACACAGCATTCACATTTCCGGCATCTGCAACGCTTAAACTGGCATCTCCGACAACCCTCATCTGCTGTACCATGCAGGTCTCGTGAGAACGACAAATCTCATCAGTTTTCTCCAACGACAAATTCTTCTCATGAAGAAGCCTCTCACAAACCTTTGAATCGCGAATTCCAAACACGAGCTTGTCACGTAAAATCTGATTGGGGGTTAAATCGATTCGAACTCGCATCTTTCCACTAACTCCCGATTCTTGCATTCTAGAATAAAACTCATATCTTTCAAAAGGCACATTTTTAAGTGGCCGATAGTACACTGCAAACTTTTGTAACACAGGCTGAATCTTGTTTTGGTAGGTGTCACTCGCCCAATCTGTAAACATAGCGAAAACGTTCTGCACTTCAGCTCCGACATACAGAAAGGAATGTTGCAACTTCATGGCAATCGAGTAATTCTTCCAAGCTTGCTCAAACTCCTTCCACTTTTCTGCTGCGTTTGAATCATGAATATCAAGCGGTGGAGGTGGTGGTAAAGCAAACAAAGCACCTCTAACATTCGACGTATCTACAGACGAATTCGGCAATGCACCAGCCCCTAAATTGCCTCCCAGCATCGCAAGTAAAAAGTAAAACACGTAGGTTCGCTACAATATTCCTGACATCATGAAACACTTATGAGAGACAGCGATATGAGGGAAATAAAAAAGCTCTCTATAATAAGACAAGAAGTAACTTAAATATCCTGCTTATTAAATATCCACGTTGACACCTTACGTAACCCTAATCTTAATAATAAATACAACAATGCACGCTTGGCACTCGTCACAAGTGCAGAATTGTCCCCCTCCTTTTGTGCCATGATGGATATATGGACATTCCCGATTTTCATATTTATTTCCTTATCACACAACAATCCATTTGTGAGTAATGCACCCTCATTACAGATTATTAATAATTATTATTGTTGTTGTTGTCTACTTATAAGCGATCTTAACATTCTCTCATTTAAACAGTGAGTGACAAAACTTTAGGCAAAGATGGTTTTTAAGGCATTAAGTGGTCTGCTGCCTAGCTACATGGCAGAGACATTTTTAAGATTCAGTGCAAAAGAAATTTAAAGTTGCCCAGAATTAAACCAGCATCGGACAGCGGTCATTTGTGTTCAGTGCTGCAAGCTTGTGGAACAGACTTCCCGAGCAGTTGAAAGACTCTATATACCTTGACATCTTTGAAAAGCAAACTTAAGCGAACTGAAGTTTGCAAATTGTAATGGACAATCCTTAGCAATTCCTTAGTTCGTTTATCTTAAAATTTTCACCTATAAATCATAGCTTCTTGATTGATTATTGCATTTTTTTTTTCTGAGGGCCATGTGTACATTATCGAGAGATATTAAGTGCTACCCTCGAAAAAAAAGTTTTATTTTTACTATTATTATTATTAGGTGAAACCTGGTTAGTAAACACTGTAGTTTTATTTTGTTACCTGACCCTAACCATGCAATTAGCATACAGAGAAAATTCTTTAGTTTAACCTGAGAATAGATTTTATGTGCAATGAAAAATTCCAACCTCTGTAATATGACAATAGATTCTGTCCCTTTGGTGTCCATATCAAGGAGGTTTCACCGAATCATGTGTTGTAAACTAAATAACTGGTCAAGTTAGGACTAGGTTGGTTAGATTTTGAAGTGGGAAATAAATAAATTGAATTGAAGTTGAAAATTCTTGCCATCTTTAATAAGAGCTCTTGAAAGAAGTACTGTACTGTGAATTGATATTGAAGATTTAAGTGGTGTTTCCAATCGTGTGTAATTAGTATCCGAGGCGTATTTCAACAACAATCGGAGCAACCAAATGCTACTCTTCAATGTGATCAAAGAACCTACAGAAAATTTAACACGTATATCGAGGTGGTTCACAGCTATTGAAAAAAAATTACTATGGAAGTTTGTTTGAAGACAATTTCGAACCTTATATCTGTTTAACTAAGTTAATTAGCAGCTTAAAATTGC
The DNA here is from genome assembly GCA_964035525.1 of Porites cylindrica. Classification (NCBI taxonomy): domain Eukaryota; kingdom Metazoa; phylum Cnidaria; class Anthozoa; order Scleractinia; family Poritidae; genus Porites; species Porites cylindrica. Next base: position 47,371,193 of record OZ037775.1, read on the forward strand.
GACTCAGTGACCTGTGTAGTTATTCAAGAGCGAAGAAAACGAAGCTTACTTTTTCGAAACTTTTGCTAAGTGTACAACTGACAGATTCAGTCAATAAATAAGACGGTTGTAGTTCCTTAGAAGTTATCACTACTCTATCGGTATGTCTCGACATTATTCTAATTTTGAAAAACTAACAGAGATCATAATAATCGATCATTTAGCTAATCGTTACTAACCTGAATAATCACATCGCTAGCGCTGCCTTCACATCCTATTGTTGTGATTGGGTGCCGGAGTTGGTGGAGACAGCTTCCATCTCGTGAACGAAGACACGCTTTCATTGAAGCACTAAAAATCTCATATATAGCGCTAAAATACTTCCTTGATTGTAATAAAATTAGATTCAGAACGATTATAAACATTCGATCGTTCTTGATAGCATTCCAAAATGGACGGCAATGTTCGCGTTCGGCGGTTGCTATGGCCACTGTGGTTTTCTCGACCCAGTCTCACTCGGTGAAAACAAAAATTAAAACGCGCGAACATAATCGAGGCAATTAATCGAGGCTAATGGGGGTAACCCAATTCTCAGTTAACTACTGTTTTTTCGGCCAAATGTACACTTAAAAACTGTCTACAACTTAATCAGTTAACTACCATTTTTTTGGCCAATTCTCAGTTAACTACTATTCTGGTTAGCTATTTTAATAGCTAACCAGAAAGTTAAAACTTTCACTTTCCTACAGCGAATATTATTTCGTCATAACCCGAATTTTCCTTCTTGCAGCAAGTTAATCACTTTTGGGGGTAGGTCCTAATAAAATCAAGGTATAAATTTACATGAACTCTGCCACTAGTACAATTTATTAGTAACTGAAAATATAAGTCGTATAACCATCAATATGACACCAGCCTCATAGATCCAGACGCACCAGTCATGATCTCGTACTGATCTTCCCGACATGGTCATGCATGTCCTACTATAAACTACTTCAAAGTCACCTTCCTCGGCACTTTCACTATCTGATCGGAATCAGTCTTGTACTTATCTGGTTGCTGTATGTCCTGTATCGTGTTGTTGGCCTAAGTTTCAATCCATTTTTAATCCTTGCAATCCATTGCAACAGACGACGAGAAACATTATCAATGCCAAAATAATTCAGGACTACGTTCACCCGGACGAACAAACTCAACCTACTTTTGATATGACTCCTAGGTTCAAACCTTTCACAAAATATATAGTCTTAAATAACAAAACTGAACCATTATTTGTGGAATTCAATTGGTGAATTCAATCACTGTTTGCACCGATGGGAGAGACATAGTTGAAAGTGCTGACAAAGGCATGAAAGTATTTGACACGGGATATTCGACTTTTATTTCGTGATTGTATCCCTCTTCGAACTCGTAGTTCTTTAAGCGATTCCTTTACTGTAGTTCCAAAGTCTTGGGCGTAGTTCAAAGCACTAAATGTGTTGTGATGAAGTGAGAAACCGCATGTAGGTTTTCCACCTACGTTGTCAGAAGTTTTTTTACCTCGATATAGGTTTTTTTCGACATCCTCTTCTGCGTCCCGCAATGTTACCTTTTTCGTAGACGTACCTTATTCGAATATTTCAAAGCCTCATATATCCAAGGGTTTTAAGAAATGAAACTGCCGCAACTGTTTCAGTAAGACCAGTTTAAACACGAGCTTTTCTTTCTATTAAAAAAGTCTCAATAGTTAGAACTCCAACATCAGTTACAAAAATGATTTCTCGTAAGTACAAATTCTATGTACTTGAAAGAAAGACTGCTGATTTCTTGGAACCCTCTGAAATTCTTTTTAGCCAGAACCAATGCTAAGAGTCACAGATTTTTTATTTGGGTAATGTTTAACTTGACGATCTTTTGGTTCCGAGAAAACAGTAATTTCCTTTTCCGAACACAGAAATCTTGTTAATATCAGAAGACGAATTATTCGTTGAGCTGTCTACAAACAACTCTTTGACTTACGCTTTCTGTTTGTCAGGTACTGCCCTGGTGCCTTTTGCACAAAGTATAAGTTAATGTGCCACCTGGTCATCAGCGGGACAGCACCCTCATAATCGGCTCCTGGCGCGAAATGAAAAAGTAGAGGAAAATCGAGGTCGTCTTGAAACAGGGGCGATCTTTGCATAGTGTTAAACAATAAAAATGGAAGCGATGAAAAATGTTCGCAATGCGCATGTTTTTGACTTAAAATTATAAAAGGAATTTTATTTGGTGTTTAAGATTTATTGAAAAATTCATTCGTTTCGGGAAATATCTATAGGTTAAGGGAAATATCATAAGTGAAAAACAATTTGACATATTTTACTTGGTGTTAACTCCTACGCATCAGCACTGATCGAACGACATCCTCTCCCGAAACGAGAAAATGATTTCTGTTGATTCATTCTCCTTGGTCTTATTGAAGGAGAAAGTTGATTGAAGAGTTACGTTAGCCACTTGTGGCAATTGCTACGATATATGGTTGTAGTGGAGTTGTTGTAAGCGTTCTTGTTGATTGGTTTGAGTAAGCTACGTCACTACTAGTAGGTCAGTTGGTTTCTGAGTTAATTGATGATCGATAGAAAGTTTCTCCTGACATGAATTCGGTGCAAAGGAGATGTACCAATTTGGTGCATCTCCGCGGTAACACTTCTGTTCATGAGATATGTTTAATTAGAGCCTTTGACAGATGACAAAGCCTTGTTTATATTGAGTATTTTGTCCAGTTTAACATTTTTGACCTTAATCTGGTCTTCCTTCGATATTCACCAGGAAATGACTACCCTGCTTGTTTTTAACAGTTTTGAGCGTGTTTCTTTGAGTTTTTAACCGAATTCTTGGCAGTGGATAACTTTAATTAGGCTTAGTGATTTTATAGGTGTGTTTGTAGTTAAACAACTATTGTTTTAAATTCTCCCTTGTACTTTGAACTACATTTTTAAGTTTTCGATCACGTTCGTGGTTTATTTATGGAAAAATTGTAGCCAATCATCTTCGATGAAGAATCTTAATACCTTCTGTAAATTGACAACAACCTTAGTTTTCAAACTGTAATTTTAGTACTTTCCTATCTGTTGATATGAAAAGTCTGTTTACTGGTATATTGTTCTCCTAGTTTTATATTGGCCGGTTGACTCGAGCTTAACAGTGAAAACTTCGGTTGAAGAGACATTTCGACAAAGCAATTATCTCGAAGGTTTCATGCTAATGGCACTGTTTTAACCAATCGGATTAGACTTACGTCAGCATTCGGTTTACATTAAGTAGCTGGTTTCCTGGCTGATATAAAAATGCGTGTAACACTGATTTAGCAGAGAATTGTAAAATAGGAGTTGAGCTAACTTCGTGACATTGGACTAAAGAATAAAAAGGAGTTAATTGAACAAAGTAATCGTCTGTTTGTTGTGAGAACCAGCTAGTTCCCCAGAAAGGTTCTTCAACAATAGTCTCCTTCGCAAGCTCCCTGCCCCTATGCGTGGGCACTGACAAGTTCTCCACTTTCAATGGAGAATTTTAACACGTAACCTCGATGAGTCGACACCTGAGCCGACAATACGGTCATGTGGTATTGGTCAGCGGATATCCTGTTTTGACATCTGTCAATTAACCACATCATTGATTGCAGTCTCCCAAGTTTGACATTTAACGTTGGTTGCTCTGTGGTGCAGACGGACGGGTGGTTGTGTGGGTATTTCTTTCAACGTAGCAATGCGAAAACTGACCTAAAGAACAATGCCAGTGAATAATGAGGACGCTCGCTTGTAAACACAAAATCTGGGGGAAAAATTGGTTATGTTTGAGGCCCTTTTTAAAAGCCTTTCCTGTTTTCAATGTTCTTGAAACTTGCAGGGAATATTTCTTAACGATTGATCTCGGGATTGTCGAATTAATAAAAAAATTTATCGAGCGGTTTTTGGAAAAATGCGAAATTTTTAGGCATGGACCAAATTACCTCCAAAAACTGTATCAAAAGCAGCTGAATGCAAGTTAATAAAATTCTCATACTCGCGATCGCCCAGAGCAATTCCCCTCTTTTTTTGTATGCAGTTTTCAATGGAATCAAACCACTATGAGATGAAGCTGCGATTCCAAAGCTTATCATTTTCTTAAAATATTAGCGAATTTTGCGGCTAGCATGCTATTTCACTGCTTTGATGATTCTTAAAACTGCATTTCAAATTATTTCGAAAACGCTCTCATAGAATTTCTTCAAACTTTGCCATAATGGAGGCAATTATGGCAGGTACATAATCCCTTAAGCGATTTCTTCAAAAAACTCCTGGTACAGAGAAACTTAACGATAAATGAAAAACGTAATGACGTCATTACGTTGCCATGGCGACTTCGATTGCAATAAAACCCAGATCATAAGAAATTTTCATCTTTATATAATACAGTTGTGGTAACCTTTTCACCATATCTTTACTCATGCCGACGTAGTTAATGCTCAAACTTGGGAGGTATCAACCCCAAAAAATCCAGTCGAGCCACCTTAATAACTTCTGCCCAAAAGCTCTGAGTAATCAGGCAAGAGACAAAGAGGTGTTCAAGGGATTCATCGGCCCCATCGCACAGAGAACATCGTGGTGATGAAGAAATACCAATTTTGTTTAAAAAATCATTGGTCAGGGGCACCCAACGACAACTTTCGGAAAATATCTCTTCGGAAGACGGTTTGAGATCTAGAATTTTCGGAACATTTGTTGTAAAATGTTTTGCTTGCCTGCCTCACCTAGGACATCTAAAAACAGCTAAACAGACATCTAAAAACTACTATAATTGCCCATTTTTCACGGATTTTTACCCTTAAAAGGTCACCTAGAATTTTCGGGAGCCTTCTTTCTGGCTGAAATTTTCGAAAAGGTAATTAAAGTTTTGATCCCTATAATTTTCGGATCACTAGACTTTCAGCTGGGAAATCCAAACAGATGAAAAATTTTTAGGGGATAAAAATATGCCTATATCTACCGTTTAAATACTAAAATACGTTCAACTATGCTATTTTTAAGTGGTTTTGAACTCTATTCTCGTCGGGTGCCCCTGATTGGTGGCCAGATATCTATGTAACAATTTATATTGAAATTCACGTGACTTAGTGTCAAGGGCAACCTGGTAGCGTAAGCTGTAAATTTCTTTCCGGTTTAAATCATCATTTTCAAAAAATTCAACATATTTCTTTTGCGCAGTTGGTTGAACAATTTCTGTCTCTAATTTCTTTGTAGATGCCTTTTGAGTCAGCATTACTTAATAAAACTTCTTTACCAGATAACAACAACTGAGTCTGCTCCTGAAGATCGAAAGAAACAAGGCGACCATATCCAGTCTTCAACGCATGACGCCAGTCCTTCGGGACTGCGTCGATCACTGAAAAAAATTGAAATGCGTCCAATGGGGATAAATTTAACTCCCTTAGCTTGCTCGTTACGATTTCATTGTTTTCAGCAATAAGATTCCCTATTCTTACAAATCCTTTATCTACTAATATTTCGTTGAAAAAGGTTTTACCAACACCACAGAATGATCTTTGAAATATCCACTGCATTAATATTGTCTAGACTAACCTTGTTTGCAGCGGAGCACCGCGAAAAATCCTTTAAACATTCCTCATAAAAACCCGGAAGCTTGATAGGCAGCTTTTTCACATCGAAGCTGCAGCCAAGGATAAATTTGCCACCTACTGGTTTTAGGTAATGAAGAAGAATAATTTTCCAGCTACTGAGGTCTTCACTTGCCAGCTTTTTACAGCATAATATTCTTTGAGTTTTAATAACAGAATCCAAGTGTGGAGCTTTCAATGCTCCATCTTCAATGTCCCCAACGAGCACACGACGTTTCACTTTGTCTTTACCTTTCCAGATAAAGTCAAATATAATTTTGTTTACTTCATTTACAAATTCCTTATCCATACAAATTAAGCTAGCACGGTATAAGAAAGTGGGGATAATAAACGTTTTAACCAGTTGAATTCTACCAATGATAGTAAGATCCCTCCATTTCCAAATTCTTAACTTATCCTTAATGGTTTTTGTAATTTCATCGAAATTAAGTTTGCGTCTGAGACGGTGATCATACGTGAAATATATCCCTAAAATCTTTACGGAAATCTTTATCTTTAGGTCTTTAAAAGGAGTATGATTAAGGTTGGGAGGCGCTGGGAAAGAGTTTCGAAGTAACAATATTTCCGACTTATCATGGTTTATAACGAGATCAGAGCATTTACCAAACAGCAACACAAGTTCGAGGAACTTTATTAGAGATTTGTCGTTCTTCAAAAACCATGTTAAATCATCAGCAAATAGCCCTAATTTGATCTCCTGACCATCCACCATGATACCTCGAATATCATTAACACGATAATAAACAGGTACGGAGAAAGAGGATCCCCCTGCCTAGCGAAACCATTGTTTGAAACACAGCTATAAATATTATTATAAAAAGTGTGAATCCATTGGATAAAAGAAGAACCAAAACAAGCAGCAGATAGGGTACGAAAAAGAAATTCTCTGCTTACAGAATCAAAAGCCAGTCTTTTAGCGATCGCCTTCGATCCTATTTTAACATCGACATTGATCAGAGATATTGGTCTCCAGTTAGATATGTGTCTTTTAACCTTATCTTTTTTCCCCAACAATAATATAATTGCTTTCTTTTGTGAGTTTGATAATTCTCCGACGTCATAAGAGTAGCAATAAGTAGCATGTCTATCAAAAAGCTTTAATTAAGAAAATGTTGTTAAATCGGGCAGCGGGCACGCGTTGTATTGATGTTCAAAGGTCGTTTCACGCGAATTCACATGTAACATAATCCTTGACTATGAACGTGACAAGCTGCACAGTTTTCGGTAGTAACAGCTTTTCTAGACTACGAGTAGTCCCCCATTTTTCCTCAGGGATAGTAGAGCGAGCAAAACGCGAGCGCGCGTGAAAATCAACCCACGCGAGAAAAGGCGACACGCGGCGGGGAGAGAGAAAAATGAGGGACTACAGACAAAGCCCAAGCTTTTGAACTAATGCGTTGCTCTCACAACGCAAAACTCTGATTAGCTCTTCCATGGAAATCTGTCAACATCTGTCAAAAACGCGCCAGCCGCTATCAACACTCGACATAATCTCAATTTACAGAACAAATAACTAGAGCAGAAATAATAACAGCAAAGAACAAATAACTAGTCAGAGTTGCTGTTGTAGAAGCAACTAAAAAGAAAGCCAACCCAGCAACTGATGAGGTTCGCGTGGAGAACCGAAACCATGGTCTTGTCTGATCACAAAGTGGGAATTGAATAACAGAACAGTCGCTTATTCAAAAGTTATCACCGAGGGAGGAACTACGCACTCCAGTCCAAATACTCACATTATCTCCAGAAAAACAAGCGGCAGTTAAAATTCATGAGCAGTCATGACTGAGTCACATCGCAGTTCTCCATAGTTGATGTAGTTTTAGTTTAAGCTGCAATCCACTCTTCGAGATTTGGATATCGCTATCCGTCCTGCTAAACACGCTAACGAGCTGGGCACAGCGTGACAAAACATTGCAGGAAACCGACACATTCACGGCCAAAAAGATAATCGCTTAAAATTATTCAGATCCAGGAGGCAATCGCCGGAAAAATTAAACAACCCCAGACCCTTATTTAGCCGCATTGAAGAGCTTTACTTTTCAAAAGAAGTGAAATAAAATGCTCTTGCATTAGTGGACAAATCATGCCGACCATAAACAATAACCGCAGAAAATTAATATACGTGTCACGACCTCTCATTATGAAATAAGCGGCAAAAATCACATTTGCTCAGTCAAAACGTTTTCCTCCAGAGCATAATCTATCCGTCAAAAAAAAAAATTCATTGGAACAAGCAGCATTTTGGCATGAGTAAAAGTCGTGTGTTGCCTACACTATCAAGTTCTTCACGCGAAACAACCGTCAAGAAAATTAGTATCTGGGTTTTCTTTTGCTTGCAATAAGTATCCCCCGCAGTTTACCGATGACAAGAGCAATGACAGCTCAATAAGGGAAGAAAACATTGGATGTGCTTAATTGATTTGGAAGGGGATACGAACTTCACACTCCAAAATCAGTCGGCCGTGAAGGGTCAAAAGCTTGGGCTTTGTCTGTAGTCCCTCATTTTTCTCTCTCTCCCGCCGCGTGTCGCCTTTTCTCGCGTGGGGTGATTTTCACGCGCGCTCGCGTTTCGCTCGCTCTACTATCCCTGAGGAAAAATGGGGGACTACTCGTAGTCTACAGCTTTTCATAATAACGTTGAAATTTTCCTTCAAATTAGGATGGTTCATTAGTTAGTTTTTCTAAACAAATTGTTACTTTTGCTCCAACAGGCGTAAAGTACGGTCGGCGACGCAAAACAATAGTTTTGTGTTTTGAAAAATCGCTGAATAAACACGGGAGTCGGTCTTTTCTGTCAGTTAAATATTTTTACCTTTTTTTACTGCTGTGTCTGCGAGGCTAAAACATAACTAAGATTGTTATTCCAGTAAAATACAATGTATAAAAAAGAAAAGAGACGACTATTATTGTGATTGTTCTAGAATCGGGTATAAATCTTTAATCTTTAATCTTTAATCACAGTTCGTAACCATACATAACTGATACAAATGAACTAATACTACCATATACAATCGAACAAAAATACAAAAATGGTTAACAGGACGGTAGTAGGGGGAAACCAAATTCCCATGCTAAGACATACCTTCCAAAAAAGAAAAAAGAAAAAATAATTAATTAATATATAAACATATATTAAAAGACTATAAATTAGACTATAAATTATAAACCTAGATGCCTAATAATGCATAAACTTATATTAAAGACACTATGCCTAATATTTTAAGGTAAATTATGAGCGAAGGTACTTAATCAGTGAAACTTTAAAAGACTGAAGGCTAGGAGATGACATTACTTCAGAAGGCAAAGAGTTCCAATCATTAATATATCTTTGAAAAAATGAATATTTAAAATAATTTGTACGGGCAACTTTAGGCAACTTTAAAGGGGGTATAAATCTATAAAATCCCTAGCCTGCGTAGCAAGCGTTTCCAATCGAGTTATTGCGCGAAAGTTAGAGCGGAAGCGAAAAAAAGGTTGAAGGGGGAGGGGGAGGGGAGAAGAGGAAACGCTTGCCCGCAAACCCCACGATTCTTGAAAACGCCCCTTGAAATTTCACGGTTCGGTTCATTTGTAAATTGACAGCTCGTCAAAATAGAAACATAACGAACAGATTACCCCTAGCATGCGAGCAAGCTTAGCCTGTTCCAGGCGTCGCTTTCTCTACTCCACACCGCTCTCCACTATCTGAACGCTTGGAACAGGCTAGAGCAAGCTCTCCTATTTGGGCGACTGAAGCGAGTCTCGCGAGAACGCGCGAGCGAGCGGCGAAGCCGCGAGGGCCGGCGAAAGGAGAGCTTGCAACCATCCCTTACAAATTTTCATTTGTACTTCGCCCAGACGAAGGGAAATACCATTGGCTGAAAAATGAAGTTCCGGAAATCAAAGTTGATTGATAACAGGCTAAGCTGGCACCCGCTTCGTCTGTGTGGTTCTCAGGGGGATCAGATTGGTACCGAAAACTTGTTTCAGCCCTCAAAGCAGACAGGCTCGTTTGATGTAATTCTCGTAAAGAGAATATTGCGAGCCGAGGATAAGTCGGATCGAGTTTGTAGTTCTTGTGGAAGGAAAATGAAAAACCCTTCATTACTGAGTTGTATTCGTTTGTGTCAAGCACCTTGTCTAGTTCTGAAAATCGGGAGTGTGAAAGTGAAGAGTGATTCAAGCGCTGTTTTCCAACATCGGTTTCTTCGCCCGGTTGAATTCTACTGGGTAGAAAAATTCAGAAACATGTACTTGACAGTGTAGCTGTGTACCGTGACCGTAAAGACGGAAAAGAGAAAGAGTTGGAAGCAACTGGAGTAAAACTTAAGAGAACCAAGAACAGGAAAACGCTATTCTCTAATTCCAGACGGACGAATATATGATGTTTTTGTTGGTGATTGTGATGGGGAGTAGTCTTCTACACTGCAGTAGGGATGACTTTTCAAAAGTAAAGGAAACGAGAATCAAATTAGTGAGTTCTTATCCGAGCGGACACGTTGAAGTTCGATGTCCCCGTGGAAAAAAACATATAAAAACATTGCTTTGATGCTGTTGCGAAAACGATTTATAAATAAATAAATAATTCTACGCATCCTCGGTTGTCTTAACTTACTTGACAGGCGGTTGTCACTTTTCTAATCTGCGGCACGTTTGCGGTGACAGTTTTCACGCTTTGCGGAGTCCCGGGGTTTCCGGGGTGGAAATGAAAATTTATGAGAGATCGTTGCAAGCTCTCCTTTCCTCGGCCCCCTCGGTCGCGCGTTCTCGCCCCGGGGCGGGGGGGGAGGGTACTCCCATACATTACCTATACGGGGGATTTTGAGGCTCCTGATTTAGAACGGGGTATCCATTTCAGAGGCGTTTTCTAGAACGGGGTATAAAAAATTGTGGATCACGGCTTTATCTTCTGCTTAAAATTGTTGCTGATCATGAAGAAGCATTTATTTGATGTATAAGTCGAACAAACAAAGAAATATCTTTTTTAAAAAACAGGGCTATTTCAATGGTACAAACTTTCTAGAACGGAGTATAGAAAATTGGCCCATTTCTAGAACGGGGTATCAGATTTAGGGCGAATTCTAGAGCGGGGTATAAAAAATTGGCCCATTTCTAGAACGGGGTATCAATTTTAGGGGAAATTTCTTTTAGAACGGGGTGCCAATTTGGAGTCCCGGGCGGCACATACCCACCCAAAAAATACCCAAGTGCCCCCCCTCCCCCCGGGGTTCTCGCGAGGCTCACTTCGCTTACCCAAATAGGAGAGCTTGCTCGCAGGCTAGATTACCCCTGGATTACCTCCCCCTCCCCCGTCATTCCTTTTTTTTTGCTCTTGTCAAAGCTTTCTAGACGAACCTTGCGAGGAAACGCTTGCTACGCAGGCTGTAAAATCCCGCATTGTCTTTCTTGTCGTGACAAGACATTACGTATCACGTACTAAAAATAAATACGCGAAAGCTAACCGAATCCACATTTGTCCTGAACATTTCACCGATGATATAGAAAGAAAATACTTCCGTTTATGCGCTTAAACGACGACTTTACAACAAGATGATCTATTCAAAAGAGATAATAGTTTTAGGGCGCCCCGGGGAGGGAGCACTTCCTTATAAGAGGCTAGTGGGGAGATATGCCGGTGGATGGGGTCGCATTTTCACGACTGGATTGAGTATAGTGGGGTTGCATTTTCCAAAGAGTTACTAGAATGGGGCCGCACATTTTCGGATTTTTGGGGTAAGAGAGTTGTTCATATTTACGGTTAACAAACGTACCAGGATATTTGTACTGTGCGTGAAAAGTAAAGTGTTCTTCATTCAATTTATTAAAAAATGGGTCAATTCATTTTTAATGACCTATTTAAAGGATTGATAAGGTAGATAAATAAATAGAAAGTGACTAAGTTGGGATCGCAAAAATTACATATTTGCCCAAGAGTGACTAATATGGGGTCTAGGGGCTCTGAGAGGCCAGCGGCACATACGCAGCAAAAATTACCCCACGTAACCCCCCGGAGGGCACCGCGGTTTCGTTGAAATCATAACAGTTTTCCTGGAAAGCTCCACGGGATCTCAGTTAATCTTAATAAGCAAATTTTCTTTTCAACCTAAATCAAAATGATTAGTAAAAAGAATAGTATCCTTATTTTTTACCCCAATTTTCTTTTTTATAAAAAATACACAACCAGACCAGAATCTTACTTTGCCATTTAAATAACATGAACTATTCGGCGGCGTTGCCCACGTTTCTCATGGCACGAAAACTTACTTTCATATGACAACATGCGGGTTTTTTTTTTCGCACGCTCAGGAGGTCAAAGGGATGTGATTTTTCATGAAAAAAGTATTCACAAAATTCTGCTTGACTTGTTGAGAAAATAATTTCTTTAATTTTTAATAATTGACTAACAGCTCATTGATTTATTAATTTGGGCGACCAACTTGAGGCTCGGGCACCCCAGCTAAAAATGCTTGGGGAGCACGAAGGGCTCCCTGAAATTTTCCCTAGAGCACAGCCTTGCAGCCCTGTAGTTATTGGAAGTATGATACATTACATGTTATTGTTGAATGTGGAAGTGCATTTTTTGAGGACATTAGTAAAGGAATGCAAATTTTAGTGAACTATCCCATACTCCTAACATATATGGTGGTAATATTGATGTAAGTTTTGTTTTGAGTAGCAAAAGAACCCTTGTGTGTAACTCATCTTCTAGTGTATTAGTCCTTAACAGAACATCTCCGTCTCTCCTGTACACATTTGTTGCATACACTACTCAATTTTCCATTGCCATTCAACATAACGGTAATTCTTTCTTACACCAACACATCCCGCGTAAACGCCTTCGGGCGTCTTCTTGTTATTCATGAATTAGGCCTAGGCCTAGGAGACAAAGGAAATTGAGAATCAACCTACAGAATTGTAATTAAGATTTCAAATTGTAGGCGGGGAATCAAACAGCTAAGGGTTTCTTTGGTTCTATTTTTCTTTTATTTTTATAGTAGCCGGGGGAGATCCCCAGCCCCTGCCTCTTAATGATAGCCCTGAACCAAGGTTAAAAAATTTTCACCTGAATTTAATTTTGACCTGTAACATATACATTATTTTAGTTCTAGAGTTAGTGGTCCTATTTGATTTGGACCACTCAACATTTAACAAGTATCTTTGCTAAATCCATTGAGTAGTATATTCACATTGACATTAGTTTTTTGCTTTTTGTCTTAGTCAGAAAATATCCCACCTTGATGGATAAAAATTACTACTTTTTTTAGGAGATGATAGTTGGACAATCAATCGGCCACTGTATTATACCTTAAAGTTCTATCCTCATTGGCACAATTCCTTTGGTAGTTGTTTGCAGTATATTTTTCACACAATTCTCAATTTTTTTCATTGTTTTTTTTACCATGAATACTAAAATAACTTTTTGTTTTTTTATGCAAAATTAATTAACCTGAGAATTGCTAACTAATGAACAGTTGCTGTTAGTAGTTAGCTCTATGTTGCTATTACCTATGCACAACAAGAATGTAGCCAGTACTCATTTGGACTTCCACAATGAATGGGATGCATAAAAAGCAATCTGTTCATGTGTGTTTGGATCTTTTTTCACTTGACATCCTTTGATCAATATTATCCACACTATTTAACTTTAGGTTTTTACTAATTTTAACATTCTATAATCACATATTGTTCTTTTTTTTTCATTTAGCATGAAATTGTGATTCAAAGATATATTCCTATGCTATCAGCAATCATAGATTACAATGTAGCATGTACCTTCAAGTCTTCTTAGCTTTGCCATCAAATGGTGTTAAGGGGTCTGATAAGAGCCCTACAGAAAATACATGTAAACTAATTATGCTGTGGTAGATTAATGAAACAAAATATTTTTCCCCATTTGTGTCAACGTGTTGTTTATTTCAGTGTTACACTCCGAAAAGTCATTCACCCTGCAATGGGCGATTCCAGAAATTATCCAAACCATGTCACAGACAGCTTCTACATTTGAACTCCCCCTTGCAGTATTCTCCTTATCAGGCGGTAACCAGTAAATTTTACTGCCTGAAGCAACACTTCTTACTGCCTGCCACTGCTTAGAAGTTTACTAAATTTAAAGGGACTGTGTCACGACATTGCGCATGTACAGCCATGATTGACAGCGGTAGCTTGTTAACCAATAGAAATCGCCAGAAACAGCGCCGCGCGACGATGCGAATCTTGCGGAATTTTGAAGTCTTCGCAGGATTTTCACGTGTGTTTGAAAACAAATTTTGTCTGGGCTGTGACCTTTTGTTTAAAGAATAAAGAAACTAAGAAAGCAACTGATGTGCAACAATGGCAAATAATATTACGGAGGATGAACAGGTACAGCTAAAAGAAAAAAAACAGATTGTCCTGGTTCGCTGTGAAGAGGTGATATTTGAAGTTTAACTATGTGTATTTGGCGACGGCGTATTTACCGGTTGTTTGTTCTTGTTTCTTCGGAATATGCATAGTCAAGAGTTTCCTGCAGTTGTTCTAGTACCTGCTTGACAAAAACTGGAAGGGTACGCCAAGGATGTCCTTGCAGAACAGCTGGGAAATCGTGCACTGCGGCTTGTAAGTGCGGAACAAGGAGAAAGCCGTGTAAAAACAAGGTGAGATTTTGCTGCGATTTCACACAAGCTTACCCTGCGAACAGAGTCTCCTTCGATCTTCCTAGATAAGTCGGGAAGAGGAAGGAACCTCTGCCGACATCCTCAACAATTCATATTGAGCATGCTCCAAATTCAAATTTTTCTGCGACGTCAATCAAACCGTTACCGTAGCATCCACTGTGTTTGTCAACAAATGTAAATGTCAGCGGGAACGTACCGGTTCGTTTTCGCCCTTCCGTAGCTGTGTTTCCTCTGGATTTGGAAGCTCTATAGGAACAATTTCACCTTTGAAATCTAAACTTGCCATGTTTCAGTGTAAAGAAGATAAAAAAAATCTTAGAGCTAAGGTAAAACTTACGGTGCTTTTCAAAACAAAGCATCTAACCTTGAAACACAGAAACACACAAAACGGATCGAAATCCACCAATCACAAATCACGAACGACGACCTTTTGTTTCCTACGAGGTTTGCTAAGATGTAAGAAAGGCGAGAAAGCGAAGAAAGCGCCGCTTCTTCAGATTTTGATTGACGTCGTAGAAAAACACAAAATCCAAAGACGTTTTTGGCATCGCAAGTCGGGTGTTATCCACAAACAGCTGTAAAAGCATCGATCATTTAACTGCAACATGAATTCTGTAGCCTCATGATCTTATTTTTAATTAATGTTATCGCAAACACAGAAGAATAAGCATAGATATTGTTTCTTACATATTATTATTTTTATTCAAAACCCATTTGTTTATCCTTCCAAAATTTAAAACTTCGCGTAACACTTACTTGATTGTGAATCCGTTCACGCAATAAAATCGGCTAAGTACATGGTTAAATCCAAAACAAAATCCATCTCGAATCTGGGTACATTTTCCAATTTTCTAAAACTGAACGTTCAATCTATAATTTTCTCAAAATTCCCGCATGAAATTGAAGCGGCAGCTATTTGTTTTTCTATGGAGCGTGGGCGCAGAAAGAGTCAGCAAAATTCCAGAATATGCGTGCGTGCACAGATAAAACTGGTTTATCCAGTATAAAACTTGTCTGACTCATCCAAAAAGCTGGATGATCGGCAGATCAAAGGAACTTGAAGATGTCGGCAGAGTCGCTTCCTCTTTCCCGACCTATCTAGGAAAGATCGAAGCGACTCTGCTAGCAGGGTAACACAAGCTTAGCTTCACGCACATTGTCAGCAAGGTTTTACCGTCTGCAATTCTTTCGGAAATTTTTTTTGTCACACTGAAAGCGGGAATCAACGAACAGCTGCCTCCAGTGAGCGTCAGGAGAATCAACAACAGCTGATAAGCGAAGAAGAGGAAGCAAATTTGGAGAATCGACGGGTTGCGGTAATAGTTTGTGATTAGCCTTAGTTCCAGTCATCATATCATGACGAATTGTCATGTGTTATCTGTCACCAAAACAGACAAATGATGCTTTAATAAAAGTAAAAAAAGTGATTAGATTTTTCTTGGCGTCAGTTCTGAGCTTTGCTCTTGGTCTGAATCAGAAATTGTTGCCACTATGGCGGCAAATGTCCACAGCGTGATACAGTATACCATTACACTAAGAGTTTGTATCTCCTTTGTTTGAGAAAATATGTATAGCAGTGGTTATTGTTCACCTCCAAACAAAACTGTACATAGTAAACGACTTAGGCTATAATGATGTTCTGACAGCTAATTTGTCATTTTGCTCGCACTGAAATAGGTTTTATTCTTTCACATGTAGGAATTTATAAACACCCTTGATGAGCAAATGGCAAAAACATTGGCCATCAGAGCATTGCAGAGGGGTGTAGGAAGCATGGATTATGTGGATTCACTTTTACTTATGGAACCAGAAGATGAGAGCAAAAACTCTGACCAGGAACCCAATGTTGCTGATGATGATGATGCCTCACCTCTGTGTGTGCCACCAGCAAGTACACAAGTTTTTGACCAAGAGCCAGTTCCAGAATGGTGCAACTGTAGTTGCTGTCGTACAATGCCGCAAGACATGGATAACAAGTGTTGTGGGCGAAGAAACTGTGTTTCGCAAACAAGGCGCTTTCGAAAACTTTGCGTAGACGCAGAATATTTACTGCTTTGTGCCAAAAATACAGCAGATATCCGCAATGACAGACAGGACAGTAGTAGCTGTACTTTCCGCAAGGCTGCATATAGAAACTATATTTTAGACACCCATGGTTACCTTGGAAAAAGGAAGAGGAAAGTTGTTCCCTCTTGTTGTGTACTTTGCATTCGCCGACACCACCCTTCTGCGACGGGTATATATATATGGGGTTCCGACAGCAATGAAATGTCCCTGGAGAAAAAACTACAGCAATAGTCTCTGAAAAGCTTGTCTAGTACAACAACAACAACAAAAAAACATGATTACCCACAGAGACAACCAATAGAGCCTGTTCAAGTTCAGTGATATTATTATTCAGCCTTATTGTACATTAGTTCATTGTCATTCCATCTCAAGCCAAGTCATTAGGTGGAAAAGAAGTTGTTTTGATTAGCACTCATGGTGAAGTTGGTTAGCATGAAGTGGAGTTCTAAAACACTGCCCAGATTTATGTACAGTTGAACCTCTCCAAAACAGCCACCTTAGGGATCACTGAAGAAGCTGGCCATTGTAAAGAGGTGGCCATTGTAGAGGGGTTTTAAAGGGACTGGTTCACGATAATGCGCATGCGCGCCGTTTGTCTCTTCAGAATAAGTTTGTTGGGTCAACACTAAATTCGAAATCGCCATTACCGGTACAATCATTGAAAATCCTTCGTTTTATTCGGACATCCGTCGCTTTGGCTGGTCTAGTTATACTTCGGTAGTGGTGATTAACGTGTGGTTGTGTCGTTTGACTGGTTACGTTTTAAGAAGACGCCAAAAATAATGTTTTGGATCATGGAGGTTCGGAAGAGCATCGTGGCCGTTCGGCAACAGGACGTTCTCAAGAGTCTCTGGAGATAGAGAAGCTTAGCCTATCGATCTGGTATGGTTCTAGGAGTAGTGTGTGGCATACGAAAAGAATACACGACACTTGGAAAGTGGTTAAAGGCATGAGTTCGTTCAACTTTGATTTGATTTTGACTCCGACCTGTAGTTATACCGCAACAGGTCGCGCGAACTTCACCGATCTGGTACTCTTGAAATGTTCCTTGTATCTTTGCTTTACGATCGTATATGTTTAAGAATTGATGTTTCAAAAATAAATTATTGCCTGAATATTCTGTTTATAATCTAGTTTCTTTATGTGTGCTACTCAATAACATTTGTTTTCCGGAACACTGACCCGATGCAACGCGAATGAATTTGTTCATTTGCTGATAAGCAATTGAAATTTATGCTCAATTAAGGATAATCTTTATACTCATACGTTGTGTGTTTTTGTCACCGGTCAGGCGCTATTTGTAGATATTTCTGGGTTTATATAAGGCGAACTGAGAGAACAGTAATAAGATGTTTGTTTACATATTTTGTTTGCCGATCGGTGACTGTTTTGTTAGCGTGGGTACGACCTCGTAAAAATACACGTTGGTAAATGTTTGTTTCAAAGCAGGACAGGGCTGTAAATCTTATTCTTATCGGCTGCAACATATATCTGAGGAGTAGCAAAGAATAAACTTGAATTATGGGGATAACTAAAATCAAACCAAATGCCCGGAAATACTCTCGCGTCGCGAACAGTTAATTTGAATTTTGTAAATTTACTTGCGTGCATCTAACTCGCTTCCGATTGGTTGAAAAACAATCAGCTACTGTCAGAACTCACACATGCGCATTATCGTGAACCAGTCCCTTTAAACAAGAGTGAATGTATGGACTGTTGGCTGGAACAAAAACAGGTGGCCATTAGCAGAGGTTCGACTGTATTTGAAGAGGTTTATAGTGGGAGGCCCTATGCAATTTTTCTCTGTTTGAAATTTATTGTTCACTGCCCAAGTAATAACAAAGCACTCTGATAAAAGGTATCTCACAGAAATTACGGAAACCTTTTTCCTATATAAAACCCTACCATTTACTTGTACATGAGTCAATTTGGGCAGGTAAAGCATTAGGGGTCATACATGCCCTGCTCATTTTACTGTTTCGTGTCACATTTTCAAATTGACCAAATTTAAAATAGTCTGAAAGTATAGAAAAAATTTTGAACACGATGGAAGATAGGGAACTTTCATGAACAATGATAATAAAAAATAATAATAAATACTAGGAACAAATAATATTATTATATCAGATTTATTTGTTTATATCAGTTTCTGTTTGTGAATACCGGTAGTTTTCTTTTTGGTACATGACGATACCAAATACCAAAAAATTCCTCTTCTCTAGCGTGCAATCCAGTAGACTTTATTGCATGCAGCTCAATGGAGCTGTTACCTTAATTTTTATTATTAACATAACATTGTAGTTTCTTTTGAAATGGAAATAAAGACTGTACATGACCACGAATATCTCTCATTTTGAAAGAGACGGTTGCTCTAGTATTGTTACACTGACGTCTGAAAAACACAAGCAAAAAGTTGAGTCTTGTTTCCCGTCTCCGAAAATTCTAACCAAGAGTACATGACTGTATTTTAGTGTGCATGTTTTGTTTACAATGGAATGATAAACTCTAAATTTAAAATCAACAGATTTATGGCAAAAAATCAAATCACCACCCTCCATACTGTACACCATAACTATTTTATGGTTATATCAGATTGAAAAAAATCACATCACACACAGGACATACCGTGGTATTGCAAGGTTATTTACAATATTAAACAAATCTTGCCGCACTATGCAACATTTGAACCATGGAATCATTTCCTGGGAATCAAGCTACATTGAAACTATTGTACAGTGAACCCTTGCATTTCTGTCGCTGGTAATCAATCACAAGAACATGGCTAAGAAAACAGAAAAGTATTCTATTTCCCACTCACTACAAACAAGGAAAGAGAGCCATGAACCGTGGCAGGACTTTATTATTTAAACAAGCGTTGACTAGTGCTATAATCTGCATCTGCCACAAATGTGTCAATTTAGGACTCGCACAGTCTCAAAAAATATACTAAAAGCTAGAATTGGTGAAGCTTTGGTTTTGGCAACGCTAATCAGCTACTTGTTTGTGAAAATTGTGAAAATCTACTCCTCCTTCTTGCAAGGAGCTCATGAAATGGAGGAGGCTCACTTTCTGCAATTGTGGGAGCAATGAGTCTTGGATCATCAGCCTCTAGTGGAACCTCCCGTGCAATTGAATCATCATCATCAACTCGAAGTTTGAAAATCTTTGCCATTAGAATCCAAATGTATCCGTAGTTTTTGGACACTTTCACTGTCCTCACATCCCAAGATTTCATCCTTTGATTATACTTTCTTGTGATAATAGTCTCAGCATCCTCATTAATTTTGTGGTAGTTCCAATCTATAGCAGTCAACTTCTTCCTTGCTCTGTAAACCTTTTTCCTAGAAGTTATGGAATATGTCACATTAAGAAATTCTATATAACAGGGAACATGCAAGATAAGCTACAGCTGTACCTTGCAATAAGTTGAAATAGTGATTATGATAAAACTTCACACAATCTTTTTAGGTGTAGAAAACCACTAAAAAAAATACCAAGAGAATGTCCAAAAGTAGGTTCTCCAATCCAGATCATTTGCTAGTAAATAAGCCCAGTGTGCTCAGACTCACGGAGGGGGGCGTAAGGGGGGTACGAATACCGCAATACCGCACATGGTAGCGAAAGAATACCGCAATACCGCATCAAAATTTAGCCAAATACCGAAACCGCAATTACAAATGGGAAAAAGTTGACGTCGTCAATACTACAAATCCCCCTTCCAATAATAATACTTTTATGTCAGTGTTTCCAAATCAGGGTGCGTCATAAGATCATCGCACTCGTTTTGTTCATATAGTCTATTCTGTGGCCAATTATAGACCCCATCTTAGTCACTTTTGGACAAATATTTAATTTTCGATAACCCAGCTTGGTCGCTTTCAATTTTTATGAATTGACCATTTTTAGAACGCTTAACTTTTCATCTACAGAACAAACATTCTGGTACGTTTGCTAACCGTAAATATGAAGAACTGTCTTACCCCCAAAAATCAGAAAATGCGCGACCCCATTCTAGTAACTCTCTTGAAAATGCCACCCCATTATAGTCACTCCACTCTTGAAAATGCGGCCCCATCCAGCGGCACATCCCCAGTAGCCTCTTATAAGGAAGTAACCCCCCCCCGCCCCCCGCCGTCCCGGGCTGTCATCAGTGCTACGTAGGCTAAGCACACAGGAATACTTGTACATTCCGAGAAGGGCGAATAGTAATCTTTAAACCACACCATTTTCATAGATTATTTTTCGACACTACGAAATTTATAACGACCTCACTGACCTCACTATTTGCTGGAATATCTGAGTTATCACTTAGTTGACCCTCTGGATCGCTCGCCATTGTTTCGCGACTGGCACGAAAGTGGCAGTAAGATTGGTAAGGAAGTTAACCAACCTGACTATTCCCACAAGGTCCATGAGGTCATAAATAATGCGACATGTTTCTGTATCATTGGATAGAAAAGTTTATGTCGTTAACCATATCAAGTATTAACTGAAATTACAAGCCATGCCATACGATTTGTCTTGACTGTTTGCGCAATATACGATCCCCGACTGTGCAGCTATAGGAAGACACGCAGGTCACGCCGGCTAGCTAGGGAGACCTTTTAGGATTTGTATTCTCTTGTCATGAAAAAGAAGCAGATCACCGTGACAGAACGATTTTTTCACCGATTACCGCGACATAAAATTTAAACTCACCGCACACCCCTTGGGCTCTGAAAACCGCAATACCGTACTTTGAAATAAAAATTACCGCAACACCGCACCAAAAAATAACCAATACCGCAATACCGCCAACCCTTACGCCCCCCTCCTCACGAATAACACGAAATAAAATTATAATGTTGTTATGGACCAGTTTAACAGCCCAAAGGAGGATTTTAACATAAACATTTTATATGACCTCTACACAATGCAGGTCAAATATGACATGGTGTCATTTATTGCCGTTCATTTATGAATAGCACATTTAACTGTTGGCTTAAACCATGCTGCACAAAGATAAAAAAAAAAATTCCAGTGAAATAATGATGTGACTTACGTGAATGACACTTTCTTAGATGTGTACATAAGAGACATGCTATTGGCACACTCCAAAGCACCAGTGTGTCTAAAGAAATGAAAAGAAAAATATCTTAAGTTACTACGCTAATATTTGCAATGACTACCACAAACCTCATTCAATAAATGAAAAACCACAGTACAAGTTTTATTTTCAATGGATTCCACTGATACTGTTCACTTAGATAGGGCTGTCACTACTGTTACAGTGTATGAGTATGTCCAACAGAACTAACAAACAAATAAACCCAAAAGAACTTCATAGCTGTTTAAGTCCTTGCCTACTAATAGCATGTACCCTGCATCTTGAAATCTTAGTGACAGCCCTGCATATAAGAGGAAAATGAAAAGTTGAACTCCATGTTCACCTGAATTTAATGTAATTGACTTGAAACTCTCCAGCAGGGCAGGGTCAAGAATGATCTTTTGCAGTGCTTCGAAATCCTTTGCTCTCCTGTCAAACCATGGTAGAGAATGGTCTTCAGGTAACTCACCATGGTCACAGCTCCCTCCAGGCCAATCATGGTCATTGCAGACATGGTGCAATAGGCCAATCCATTTATCCTGCATAGTGAGAAACATTGATGTGCATTAGTGTACTGTAAAAAAGAGGGATACTCGTCAACTTAATAGAGATTTTTTAAAATGTGTGAGACCATGTGCCCCATTTTAGAGCTACCAAACATGACATGTCTATCTGCCCTTCTTAGTTTTGTTTATTTTGTGATTATTTGTTCACAATATTTTTTCAAGTATACTTGTTTTAGTTCTCAATATTTTGGCTTGAACAAAGTTACTTCATTGGTCAACAAGCACATTCATATTCATAAATTATAAAGTGATCATGGAAAACAAAAAAAGGTTAGCAGACTGGACTATTACGATAAATTAAATTATATTTACCAGAAAGTGTAGAACAGTAAAACCCTAAATAAAATAATTATATTTTTAGAGGAATGACTTCAGGTTATGTGCAAATTACCTTCATCTTCCTTAGAGCCTCTTCATCACTGCTAGTTTCTTTGCAGGCCATTTCGCAGCAGTACCAAGAATGGTTGATTATGTGGTCTGCCCACCGACTTACTTTTTCCATGTTCTTTGCACTGCCAATCTGAGATAAAAATGATAGTAAATATCATTTATGATAGATTTAGCATGAACATGTATTGTGTGTGAATCTTCTGTACCTTTCACAAATAAATGTTTAAAAACTGCTATCATTAAAATTTTAATCTATGTAACCTTTACCGAGAAATGTGCTGGTAATCGTTCAAAGGAGTCTGGATATTATTTTTTACTACATATATAAACAGCTGATTTCAGTGTACGTACCTTATTGATGCATTTTCTAATGCTCCTGGCCTTGTGCCATACATCTAAAGAATGGAAAATTGTTGGAAATGCACTTCCTGGAAACCAAAAAAACACAACAATTACTAAAAAAAATGGCTTGCTGTTTAGAATCCCAGCCTTGTAAATAAATTAATGCTTTATGCGTCATAGACTTCTCCTTGAGAAAGAGTGATTAATTTGGTTCTTCACCACGTTGGGTGAGTAGAACAAGAACAAAGTATCTTGGTTAGGGTTCAAATGGTGTAAAAAATGTATGTGCTAATATATACTTTTGACTATGTCTCAGTTTTGCTAAATTTAAGAAATGGTAAACGTGCAGCGTGCAACCATGGAGTTATGGATGCACGCGGGAGATTGCTAAGCACGAAAGAAGCGTAAGAGTCGCACGAGGCGATAGCCGAGTGCGACTCTAGCTTCTTGAGTGCTTAGCAAACCTCCCAAGTGCATCCATAACTCCATGGTTGCACAGCTGCAACGTTTACCATTTCTTTTATAACATAATCAAAAGAGAAAAACATTGTTTTCCATTTGCCTTCAGTTGAGTCATCGGTCGGAGTTCATGTATGCTGCCAACTGCCCGCGCGTAAACAAATTATATTCTATGTTTTTATAAAACTTGCCTTTGAGTTTTTCTTTCGCTGAATCAGCCGTTCTCCGTCTTCAGGTAAATTGCAAAACGCTTTTTGTTGTTATTGTGACTGGCATCTGTCTACTTGCTCTTAATATTAGGGTAAAAACTTTGAGGGAAAACTATATCTGCAACTATAAACACCAACTAAAAAGACTCTAAAAAATAAGCTAACACTGAATAAATGAAATAATTATCAAGCTTATTTATGTGACAATTTTTGAAATAAACGTAAAGTAGAAATGAGAAAATTTGACAGTAATTCCTTTAGAATAACAGGTAACACTATTTTTAAAAAGAAATTAACTAGCTTTGTATCGAAATCTGTCTGGGGAAATCCAGCTATGAAAGTCAACTGAAATTCGCCGACACACAGCCGGCGCTGAAGCTGTTGTTTTTCGACTGTTCCCTGAACGACTGTTATGAATGAACACTGAGGAACAAAATAATACACACAGAAGTTATTTTTTGAAAAATTTATTTGAAAACCCAAATGTTTCTGTACTCAAATGAAATTCGCTTATTCCAGCGTTATGTGCCCGTTTAAACTCAACTAAAATTGTTAATCGATGCGATGAAAACTTCACAACAAAGCTGTCTCGAATTTGAAGGTGTTTCCTAAAATATTTGCTTGAATTTAGCATCAGCTTGACCAAAAAGTCAATAACACAATGCTAATTGATAAATTTACATTTCAAACAGACTTTCTCCTCTATAAAAAAACACACAAAATGTACCTTAAATCTTCGCTCGCTCGATTTTCCTCCTGCCGATTCCAGCCGCGAGGAAAACAGTGATTAATTCATCCAGGGCAAATTTGTCGCTTGATCTTTTGTCTTTTTTCCTTCAAAACGACAGCTTAGTATTTTCTTCACCTTCCACTTTTCATCTGTGCATTTCATCGGTGTATTTTACCGTCGGGAGAGGAGATTTGTTGAATTTGCCTAAATTTTACCGCGCTAGCTCAGTTTCTTAGCATGCACCCACGGGCAAATGGTAGTGGCTAACTGACCAATCAGAGCGCGCGATTTACTTTTGTTATGTTATAATGCTTAATTTCAGCTGGAGCTGGCATTGCCAAGACCTAAAAGATCTCATATTATTTAATTTGAATATCAAGTTGGAAGTTCAACTAGGTACAACTAATATTTTGTTCTACTTGTTACTTTTGTCTTGAGTCAACTGGAAAAGTTTGCAAAGTAAAAAGCAAAAGTACATTGATTTCTAAACTCACCAATCATTTTTTTAATACTTGCAGAGGCATCGGTAACGACTTCTCCTACCGTCAAAACATCTGTGATTCGCTCAAGTATGTTTTGAAGAGCCCTTTTTTCCATGTTAACAGACTTTAACTCCACTTCTCTCTTATCAAGAACCTCCAAATCAATGATATATCCAGTGGTCATCTCCATCAAAAAATAACATAGGTTTTTAGCAGTAAACCCTGGAGAATCACACTGGCCATCACCCATCACAACAAGGCTTTGGACTTGCAGCTCATGGTTGATAATACCTTGCTGCCAAGTCCACCACTCATTGATAGCTGGTATGCAATACACCCTTTGTGCCCGACAAAATGTCGACCTCGATACAAAAGACAAACCTAAAAACTTGGCAAACCTTTCAACTTGAGCAAAGTTGTTACCAGACAGAAGGACAGCACCACATACCTGGAGATTGTTGGCCAGGACCCCATTGACCTTGTGGGAACTCCAGAATTTCCCAACATGACCCGCTGGACATTTCCACTTGATCAAAACACTAGTGCCACAAAGAGTGTGGCTCACTGTGGTTGCTAGCTGACAACCAGGCTGACGACACTTTTCAGCAAACAGCTGTATGAGAAGGTCAAGGGAACAAACAACTTTTGTTCCTACAACAAGAGTGATTTCCTTGCTAAGGCAAGCCTGTTCTTCTAAACGATTAAGTTTACTTGCACGCAGGGCATTTTTCACGTAAGGGACTGGTTGTAAAGAGGGAAGGGCTGTGGACGTTTCTGGCGAGGAAGGTGTTTCTGCTATTGAAGAATCTGTTTATGTAGCTACAAATAACTGAAGAGGCGATGGCGATGCTGACTGGTCCTTATCAGTTGCTCCAGACGAACCCATGGTACTTATTTCATCTCCTGATTCCTCTTCCCTACATGATATGAGAAAATAAAAACAATAAAAAATTAATATTACCAAATATTATAGAAGGAGCAAGGATGAAACAGTTGGCTAGTACATGGCCTTCAGTGTCCAAGGTCCCGAGTTTGATACCTGATGACATAACATCCAAGTTTCTCCTTTTCTCCTTTCTGAGTAGCTTAATTTGACTAACTTAAAACACCCTTAAAACAGAAAATTGATGGAGAGTCTCAAGGGGGTAAGATGAGTGCACTGTCAGAAAGTATCGAAGTAAAATATGGTTGCTGATTACCTTTGCTTTGCCTTTTTTATTCTCATTAAACCTTTTAACAAACAAAATAATCATGATAATTCATCTATCATGAAACCACCACCAGGCGCTTGTTCTAACAGTAACCCATAATGCTAAAATTTTGTTCTCAAGTGACAAAGTACATAACCAAGTTCAATTTTGCACTTCACTGACCTGTAGAACATGTCTTCTTCACTGTCAGTCGATAATTCACTGTCATCGTCAAGGCCCTCATCAAGCTCCTGTAGAGCATCACCGAGATAATTCAAATCACTAAGGGTGATGGAAAAAGAAAATACATATATAACTAAAAATAAACTTATATCAAAGTATTAAAGGTACATCTTACAGATCAGAACATTTACATTCACTAGCCTTATAAAAGACATCAGAAAACAAATTCCTATCCCCAGAGGTTTTGACAAGCACTACAGATCTAGCAAGATCCCTTGTAAAAATTTATTAGCGATCGCGCCGCGATCGCTGTCAAAATCGCGTAGCGTTTTTGGCCGGATTTCGCGGCGCGATCGCTGCGTTATTCGCGGAGCGATGGGAGCGATCGCGGCGCGATCGCTGTCATCAATCGCTTAGCGTTTTTGGCCGGATTTCGCGGCGCGATGAGAGCGATCGCTGAGCGATCGCTGTCGTCGATCGCTTAGCGTTTTTGGCCGGATTTCGCGGCGCGATGAGAGCGATCGCTGAGCGATCGCTGTCATCAATCGCTTAGCGTTTTTGGCCGGATTTCGCGGCGCGATGAGAGCGATCGCTGAGCGATCGCTGTCGTCGATCGCTTAGCGTTTTTGGCCGGATTTCGCGGCGCGATGAGAGCGATCGCTGAGCGATCGCTGTCATTAATCGCTTAGCGTTTTTGGCCGAATTTCGCGGCGAGATGGCAGTGATCGCTCAGCGATCGCTGTTGTCGATCGCTTAGCGTTTTTGGCCGAAGTTCGCGGCGAGATTGGAGCGATCGCGGCGCAATCGCTGTCATTGATCGCAGATGGTTTTCGGCCGAATTTCTCGTTGCGATCACGGTCCGGACGAAAAAGACATAAATGAGTATTTCTTATCTCAGAAGAAGAGCAGTGAGGTGAAATTTGTCCTGAAAGTTGCAGTAACATTTTACTAACTTGTGACAAACGGAGAGCTTCTGAGCTTTGCCGAAAATCGTGCATCATAGAAAATGACCGCTCCGTTTGAAAGCCCCTGGTCCGGCCAGTGGTTCCGGCCACTTTGGCTACTTTAATTGGAAGCCGACATCAAAAGTGCGTAAAAAGAAACCTTCCAAGCACCATCTGATCTAAATTCCTGTATAATTTTTATAGGCTGCTCACTTAAAATTCGAAACCAAACTGAGATTTCTGTGTAAAGAGCTAACGTTTGGTCTCTCGAAGAAACTAAACCGTGAAAAGGTCAATTCGCCACCATTTTAAATGAATTCAGTCAAAGTTTAGAGGGAAAAAATATTTGTCGTCGCTTGTTTACGTCCTCAAGAAACACCTCCCATCACCAAAATGTTGTCTAAGTCATGCCGCGACCGAAAAGCGTGCGTCATGCACGTGCAGGACGTGCAGAGTAATGTTTTCCTTGTTAGGCCCATTGCTTGCCAAGTTTTTTGACTTTGCTAAATGCTACAGCTCCCAAATG
Organism: Porites cylindrica; assembly: GCA_964035525.1. NCBI lineage: Eukaryota > Metazoa > Cnidaria > Anthozoa > Scleractinia > Poritidae > Porites > Porites cylindrica. Next base: position 47,398,611 of record OZ037775.1, read on the forward strand.
AAATATAAGTTTCATTTTATGGCCTTCTATATCACTGCTTAATATAAATAAAGTGCAGTGTTACTGGGAAATTTTCAAACAGGCTTTCCCTTTTCAATCACTATTTGGCTAGTTTGGCCGGACCAAGGACATAGTACGCAAAATTTATTTTGGAATATTATCTAAACTTTGGTTTTAAAATTCAACCAGTCCACCGAATTTTTTTTTTTTGCAAGTCGAAAGAACATTTCTTGTACGCCGTGTACACCAAAAATTAGCTTTCTTAACACTTAATTGCATACCTGAACTAAAAATGCATCCAAGTAATTTAAGGCGCCATAAAAAAGCAAAAATAACAGAACAAAATTCACCTACGACAATCGAGCTTCAGAAGGCAAACAGATCAATAAAAAATCGGAAAGTTTCGTTTGTAGTTTAACCTTATTTTCTTCCGAAAATTACGTACATCACAAATTAAAACGGGCCGGAACTTATCCGAACTTATCCGAACTTATCTAGGAAAGATCGAAGCTACTCAGTCTGCAAGCAGGGTAGTATAAATCATGTCAAGATAAAGCTAAATTTTCAACTTAAACGGGGGTAAATAGGGAATGAATTTTCAAAAGAAAGGTCTTATGTGAGAGTTCAGTGAATCGTGTTTTTTATTTTTAGCTAAGTGTGAGCAGAGTAAAACGTTTTATATCCTGAAGTATTGAGATAATGAAACCGCCTATATGCATTGATTTCTTTTCTTTTGATCCACTTGTCCATGTCTTCAGATAGGTTCATCCTATTAGGGATAAAAATATTTTTTCGTTTTTCCTCACGCTAATGATATGTTTCATGTTCATTTACCGTGCTTAAATATTCTCACTGAAATTCTCCATACTTCTTTATTAAGCCAATTTAATGTGACGTCCCACATGTTTTGTCTTCAGCCTAAACGTTACCTTTGAAATTTACATAATGTACAAACTGAGTACTCACAGCTGTTGTCTTTGCCAGATTAATTGTTGCTGCAGAATATTCAAGAGGCCATCATGGCTCTTGGTATATTGCCATGTTTATGCCCCACAGTACGTCCAGAGCGGTTTTTCTGTTGAGAAATTAAAACCAGTTAACCAAGAGAGTTATTCCCGAAATCAGAGTATTGAAATATTCAAATCAAGACAAATCACTGAGTTGTGAAGCTCAAGTAGCTTAAGACTTACACCCCTCGAAGGATATAAAAAAATGAGCTAAAAAACGAAGGCTCCAAAATCAGAAGTTTTGCTTTCTCGAACTATTAAAAGGTAGCTCGAATTTTTTTAGCTTTTGTTTGTTTGAGAAGCCTAATAAAAAGGCTAACCTTAATTGTGTTATAAACTATGAAAAGTGCCGGAAAGTATAAAATCGACAACACCGAATGAATATCAAGCTTAACCTTAATTAGGTTTAAAATTAAACTTAGTGATAATAAGAAGTGAGTAGACTTACCTTTTTGAGTACGTTTCTTTGTTTGAACTTTCAACATGTCAAAAGAATCATTAAGAAAAATTTTCCAATGTTTAAACAGCAATAAACGGCCATTGCCAATTGCATGACAAGTGAAATTGAGAGCAATTTTCTTTTTCAAGGTACGCGTCAGCCTTGAATCTTGGCCACCCGCGTCGCAGTGGCGGGAAATCGGATTTTGGAATCCAGTCCCCAAGGGCGCGATCCATTCAACCAAAATTTCCGGAATATTTCGGTCCAAAACTCTGGATCGGTTCGGTCCAACCGGAAAAGTTTCGAAAAAACGGGTCCACCTTTTTAGGTGGACCAATTTGCCCGGTCGGACCGGTTGGAATTTTGGTTGAATGGATCGCACCCCAATACTCTGGATTAAACCGTCACGTACATGCAGGATTCATTTCTGTTATCAAGGACCATTAAGTAAAAATCATGTTGATTACATCCTTATATACAGCAGCTTAAGGCCTGGAGCGTAACAGAAATTCATCCTTGGGCTTAAAATGACTCAATTAGAGGTGAGCGAGAAAAGGTTTCCTAGCTTTTTGCTAATGTAACTCTGGTCAAAAACACAAGGAAAACCGTGCCTTCTCTAGAAACCGATAAAGTTCTAACAAACTGAAAATGACTGTTATTATAAGCTTATAGTTTTTCCGAATGTTCGACCTCCCGATATTGATATATTTCTGTAGTCTTTTAGTTACTTAACTTTCCAGTGTTTTATTATAATATTATTACTATTTTGCCTGCCCTAATAATTTTCACAATCGCAAGTTTTGAAGAACAACATAATGGAATATAAAAATAAAATAATATGCCCGGCAGCCGGGAAGGGTCTAAGCTGCACGGCAGTCAGAATGTTTTTTTGATTTTCTTCAAAATCTTTTTTTCTAAATATAATCGTTTGAAAGTATTATATCTTCGTTTAGAATTACCAAGGGATTAGGAAAACAGGAATGGCTTAGCAGTAGAGCGGTTGTGGTTTCTTGGGCATAGAGCCTGAGAGTCGACGCCGTTTCGACACTTAGAAACATTCGAGACTCACGAGTACGTTTTCGCACAGGCTAAATATCCGGCAGTTTGAAAGCCATCTGGAAAGTTGGAAAGCCTGTTAGTAAGCCAAAGGATGCATACTAGCCTCGATTAGTTTTCCAAAGCAATAACGAGAATATTAAGTGCTTTCATTATGAAACCTTAGAGTCAATGCACTGTGTGAATCAACTAACGTGTGGGAAAAAAGGGTGCAAAGGCAAACGCAGTGCGAATTACGGCCCATAACAAACGGGAAAGGCGGTCCCTGATAACACCAAATTAAATATAGCCTGTTATAAAAAAAACAACTAACGAGTCACGAACGATAAGGAATAACAAGACGAGCTATTAACCAGACTAAAAGGGGCGAAAAAGACGTGAGAGCTCAAACAGAATAATAACCATACGACTAACTTATAACAGAAATCGCGACGATAACTGTGATCCTCGGTTATCTCCTTCGCGATAATGGCACTGAGATTGCGGACGCGAACTTAATTAGAATTGATCGTGATTACCACCTGGCGATCGCGATTACTGCACCACGATCGAGAGCAATATGGCACTCGACGATCGCCGATTACAACTTAACTAAATCGCACCGCGATCGCAATCACCGCTTCGCAGTAAGTACAATGCCCCTGCGATCGCGATTACCAAACCGGGATCGTAGTCCTGACATATAAATCACGGATTTGACTTTACTAAATCAAGCCGCGATCGTGATCATCACGCCGCGATAAGTACAATGTCGCTGCCATCGCGGATACTATTTTTCAAAATCGCACGACCCCATCAGCTGCTTAGCGTTTAATATCATCGAGCTAAAATAAAAACTGTCTGTCTTCGCGATCGCGATCATCTTCCTGCGATCACGATCATTCCGCTGAGATCGCTATAACTTCGCCACTATCGCTCTATCTTCACCATCCTGACCCTGAGATCGCGGATAATATTTTTCTGAATCGCGCCGCGATCGTAATCTTCTTCCTGCGATCACGATCATCGGGCTGAGATCGTTATAACTCCGCCGCGATCGCGATTTCATCGCCAGCGTCGCAATCCTAACCTTGGGATCGCAGATACGATTTTTCAAAATTACGCCGCGATCGCGATCATCTTCCCGCGATCACGATCATCACGTTGAGATCGCCACAACTTCGCCGCGATCGCTCTACCTTCCCCGCGATCGCGTTCACCACGCCGCGATAAGTACAATACCGCTGCTATCGCGATTTCATCGCCAGGATCGCAATCCTGGCTCTGAGATCGCGGATAATATTTTTCTGAATCGCGCCGCCATCGTAATCTTCTTCCTGCGATCACGATCATCGTTCTGAGATCGTTATAACTTCGCCGCGATCGCGATTTCATCGCCAGCATCGCAATCCTGACCTTGGGATCGCAGATACGATTTTTCAAAATTGCGCCGCGATCGCGATCATCTTCCCGCAATCACGATCATCGCGTTGAGATCGCTATAACTTCGCCGCGATCGCGATCACCACGCCGCGATCGCGATCACTACGCCGCGATCGCGATCATCGCGTCGCTATTGCAAGCGCGATTTACTTCAATTGCATCGCGATCGCTGATATCGCGCCGCGATCAAAATCATCGCGCCGCGATCGCGATCACCGCGTCGCGATCGCGATTACCGCGTCGCGATCGCGATCATCGCGTCGCGATCGCGATCACCGCGCCGCGATCGCTATAACCTCGCCGCGATCGCGATCACCACGTCGCTATCGCGGGCGCGATTAATCTAAATCGCGCCGCGATATGCACAATCACGCCGCGATCGCGATCATCGCGCCGCGATCGCGGCGCGATCGCTAATAAATTTTTACAAGGGATATAGCTTACATGCATGTAAAAATAGTCATCACGTTTCAGTAACCACAAGTAAGTGAACATTACACTTTATAATTTTCTGAGCCTTTGAGAAAACTATGTGTCTTTGTTTTCTAGACTTGCTTCAAAATCTGCCAGAGTGCTGAATCTAGATCTCAGCCTGGGGACAACAATGAAATAAGTTCTAGAGTTTACATCAACTTTGATGGTCATAAACAGAGCCACAAAGAAACAATTATATCTAAAAAGAAAAAACAAAACAAACAGCAACATACAATGTTGGATCATCACTGTCACTACTTGTGTCGCTGTATGAATCACTGTCTTGATCATCCTTATTGTCTAAAATAGTGACCTCTCCTTCCTCTACAATGAAACTCGTATCACCAACAGTGGTTACTTCCCTGCCAGTGACATCAACGTCTGCATCAAAGCTGAAAAGGAAGCAACAACCAACAGCTGAAAGATCTGGATAACACAAAATGTTGCAAAACATCTTTTCCATCGATGTGATGTATATGTATATGTATCTGCAGTATTACAGCACACAAAATTCACCTAACACGGTGTATAAAGATGAATTTAGTGATTATCTTTTGCTTGTCTTGAAACTCACTGGTTAAAGTGATGCAAGCAGTGACAGGATGATCATAATGATCATAAAATTCGTGACAGACAAATAATTATTTTGCAAACAGAAATGACTATGTCAAAATCAGCAACTGATTAGCCTATGTCTTCCATTCACCCATAAGGCCAGCAGAGTAGTATTATAAGCAAAGAACTAATGTAAGGTATCAAAGACAAGTTTCTCAGAATTAGGATTCATATACATAAGTGACTGGTGAATTATATAATCAAAGTACCTGCTGTTCTGTAAAACTACAGGAGTTTTCTGCATTGGCACGTCTCGAGACTTGGAAGGAGTAGATGTTACTCCAGGATAAAAAGGATCTGTACCAAAACAACAAATAATGACTACATTGTAATGTCAACGTCTTCGAAGACTAGCCAAAAAACATAAAGCAACTGCAAAACAAAAGCAAATAGATAGCTTATAAGGAAGAGTTTTCCGTAAGTGAACAAAGATTACCTTGAATTTCGCCAGACGATCCCAGATCAAGACGCTTCCGCGGGCTTTGAACACTCAAAGGAGCTTCTTTGGTTCCACAGCCACGCACTCCACTTTTGGAAGCCACATACAATTATTAATCCCAAGCAAACTAGAGGGAGAGAAATATGTTTATGATACGTGTATAAACTAAGGGGGGAGAAAAGATGTTATGTTAAATGGATAAAACTGAAGTGACTTACCCCTTTCTTCGTCGCATCTCCAAGGACAAAAGATGTTGAGCGAAGGCCGTGTCTGACGAATACACACACATACACTTCATTTTCCTCCAGCTGTCATAAACATCTCTTGCCACAGATATCCGTCTGTGATCCTCATTCCACTGTTTCTTTGCCTTTTTCTCTCTTCCTTTGGATACCAACTGGCTTTGAGGCGAAAGCAGCATCCGTCCCGAGCCGCTTTGTACACCCCCCCATGGACCTTCTTGCGTCAACATCCAATTTCTCAATGAATTTTTAAAAATATACACAACACTAGAATCGCCCAAAGATGATCAAGTATACTTTTTACAAGGTTTCAACGAAGTTCACTAGCCGAAAGGGGACGATGGAAAGAGATTTTCTTCCCTGACAGTAACCTTGAAAAACCTTCCGCCGGAGAGAAATCAAGATGCCGCACATGCACAGAAGCGTGTCACAGTCCCTTTGAGTAGTTGTTTTAAAAAATATGCAAGTTGTGATCCAATTCGATTCTCACAAGCAAATGATTGAATATCAGTTTATGGAACAGGCCATCTGATAGGGTGAGAGAAAAAATCAGAAATTGTGCAATATTTTCCGGGAAGATTGTGCGCTACAATAGGACTATTTTATGCGATAAATTATGCGATTTTTTCAGGGCTAATTTACATTGTTTTACCAGGTTTCAAAGGAGAAAAACCACTTTAATGTTGTTTAATGAGCAATTTGAATGTAAACGAATAATAAAACATCCATTTAAAACAAAATAGTTAAATTTGTCCGATTATTTTGACCCACAAAAGAAAAAGGACACTTACTTAACATTACATCACGCCCTTACACTGCTGACCACACTGCTTGTCTCTGAAATCAAAATGGCTGCCCAGATATCGCGATCGAAGGTTTTAGATGTCTTGCAAGGAATTCTTTAGTAGTAAATCACCTTAAATAACATTAAGATTGGGAAAATGTTTAATTAATTAGAATTCATTGTTTTCTTTACTTGAGTTTAGCATTTTTTTACAAATTATGCAATTTTCCTCAAATTGTGTGATCGGATACAATTTGAAGTCAATTGTGTGAGATCACACCATCGCGTAATGCACCTATTAATGTAAACCCCGTGAGGGGGGGGGGGGAGTGCGGGTAAGGGGTAGGGATTTGACAAATTTTAAACGTTTTTGATCAAATTCCCCAGGGTGGGAAACGAAAGGTCAATCAAAAGTGTCAAAAAAGCCCCCACCCCACGGGAAAAATCTATACAAACAACACTATAATACTGTATAAAACGAATTAAAAGAACATTTCAAAAGTACGTCCTTACTAAACATAAGCTCCGTTAAATTACTCACTGTAATTTAAAGTATTTTCTCTCTCCACTGGCATCTCTTATTTTGAACAACAAAATCACCCTAGGAAGATTGACCGTGCTATTATAATATTAATGAAACGTAAAATGCTTTATAACATCTGCTCAACATGTCCGAACAGGTCGGATCAGCGACCCGTAAAAAATCCTCTAACTTTCATGGTGGAATTCGATTTCAATCGAGTTTTACAATCAGATGGGAACTTGAAGATAAAAACTTTCTCAAAATAGACATTATCTGTTTATATGACAGTTTAAAGTATTGGATTAAGGCGATTAAAACAAATGAAACCTTCACACCTTTCTCCAACAGCGTGACTTTCAGAAAGTCTCGAGGGACAGACTTGGTAAGCGCTTCTGAATTGATACCAGGCTTCTGTCGGTCAAAGTCAAACGACCCGACCCCGGGGTCGCTTCGCACAATCAAAAGCCTGACAGGGGGATAGTCTCAGGCATCAAATCCCCGCCCCTTGCCTGCACTCCCTCCCCCCCCCCCCCCCCCCAGGATTTACATTGATAGGTGCATAATATCAGATGGCCTGATGGAAAAGTATGATAAAGTATACACAGTTTTTGTCTTCATGGGCCATGCATTTTGGAAAGAAAACATTTAAGACACTGGTAAAATTATTGGAATCAAACATTTTAAATTGTTGTCTAAATATAACAACAGTTTGATTCGTATAAAATAGGTCTTAAAATGAGGGAATGACATTTCAGAGGACTTACCTCCTAAATTTCCCAGCGAGGTGGGTCCATGTTCCTCACTCCTCCCCCACACAATTGTGCCTCTGGCGCATATTTTTTGCTTAAATGGCCAGGATTGGTCCCTCACCTGCTGAGCAAAAATTTAGAGAGAACATTGCCCTTGGGTTATCCCCAGAAATTCTAGAATGAACATTTTTTTTAAAAAAAAGAAGTTTTCTTCTTACTGGTGTTAAACAGATGCAACCTGCATTAACTTTAAATTGCCACAAACTGGTACAAAACATTAAAATAAGAATACATGTATCTTGTGATGAATGTGTGTACACCCGGAAGATATCACAATCAAGTGGATTGAGTGTATGTTTATTTCTGTGATCTTGAATTTGAGCCTTTGAGGTCAGTAGTCGCTCCCAATCTTATGAGCTTCAAAAATTAAAATGACATTTTGCAGTCAAAAAAAACATGTTTTACATTGAATGGACAAAATAATTTATGATGCTGTTTTTACAAGAGAAAAAATTGATGTTTTGTATCTTAAATGGCTCTGGAGTATTATGTACAGCCTACATTGCCAGATTGATGGGTGCTTGTCTTGTATCTTGCTCCCGCGGTTGTCAGCGGCCTTGTCAGTTTGTGCTTTATTTTTGAACTAATTAAGTCCATAAAATAAGCGTTTTCAAGGAATTCACTCTTGTTTGTCCCCTGTGGAAATTCCAGATCTAACCTCTCCCCCCCCTGCTACTTTCATTAATTCCAATCATAAGTATCCCCCAATGCCTTCGGATTTCCAGTTCAAACAACCCCCTCTTACCCTTGGAATTCCATAAAGCCGTCCGTGGTATGGTACACACAAACATGTATGGATATTTTCTGGAATGTAGCCCAATATTACAAACATTGCTTCGAAATGAGAATTATACGATTGTGAATGTCAGTCTTCCTTACATTATTTTCCAAATGCCAATTATAACATCAGCACTTGAAAGCAAATCTAACTCAATGTTTTTGTTATTGAGTCATGTGATGAAATCATGCCATTAATAATCCACACCACATGGTTTAGAAACTATAATACAAACAGCTAATCTATCTGGAAAGAATAAACATGTCAAGGAATCCCACTGAAAAAAAAAAATTGCTGAATTGCCAGTGTGGTTGACCTAGTAATGTGGATTATTGGGAAAAAAATGAAAGAAACATTGTTTAATTGACATTATTATTCATTCAAAACATTTCCCCAATTCTGATTGGCTAAAAGCACACTCATAATTCACCATAACCAGCTAATGATGACCAAATTTAGAAGAATTTTGCATTTAATGAACCAATGACGTCAAAAGTACAGCCTTTTTGCATGTTAATGCACCATTGACCGAGAAGACCTGGGGACAAGGTTGAGTTGTTTTGGTTGTGAAAACAAAAATGGCGTACATTTCACTCATTTCAAGAGTGAGAACTAGGTGAAATAAAATGGCAAGAACAGCACAAAGACATTGAACTCGAAGGGTGACATTTGCCCTTTGGAGAATATTTGCGGAGCTGAACAACCCTGAACGTGCACTATCAAAGATGAACTTGACATGCATGTTTTAGCTATATTATTAAACTAGGAATTATTTTGAATGAATAATAAAACAATTATTGAATTTGGCTTTCGTATCACATGAAGAATAACGCAGATCTTGGAGGGTGCCATAATTCTTCTTAAGATACTCAGCCTCATTCATAAATTGTTAATTACAAGCATGATCTTGCATTTGAAAAAAAAACATGCAAGAAATGAGGGTGTCTGGTTAATATGGTGTCCACTTGATATCGCAGGGCTCAAAATAACGGCTGGTAAATGGACAATGTCGGGCCAATATAACCATTTGTCCAGACAAACTTTCAGTTCGCTAGTCATTTTGACAGGTCAAGCAAATTAACTGGCAAATTATATTTCTTCACATTAACTCTGGAAATTGCAAAAACAGTTAAATCATAAAATATTTTAGTTACTTAACCCATTCGCTCCTGGAGATTTTGCCGAAAAACGCGTTTTGAAGCTAGTCGAGTGGTTTTCTGGTCACTGTCGTGCTATAAAGAGCTAAAACTTACCACAAACCGGTTTACAGGTCGTAGACTTGGCGGCCTTCTGATCCAGATGCAAAATATGAGCTTGCGAAGTTCGGGCATGCGCAGAAAGCAAAATTTCGACATAGTTTTTGGGTTTAAAAGTGACACAGCAGTCTTGACTAAATTTTACTTTTCGCTTTCTCTCCTCCCTTCTTTTTTCGCTTTTCTTGCCTCATTTT
>OZ037775.1:47413648-47426148 GCA_964035525.1 Porites cylindrica
CGCGCGGTGGATGAGGAAGGCGAGAAAAATGGAGACTTCCCGGGGACACAGCGCTAGCTGGGAAAGTTTTTTAAGTAGTTTGCTGCATGAGGAAAGGTGAAACATGAAGATGAAATAATGGAAATATGAATTTCATATACTGGAACTGCCTTCTTTTCGCTGGCTGCAGAAGTTGCTTTTGAACTGCGATGATATTTTTTGCATTTATTTCTTACGATGATTATTAGGGGCACACAACGACTTTTTTTCTGTAAAATAACTGTTCAAAGGAGCATATATTGCCTAGAAATTTCTAATTCTCAAGAAAGGCTAAAAATTTCTGGATAACCGATTTATTCGTCTAGGATAATCGAGATTTTTCTCCTTGCCTGCGATTTTCGGAGGTTATGATGATCATGTTCACATTTTATTACCAAAATATTGCCGACAAAAACACATTCCGACTTTTTTGTTCTACATTTACCAACCAAAACTAGACATTTTATTCGCCTGAAAAGTTAAATCAAAAATCGCTTATTTTCGCTTTTATTACATCCATTGTGAAATTACTTGTCATCCCTGCCATCTGATTGGCTCTCAGCAATGTGATTTATCACATCACAAATCACAATTTTGCTCCAAATCACATCTTTTCTAAATCGCGTCATTCATGTTCTAAAATCGCACCGTTTTTGCCTTTTTATTTCCGCTTTTCAACATACTGGCTACGTGATCCATAAAATATTTGTACTGACTGAATTCTGCCGGATTTCAAAATGGCTGAGATAAAGTGGTCATTGGATTGGGTGGAGTGCAATTTTCGTCTTAAATCATGCATGTTATTTCAAATCGAACTCGCCCTGAAATCACGCATATGATCGGACCAAATTGCACTCCACTCAGTTCAATTACCATTATTTAGAGTTCGTTAGCGCTGCCATTATGAATAATTGTGATGACCCGGGGAGGGGGGTACTCCCTATAATGGCTTATACAAGGGGAAGGTTCGATTCCGCCCGAAAGGAATATCTTTTTTAGGCCTCAGGTATATGATAGTTGAAGCGACAACCTCGTCCCCAGGGCTTTTCCCTTAAATGGGTGGGGCGCCCCATCCATTTTTTAAGGGAAAAGCCCTGGGGACGAGGTTGTTGAAGCGACGGATAAAAGGGTAGGGAAATCTGTCATTTCGGTTTGCAAAAATGCCATAAAGGGCCGACAGATGAGTTTCATGGATGTAAAAAAGTCCATAAAGCTTTCTAGTTTTGTGATTAGTTCATGTTTTAAAGACAAAGCATTTACAGCAGATAAAAGGGGTTCAAACTTTTTGGGGGAAAGGGGTAACATTTGTTAATAGACGGTAAACGAAAGGGGTCCTTTTCTTTCAAAAATGGTATATAAAAGGGTCAGGGATTGGACCTCAGGGCGGAATCTCCCTGTATAAAACTTTGGTAAGATTCCCCCCCCCCCCCCCCTTACCGCGAGTGATGGCCTGATCAAAATTGCTGCCCAAAAAGCCAGGGGGGACTCTGCATATGACAGGGGTAGGGATGCGTCCCCCCCCGGGCCAAAAAGAAATATGAAACGTGGAGACAATACCCCTGAATAATGAGAGGGTCTCACTTGTAAACACAAAATTGCTGACAAAACATTAGCGAATTGTAGCCCTTATTTTACTACCTTACAATATATCAATAATCTGGAAACTGAAAGGTCATATAAAAGGACGGTTAATCTCAAGAATTTTAATTTTTTAAGCAAATCTATCAAGCGGTTCAAAAAGTCCTCGCTAATTTGTCAAAGTAGACCAAAATATTTACAAAACCGCTAACAAGAGCGCTTCGATACATACTAATCAAACCCTTCTTTCTTACAATCGGCTAAAGCTATCTCCATGATCTTTCACACACCTTTTTAAAAGGATTGAAACTACTACTAGTCATTGCATGTCAAAAGCGCTTCGTTTTCTACAGATAACAGCCGAACATCAAGATTGTCCATCTTTTACCGTATATCTAACCATAAAAACTTCATCCCAAAATATCTCGATAACGCGCTCACAGATTTCGCTTAAACGTGACGAACATCGAAGTGGCTATTGGAGGAAAAAGCTCCTGTGAACGATTTTGGAAGAACAGTTCCCAGTGCCGAGAAATAGTGCTGCAAGTAAACTAGGTAACGGCGTCAGTTCGTTGCTGTGACAACTCCGATGTCATTGCAACACTGATCATAACAAATGTTCATCTTTATCTAATACAATTGTGGTGGCAATTTTTCCAAATCTTTGTCTATCAGTATGGCGACGTAGCTTTTTATGCTCAAACTTGGGAGGTATTGAACCTGAAAAACTGTATCGAGCCACCTTAACGCCATTATTATTCTTTGCATCTTAGAAATCTTAGTTGCTAACTTTACACTAAAGACGAAAATTATATTTCATCCTTGGCACCACCTGTCGAGTCTTCACCTGAAGATGTTTAATTAAGTTACCTGTTATTTTGAATATATCAGAGTAACTTAACTCCGTTCAACTCTCTGGTCAAATCACGGATTAGTTTCGCCCTGTTGAGCAAGCTCTCCATTTCGACTGGCGAGCGAAGCGGGCCGCGAGAGAGACTCTCGAGTAATTTCTCGCGATTCCCCCAAAAAAGAGAGCTTGCTCGCAGGCTAGGATTAGAGTCATAAACGCTTTTATACCAAAAATCACGGAAGGCCCACTGCGAAAAGTCCTGCATTTATGGAAAAGCCGTTTAGGCTTTTGCGAGCTAGCTTGTAAAACGTGAGTAGTTATAAAGACCACTGCAAAAAGCCATGGACACAATATTTTACGTTCAATGGGTACTTCACTGAGTGCAATTTAACTTACTATTATTTAATTTATGTGTTTTTAAAGGATTATCTAAAATGCAAGTGGAAAGGGTGAAGCATTCGAATGATCATCTGGTTTCTCAACGCTGTTGAATTTATCGTGCTTGTGCTTTTGATATCTCACGTCACCAAAAATTCTATTCCTATGTATCACACACTCAGGAAAAACAGGTTGGACCAAAAGCTTAATAAAAATGATTCCTTAATTTTGCCAAAAAAGACACTAACCTTTGACAAACCGTCCTGTTTTAACCACTATAGCTAAAAAGCTAATTAACCGCCTGAAAACGTGACCCAGATTCATCATAAGATGACTTATAACATAACAAAATTAAAGCCCGAGCTCTGATTTCTGATTGGTCAGTTAACCATCAACCATTTGCCCATTGGTGCACGCCAACGAAAAGCTACCGTGGTAAGGTTCAGTCAAATTGAGAAAATCTCCTTTCTTGTCAGGTCAATAATGCACCGATAAAATATACAAATGAAAAGTAGAGGTTGAAAGAGTACTCAGTTGTGGCTTTGAGGGAAGGTGTAAAAAGGTCAAGCGACAAATTTGCCTTGAGGGACTTCGTCCTTGTTTATTTCGCGGCGACTCGGTCTAAAGTATTTTTTCTTGGTTAGCAAAAGCTCTCACTTAAGGTTTGAGAAATAAAATTTGCAATTCAAAAATTTATAAATTTTCTACTAGCTTTATCAATTAAACCGTTTTCGCAGGTGGCTCTGAGTATTAGATAATTTCAAGAGACTATAAAGGGGACAGAGAGGGCATCCCCCATATACACCCTATTCCATAGGTAATTCGTCTCGAGTTATTTTTAGAATCGGGATAAAGTTACCTAGCGCGAGGCGTGGATGTTTCGTGGAGGTTTCGCATGACCAAACGCCGTGCAAAACATGTCGGGCGAGAGGCAATGAAAGCGTAAAAAGATCGAGAGCATTCCTGAATATTGAAGCGAAATGAGTCGGCGCTCACCTGGAAAAAAGGAATCGCTGGACTCTTTGACAACCCGTGAAATCAGTTTAACTCGAAGTCGTCGTAACCTCAATGCTTTAATAAAATGAGAAATTTCGCCGGTCTATTGAAACCGGTCGTTTGTACAATTTAGGGAGTTTAAGATCCAACGACGCCGACGACAACTAGAGCGTCAAAAAAACAATAGGTTTAATTAGCAAAACAACAACTTCGCACGTGCAACACACTTTTTTGTTCATTTCTTTCCCGTTTTTGCACGACTACGACGTGAAAATGCCTAATTTCGCGTTTTATGGGGGACGCAAATGAGCAACGACGAAATTTTATTTCTTCTTTCTGAGCTTGAATATGGTCCCTTGAAATTCAGCTTTAGGAGGGTTCGCCTACAATTGACAAAGTAACTGGGTAGGAATAATCGCTATAAAGACTGAAAAAAATAAACAACAAACCAGAAATTGCTCTCTTCAAACTGTAAATTATAAATGATCCTGAGAGAATATTCAGTGTGTTAAGGATTTCCCTGCTCTACTGTTAGCTCTATACAAGAGAGGAAGGGCGATTCTTTTTTAATTTCGGTTTCGCTGACACAGCTTTCGCAGAAATCTCTCTGTAGTCGTTTTCGTCGACAAAAGGAATAGCAAAATCGCTCTCCGCGTCTTCCCCCATTTTGTTCTGCGTCATTTCGTGAAGGCGCGTGGCTCTCAGCGTGGGTCATCCACGCGGAACACATTCGCGCTATGTGATTGGCTGTTGTCTAATCCCCCTTGAGATCTGTGGTGTTAAAAATAACTCGAGACGAATTACCTATGGAATAGGGTGTATATGGGGGATGCCCTCTCTGTCCCCTTTATAGTCTCTTGATAATTTTTTTTCTTTTCAGTACCAGGTCTTTTCCGTAATATCTTGAGTTCACAAATTCACTACACTCAATTGAATTTATAAAAAAGAGAAAAACTTTCAAAAAAAGAAATTAATTTCCATTCTGTATTTTATTTTTTTTTTGTGCGATAGTTTTTGCCTTTTTTATTAACAAATTAACTATAGTAGCCTGACAAGAGCTTAAACGGCAGCTTAAATAGGTTATTTTTTTTAACCACAAAACCGAGGTAATGTATAAAGGAAAAAGCTTCCTTCGGGTTTTAGTTTCCGAAACGATACGTCTATTAGAATATGTTTTATGTTTTAGCTTTTTAAACATTTTTTGTGACAGCTAAAGTGCTTTTAGCGACTATGCCACTAATAACACGGTTATTACTGTCATTATTAGCGAGGTCAATTTGCTAAAACAGTGTGGGTGGAACAAGTTATATAATAACTAGCTGAATACAGGAACTTTGTGTAAGATTGTATAAATTATTAAGTTCTCTGTCCTCTTTTTTTTCTTCAACATTTTTTACCCTTTCTGACAAATACGTTTTGTTAAGTATCCCCCGCTAATGTTTTCTAGTTGTGCAATCGATTCCAGTTTATAGTCAAATAACGCAGAGTCGACAGAATGTTAGTGTTATTAAGCAACTCTACAAAAATTAGAAAGCCGCCTCGATTATTAGTAGGGATAAAACCTATGAGAGGATTGGTAAAAAAGAAAACGGTTTGATCATTATTTTGGTTTTAAGTATTTCTGAAAGGAAAACATCATGTCAATCAGTAACATTTTCCCTAATTAACGTTGAGATACCGCAACGTGTAATATATTAATCTTTGGTATTTTTTGGAAAGCTATAGTATGCTGTACAAATTGCAAAGATGGTTTTCCCGTGCAACCTTGGACTTTGAAGTGTAATTTCATTTATGTTAGGCTATGTTGAAGAAACATTGTCTTTCAGTGTTGTGAGCGATAAGTTTACCCCGTCCCATTAAATTATTCCATGATGCCTGATAATCTAAGCAACGATATGAAAAAGAGTTTGGCTAAACGATAACCATTACATTAGAAGATGTGTGTTCTCTTGGTGCTTAATACATTGCCGTTCACCGGAGTCCGAAAAAAAGGTTTATATTCTTAAGAAATTTCATAATCCGTTATTCTATTTAGGCTGAAACTTTTCCGGGGCTAATTTTCGCCTCTGCATTTTGTGATCATGAATACATTAATTAAAGATGACACTTTGCTGTAGCTGATGTCGCACATTGTGTCATATCAATGCAAATATCTCAAAAGTTTGAAAACACAACAAATTGATCTTTCTTCGCTTTATTACTGCATGTCAAGTAGAAGAAAATATCTTGCTTCTAACAAACGCATTTAGGTTTCCTAATGTGAACAAGTAAGCATTTCCCATACCTGTGAGGAAAAAGATGTGACCTAACTAACAAAAATCATCTTATTTGTTACTTAGCTGTTAGGGAAGTAGCTGAGCAAAATTTTAATTATCCAATAATTTACTGATAACGTGTAAATAACAATAGAAACCGCCATCTTTCTTGCGTCGAGTTTTATGTCAATCTGGAATCAGTCGGCAGGACTGTCCGTTTGTAGCAACCGACTTGCTTAAAAAACAATCTCCATGATCATTTGTAAAGAGACCCATGGCAAGTTTGGTGCAATAATATTATCAATAAAGGAAAAACTTATATTAACTTTCAGTTAACTTAAAAGGTTTGTAGCCTCACCGGATCGGCAATTTTGTTCACCAATTAAAAAAATATATATATCCGTGCATATTTATTCTTGACAGCAGACAGAGTCATCTGAGCTCAATTTTTGGGTTTGGTTGCAGGTGTTTAACGAAACACTGTTAAAGCTTGACTTTTTGGTTTATTGTCATAAAAGTTCCTCCTGCAAGCAATGTTATAATCACGCTTTGTTCAAGGTTAGTAACTTACAATTGGTATCAGTAGTTTTGTTAGTTTAAATATCCTCCTTAAGCTAGCAAAAAAGACGTGGATTAAAAAAAGTACCTGGAACTATCATAAAGTGTACATAAAAAAAGTGGAATTATTTCCTCCTTGTGCCAATGCTATGAGATAACAGTGAAATAATTTCAATTTTGTTGAACATTCAGTGTTTTTATAAAAAACATTTTTTTAACGTTAGATGAACTCGGTAACATGCATAACTTCGTGAACACTTCTGCGCCTTTTCGGTTGTTTGTGCCATTTTGTTTGACATTTGACTGTTGATTCAAACAGCGGAACTTTTCATTTCGCCTAGATCTCGATTAGTAGATGCAAACTAAGACAACTTCAACGCACTGTTTAAAAGGCAAAAGGAAGTTGTTTGAAAAAGCTAGAGATCTTTATAATATGTTTCGAATGCAACCGAAATTCTTATTTAAGAACTAACCTAGAGGTAAAAAAGGCTCCCATTTTTGCGTTTTTTGGGGGGTCAAATTTTCCGCTTCTTGATACTAAGTTAAAAAGTTGCTGAATCTTATTATGCATCGAAAATGAACAACGGCCTTATATTCACCGAACTCATGACGAAACATACCTGTCACGTAAGTATGTACGTTTTCTCAACAGTATCGACTTCTTTGGTCAAGCAATATTCTGAGCTGGGTTTAAGGAGGCCCGAACCTATATATATGCGTGGTGGTTGACCTTGGTTGTGTTTTTGAATCTGCACTGCTGTGGGTCCATTGTACAGTTTTGGAAACTCTGTATATCTTGCCTTCCAATTTTAACTGTTCATGTTGGTTATCACTTTTCCAATTTAAAAGAAGTAGTTTTAAAAGGTCTTAAAAATGTTCTTGACTGACTTTAAGTGTCTACACGATTTTTTGCTACGCATGTTGAAATCCGTGTCCGCCATAACTTTTCCAATAATGTATCCCTAAGTTGGCCCCTTTCTTCCTCGTCGCAATCGAACTCGCCATTACCTCCTGAGAGAGTAAGAATTGTAATGGTAAGGGAAGCAGGAAAGGTGTAGTGGTCAGAGCACTCGAACCGGGTTCAAATTCGGGCGTGGACGCCATATGTGGTTAAGTTGTTTTTGGTTCTCTTCTCTTCCCCAAGAGGTTTTTCTCCAGGTACCCCGATTTTCCCCTCCCCTCAGGAACCGAAAAAAGAAAAAAAAAACACAGTAGTGGTAGACGAAGAACCACTATGTGTTGATGTGCTACCTCTAAATCGTTATTTATTCGTCATTTTTTGTTATTTATCTTAGATAACCAAGCCAAGTGAGAAATTTTCCGACCTCATGATCATCATTACAACTAACTTTAATGACAAACTAACTGCCACTTTGTCAGTACTTTGTTACTTTGTTGCGAAAGAGTCAGCATCAGTGATCCGCCAAGACCAAGTGATGGGCGGGTTGGTTAGCAGCATATATGTACAGTTCATGTACAGTTGTTGCATTTGGCCATTGGAATTTTATTGTTTTCAAGCTCAAGAACAGTAAAATACAAGCGCTATACTTGTATGCTGCAAATCAGTCCCCCTGAGGAGACCACGACCTTCACTGTTATTTATTTTCTTTTGCAGATGTCAATACCAGAAAGAATTTTGCTGGTATTAATTTTGGTGTCAGAGTCGACAGTTGCAAGTAAGTAAAATTATTATAAGCTGGAATTGTCGTCTCGTATGTATTTTCTTCTTATCATGTGGTAACAAAGCGGCTAAAAGTGTAGCACAAACAATTAAAAACCAACGTGTTAGTGTGGGCACAGGCATCCCAAGCTCACGTTATGAGTGTGTTATGTAAATTTACTTTCTCAGAAGAGAGTCGGTGTCGCGTTACAAGCAACCGTTGAGACTTTGTATCAGAAATAAAGTACAAGGTCTGCGAACGCTAAATATCATTGTTTTTACTTTTTTCTATAACATAAATAAAGGAGACTTACCTTTGATGTATTCCTGTGTTCTTTGGTGTGAATTCATCGATTTACTCGTTTTTTATTTTCGTATTATGAAGAGAGTGTCCGGGGTCACGCAATAACGGCCAAAAAAACGCACCAAACAACACAGGAATACATCAAAGGTAGTTCTCCTCTATTTATTTCATCGAAAAAAAGTGAAAACAATGATATTTAGCGTTCGCAGACCTCAGTATTTTATTTCTCAAGTCTCAACGGTCGCTTGTAACACGACACCGACTCCCTTGTGAGAAAGTAGATTTACATAACACACTTTTAACGTGAGCTCGGGATGCCTGTGGTGTGGGCAGTCATATTACATTGAGTGCAATTATGATCATGATAAAGTGCAAGAATTAATTAATGTAGCTCAGCTGCAGAGTACCATAATCTGCATGGGAAATCTACCGACTGATAACACTGAACATGAATCGTATTAATGCATCCTTCTATTCTTTTGAACAGGTTATTATTTTTAATGAAGGAAAGAGCAGGTCACTGAGGTGGAACAGGAGGTCATTATTACGAATCATAACCAACTGTTCCATTTCAGTGACCTCAGTAAGAGTTTTAACGCATGAATTCACCTGTGGAAACTTTGACCAATCGGAGACTAGATTGGTCCTAGAGTGTGACCAAGCTAAAAGCAATTTTTCAAACTCTATTTGTCAAAGTTTTCTGTTGTTAGTTAAACAAACCAAATTCAAGATCTTTATCGGATTTTTTTCGCATCGATAGGTTTCCATTTTCTATAGCAATGGAGGCTCCACCACACGCGCATGCTGAGGCTCCGCTAAAAATTATTAGGTTTCGTTGAGCGTGGAGTTCTACAAGATAGAAAGTATTCGCTTATATTTTGAAGTATTTTGAAGTAGGTTTAAGCAACTCTAATTTTGCTTGCAACCTGATATACCTTGAAATCGGAACATCTTAGAAACATGCTAAATTGTCTTTTTCAGAAAAACCGTCGATAAGGGTACCGTTGCCGGAGTTGCGAACTGTACCAGGCCATTATGTATGGTTTCGGCTGGAAGGTACCCCACCGATTAAATTGACTCTAGTGAATACATCAACATCTTTGGTGGACATCAGTTTCAACATAAAGGGATTTCAAATAAAGCGGACGGGTACCTACAAGTACACTCTACTAGCAGAAAACAATGAAGGAAATGACTCAAAAACGTTTGAAGTAACCGTTCTGGGTAAGGATTCAATGCTGTTAAATTTCATTCAATGTAGATAAGACATTTTGCAATTAACAACCATAGTAGTTCGCACAAACAGTTGTGTTGAACTTTGTCCTTATTTTATCCGTTGATGATTCAGTTCAGTCGGTGAAAAATGAATGTAAAAAGTTTTAGACTACTTGCTCTTGTTTCGCCATTGAACACGGGTAATTTGTGTCAATTTAGGATAAACAATAAGGATTTACCAAATAATGGAAATTTGGGTTTCACCCTTAATCAATGAGTAAAAATGAAAACTCGTTATTGTCTATTAATGCTGTATTAGTGCATACATCGAAGTGTACCGCTTTCCTGAAAACTCCCCCCTACCAATTGCCTTATTCTTGCGTCCTTTTATTTTGCAGATTGCAGTCATTTGTGTCACAGTGGAGGCTTGATATTTTCTGATGAAGTTTTCAACATGCACGACTGTAGTAAAAGCAACATAACTCATAACTGGAATTGCATTCCAACTACAACCACTTATTTGTAAGTGTATTTTCTTTTTTCACCTTAGATTAACTGGTCTAATGTTTTCGTATTTTTTTCAGTATGGACTCCTGTGTTTCGAATTTTCTAAAAATGTTTTGTTTTAAGAGTTTTTTCTTATTTCATTTATTTTTAAAACTGCCATCATTTTATCCCAGTTTCACACACAAACTAAAATATAGATTTAGCCAGGGCTAAAAGCGAAGCTCTCGATAATATTTATAGCTTGTTCAAAGAAAATAATATATAGATTTAGCCAGGGCTAAAAGCGAGGCTCCCATTAATAAATCTGTGATTTAAATCAAACAATAAACTTGTATTCTACAATTCAGTTAACTTTAAAGCAAATTTATGAGACTTTTGAGGGAAAGGCTAAGTGATTTTAGAGAAAAATAATTTGCAAACAGCCCAAAAGTGAACCAAATCTTACATCGAATTTATAGCCTCATATGTACACCCAAAAACTGGTGATCTTCGATCACATTTAAGAGCCATAATGGATCTTGATCACCGTAGATTAATTAGGCCTGGAAAAAAATCAGGCCGAATTTTTTGCGTTCGACAAGTTTACTTTGCAAAATCTTGCCAAGTTAATCTGGGTGCGTGTAAACCAACCTTTTATACCATTTATACATCACATCTGAGGTGAAACAGTACTATGACACTGTTTTTATCATACAGACCTTGGACAGAAAGCAGTATTTCACAATTTTGCAGTACAAATTGCACTCATTCAATATTAAGGACGATGGAAGTATGCGTGGGCTTTTAGCTAAATCGTTAAAAAAATTTCCAAAATCACCCATACGGTCATCCCGGGTTCTCACTTTTGTAGTGCGAGCTGTGGTCGAGTGTTTGAATGAACGTTGATAGAGTTACGCTCCAACATAATAAAGAATTTATCATGTTTACTTTTTATTTTAAAATGGTTTAACGCGCGGCATTTTGAGTACTCCTGCAAGCGATGTTCACGGAACGACTGAAAACAATCGGCACAGCGATTAAAATTACAAAAGAGACTACTAACAATCAATAAAAGAAATATAATTCGGTGAAACATGTACAGAGACAACAATTTTCATTCAGGAAGACAAGTATAAAAGTGTCCCTAAAAATCCGCTTCCTTTTTTTAAAATTTTTTTCAAAGACGAGCTCGAGGCAAGAAAATCGCTCAAAGCACTCTTTTACAGCCAGAATTATAACTAAATATTCTTTGGAATGTTTTCTTTCTATTTGCGGTGAGAAAATGTCAAAAGACTTTTTAAAGTTCTGTAAGGTTATATCAAACCTGATACTCGGTCAGATCATTGTCTCAAATCTTACAAAAGTGCATAAACTACGCTCGACTTCATGAAATTAGATACAAAAAACAAACATCAAATACAATAATTACTCTGGCTTACCATTCGAGATGCAGCTCCTGAAAGGTATCAAGTAAGGCTAGTATCGCTTCAGACTTTGCAACCCTCTTACGCATCAAGCAAGGTGAAAACGAAAACGATGCCATCCGAAATCGGATTTCCGACTTTGAGAAGCAACGTATTTCTCAACCAAAAACCCAATAAACAAACTAGCCATGAATAACAGAAGACTCCTGATAGAAGCTGAATTTCATTTTGTACATCCAATGGAAAAAGACAGTTAAAAACATCACAAGTTGACACAAAATTCTGTCAGCTTCAGCTGTCAAAGTAAACAAGATTCAAGATGCTGCACTAATTTTCCGCATGAACTCACCTGTCAAATTTTGACCAATCAGAGCATAAAAATTGAACGTAGAGCGTGATCAACGCGTGACCATGGGTGAGAAAAGTCAAAAGCAACTGTCTTCCCTGCCTGTAACAGCTGGCTGAATTTTCGCGTCCGAGGTCAGTTTGAAACCAAAATTTTAATCGTGCGACACATAAACACAACATATTTCTTATCAAAACTTGAGCCTGCGATCACTTGAAAACTAGTAACTTATCAGCGGATAATTTCAAAAAATACTTGACTTCAATGAGTCGACACCTGAGCCCGCGATACGGTCAAGTGGTACTGGTCAGCGGGTAGCCTGTTTTGACAGCTGTCAATTGATTAAAACTTTGATGGACAGAGCGCAAAAACCGCAAGACATGCGCACTAGAGCTCTCGCCTCTGTTTCTTGTATTCCCGCCTTTCGATTTT
>OZ037775.1:47431148-47453648 GCA_964035525.1 Porites cylindrica
AAAAAAAGTGTTGTTACATCAGGTCTTGTCCCGATTTATGGAAGGCTGAGGATCATGGGCCCGCTGTGATAACAACCAGCGTTGTCGGATCGCAAAAAAGCTTTGTTGATTGAAGGGTACTCAACCTTGATGGTGTTGAGTAGATGCTCAATGACTGACATAACCTCGAAGTTGTTTTGCTTGCAAGTGTTAAAGAGATGCACAAAGCATTCAACTTGACATCTGCCCTCCTCTTGTGAGCGTGTTATGACAGCGCTAATATGCCAGCTCCTACCCCGTTTGCCAAAGAACTCAGACATCTGCTCCCTGTAGTGCTGCGGCAGATATTTCATCGCCCAGTCCATGATAATCAGGCATGTTTCTTCGTCAAAAGTAAGAGCCTTGCTTCTTCTTGATTAACAGAAAGAAGTAAATGAGCTTTCCAGGCATGGAGTGCTCGAGAGCACTCCTTATTCTCCAAGTTCATTCTTGTTCTCGTTTCGTCGTTGATGACTAAGTCATCGATCCTCTTTAATATGTCGCGGAAATTCGAATCAAGGGAGTCACATCTATCACAGTGAATGTCAAGGGAGTGTGGACATTCTTCACAGAAGTCAGGATTCTCCGGGTCGCTTATTAAAGTCATGAACGGTACAATGGTCGCTGTTGTTTTCGTTTCTACCCACGTGCGTTTTATAGTCCGGTCTTCAAATCTCCTATTTGCTTCTGTCAAGTCTCGTCGCATTTCAGCCCAATGTTGTTCTTTTCCGTTTTCCACTAAAGTGTCGATAATTGCGCGCAGGTTGTCAAATGCTTCAGTCCCTTCTGCTGTGATATTATCAAGCCCATGAGCATTCTAAACAGACAGCGTATGCTTGCCGGCTCAAACTGCTGCTCTTTGCAGTAGCTTGTGTACTGTTCGATAATTCGAGAGGGAATCAAGGCCCGCACAACAGCGGGAATGATGAAGAGTTCACCAGTCAAGCTGAGAGTTTTTGTTCCAAATGCAACATCTTGATGCAGCTGTGGTTGGGAAATATAGCTTATGAAATGATCAACTTTTCCCTGATCAATCCTTTTTCGGAAGATTGTTTGTTCTGGAACAGCTTGTCCTTTTCCTGCCTCAGTGGTATGCTGACGAGCCTGGTCAATTCTCCATTTAGTTAAACCAGGGATTAGCGTTTGCAATTCTCTGCGGCTAAAGTCATTTGCGAAAAGAGATAGGATCTGGCGTTTAGTATATCTCCGCCTTTATTATACTGCGTTCAGTATATGTAGTTACACTGTAAGCACTTCTCCTATTCTGAAGTTTCATTATTGGTCAGTTCTTAGATCACAGCAAACTATTTCATGACATCTAACTAGGCAGTGGATTAATGAATCCTAACGTCAGTAGCCTGGGATCAAGCTCCGCAGTGGGGAAAAGGCGAAAAATATATCAGATCAGCAAGGGCGGAAATAAATCTGCAAGTGAAGCGAGCCTAGCGGTAGTCTGGGAAGGAGAATGGGTGGCGCCCTGTTTCACCTCGTTTTTTGCCTTTTTATCCCACTTCGAGGCTTAGTCCCAAGCTGTGAAGTTATTTATTTTGCACATCTTAACTCATGTAAACGAACTCATGTTCTTCACAAACTAGTCCTTACCTCATAAACGCCACTTGAATAGGCCACCACCGAGTTCCAAAAACCCTCAATTTCAAAATGAGGCCAAGTGCACAACCTTTCTTGTGAAAATGAGTTTTACTTACATGAAAATGAAAACTCATTTCCATATCAAAGGCTGAGCACTTAACTTCGTTTTGATACAGAGGCCCGAGGAACTCGGATATGGCCTATTATTCCTCAGAAAATAAACAATGTAAACTATAGCATAAAATATGCAGCCCATCATAAAAGAAAATGTTACAGTTGCTTCAGTTGGTGAGAACATCGCATCTTCAAGATTGGGTCATCGTGAGTTCGAATCCCGTAATGTCAAATTTTTCACGAGAATTTCTCGTCAAAACAAACGTTTTACGAACATGGACTTGGCTATCTTCCTTGGGTTCAAATCCTTTGTTCACGTGTTTTATCATTGCAAATATCACATTTTTTCCCAATTTTTATTTCATCAACAGTTCCAACTATATTATGTAAACTTCATCTAGTAAACTTAAGTAATTAGTGAGTCAACCCTCGCCTTCGTTCAGGACTGGACTATATACACTAGTGCTATTAAGCTGGCCTGTTCCATGCCTTCATCCAAATGTACATCAAAATCACCTTTCTCGCGCTTTTTATCGTGTTCCAGCCTACAACTTATACGGATTGCTATCAAGAGTAAACAACAACAGAAAACAATCTCAGAACACGAAAATTCTTCCGTTGAAAACGAACAAATTAAATCAATCCTACATGCAGGTGAAAACACACTGTTATGTAAACAACAGTTTTTTCGGTAGACATCAGTAATTAAACACAAATTTTGCATCTTTTCTTATAATTTTACTAACTGCACTGTTCAGCAAAAGTAACGTCGAATAAATTCACAGGGGTTCGATGTAGCGTGACACAAAAAAATATTTTGAGGGAAAGTTGGGCCAATTCCATATCATCAGTTGAAATATGATTTTATTGAATTAA
Organism: Porites cylindrica; assembly: GCA_964035525.1. Classification (NCBI taxonomy): domain Eukaryota; kingdom Metazoa; phylum Cnidaria; class Anthozoa; order Scleractinia; family Poritidae; genus Porites; species Porites cylindrica. The sequence continues at coordinate 47,433,747 of OZ037775.1, forward strand.
ACGCATCTACTTTGTCAAAATTAAAATCTAATCGCCACTAACAAGTTTAAGTGAAAGAGACTAAACCTAATCTCCTTCTTGAAGGCCTTGCTGAGGATGTGAGCTCAATGCAGAGAGAAGTTGATGGAAAAAAAATTCGTTGCTGAAAATTTGGCTGGAAACTTTTTGCTTCACGCCATTTTGGTGGAACTTTCCAAGTCAGTAATGCCGAGTTACTGAGCGATACCATTTTTAAGTTTGCCGTATTTTAGTAAAGGTTTAATAGGCTATCAAGAAAAGTAACTGCCTTTAAAAATAAACCGCGCGCTTTTGAGAAAAAACAGTGTAAAAATGGCAGAAATCTGGGTCTGGTTAATTTAACGACGTGACGGTAATATTAGGTGCGACATGAAAGACATGGAACTGGGACAAATATTGAAAGTTATATTTCAATCGGTTTATTGTAGGCTAAAGATTTCAAAAAAAGACGGGCAATTTTTTTTTCGCTTCTTGTTAATTCAGGTTAGGTTCGACAAAAGTTAGCCAAAAATCAAGATATTTCATGTCCGTGGAAGGCCCTGATTTCAAGAAAATGTTTATCTTCTACATAAAAAACCCAGCAACTTCTAAAAATACCATCGTTGATAATCTTTTCAGGTGGCTTTTATATGGTTAAAAGGTGGAGGTCAAACACCTACCTCGATCTTTCGCTCCTGCCCGGTTTTCTCTGACAATAACACTTAAAGACTGGAAACAGTTTGCTGTTGTCAATAGATGTAAATCACAACTTAATGCCTGACTTAATGCTGTGAAATGTGGCACCCCACGAGGATCCCTCCTGGGTCCAAGACTTTTCTCCTTTTAACGAACTTGCCTGATCAGATTAAGGAAGGAGAAATTGACATGTATGCAGACTACACAACACTATTCTACATAGGCCCCTCAGTCGATGTAGTGTGTGATGCACTAAATCGCCTACTTGGGGATGTACGTAACTGGTGCAGAAATAATAAGTTAACTATCCATAGTGGGAGATCAGAGGTCATGGTACTCAATAGAAACAGCTTTTGTGGCCCCCTGAGGCCAGTTATACTCGGAGATAAGATCTTAAGTTATGTTAATTGAAGTGTCTACTTGGGGGTAGTCATTGACTCTAGATTATCCTGGCAGCCTCAGATCACCGCTGTCTGTAAGAGCTTTAGTCGAAAAGTCATAATCTAACGCAATTGAGGGTCCTACCCAGGAGGGTCCTGGAAGCCATTTACTTTAGAACCATTGTTCCCAGCGTTACATATGTCGTGCTAGTTTTTGGGAACTTGTACCCTCTTCTTGTTATGTGATGTTGAACTGATCCACTTAAGAGCAGCTACCTTGAAACGCACTCACTGGCAGCCCTTAACTAATGTTTACAAACTTAAAGGGGCTATGTCAGCTGGAGAGCATGCGCTCTGAGGTTATGCAAATTACTTCCAACTGTTAAAATTCTATTGTTTTTAACGCGTGACCTTCTCCATGTGCGCTCTGAGGTTATGCAAATTACTTTCAACTGTCAAAATTCTATTGTTTTTAACGCGTGACTTTCTCCATTTTCTCTGTCACGTCCAAGGCTCCGAATTTAGAGAGGTTAACAAGCGAAATGGGTTTGGATAAGGGAAATTTCGATAGAATTTACGGAACGTTTCTTCTCTGGTTATGCTAGATCAAGAATAAAACTGTGACGACAATTTTACTTGTAGTTTTGGGGTAAAAACGCATGCCATTCATAAAATAGTGCGCAAACAAAAATTCAACAACAGCATATTCTTCGTTTTCACTGTCACGCAATAAACACGGCACAAAAAAATACATTTGAAACCGTCAAGTGGAAGAAGCCAAGAAAATGAAATGTTATAAAAGACTAATATATAAACAATTTGTCCAAATCTCAGGTCTTTGTGGCCCACAGTTTCTGAGTTAGTTGCCGAAACATTTCACGCACCTTTGTAGAGCTTTGTATGGAGACGCCATATTGGTGGACAGAAACTGTCCACCAATATGGCCGCCGGAAATCAACAAAAACATCTGGAGTTCACTTTTTCTATAAAAGCTCCTCCTTTTCACTTGAGAACTAGCATACTTGCGCATAAACATATCTTCTAATACTTGAAATGGTTAAACTGCTGAAAATCAAGCGGAGAGACTTTTTTCAAGGAGATAGCATTCCTATTTTGGTGTCACGCACCGTGAAAACTCGGAAGTTCAAACTGCTGTATTTTCGAAATGAAACATGCTTCGGGGCTGGAAACTTGTACAAAGATTTATTTCCTATTAATCTTCAACCTAGTGTAAAAAAGAATTCGTAAAACCTCGCTTTTTTGACTTTGCAATCTGATGACGTCACCGTGAAAACCATCAATTTCTCTTATTCAACAAAATAAATCGAAGATAGAACAAGAGACATCAAGTCTTTGTTTTGATCTTAGGGAAACATACATTATCGCGCAAAATTGTTCGATCGTGCCAAATCACTGCGACGTCGAGAAAAACAGAACCAAGCATCATTGGTATACTACTCCACTATAAGCAGTCCGTTGATAAAAAGGGAAAGTAAACTCTGCTATTTTCCAAAAATATGCTCGAACACAAACAGTTCAAAAACATGGCATTTACAGGATCTAACTCGTACTAAGATGCCTCTCTAAGTCCGTTGAGAACAATCTGGATGAGCAAACGGTCGTGTTTATCTTTGCCGTGAATCCAGATAAATACAAGAAGGAATCTAGCCGAATTTTATAATGTTTCCTTCGCCAGGAGTTTAGTTTGGTCACGAAACTCATGTCCTGATGCTCTTGTAATCGTTTACCAAAAACGGCCGCCGCCAACTCGATAGCCACTTCATTGTATGTCCACATACTTTGAGCACAAGAAAAATCCAAGAGCCAGCAACCTCTAAAATAACTCAGTAGAAAGGTTCTGTGAACTATAGGGAAGATTCCATCAAAGATTCCATCACTCATTGTGGAGTAGCCGTCATTAACTCTGCCATTACAACGGCCGCTGCTAAGAGGACACAGTAAATCCACGTAAAAACATTCCACAGGCAAACAATTTCAAAATAACGCCAAAAAATTATTCTGTAATCACCATAGAACGATTCTTAATACAAAACTTCGCTAACTATCGAACGATGGCTGAGATTTAGACAGATAAAAACAGCCTTCCAAAATCTCCGACAGAACTTGAAAAAGACAGGCCAACTTTTTCAAGTTTGTTTTCATTGGCTCGCGCATGCGTGTGGGGTGACATAGCCCCTTTAAGTTAACCTCACTTATGTACTTAGCTTATTATGGCTTAATACCTAAACCCATCAGAGGGCCTATTGTGTGGAATGTCCTGCCTGAGTCATATAAACTTTCTGATAGCCATGAAAGTTTTAAGAAAAAGATAAAAAAAGACCAGGTGCTACTAGATAAATTAAGCTTCGAGAAGGAATCATGCCTGATTACAAATAAGGATGATGATTTCTATTATTTTTGATCAATTTATTTATTTACTTTTTTAGTTACAATAGATTACAATGGACATAGTAATCTTTTTTTAAATCAATCAATGTTTACGTACATACTTTTAATTGCTTACATACATTACACTTGTATAAATCCTAGTTAATGCAACTACATCTTAATGTTTTAGGCAGGTCCACATCAGCCTCTGGCTGACTTCCCACCGACCTGCGTTAACAAATAAAGCTATGTATGTATGTATGTATGTATGTATGTATGTATGTATGTATGTATGTATGTATGTATGTATGTATGTATGTATGTATGTATGTGTGTATGTATGTATGATTAACATTTAACGGAAGTACCCAGAATTCAGAACTACTGTAACATTGCTGTTTGCATAATTAAGCAAAAGGGTTCAGAACAGGAGAGAAATAAGCACTTTTCGCGTGTCCTTAGTGTTGCTAACAGTGCTTCCAAGACTAAACAATGCGTGCGAGGAACAAGATTTCCATTTACTTTATCAAGTGTTCCATCCCTGGTTAAGGCTCGTATTTGTGCCAGAGACCCCACAGCATTTCTTCCGTATTCCATACGGTGTCGCGACTGAAGCACACGTATGGCATATAGCACATGCAGGAACATACTAATTTAATGAACTCCCCCACATCAACCATAACACATTTTGTTGAACATTCTACGCCGCTGTATGACTGTAAAAGCTACATTTTGAATAGCATTTACAAACTGGTGACCGAAAATGATTTTTTTTCCTGTTTATCTCACACATATTAACTATCACTTGTTTTCCTGCAGGCGGTTGAACGACAACGAGCTCAAGACGCTTCCGTCAGGAATATTTTCAGATCTCTCTTCCTTGCGGTTTTTGTAAGTAAACAACGCATCTCTTCGCTTATAAATCCATACGACTCTCCTCATAGGATATAAAGGCCTCTCGTGGTACTGGCGCGCTAATCAACAAGAGCGGATTGATTATCCTTAGGATGTCGCTATTTGTTTTCGCCTTTTGCTAACTTTTTCCACAGATTTTTCTATATTTTGGGGTAGGTCTTATGAACCGAGGCGAACGCCAAGGCTAATAACACTTACCGAGACCTTGATTAAACCGGATATCACAAAAACCGAATTTAATAATTGCTTTATTATACATTGTTTTAAAGAGAAAAACAGAAATAGACAAACACATCGTCGCACGGACCACAGTTTGACATTGCTCTTGGAAATCATGCATTGTGCGGACAATCTACATACTAGTCAGTTACCTGCTAGCAGTTAACTAACAAATCTGTAGGTTGCGCTGATTCCAAAAATTAACTGAAGGCTTTTATAGAATGAGAAGAAAGATAGTGAACACTATGTATAACAATTCGTATTTATATTAGTAATACCAATAAAGTGCATGAGTGTTTTTGTTGTTGTTGTTTTGTTATGAAACTGTAATGTGCTGGGGTTTCACGTAATGAAAGAAAGCGAGCCGAACAGTAAAACTCAAAACAAACTTTAAGTCAATTTCCGACCAGACACATGGCAGAAACGAACCAATTGTGCACGAGCAAAGTGCGGGATATAAAAGAAACAAAAAAAATGGTAGGAAGTAAAGCAAAATCTATGAGAACGATTCATATTTAAGAGCCGTTGTCGGTAACTATCGAGAATCCGGCGCCATGCAGTTCACAAAATTCGATTTTTTTTTATTTCACCAAAAGACCCTTTTGGTAAACTATTTTTAAAAACCGTGACAATGTTCAAAAGTTCTAGCGAAGCCCCGTTTTTGCGAAAAATAGGAAAGTTTAAAATCGGCCTAAACCTGGAAATTATGCAAATTAGAGCATTTTCAAAACGCTCGTACAAAAAACGAAAGGCAGTCTATACTTCATCCTTACAAGGTTTGATACACATTTCTCAAAGTTACTTTCAAGCTATATTTTATCTCGATTTAGGATTTTTTTGTACTTCTTACACCCGTTCAAAGAAAGTAACGTTTCGTCATTTGTTGACACCGCGAATTTTACCATTTTTCAGAAGGTAATAGCATCAAGGGTATATATTTATATATATAAGCGGTTGTGAAAATTGTCTTTTGAAAAAACCATGCATTCTTCCTGTATGTCATACTAAAAGCTTTTTTTGGCCCGCCAAAATCGAGCGCGCTAGACGAAAATGTATCAAGTGCACTTTCTCCGTTCTTAATTTATTCAGCTAACATTGCTAGTAAGAGCGATATTTTGGCGTCGTTGACTGTGCACTTCAGTGCTTTAGATCATAATTATTTGTCTGATCGTTACCACGGACTGTGAAAGTACATGTAAACGGTGGCGTGTCATCCAGGCGTGAGCTTCATTATGGTGTTCCCCAGGGTAGTGTCCTCTGACCTATTTTATTCCTGCTTTATACTTCACCCTTGGGTGATATTATGAGACACCAGTCAAGTTGCCTTTCATTTGTATGCCGATGATACGCCTCTCACCTTTGAATCATCCTCTGCTTAACTGGCAAAATTAGCGGTAAAAGACTGTGTGCGAGATATCGATGCTTGGATGAAAGCAAACAAGCTTAAGATGAACAAGGACAAGACAGAACTAGTTGTGCTAAATGCTAGTCATCGCCAACCTTCGCCCCCGACGTCAATTTCAGTCTGCGATGAGGTGATTAGCAACTCATCGGTAGCTACAATCACTCGTCACAAATCTTGAAACACTTGTGTGCGTTTCCCTTTCCCCAATGTTAATTTGGGTATTACAGTCGTCTCAGTGCTCCAAAATAGACGTGGCTCAACATTGGGGAAGGAGATGGGCCCTTTTGAGTGAGAACGAATGTGTGAAGAGTGAATGTAAGAAATTTAAGAGAAAATTCAAGGGAAACGGTTTCTGTTTCAACGATTTGTGACGAGTATCGTAGAAACATTGGTGTTCTGTGTGATACATTCATGTCGATAAAATATCTTGTTACAGTCAGCCGTATGCAAGGCAGGCCTCTTAGCCACCTTCTAACCCCTTCGAAACATTAGCCGCATAAAGAAATATATCAGTCGCCATACGGCGGAAATGCTTGTGCATGCTTTCATTACTTCCAGATTGGACTTCTGTATTTCACTTCCGTATGGACTACCGAAACAAACTATCAAGATACTTCAGCATGTTCAAAATGTAGCGGCCAGAATCCTTTCGCCTACACTTAGACATGAACATTTCTCACCAGTATTACAGGAAATGCATCAGTTTCCTATAGAAGAGCGCATAACTTTTAAGATCCTTTTAATGACCTTTAAAGGTTTAAATGTCTGAACCCCTTCATATTTGTCCGATCTAGTTACGAGGTATATTCCTCGGCGGCTGCTTGATGTCCGATATAATCTGCGCAACTGTGGTTTCCGGTCTTTTTCAGCAGCCTCTCCACAGTTGTGGAATGATATGCCACTAGAAATTAGATCTTGTGAGAGTTTTTAGGAAAAACTTTAAGACTTATCTGTTTAGGAAGGCTTTTTCAATAAATTAGTCCTATTATGTTTTAGCCGGTTTAACTGAAAGTGTTTTTTATCAGCTAGTTTTACCATTTTTAATTCGTTTTAATTCGTTTCAATTTAATGTAATTTATGAGCAATATTTGTAATATTTTAAACATTTCTTGTAAAGCGCCATTGGGTATTGCTGGAAATAGCGCTATAAAAATAAAGTATTATTCTCATTATTTGACTATAAGGAGGGGATTAATGCAACTTGTCAAATCGCCTACCTGTCAACTCTCCTAATTTCGCCGAATCCCTCTCTCCACCCTTAGAACTTAGACAACTTGCCTTGTATTTCTTATCCTCAAAAACGCATCGCTCTAGATACGCAATTAATACTTCGCAATCGTTCTTTGAGCGTGTATGGAGTACTTAATTATGCTCTAATAAGAAGTCACAATCCTGTCTATTGTGCTACAGGTGTGGTAGCTTTAACGTGTTTCTTATTTCGCGCTTAAATGGCACATCTACCGCTCTTAAGTGGTGCCTTTAATAGTGCCTCCAAGACAAAGACACAATTTTGAAAATGGAAATTAAAGTACGATAATCGAGCTTTCATGCACGGTTACTTATCGCGCATTGTATTCTAAATCTTTGAAATCCATGAACATTCCGTCAGTCAATTTTGAGCTTACAAGAAACCTTTAAAGGTTTCGTCTATTAAGCGTTATTTAAGAGGTAAGTGAGATGTGAGATCACTGACAAAACTTACAGTCATTACTCAAAAGTATGATAAAATAGCGTCCTTTAACGACGCTACAGTTCTTTAACAATGATTTTAATTCCTCGTTGAAGTCAAAGCTAAAAATAGCCTGCGTAGCCAACCCGGTCTCTTTTTAAGGCGAAGGGAGGGCGTTCCCCTCGCTTGCCTTTCGTCCGCCTATATAAAATAACCAGGAAAGTCATCGGCACCAATGCCACGCAGGTTAAAGCTACAAGCAAAACTATGTACTCATTGTAATGCATATCAATTGCACCATAACGACCGTACAGAAAATCAACTTTCTATATACGAGTTTAGTAGAAAGTAGTAACAGTATAGCGTTATACTTGTCAAGTTTTACAAAAAAGTGGTTACCAATATCGTGCAAATGGCCTTCACGCAAGTAACAATCGGTTTAGCACGTGGCGAAATTCAATAGTAAAGCGTTTTGATACAAGATAAAAGCTAAAAAAGCAACGTGACAAAAAGGCCAGTGAAAGATTTATAATGAAATATATGTTTACTTTCAAAAACGCTAGTTTCCTTGATCAAAACGTGCCGCACATGTAAGTAGCCCAAGTTCCTATGAAAAGTTCCATGGCTTGTAGATTTCTTTTTCAATCAAAGAGGCAACAAATCATCGTGACGAACTATTTGATGGCATTTATTCAGAAAACACAGAAGAAAGCTATGTCGATACTTCCTTTCCCCATTTCAGTCAACTCTTGTGCGTGATCCACGTTCACGGCCTGAATTTTTTTCATGCCCAGGTTTTCTTTTCGCAACTGCATGCACAAGTTGGGTATACAACTGCGATGACCTTCCTTCGAATAATTCTTCACTCCGCAGTTCACATATGTGATTTTCATGCATTCATAATTTCAAAAGTGAAACTTGTTTCAACCAATCGGAAGCACTCTGAGTAGTGACACCTCATTGGTCATCCTCTGTTGATATGAAATCTCTATGCGCGTTAGTCAGACGTCGTTTCACGGGGGAACCAGTAGTGGTCGGCCATTCTCAGGCCAACAGACAGTCAATATTAAAACTTTCAGCACACTGTTTTTTTGTTGAGGGATATTTTCTTACGTCACACTATATCATGATTCAGAAGGTGTTCAAACTGACTTATTCCCTCAAAAAATTGTGAAATAGAAAAACCTAAAAGCTAGAACTGTTTGCCGAATGAATTTTTGGATTGTGTGTGTGCACGGAATTTGAAAATTCAATCATTGCTTTAAGGAATCATTGGGCTAATGAAGCTGATTTTTCTTAAAGCATTTAAACAAATGTTCCTGAAAGAACGGATGATAGAACCGTAATTATTATTTTGGTAAAGATAAATCGTAGCGGCAAAGTATTTTCACATTATGGTCTGGTGCTGATACATCTTACTAAAAAATTAGGAACATGTGTGAAAACACTTTAGCATCAGAATACAGCATCCTTCTATTGACCTCCAGCTGTCCACCCCTAGGACTAGGGGTACCTTCCGGCAAGTGCGGATGCCAACGAGGCGAATTCGTTTATCTTTTGTGGAATGTGCTTATTCAGATATTCGCAATATATATTTTTTTTCATAATTTTAAAGGTTTAAAATGGATTCCGCTGTAGAAAAGGATGACACCCAACTTCAAAACAACAACTTTGGCACATATGTAGCCTTTTGTGCATGTATGAATAATAACTAGAACCACTACGTGGAACTTACCGGGGCCCAGTGGGACACGGGATTGCATAGATATAGTTTACCTCTCGCACCCCTCCCCCCTCCTCTGTGGAGGCTAATACTTAGTCTGAATTAACTCATGCAGAAGAAAAGCAACAAAATGCATGAGAAAGGAGGATGTTGTTGGAAGTTTGTTCAGTGTTATTACAGCTAACGGTCTGTGTTATAGTAGTGTTTTTAGTAACACTGTGATGTCAATAAGTGTGATCTGTATAAGGTTTTCATTTGTTTTTAAGTTTGAGTGAAAAAGCAAAAATCACTGACAGTTTTGGGTTGAATGGTAATGACAAAGTTTGCAAAGAAGTTTGTTACAGAATTATCACAATTTCACATTTTCTCAAGTACGTTATCATCAGGTTTATCATTGAGATTTATTAATCACATTTACCTATTTTTTGCGAAAACACTGTGAATTTGAAATGATAACAGACATAAGACATTTTTGAAATAGATCTTTGTGGTCATGGATTGTTGTCTTGCATTGTAAAAAATGTCATCCAGTGTTATATACAGACATAATAAAATGCTTATTTATTGATGACTGAGTATCATTTTTTAATTCATTGCACATTGAAATGGAGGCACTTGATTGTAAGGTAGTGGTTGATACATAGTAGCATTCATCAATATGACCTATAATAATTCTAGAGGAAGTATTTCTTTCCTGAACTCGGTAAACAGTAGCATATCTGCAACTGCTTGAATGATAAGTGCATCAGCCAATGTACCTTGAATACACATATTATTCAGATATCTTAGCCATGAATTTTCGGTATTGCTCTCAATAAATCTCTCTGGATTGTCTCTCATAAATTGAACCCCAGCAGTACGTATATGCATATGATGGTTGCTATTGCCATATAATTGATGTGATACAGATCTAAAGAAACAATCACCTGCACCGCCAACATCTATTGATTGTAAACAAAGTGCACCTAATCTTGACTGCATCCAATTCTCAGAGGAAATAGGAGAGTTCAACTGCATTGTTGAGCTGTGATTTTGCATAGAAGGTCTAATTATTACTTCATGATGATCAGTGTTGTATTGAGTAGGTCCTGGATTCTTCTCAACATCTTTACTTAGTTTGAAATTCACATAATTGGTCATATGACTCACACAATTGCAAGAAAACAATGATAAGTATCGACGTGCTTTACATTTTAGTTTCATTATCCTGTGATAATAATAAAGAAAGACAACAAATAAGCTTTCTTGGGTATAGCCATTTTATTTAAGTTAATTATCTTTGGATCGCGTTTGTTATTACATTTATATCGTGCATGATAAAGTTTTCTCACCTTATTAACATAGCGATGGAGCTTTGAAGACTTCGGTATGTCAATCATTGAACTCTTTTTGAAGACAAATTTTGATAAGTGTTCGCTTTGATTCTCGATAAATATCACGATGGAAGGTTCAAATTTCTCGATAAGTTTCACGATGGAAGGTTCACTCTTAAGTGATCGCTCGTAAATTTGTCTCTCCAAATATTCACTCTTAAATTTTCGCTCATAAACTAGTGCATCGTAAAGCAAAAAGCTATAATCTTTCCCTTGACTGTCCTCCATGCCTCGTTCTTTTCAAAATGGCGGATAAGATTTCAATGAGCCAGCGATATATCTCAGTCAGCGATATATCCCTAACAATGTAACGTTGAAAAAACGGACCGTCGACAGGGCTGAATAACGTACTACGCATGTCCGTGACATCACTTGTTTACTAGTCTAGCCCGTGCGCGAAGCACTCGCGCAAAGTGAAATTCTAGCATCTGAGACCATTTTATCTTCGACCATCTAAACTCATATTTGTGAATGCCAACAAAGGAGAAATTCTACGAATACGTTAGAAATGCAACTCATGGAAAGAAATGTTATGTAATCCAGGGATCAAGGAAAATGTTTTTGACCGTCCCGGCGAAGGTTTTTCATTGTTTTGATGCAGATCGTCAGTAAGTTTGCAGAAAGATGACTGAGAAATTAAAAAAGAGCAATGTGCTGGAGTTTGGGCGACTTTTCTTCGATGGTACGTAAACGATTTACTTAAACATTACTTTATTCTGGTTAAGGAGGAGCAAATATTTGTAATGTAGGCCGAGCGATAACAGTTGTTGACCGTTTCTTTTGACTTGGTGGCAAGAAAGCAGGCTTTGAGCGCGATGATACCATCAGACACAAGAAGTCATGAAAGTCATAAACTTAGTTACAAATCTTAGTGCGATCAAAGAAGATTTTACGTACCTCTAGCCGGCTTAGAGGCGCTGGTCGAGCTGTAGAATCAGAATTTATTCGGTAAAGTTTGTTTAAAATTTAATTTGCACCTTAAAGCTTATTAGTGAATAAACCTTTAAAAGTTTAAAGCTGTTGAAGTTTTGGGAAACAATCACAAGTTGGCTCAGCTCTATGTGAGTTTTCGTATTAACTATAGGTTTTCCTTTTATGACAGGTTTGAATGAAGCAGAAGAATCAAGGAATGAAGATCTAGACTTCGAAGAGAAAAATAAATGAAAGTTTGTAAAGAGTCAGATTGTGCTTCTCCCTGTAAAGAAGCTTTTTAGAGAACTTCAAGTCATTGATACTTTTACCAGCAAGCATCGACTGTATTACTTGCCCATTTACTCTTTTCAACATTAATTTTGCCTGTTGTCACATACAAAAACTTATAATAGCTCTTTTGAGCTGAGCCAAGAATGAGTCATAAAGGGAAACAAGTTTGGAAGAAAGAACTTGATTGAATTCGAAACCTCAGTGATTGTTTTGTGTTCTTACAGTTCTTATAGTGAAACCAAGCGAGATATAACAAGAGAAATAACTAAAGGACGATCATTCAAGGAAAAACAAAGATAAATAAAATGTACCTTTAATGCTGACACTGATATGATGTCCGGACGATTTCTTAGAACTGATAACATATTGATAATCTGTACTTTCATGTGTTTACGCTTGAAAATGTACACATTCGAATGAAAGAACTGTTTTCGGCTTCGTCTGTACATCTTCTTTTGTTCATAGCAAAAAAAGGGAAAAAATTACGAAGGTGGAAACGAGAATTCAATAAAGTATGAAATAATCTACCTTTAGTTTAAATGGGAGCCTTGAATATTCGGAAACCACCTTAATAATCGCCAAAATGTGAGGATGTTTTGAAAATCCTTTTGCAAACGATACTATTTATAGCGGGGACGCTTCTTTCGTGCGTCTTCTTTTGTTCATAGAAGAAAGTAGAAGAAAAATTACAAAGGTAGAAACGAGAATTCAATAAAGTATGAAATAATCTACCTTTAGTTTAAATGGGAGCCTTGAATATTCAGAAACCACCTTAATAATCGCCAAAATGTGAGTATGTTTTGAAAATCGCTTTGCAAACGATACTATTATTGCAGGGATGATTCGTTCGTGCGTCTTCTTTTGTTCATAGAAAAAAGTAGAAGAAAAATTACAAGGGTAGAAACGAGAATTGAATAAAGTATGAAATAATCTACCTTTAGTTTAACTGAGGACCTTAAATATTCGAAATCCACCTTAATAATCGCCAAAATGTGAGGACGTTTTGAAAATCCCTTTGAAAACAATACTAGGTTAGATTCCAGACCTCTCCCGTCTCGGCACATGCGCAGACGTTGTTCAGCTCTGTCCGGACCGTCTGCATTTTAAGACCGGTGCCAGCCTTCGGCTGGGCCCCGGTAATGAGCAGCCACGTCTTTTCGGTCTCTGTGCTTTTGCCCTTTTTACTGTTCGTTGGGCGAATTCAGTACCAACCACACGTATGTCAGCTCATTCCTAAAGTTTGGACACATAACTGGGCGAATTTTCACTACACCAGAGTCGCTATTTCTGTCTACAGATGGAGTTTTTGGTTCTCGATCTGCGGTAACTTCGTATCTTGATGTCGTATTCGACCGGCCCTTTAACAATAACGCTGACTTCTTGTCTAATGATCCATTGTCTGCTTTACTTGGATGGAGTTTACATAAAAATGGAAAGCGCCATGACGGTAGGCTTAACAGTCTTAACACTTCATTCTTTCATGGAAGCTCGAATCAGGCACTGTGCAATATTCATACTGCGGTCTCGCCTTCTGGTATTGACACTGAATGGGAAGCCAGCCAGGAATTCCTGCCACCCCTGACACAATTAATTACAAAGTGTAAAAGAACAACGAAAATCACTAGAAAGATCAAAAGATCTAAACAAAGTCATTGTTACTACCCCAACTCGGTTGCCACAGATCGTCTCGTTCTCGCCGGTGACGAAGAAACAAAACCCGGTCCTGATGACACAAAAACTGGAAGGAAAAAGTCAGTGCAAAATATTACAGTCAAGAAGAGTTGTTTAGCATGCAATAAAACTATACGGCTAAACCAAAAGGAATTGATATGCGATCTATGTTCTGGATCTTTTCATTACAAATGCGAAGCGGGAAAATTGAGATTGGATGTTAACCTTTGGAATTTTACTCGATGTGAACTTCCGCCGCTATCTGATTCCTTTTTTGACTCGGATACAGAGCTAAATAGAAGTAAAAGAAGCAGCCAATATGACGAACTCGAAGACAACGATATCGACTCTTTGAACTGGTACCAATCGAACATAAGTGGCTACTATAAGTTCAATATCAAGATCGGTTACTTAAACATTAACAGCGTAGTTAACAAAATCGATGAGGTCAAAGAGTTGCTAAATAGAAATATGTTTGATATTTTGTTTCCAACCGAAACAAAGATCGACAGTACTGTTTCATCGCACTTGGTTTCACACCCAGGGTTCGCACTATTCGCAAAGATCGTAAGAAGGGGGCTGCAGGTCTGCTTGCCTATATCCTCTCGGCGTATCGACACTTAAAACTAGAAAGTAGCGATATTAAATCCATTTGTTTGGATGTCAAGGACTCCAATAACAGTCGCTTTATAGTGTGTGCTTGTTATAGAAGTCCAACTAAGTGCAAGGAATCTGATTTTCTCGCCTCCCTATCAACAGCTGCCGAAAATATGTACAACACCAGAAAGGAGATGCTTTTACTTGGAGACTTTAATATGGACATGTATGAGAATAGAGATGAAGGCCCTTTTCCTGACATAAGGCTGGTTGACTTTGTAATCGATTCTGTCTCTCAAACCGAATCAATGAACCGACAAGAGTAACTAAAACATCTAAAAGTCTCATCGATGTTTTGTTAACTAGTCACGCGGAATGTTATGCTACAAGTGGTTCTTTACACTTTGGACTGAGCGATCACGACTTAATCTTTACAGTGCGAAAAAATAAGAATTCAAGGCCAAAGCCGCCCTTTGATCTAGTTTAGGAGTATGAAGAATTGTAACTTGCCTCGCTTTTTGGGTGACTTAAAAAGGGTCGCATGGTCTTCGGCCTACACATGCGACAATGCCGATGATGTATGGGCTCATTGGCGAACACTTTTCAAAGATGTTCTTGACCAGCACGTGCCCCTAAAGAAAAAGTGGATTCAGGGCGAGCAGTTGCCATGGATATCACCTGATTTGCTGCGTGAAATTTCGCACCGAAACAAATTATTCAAGCGCCACAAGCGAAATCCTACATCTACTTCTTGGGGATGATTACAAGCCGCAACGTAACAAGGTTACATCACTAAAGCGCAACGCTTTGAAAAAATTCTGCTTTGACGCTTCCTTGAGTGCCAAACATCCTGGCCAATTTTGGAGAAAAATGAAGCCCCTTTTGCCAATTAGTTCTGGTAAAAACATACAAGGCGTCATTTTCGTTGAGGGCAGTAGTGTTAATTGTTTCCGACCCTGGGTGTGTGGCCGAAGTCTTTAGTGATTACTTTGCCAATATTATTCAGTTAGAGCTTAGATCTGACACTGTCTACACTGACCATCCTAGTATTAAGGCAATAAGCAATCTACGTTTCTCAAGCGAGTTTAATTACTCCCCAGTCAGTACTTCATACATCTGTAACATTTTCGACCACCTTAATCCGAGAAAGGCAGTTGGAGTAGACGGTATTTCACCACGAATCTTGCGTTTGGGATCCCTAGTTCTTGCCGAAAAGGTGACTAAGCTGATCAACTTCTATGTTCTGAATCGCTCATTGCCGTCTGAATAGAACCAAGCGCGCCTTACTCCTGTCTTTAAACGGGAGATTGACACAGACAAAGCAAACTACCGCCCTGTCTCAATATTAAATTCGCTATCGAAGGTGTTTGAGAAAGTTATTTACGACCAAACTTGGAATGCATTTCATAACGTTTTATCCTCAAACTTATCTGGATTTATGAAAACACATTCTTGCTACACTGCATTGCTGAAAATGACGGAAGACTGGAGGAACAGTATTGATAACAAGGAAGCTGTAGCGGCGGTCGCTGTGGACTTTGGGAAAGCGTTAGACGTCATAAACCACCGCCTTTTGCTCGCGAAGTTGAAGGCCTATGGCTTCTCTCCACATGCCTTGGAACTGATGTCCACCTAACTGCTAGGTCGTCAACAATGTGTCAGATTAGAAGGCGTATGCTCTAACTTCAAAACAGTTAAATCTGGCGTTCCTTAAGGCTCACTATTGGGGCCATTTTCATTAATGACTTGAATTCCTGTGTTCCTAATGTCTCATTGCGGCTGTACGCTGATGACACGACTGCCTGCCTGTCAGATGTATCTCCCACCATTCTAGAATTTTCCTTCAACAAAGATCTACAGACTCTTTCGTCGTGGTTTGAGTCTAACCATTTAACAGTGAACAGTACTGAGACTCAAGCATTATCTGTCGGACCCTGTGACTATCATCATTATTTATTTCTTAATAATGCTAGAATAGAATTTCTCCAATCTGACAAATTGAATTGCGTAAAGAAGCCTGAAAAAAAATTCAGGACTTCAACGGGGCTTCTTTACGCAATTGCATAAATTGCGTTCACTGCGACGATCATTTCTTCATTTTCATTTCATTTCCGCAGTTCATATATGATTTATTTCATATATCATTAACATTTATTAACTGAGTTGATAAAGTAGTTTGGCCGCTGTAGAGGGATTGAGAAGCTGTGGTTTATATACCAGATGCTATTTTGAAACATAATGCTCTTTGATCCGTTCGATCAAACTTTCAGCCAGAAGTGACGTAAGCTATAAACTTAGCAAAGAACGAAGTGGAACTGGGTGTGTCCTGACTAAATGGTGATGTAGATTGGGTGCAAAAAGGGTGAGAGTTAGTCAGTTTGTCCAGATTGAAAGGCTGAATGTCCGCGGGCGATAAACAAATTATAGGTTTGACTCTCCCCGACCCTCCCTTCTGAAGCAAAAAACGTACCTTTCCTGAGAAAAAAAATTCGGTCGGCTTTATTTTTTGATCAATTCTTAACGAGTTCTTGTTTCGTGGCCTTTGCGTTGTCGCTGTTTTTGGTTTCGATATTGCTTGTATTCTCGTGACCCGGCGAAGCTTCCGTGCAAAATTGCTCTAGAAAATCTCGGGGTTTCTCTGGAATTCACGGAAAATTCCTTCGCGTTAATTTGCACTGTCATTTTCGATAATATTAAAAAATGGTAGTCACTTCACATCTGAGCTATTTTTTTCAAAGCACCTTCATAATAAGAACGACAATAACTGGTAAAGAATACAAACAGAAAGAGGCAAACTAAAATATAAAAAAGTCAAGTGGAAAAGCGGTTGTCGCAGTCTCTTCGCCAGATCAAATTGTACACGTGAGATAAGCGTGTCCGTAGTCACAATGCACATGTGAAAAAGAAATGCAGAGATTTTACGTCACATAGCATTTCGAAGTCGAGGAAGCGTGTTTTGTGGTGGTGGTGGGAGGGGGGGATATAACTAGAAGACACAATATGGCCTTCCTCTAAAGGAAAAAAGATACCATGCGTCTGTTATCGGTCTTTCGGGTCATAAAAGACACCCTCAATGTTATTGTAAAGTATTGATACCATAAACGAGATTATAGTAATCATTACTATGAAGAAAAAGCCATTCTAGCGGGTGCATGCATGAGTCAGGATACAGAGAATATGTTCAAGACCCGTTATAGCAAAGGATAATTAATAAACGTCCTTAAGTTATTCTGAAGAGTAGGCGTCGTCTTGGGACCTCCTTGCTCATTTTGGAGTATAATTACCGCTTTTGTTGAAGGCGTGGTCACTCGGGGTTATAAATTGGCACCAGCGACATACGTAAACCTACCATGGACTAACATTCTCCCCACGGGGATTGTGGGGGAGGTGCTGCATGCTACAGAAACCGCATTAAGCTCAACCCGTTTAAGCCTTGGTGCATATGCATAGCCAGGTGCGCCTTTACCTACTCAGTATCCTAACGTTGCAAATGAAAGTTGTATTTTGTCGTTCTTTGTAGGGATATTGAATGAAAACAAGTTCTCTTGCAAGATTCTGAGCCGTTATTTTGCATTTAAAACTGAATATTAAGCTTGAAATTAAAGCGAAATTAATTATATGATTTGCTAAATCAGAAACCTAAAACACCAAAGAGGTGACAATAAACTGCAAACTAGGATAGAAGAGATTAACATGATTCTCTACTGCTAAAGCTTAGAGGAAATTTGTGTATTAGAAAATTAACGAATTCCTTAGAACATAGCACAATGAGATTCATCGCATTGTACCCTTCCCCAAATTAAAAAAATTTCCAACGCGCTTTTTAACCGTGTTGTTTTGTTGCCGTTGTCTTTCTCTTTTAGCCTGCGTAGAAGGCGTCGAAAGTGGTAGGGGATTTCGAGGAAGAGGAAAAGGGAGGGGGACTGGGAAGAGAGGGTAAGGGACGCCTGATATAAGAACCCCCTTTTGTTTATTTCTGCTAAAGCTGGCGTCTGCAAATTCCTGATTGGCGGAGCCATAATGAGTAACTTATTGACGTATATTAGTAAGAAACATCCATGATCCAGGCATGAAAGTGATTGTGTTCTATAGGCATTTGAGATCCGAACTAGAACAAACTGTTATAGCTTGTTTAGCAGGCAGAAATGCTCAGAAGGTTTCCTATTCTCGATTTGTCCAAACACCGAGCGGCGAATCGAGGCGATTTTTGTCAGACATCTGCAATGCCGATCCCCAGGAGCACCGGTTATAATATTTGAGAAGCTGTACGCGCGCCTGTTCCACAAAATCATATACCGCCTTGAATGAACTTCTAAATGGTTGTAAAGAGAGAGCTGAAGTTTCGGTCGGTTATTCCCGTATCAAGCTGGCGACTGTTTTTTTTTTGGGACCATTGTATTTTATGAGGCATGACCAAAGGTTTTGTGTATTCACACGAAACTACATGATCATTGTTTGTCGTCTTTGCTGAGGGAGCCAGAACTGTAAAAATGAACCCAGTATATGGCCTCGCTCTCCATGAGGTCTCCGTAGCTCAAGTGATTAGAGCGTCCGCCGGGTGTTTGGGAGGTCATAGGTTCGAATCCCGTCGGGGACTCAGATTTTTTCTTCTTCCCACGATCGTGACATGCTGAATATTTCATTTTTCACATTTGTTTCACGAGCTTAAAAATTTACTTTCTTTTACTCTTTCATCAAAAATGTTTTGCTCGTTCCGATAAACAAAGTAACATTCAGTTTGGACCATGCTAGGAAGCGCCCCCTATATACTTGTGATTGGTCAGGTATTGACGGTTGTCGTCATCGGATTAGTATGGAAAGTTGTGGGCGCAATACAAAAACACTGGCTCTTATAGCAGGCTCTCCCTTCCCTTTTCCTTTTTGCGCTTTTCTTCCCCCACCCCCCCCCCCCACCTCCCCTTTTTGCACCTGCCACGCTTGCTATTCTCCTTTGTGTTATTGTTTGCTTCGATTTTGTCTTGTTTTCTCTTGCACCGGCTTCTTTAAGACAAACAGTTTTTACATAAATTACAAAATGTCAACATTCGAAAAGCACATGGTCCTGACAATATTACATCAAGAGAAATGAAAATGGTCTATTTAGGGTTTAGTCACTGCATTGCCAACATCAGCAGAATGAGTTTAAGGAGACCATATATCCTAGTAAATGGAAGGTCGGCAAAGTTGTTAAAAGAGAAGTTTGCGTAAACTACCGACCTCTGACTTTGCTAAGTATTCCCAGCAAAATATCACAATCGGTCACCTGTTAATTTGAGAAGTGTTTTGCAACAGACGGCTAGTGCGGTTACAGAAAGGGTCTATCATCTGAATCATTGCTATCATACCTTGCAGAGATGTAAAAGCTATCCATAGACAATAGCAAAGTAATTGGAGCTATCTTTATTGATTTCAGAAAAGCCGTAATGATTCCGTAGACCATAACATCCTCGGCTATAAGTTGCAAGCCTGCGACATAACCGGTAGTCTTTTGGATTGGTTACTAAGCTATTTAACAAATCGCCATCGATATCAGTTTGTAGAAATCATTGGTACCAAGTCAGACCTTCGTAAAGTTGAATATGGGGTTCCTCGAGGTTCCCTTGTGCGTCCCGGACTACTTCAATTTACATCTGATCTATTTTTTCAGAGCACCTTCACAACAAGAA
>OZ037775.1:47456148-47551148 GCA_964035525.1 Porites cylindrica
GTATCTGACATTAAATAAATTATCGTATCTTATCTATCTTATCTGAGGGGGCCATAGAAAGTGTGTCCATAAAAAAGTGTAAGTGTGTTCAACGGGGTGTCCATAAAGCAGGTTTTCGCTCTAATGCAGACTGGGCCATTTATTAAGCACTCTTAGATATAATTTATTTCCACATTCAGGCTATCTTCAAGAAATTTTTAACCTGTATTGTAGTAAAAGAAAAATATATGAACTGCTACGTCACATTTGAATACCTAGTCTGAAATGACGACGATTAGCCGATTATAATACAGGTATTATAGACAGGCTGTACCAGACGATAGAAAAAAAGGGACTGGTATCCGCTGAGTGTCTACTCAAAAGTACCATATTATTATTGTGAGAGTGGAAGCTATGGAATTTATACAAACCAGTATGACCACCGCAGTTGTAAATATTAATAGTGATTTCCATCAGTACTAATTCATTAGCTAAATGTTCAACGTAGGTGGACTTCTGAAAAGCGTCCAAATTTTGACAACCTGTGAGAGTTTCCAGTGTAAAAGTCGTTAGCAACATCAATTAGATTTAATTTGCGGGCGTCATCCTTGTATACTGACATTAGTCTTTTTTGTGTCATGGTAGACCCAAGGTATGTAGTTGTGGATTCTTCTTACGGCACTAGTGAACGACCTTTCACTCAAAGCATTTGTGGCAGGCATAACTAATATCAGTTTCACTAAACCTGTTGCAGTCTCTCTGAATGAAGCAGGTCCATTTGCATTAAGAAATTCTATCATGGATGACACAGAGGCTATGGAACTTTCTTGAGCATGCATTTTCAAAATACAAGTAGTAAGCTCCGTTTCAAGACGTTCCCTGTTTATATCTGAACCATGTTGCAGGTTGATAATGGCTCACTTGAGAAGTCGCCTCCTTAAACTGTGTTGAGAAGCAAGTTTCCGAGATTCGTATAACAGAAGCGTAATTTGAGATTTTGAAGGTGTACGCAAACGAAAAAAGTTAGAAGTCCGAAGGCGCTCCAAAGTAGGGGGGATCATCGTCTGCGGGCATGCTCCAGCAGAAATTCTCAAATTTGGGGGCTCGGAAATGCCATTTCCTGTGTTATCCACAGGACATTTTAATAAATATGAAAGAAAATGCAAATGGTTAGAATATATTTTACTCATCTCTAGTGTTGGAAATCACAAGCAAAGGGCGAAATAGCCTGTATGACAGCCGTCTCTCTTCGTCTCTCCTGCGAAACATCCCTAGTGATGAGAAGCGAGAAGAGGCGTACGTATTCGCTGGCTAAGGGCGACACGTTGACTCTTAAGACGGGCAAAAGACATGAATATAATGCGAAAAATTTATCAGTCACCCCTGTTTAATGATAAAAATGCTTGCAGGAAATCAGTGTATACACGGTCGACTCCCGATAACTCGAACCTTCAAGGGAAATCGAAAACAGTTCGAGTTATCGGGAGTTCGAAGAAAATAGCCGGGAGTAAGGAAACGAACAGTTTCTACTGCACATGCAGTGAACATTTTAACCACATTTAATCGTAGAAATGTCAAGTGAAAATTAAAAAATACTCCTAGATTATAAATCAGAACGTAACGTAACAACACATATGGTCTAAACAGAGCGTGCGTTTTGCTGTTTTAAGACTGGTAAAGTTGTTTCACGTTAGATTTGTGACAAACAACATCAGCCTCCACTAGTAAACTATATGCCTACAACACGTCAATGGGAAATTCAAAATTCAATGTTTCCGAAGCCAATACACTGTTTTTTCCCCCCACTTTTTAAAGGCTCAAAACATACTTTCAGTTATCGAGGGTAAAATTATATAGAAATGATCTGAGGGAAAACAAAAACTACTTCGAGTTACCGAGGGTCAAATTACAGTAAATGTATGACGGAAATCCAGGGGAAATCGATTTTGGTTCGAGTTATCGGGAGTCAACTGCATATAAAAAAAATATTTTCCAGATGTGCGTATATGGACGCTACGCTCCTAGATTTTATAACCAGGTTGATCAATCTAGACTTCATCCCGTTCACTAGCAAGTCCAAGGATTCAAAATATATACATCTGTTATCGTCTTGTTCAGTTCCAGGAAAATGTGTGTCAGATTGTCCTCCATCTATGTGCTTTTCTAGCATCACAGGGATTTAAACGGAGAGTTCTTATTCATAATCAGCGAAACGGCAAATCTGAATGCGAGTTGGATAAGAAAGCTCACAATGAGCTTGGTGGCGCTGATAAAACTTGCTTTCCTGCATTCTAAAAGCCGAGTTCCAAAAACCCTACGCGCGGCTTTTTGAAGAAGAATGGTGTACCTGCAATTTGAGACTAAAAACAAGAAGATTAAACAAGAGTAAGTATTATCCCTTTGAACTTGAAAATACAGTAAAAATGGCCTTTGTAAGTATGGAGTCCATTTTCGAAAGAGATTTTCTGAAAGTTTACACTGCTTTTGAAAAATCTACGCGCGGGAAATGAAAGACGGACCTTTTCTCGAACAGACTCCATTTTAAATTTAAAAATCGGTTCCGTAGAATCACTATCCCTTCAATTTGAAAACTTCTGGAAGGAATTGTGTTCTCAAATGGCCCGGGATATTCGCGGATCTATCTGAGCTATTTGGGTTGCAAGCTGGACTGTTTTACTTGTTTGTTGGTTATGATCAAGACTAACACTACGCGCAAGCCAACCACGTAATATTATGGTAAGCTTCATACTAGTAATATGCTGAAAAAACCATACGCAATTGCTTCAATCTACTATACCAGATGTCTGATGGCCCCAAAAGCGAAAATACTAAATCTGAAATGCAACACTTTCCCGTTGTCCATGAATATCTGGACAAAACAGGCCAGACGGTTAGCAAGTGAATTTAGAAAGATGATCATGAAAAGTAAGAGAGGCCATTGAGATCAAAGAGCGAAACAGAGACGCGGGCTATGATCTCCCTATGGTTTCTTAAAATATTTTGTCACGCAGCTACACTAAGCTCCAGAAGTGTACAATAGGGTCATTTATACGAGAAAAAATAAGACGCGTCTAAAATAAGACGCGAACTTTCCATATAAACGGCACATTTCGTCTAAAATAAGACGCGGCTTAGCTAAGACGCGTCTTATTTTAGAACAGCCCTTAACACCTGTTCTTAGATAAGACGCGTCTTAGCTAAGACGAGAAAAACTTCGTATAAAATTAATGGCCTTCGCGTCTTACATAAGACGCGAACGCATAATACGCATGCATAAATTTTTGGCGCGCCTCGTTGTATTGCCGTTGCTACAGGCAACATTCACATGAAAACGAGTCAAGAACAGAAATAAGACGCGAACCATTTATACGAGCTGTTCTTGTCTTAGATAAGACATGCTCGTATAAATGGTACAATTCGCGTCTTATTTAAGACGCGTCTTATGTAAGACGCGTCTTATTTTTCCTCGTATAAATGGCCCTAATGTTAAACTACTGCCAAAACGATACAGAAAATTTATTCTTTATAAATACGCAAATAAGCGATGTGAATACTATATTGTTAAATATTAGGTATTAGTATGAAAAGTATGGTTGTGCTACTTAATTTGGTTTTAAACATTCCTCAAAGTCTATTAATTTTGTTGTGTACAACGCCATTCCATCAAGTTGTCTACTTTTTTTCTTATTTCCTCCTGCATTAGAAAAACCAGGGCATCAGTGACCGCTTGCGAGGGTATCTGTTGCTTTAAATGATTCCCTAGGAAAGACAAAAAATAATCCATGAAAATAAGGTAGGCACTCCTCCCAGCCAAAAACAAGTCCGGTCCAACAAAAATAATTATTGTACGCGAAAAAATACAATCCCATCGGCTGCAATTTCCTACCAGCACAACCTTGTGTGTTAATGGTGAGTGGTCTCTTGAAGCTGTACGGTGATGCAGTCTAGAAGTGCGTGTGTTGAGGCCTCAAATGTAATAAATGACCCTAAATGTAATAAAGGTCCTAAGTGTAATAACTTTTGGCCCTAAATGTAATAAAGGTCCTAATTGTAATAACTTTTGGCCCCAAATGTAATAAAGGTCCTAAATGTAATAACTTTTGGCCCTAAATGTAATAAGGGGAGCGCATGAATGTGTCTAGGGAAGAATCACTAAATACACCAGGCAGATCCCCTATATAGCCATTTGAGTAACAACTTATTATTATTCATGTGGTGAAATCCTGGAAAAAAAAGTTAGCATAAAAATTCACTTCAAGAAGTACTCCTGGTAGAAATTAAAATCAAAGTCAGGAAGTCCGAAAAACTATCAAGATATACTGCCCTCAATATCTTGCTGTTTATATATAACTTCGTGTTCACAGCATTCTGTATGGACCGACCGACATACTCTTTTGGAAAATGATAAAAAAAAAAACACATTTCTTTTTTTGGCACAACATTAAAAAAACCCATAGGCAAAAGTAGTTAATTTACTACGACTGTTTCTAATGCACATTAATACTTCCTTCAATTACTAAATTACTACTGTCTTTTGAAAACTTTTGTGTAGATTCCAGTTTTTTATAACTCGCGTTTTACGATGTAGGGATCATGTAGTAGGAAACGTGATCGAGACGTAGTTAATTTATAAGTGTTTCTCCCACTTCTTGAGCGCTCTAGCCGCTTTCTAAGTTTATGAATATCTATGAAGACTACATTATAGGGCGAAGAAAGTGAATCGCCCGGGGAATCGCCAGGTGGCTATAAAATTAATATCGCATCAGACCGTCGCATGTTTCAGTCAGGGACTTTATCAAGTTTGGGGTTGTTATACTACATACATGCAGTATACTGTTAAGACTTCCATTACATCTAGGGCTAAAACCTATTACACATATAACATTATGAGACGCTTTATTACATTTAGGGCCAAAAGTTATTACATTCAGGACCTTTATTACATTTAGGGCCAAAAGTTATTACACTTAGGACCTTTATTACATTTAGGGTCATTTATTACATTTGAGGCCTCAACAGCGTGTGTGTTTAATACTTTTAACACTGTACTGTACTATCAGAGGAACTCCCCCATTTCAAAGTGGCACCAACCACAAACATCAGATCTTCTCAAAATCTCTGTAGTAAATACTGACTGCATACATGAGCATTCTACAGTCTGTAAAAGCCACACTGGCATTGAATAATAGTTTAATTATTAATGATTAACTTACATCTTCATTGTACAGCTGTTCAATCCATTGCACTGGGTCAGCGGTTTCAGTTGTGCATAAAAAAACTTGTTCATAACTGTGCTAGTACTTTGTGTGCTTTTTCTCTTCTGTAGCACTGTAATCTTGTAATCCGTATTTATGTGGCTGTAAACAGAAAAAAAACATTTCACTTTCTTTGTGAAAGCCCATTCTGTGTAGGATTTTCTCTCTGAGTATTCTCTTGAAGGCCTTTTGGACAGATAGTATGCAAAAAATGTACATGTATACAACTAACCAATAACAAAACTTGCCTTGCTTAACCTTTCCTTATAAACAATAATTACGGGGATAAAAAAACAACTTTGTTCTAGCTGTTTGGTATTATAAATTGTAATGCTGTATGAACATTTATCTTTGCTGCTAGCAGCCTCTTTTTCCTGGTACTGCAGAAGACCAAGGAAAAGAGGCCTCTACTAGCAGGGGGACGATATTATCCTAACACAGACAATTGCCATCACTTTGAATTTTAATTTATATACACATGTTCATGTAGTTACAGTAAAATTCCGAAAATAAGCCCCGGGGCTTATATTTTTCAAGGGCCCTTTTTGAGTGCTTATTTTTGGAGGGGCTTATATTCGGAGGGGCTTATCTACGAAGGGAAATTTGAGTTTCAAAATCGATTGGGCTAGCCTTATAGTTGAAAGTAAATTTACCGTTTTGGTTTTGTTTTAATTTTTATTTGAAGGCAATTTTCCAAGCACAAGCCCCCGGGGGGCTTATATTTGGAGGGGCGATTTAACGGAGGGTTTTTTGCGTTACCGGTTTGGGGGGCTTATATTTGGAGGGGCTTATACATGGAGGGGCTTATTTTCGGAATTTCACGGTATTTCATAGTCATGTAGTTTAGTTTAGGTCATGGTATCTTACAAAAGGTTCATAGTACTAAAGAAAAATATCCCTTTCAAGACTCACAAAGCATACACTGTTAATTATGCTCAACACTCCTGTAAACCTTACCGACGGGAGTACCCCCCACCCCAGGCCTACCTGTCTGCTAAGGCTATGAGAAAGTCTCTAACCCGGTAATGGTTGCTATAATTCTTTGCTTTATAATACCATATGGAAATTTATTTACTTTGCTTTTTTAAGGCACTAGCAATTAGAAAGGTGATGGGGTGGGGGGAAGAAGCAAAAGCACTAAAAAAAATCCAGTAAAAGTTTTGAGAAATATACAAAATTTGCCTTGCCATCAGCACAAAAAAATCCCATCTCAGGCGAAGATGGAGAATCGCTTTTAAAGAAAGTAAGAGTCATCACTCAGCAAAACCAAGAAGTTGATTCTGTCAACCCAACTTGGAGGTGATAATCCAACTGGACCACAAAAAAGACCTTTGTCTTTTAAAACTTTACCGCTTTGCACACATTGTCTACATGTACATAGGATATTAAAAAGCAATATTGTATTAAGAGGGAGAAATGTAAAATAAATGTTAACTTGTCTTAGCCGTGATCACCACAACTCACAGCACCTTTAAAGGGACAGGTTCATGGTTCACTGCATGCTCATTTATCAAAATGTTGTTTTTCTGCCAGGACATGCTGTATCGTCTATGTAATAGATGCAAGTAATATGATCATATCATAATGTTGTCAAAGAACCAATCTGCACACTCCCCTGGCAGTCACTTGCACTTGATCAACTTAAATATTTGCAAATAGCTGAAAATTAATCAACCATGGAATAAAACCTTTGGGTCAACAATAAATTCAACGTTGGTAGTGTTGGCATAATCCATGAGCTTTTCCGCGATTTTAGTACTCCTCCATCCTACTTCAGGTTTTTCTGAAATACACCTTTACTTTGAAATACCTCTGAGATCGCTGAGATACATGTGAGTGGGATTATTACCTGACAGAATAAAAAATAAATTGGAAAAAAAGTAATTTAATTAATGAGCATGCACTTAACCATGAACCTGTCCCTTTAATCCCTACTGAGAGTTAATTTATGCAACTTACGTTAGAAGGAAACAAAAAAATTAAATAACTGATGTAAGTCTTTTTAACTCTATTCTTCATAAAAAAAAATAATCACAATGGGAAGTCATAAAAAACCACTCTGTGTTGGAAAGTGCACCTCTGAGGATCTAGATTTCATTTTTTTCTTTCTGGGGTGCGGGGAAGGGGGTGGAGGGAGGAGGTATGTCCCAAGCCGCCTAGATTCGAAGAGCGTCTTTGTGATGTACCTTTTGTCCATAGCACTTCCAATGACACATGGTAGCTGCCTTATATCAAACACTGAAAAACAATATTGAAACAGAACTCTCTGTGAAATATCAAAAAAAAGAAAGAAAAAGTCACAAGTATACAAGCAGTGCCACTTCAAAAAGGTATTTTATAGTACAGGTGTATGTAAGCTGTTATTTTAAACATGTTAGCTTTCTGACAAAATCTAATGAATGATATGTATGCGACTGCATTAAAAAATTAGTTCATGGGATTTCACCTGAAAATAAAAATAATTAACAAGCATGTGGGCAGAAAAAAAGAGAACAAGTTCTCTAGCCTGAAAATCTCTGAGCCTGCATGTAACTGGCCAGATTGTTTTTGTGCCTGAGAGTTTTGGCAGCAAAGCTACAAGTGAGCATCTCCTCCTTATTCTCCACATGGCTTTACAGCTCCTCTACCAAAACTTTGTGCCACTTACCATCCTGCCAGCTACGAAGGCCAAAAATGCCCCCTCTCAAAAATTTGCTTAAAATAATGCTCCGTCCCTAATAAACTTTAGTAGTTGTTGTTGTCCTTTGTCAAAGGATCAGCTTACCCTTTCCACTGTACATGAAGGAAAAAAAATCAACATGGCTGACTGAAACACTAACCTTTACCCCCTGCCCCAAACATTTACAAAGACCGTAGAAGAATAAAAAATAATACTCTCATACAGTTAATATTAATTTGTTGTTACATACATGTACATGTACATGTACATGAAATTTAATACCGAGCCATTACCTCTCTTTGAATTTGGTTGCATTTTCCAAGCCTGTATGGGTCAAACATGTACCCAAGGCGAGTTTTTAAACAGTCAAACATTCCACTATATCAATTTAAGGGTATTTGTAAATAAACAATAGAAAACATACTGAGAACATTAGGCAAGGTTTCTTTAAGCACTTGCACAGACATATTCATCACTACAATGTTGCAGCAGCAACTTTTATGCTTAATTTACACTGTCTACTACAAATTATACAGCCTGGGTATTACAGGTGACAGTATGTTAACTCATGATCAAACAGTATGCTGTACTTTAGTGGTACATGATATCTACAGAATGACCAGCCTCCTCTCTTTCAGCAATATTTTATTAAGTATTAATTTTGTTTACCTGTTTTATAATTTTTGGTCTTGTATTTCAAGTCAACATAAATTCTCTTACTCTTCACTGTATGATCTCTAATAACAAATTCTAATTTCAAGCCATTCTTTGACTGTAATGCTCAAATCAGGTACCTTAAATCCTTTAAAAACTTTCCCAATTGCTATCTTGGTTGTGTTTCACAAATGGATATGCTCTCTGCTGTGAAGAAAACAAAGAAAATGATTAAGCTAGTTCTTGGAGGCAAAAATTACTAATATTATTTTGTAGTTACTTGAAATTTTTTGCCTTCCAACATCAAGAACACAAGAAACTTCTAAACTTTTCCTTTCCATCTCTCTTTTGTACATGTAACTGTTCATTTTTAACCTTACCATGAGAAACTATGCCATTATAAACCAACCCTCGGAAAGAGGGGAATCATGAATTCTGTATACATGTATGTATTACATGTAAGCGCCCGCCAGCTTTCTCCAACTTGCAGTGTACTCATGAGCAAATATCCAAAACTCAACAAATCAAACCATTAATTTTTGTGTTATAACAACAGAACCATTGGTGAGGTACAGATGCTGAATGGCAGATAATAATTAAAAAAAGTAATTCAGGTCCTGCAATTTAGAATACTGATCTGTTATTGTTCATGTCAGGAATTAAGGTTCTTAAATCTGAACAAAATAATTGTTTTGCCCACTATATGTACTCTTCTTTATAAAATAATTAATATTACAAGAAATTTGATGCTGATCACTGTTAGGGCTTAAAGGGTTAAAACATCACTCAGGTCAATCAAACATAAAGGTTCTAAGAATAACAAAACATGATCACTAAGAAAAAAAAGTCTTCAATGTTAAATAAATTCTCCTCATCAGTACCAAGATAGGAAATGTAAGGAAAACAGTGTAGAGAATACCTACAGTATAATTATTCATCTTGACGAGTGAAATAAAATAGAATAATTAATAAATGAATGTACCTGTTCCAACACCCATGACCAAAAAGAAATTGAGTGAAACTGATGCACTCAATTTCAAGGAAACAGGCAAAAGCATAATACATGTATTATTCCTTTAATAAGTATCTGAGCACAAACAAATAAATTATCATCATTTCAAATTTGTTTTAATAAACCACACAAAAATTAAAACTTAATAAGATTTACTTATTTTTGGTCAAAAACGTTTTGCTTACACCTGTACTTACATGTACAGTGTAATGTTAAAGCTTAAATTAACACTGATTCATTCACTATATGAGCATGCATTACATGTACAAATCTTTGTGGTAATATTAGTACAGTGTATGCTACAACCAGTTGCAAAAATGTTGAGACACTCCGACAAAAAACTGGCCTTTCTTATATGTACTTCAAATTGCAGCTAGTCACACTTGTGTGCGATATAATGTTCACCTCCCTCTTCCCCTCCATTCAAACTTGTTCCTCCACGTTTTGAGCATGGTCTTGTATTGCTAGCAACTTTGATAAGGCATAATGAGCATAATGAGGGTTGGCCACGCTTTTGCCGGGTCCATATTTCTCCTAGTTTTACTCCTACTAGAACACGTCATCGGACAGCAACAACCCAGCCAGTCGATATCTAACGCCACTGTACACTCAAGGAACCTATTTATCGCCTAGAAACACCACTGTATCCATCAAAACTCTTCTATCGAAGATTCTGTTCCTTTGAAGTCCTTGGATCCTGTCTATTGTGCTACTTACTCTGGCCCTGAGTTTTGTACTAATGAGCCATTATTTCTGTGGAAATGGAATACAAGTACCAACAGTTCTTCTCACATTCTTTCCTGTGCTGCTACGAAAACAAGATTAACATCTTTTGTTTCGACCAAAGTCAAGTTCAGGTGCCATAAATGTCTTTGCAGGTATTATAATTCTAATTCAGTACAGTACAGACATAATTTGCAAATGTGATGGTGAAGAAGCTAAAAGTTTGGCTGAATAATAAGCTGAACAAATATTTACACTGTACTGTTGTAATAAAATTCTACCATATTTTCGTAACTGAGTTAGTATTCACTTTATTTGTTTTTAGGTACAAAAATCACTTTGAATTTCCAAAGGATGGTAAGCGAAGTCCCTGTTCAAAAATTCTGGAAATTCCTGGGGGAAGGAGGGGGAGTCATCAAAGACCCCCTGGAAGAGAAAATCCTGGGGGGTGGGGGGAGGGCATGCAAATCATTTGAAGAGTCTTCCCTGGTGGGGGTATGGATATTTTCTGGAACCACACATTTTAAATTAAATCGACTTTAGAAGAAAAAGGGAGAGAGCCAAGAGCATTCTGGAAGATCCTTAATACAGTTCTACCCGACAAAACCAACTCTCATGCAACCATTGATAAACTAACAATAGATGGCTCTGAGTTAACCGAGCCCAACCAAATAGCTAATGCATTAAACAACTACTTTGCCACTGTCGCATCTAACCTACTTCAACACGAGCACCAAACTAAAGAATCCTACAACAATGAACCTCAGGAAGCTGAAAGCCATTTCAACTTTAGAAAGCTATCAGTTGACGAAGTCTTCAAAATGCTTAAAACAATAGATGCATGATCCAAAGCAACAGGTGCTGATGGTATACCAGCTAAAATTCTTAAGGCTGCTTACACCGTTGATGAACCTCTCTTTTGAATCCGGGGTGTTTCCAGACAGGCTTTAAATTGCAAGAATCACACCGATTTTCAAGGGCAGGGCGACATTGACAGAGAAAACTACAGGCCAATTTCCGTTCTTCCTGTAGTGTCAAAAATTCATGAGCAGTTTGCAAATGAACAGCTACAATCATATTCCAGAGAAAAAGGTCTTGTCACAAAAGAACAATTTGGATATTCGAAGAACTCTTCAACCATTGCCGCGTTACTTAAAGCGGTTGACGAATGGATATGGGCAAAGGATAAAGGGCTGATCTCCGATGTCATTGATCACTCATTATTACTCCAAAAACTCAAAGCAAACGGAATCTCTGGAGCTGAGCATGCATGGTTTTTTAGCTACCTTACCAACAGAAAGCAGTTTGTCCAATGTAACGCGGTTTTAAAAACTCAAATGAGAGAACTGTCAACCATGGAGTCCCCCAAGGATCCATACTAGGCCCAGCCCTTTTCTGTATACACACTAATGGCGTAGTGTCAACAACACCAGAGAGCTCCGTGTTTCTTTACGCTGACGACACTGAAACTCATCAATCGAGTCCTACGCTCGAAACCGGAGTTCTCAAAATAAATTCTAACCTGAAAGATATGTTACTGTGCTCATTTGTTTACAGAAAACTTGCCAGGCATATGTGAGTCGCATTACATGGATGTGCAAAATTTTAATTACTTAGCAAAACAAAAGAAATAAATTAAAGTCAAACCTCCTGTAAGGGACCACCCAATATGCAAAGGCTTGATAGTCGCTTACGGGAGAAGGTCGTTTATGAGAGTCGGACCGCAAGAGCAAAATTTTTAAGTCAACAAAAAATGGAGTGGTATATTTATTCAAAAAAAATTATGAAAGCTTACTTTCCCCTGCCAATTAATAGTAGTTTTATTCACAAAATCATTAGCTATTCTATGTGACAGCTCGTAAGACGTCTGATGAACAAAAACTAAACTTCTTAAACTGAAACCTGGAAATCTGAGTCTTTTTCTCAAGGGTAATGGTTATTAGTAAAATCCAACTAGTGGTCTATTATCAATGCTGCATTCTGATTGGTTGAGCTACTACTAGGCTATATGTTATAGCCCACTAATAGTGAAAAGCGTGGGCTTTTTGGCGGCAAAAAGGGACTAAAGTCTAGCTTAAGAAGGTCTCGTGGGCTATTGACTCAGAGCCCATTCGGGCTCGAGGAATAATTGTTAAATATTGTAGTTATAGATTGAACTAATAAACACAGTGTAATAGATCTGTAAACAATAATGAAAGCCAAAGAATAAATTCCTTTTTGTCCATTTTTACAATGTACTTCACTGTTTAGTAAGACCAAGGGTCAAGTGGTCGCCATTATCGGAGGTTGAAAACAATCAGGGTCCGAAATTGCGCCTTCCTTTTAAAAATTTCAGTTGTGGCCCAGTACGAGCAACATGGCGGCTTGACTCGTGTTTATGTTACGTGTTTCGTGGTAGTTATCAGAAGTAAATAGAGTTTTGATGATCAGTGCAGTCATGAGCAGACAGCTTTCTGTTCCTACGTTCTAGGTCAGATAGCTTTATATCTCCAAAAAGCGATTTGTGGAAAAAATAAGACGTCACTCGTACACTTACGGTTGCTTTCTGGTATCGGGAGTGGAAGTAGTGCAATTTTCTGAGCATAAAAACGTCCATACCATACATTTTTTATTCGTGTTTAAACTTTTATTTGAAAAAAGGGAGGGGGAATTTTTGGCGACGACAATGTGCCCTCTGGCGACCAAAAATTTATACTTAATCACCAGTTGGTGCCCGTATTAAAAAATTAATTTCGGACCCTGACGATAGAAAATTCTAAAACTGTCAGCCAAAAAAGGGGTCGCAGTTGCTTACGGGAGGTGGTCCTTTACGAGAGGTTCCAGCATAAGGCTTTGACTGAGAACATTTTTGGTGCTTTGGGAAGGCGGTCCCTTATAGGAGGCGGTCGCACATGGAGGTTCGACTGTATATTGAGCTGATCCCAGGTGACACAAGAAAAAACAGTTTTTCCTAATTTTATTTCACATCGGCTCTAATCAGTTTACATGTATAACTTATTGTCTTCAGTGCAAAGTTATGTTAAAGACATTTCATGGTGTACTTTGAACCAATCAAAACCTTGTTGCTGAGCAAAAGTTCAAACTCTTCAAAACAAGACCCATAACTGTGTCAACTCAGGCTTCATTTATGGAAATAAACTTTGCTTACAAGAATAAGACGTGCTTTAGTACTGAAGGGTAATTTGGTTTATATTATAATCAACAACGTTTAACCAAGTTGCATGGCAAAGATCTTACGTGTACATGTATGTCTTCCCTCACCCTTTTATAATACATGTATTGTAAACAGAGAATCGTTGCACTGTATACATTTCCAGTCAAATGAATAGATATCAGAATTAATCATTCAAATACTGATATAGACAGCTACATACAACATGTACTTAATGATAACCATGTACCTATGCAATCACAGAAACTGTACAGTAGAGATGATCATTGGACCAATGAAAAATCCAGTTAACCATAAACATCGTCATGCTTGGTACAATAATTAGATGCACGATGTACGTATTTTGTAGATAATGTACAAAGCGAAGCTGTGGATCAATTTCAACATAGACAATTACGATCATGCTTAGAACTAATCTACACAAATAAACAATGTTTATTACTAATGTTTCGTCTACGCTGATTGATGTACTGCTCACAAACAGGCCTGATTATTTTATTAAATCGGGGACATTTGATCCAGAAATCAGTGATCACTGCCTGATATATGGTATATTAAACAACAAAACTATACACCACCAGCCAAAAACCATCATGTCCAGGAATTTAAAAAGCATTACCTCTGAACCTATTGCAGAGGAATATTATTGGCTAATGCCCCATGGCAAGTTGGAGAAATTTTCAATGATATTGATGATAGAATTGATTATTGGAATGGATTAATAACTTATGTGGTGGACGCTCATGCTCTACTGAGGAAGAAAAGAGTACGGGAAATCGATGTACCATAAATGACATTAGAATGGAAAAATGCCATCAGAAGGAAAAGGAAATATGCCCAACTGTATGCAAAAAACAAGACCACTGAAAATGACGAGCTCAAGACAATGTACAGAAATTTAGCCACAAAGGAGCGCAGGAAGGCAATCAAAGAGTTTTGGATGAAGAAAACAGATGACTTAAAGCAAAACCATGGGAATTTTTCAAGACATTTTGACCAATTCTTGGCAAGTAAGGGAGTAACACTATCAGCTTAGAAACTGAAGAAAACTCTGTTGAAACTGATGAGAGCATTATTTCTAACAAGTTTGCTCACTACTTTACTAATATAGCCTCCACCATTGGGGGAAATCATGTACTTGACCTCAGCGAAGAAGATCGCAAAAATCACACTAGCATAAATGCCATAAGAAAGGAACAACTGGATATCGACTTTAAATTTCAGCCAATCACAGAGCATGATGTTAATGAGGAGCTTGCGAGTATAAGCACTAAAAAGTCTCCAGGATAGGACTCAGCTATACCACCAATAATATTTAAAGAAATCTCACATGCCATATCACCATCTCTGCGGTCCATATTTAATCAATGGTGACCTCTCACGCGATAACGTTCCGAACGCTAGCCGTTCGAACGCTGAACGGAACGGCAAGCGAACGGGCGACGAACGGTTAGGCAAGCCGTTCGAAACGGGTACCGTAAATGGATGAACGGCTAATTAAGATTTTCAAACGGACGGATAAACGGCTTCTTGAATTTTTTGAACGGATGAGGTCGAACGGATAAACGGCTAATTGAAATTTTCGAACGGATGAGGTTGAACGGATAAACGGCAAATCAAAAATTACCGAACGGATAAGGTCGAAAGGATGAACGGCAAATCAAAATTTCCGAACGGATAAGGTCGAAAGGATGACATAATAACAAGTCATGTAGTAACAGTCAACGCAAAGCCCACCAATTCGCTCAAATTCGCCATTTAGAGCCGCAGAAACGACAATACACAACAAACGAGGTAGATTTACGTTGATTTTGAACTTTAACATAGACTTTACTCGATATAAGTTTACGATATTAAGATTCTTCAATATTCCCATACCTTTATTTATATTTCGAACATACAAACGGACACGCCACTTCTGTGGGCGCCTTGTGTTTACATTATTATCAATCGAACGACTGTCGTACCAAATAATTTAATGGTTCACTTGTGACGAGAAATAAACCTCGAAACCTCAAATTAACTATTGCTGCATTGAAAATCAGTCTTCTTAGAGTCAAGGGAATTTCTTTACTGAGAATAACATCTCTCGTCTGCCGCGCTCATTTCCGTAATTAACATAATGTCACGCAAACGTTTCGACAATGATTTAAAGCAATGATTTTAATACATTTCGCCGCCAGAATGCTTCCGCTGAGTAGACGACGCTTCTCCTTGTCTTATCTTTCCTCTTCGATATCTCAGTGCGAACGAAATAATGAATAAACAAACGAGCGCGTGCCAATTTGTCGGCTGCGTGATTTGCATAATTTTGACACGGTAGGAACAAGACATAACTTCAATTCTACAACCCGTATTGACACAATCTGTGAAAAGATCACTTGAAACGAGTCACATACACTTCGGCACTGTTGTTTCAAAAATTAATTCCACAAACAGTACGTCTGCGCCGCCTGTGAAAACACAAGCTAAACGAAGCGCATGGTGAAACGAAGAGCCCAAAGCGCCGTAGTGTCACATTTATCTTGTGAGCAACGTTTATCTTGAAATTAATCTCTCTCGCAAGGCAGAAGTGCGAGGCTTCTTAAGCCGCCACGAACACGTAAGGACCGTAAGGTTTTCAATTTAATAGGAGCTTGTGAATCAAACGTTTTTCCGTAAAAAATGAAGTGAGTATCATTTAAGCGGAGGAAAACAAAGAACAGAGGCATGACGACTGTTTGTGTAATGTAAACATGACGGCATGCATCATTTAACAAAGAATGGCGAATTTATTGTTTTGAAGTCGTCAAAATAACTTACTGTTTCTTTCTTGAACGGATAGCTCGAGCCGTTCGAACAGCTGATGAATTTTCTCGAACGGATAGCTCTAGCCGTTCAAACGGCTGAAGAATTTTCTCGAACGGATAGCTCTAGCCGTTCAAACGGCTGATGAATTTTCTCGAACGGATAGCTCGAGCCGTTCGAACGGCTGATGAGTTTTGTCGAACGCATAGCTCGAACCGTTCGAACGGATGATGAATTTTTTAAAACGGTTAGCTCGAGGCGTTCGAACGGCATGCCAGTCCGTTCGAACGGCTGATGAACGGCTAGTGAACGGCTATCCGTGTAAAAACGGCTAAGCGTTCGGAACGTTTTTGCCTGAGAGGTCACATTATTTATTTATTTTTATTTATTTATTTTTATTATTATTATTTTTATTTAATAAATAAATAATAAAAATAAAAATTTTTTTTATTTTTATTATTTATTTTATTTATTATTATTTTTTTACTGTTCTCTTTAATGAACAACCGGAATGTAGAAACTGTAAAAAGTACTTGGAACTTTCCTTCAGAACATAGAACACTTTTAAAAATCAGCCATTAACCGTCACAAATGCATTTTAGTCTAAAAACAAAACAAGAACAGGCTCTGCTTACTAAACTACATGCAGGTCAATGAAATTGACATGTCACAGGAATTTTGAATTTCTAAATTTCAAATGAGTGACCGTATAAATGGGATGAAATTATAAAAGATTCTACTGTTTGCGATTTTAAAGACCTGGGCCCAGTTGTTTGAACGCCGGTTAGTGCTAACCCAGGATTCTTTATCTTTTTATTAAAAGCACTCTCTCGGATAATTTTCTCTATTCTTTTTAGAGTATCCAATCATCACTGTCTTGTAGGCAAAGAGAATTAAACTGAATTTGTTTTCTAAGCTCTCTGCATATCTGAGTTCAAATTTCGCACTAACCCTGGGTTATCTTAACCCAGCTTTGAACAACCCGGCCCTGGCTGTTAGTCGTATCAACAGGTGACCGCATTAACCACGTTTTTTTTTATAAGAAAATGTATGGCCTTTTTGCCAGCCCCCCAAAAAGTGGCTGTATTTAATGAGTCGACCGTATTAACGAGGTGGCCGTATAAGGTGGGGTTCCACCGCGCGCAGTACACAAGATTTCCTTGGTGCAGCATATACACCCTGTATGGATGATGACCAAGAATGTTTAAGATAAACAGAAACTGTGATAAAAACAAGGTGCTAGTTAACACGTACATGTATACTAAAAGTGCATGTAATTTCAAATCAATGGTCAAAGGAACAGCAAAGATGAAAAAAATGAAAAACAATTGACAAGATTCTGTTTTAAATTCGAGCTCAACTCAACAGATACCTCTAAAATAATCAGTTTTTTGGAAAAAGGATTCTCCAGATAATTATCAGCATTTTATTCGGAAAGACATGTTACTGTGCTCATTTGTTTACAGGAAACTTGTCAGGCATTATTTGAAAGGCACTACATGTATGCTCGTGCAAAATTTACCAAGAATAACAAACAAAGTATTAATTGAGCCTGATCTCAGATGACAGAAGAAATGACAGTTTTTCCAAATTGTCATCGAGTCTAATCAGTTTATAACGTATTCATTATGTCTGGAGTGCAAATTTTAGAAACATTCCATGCTGCACTTTATAGCCCAATCAAAACCTAGTTGCCCAGCGAAAGTTCAAACCCTTCAAAACTAGACCCATAAACTGTGTCAACTCAGGCTTCATTTAAGGATTAAATAAATTTTGTTTACATGAATAAGTGCTTTAGTACTGAAGGGTAACTGTGTTTTCTTCAAGAGATTCCAAAAGTCTTGGGTAGAAAAATATATATTAGTAAAGACATGGTCGAAATGTTGATCGAGTTTCACAGGTTACATTATTTTTTGCATGACCTTACACGAGTATACATGTAGATTCAGGATGTTTTTTGTAGAAAATGTTTAAACTGAAACTGTACAATTACAACGTAGACAATTATTATCATGTTTAGAGCAATTCTACGCATATACAGCAATTTAGCACCTGCGAATAAGAACCTGTGCGGGATTAAGAACGAATCTCCTGGCAGAAATTTGCTACTTTAATACGCAAAATACAGGAACCTGTTTAGCCAATTAGCAAGATCAAGCAGGTTCTCATGTGTGGGTTAAAGGAGTGCAACATTGAGATTGTAAAATTTAGTATAACAAGAACATACACTGTACTGTACCATTAAACTGTATATTATGTTTGGTAATCAGCTTTGTTACATGTACAACTGTAGAGTCGTTATAATAATACAATTGTGAATAAATGTTGTATTTTTAAGACCAAACTCAAGTTTATCCAGGTAGTCAACAATCTATTATCTCCTTCATAAAAATTAAGAGCCTAATTAAAAACCTATTTAGCCTACAGGTAAATTACAGTGTACCAATAAGTACCCCAAAATACAAGAACCTCCAGTATTGTACAATGTTTTTTTTTTGCCATAATTCAAAAAATAGTATTCGTAGGTTATTATTGGCGGGTGTTTTTCTGCGTGTATAATCAATAGCAAATGAAAGAAAAATAATTATGATCAAAGTATTCACTCACTGTCACATCTGTCCAAGCTTCATTCAATATTCGGCCTCAAAAGAAACATAACGGAAACCTGTAGTACACTACACTCGCACTTCCCAATAACACACGCCCTCAAAACGTTTTTTTCTATCACTTGAAACTGGAGTTCCGTGCATGTCAATCAACACGCAGAGGAAATTGCAGATTCACCACTTGTGCAGTCAAAAATAATTTGCGCAGTGGTATTCATATCGATCAAAATGCATCAATTGGATTTGAATCACCATTTCTAAATTGTGGAGGCCACATTAGAAAACAGATGTACATGTATGTGTTTTCAAGACCACCATTATAGCGTAGCTCTCACGTGCAAAGAGCATGCAGTGGAGCACCATGTTTAAGAAAATGTGGTAATCTATACCCACCCGAGAAAATTTGGTAATCACATGACCGTACACTGACTGCCCAAGAGACCGTCCATCCGCACCACAGGCACACCAATGTAAAATAACTCAACCAACAGGTATGGCAACCCAAATGCAACTTGAGGTTATCTTGGCAGGAAATCGCATAACCACCCATGTCTTGTAAAACAGAGGCAGCTAAAGAGTCAATAGAGACGAAAATGGAAAGCAAAAATTGTTTCTGTATCCATGTTCTCTAAAGTATTAAGCTTAGATTAATTCTCATGTCTACTAATTTGGAATATAGAGCAAGAGAAAGACAGAAAAAAGGAGAGAGTAGGCGACAGGCCAGTGAAACTCAACGAGAAAAAGGGCGACAGAGATCTAGAGCACGAGATAAAAAACAAAGGAGACATTTTTGTTGGAAGAACAACATGAAATTAATTATGTAGCGGCATGCAGTGACAAAATGAGAAATGCTAGCAGCCACCAATGCAAGGAGAAAATGAGAGGCAGTGAAAAAAAAGTGAACGAGAACGCGTACAACATTTTTTCATTTCTGAGTTTCCACTACTTGGAAACTCAGAAATGAAAAAAATCGCTAAAATCGCACCGGATCGGGAAAATAACCACACAGCAAGCGAGAACACACCATGTAAATAAGGTAAGACGTTTTTTATTGAGAATTTCTACGAGTATTTATCTTCCTAAATCTATAACGTGGATTCCCATACAAATCCTTTATAAATTCACAGCCGCCATGTAACCCAATACCGCTTTCGTTGAACAGTCACGTCCCGGCTCGCACACCGCTAATAATTAATCTAATCCTTTCACGTGACGTGAGCTTGGGCTGCCTGTGCGTTCTCCAGCGTTGCCTTCGCCGCTTAGCATTACACAATTTTATATTTTGTTTGAACAAACTATTAATATTATTGAGAGCTTCGCTTTTAGCCCTGGCTAAATCTATATATTATAGTTTGAAAGGGCACTGAAAAGATGTATCAAGTGTTGCCATCCTCTGACACCTGCAACCTCGAAAATGAATCAATAGGTGGAAGCAACTGGAAGAGAGAATACGCTGCCCTGACACAGTCTGATTGTTCAAATGAAAAGAGGTAAACAGAATCTTGAAAGAGTATATTTTTATCTACAGCTCTGTGTCTTTCAGCTTTTTTTGTCGTCGTGTAAAATCCACCAAATGGCCGTAAATCCGCAAGCATCTTTGTTAAAAATATGGCTTGCACAACGGCCAACCGTTTATTGTTCCTACAGTACATGTATCTTTATTTTTCTTGAGGGTTAGGTATGCTTAGCTTTAGAGCATTTTAAGAAATCACAGAGGGCTGCATGTGTCTTTTTAAAAAAAATTCATACTAATGGACCATCTTGCTCTTGTGGACCCTTGCGATCATTGTGTGAACAAGACACAAAATTGAGAGACAAAGGACTCCTCCCTCAGAATTAATTTTGTGCTGGAGACAGGTGACCAGAGACAACCAGGGTCACATCTCTTTCTCTCTCGCTTCGCCGGGATGGGTGGGAGAGAACCCTTGGAACAAGGTTGGGAAAGAACATTAAATTTTTTGAATAATGAAGGGCTTTCCAGTTTCGCTGAGATGGGGGATTGTAATGTTGAAGCCAAATGGACAATGGCTGAATGAAATAGCCGAAACACTCTTTCTTTACTATATAAAGGTTTTCAGGTAGCTAAGATTAATTATTGATTGTACAAAAACACAACACATGAGAAATCTGCCAAGGAATAACTAAAAGAAACGAAAAATATGTATCAGCAAAGAAAATAAATAATTGTCTTTTGAAATGAGACCTTTTTATCATAAAGTGAATATTGATGGAATGTGGATTTGTCAATTTGTGGAACTTCTTATCATTCGTCATGCTATCAAAGAGAATCAAGAACTTTAGATATCTTACAACAAATGCAAGTCTTTGCTCTTCATGTGAAACAGTGAGAGAACTTTCTCTAGCAGATAATGGCAAAAAACAATGGAAACAGTTGATTGACATCCATGAAGACTCAAGTTTCAATCAACAGAAAAAACGTTTCAAGGGTGCCGGTTATTGGGAACTGCTGTACAATGTAAAATCTTTGTTCTCAACATTATTCCTTTGTCAAATGCAAATAATAAAATCCTGACAGTACACACAACTTATAATTACATTAACTTAAGCTAGCATGAGGTCTTCTCGCAATCCAGTATTAAACATTATTTGTCAGTCAACGAAACATTCATAACAACAAACAGATACATGTAAACTCATTAGCAAATCAATGATAGATTCTCTACGTGCTTTGAACTCCATACACTGTACATAGCTTGGTTTTCCAATAAAAATTTCCATTGAAAGAGCTAACTAGTAAATTGGTCTCTTGTAAAGTTGATGGAGCGACCCATTCTTCTCTTGGCAATGATGCTCAAGAAAAGAAGCATCTTCAATTTCTACTTTTTCTTCTTTTTCTTAACGCTTTATTGTACACA
This sequence comes from Porites cylindrica, assembly GCA_964035525.1. Lineage (NCBI taxonomy): Eukaryota > Metazoa > Cnidaria > Anthozoa > Scleractinia > Poritidae > Porites > Porites cylindrica. The sequence goes on from OZ037775.1 coordinate 47,477,872, forward strand.
ACTATAACCTCCGTAATTACGTTTGAAAGCATCATGAATGTTGATGAAGGCAACAATATAAGGGTTGTAAATCCCCAAAAGGGCACGTGTAAACAGGACCCTGGACCCATGCAAGCTAGCATAAAAATGGTGAAAAAATAATACAATGTAGGTTTACATTAGCGAAACAACAAGTTTGCACATGTAACACACTTTTTCATACATTTTATCTCTATCACTATACAACTACCACACAAAACTTTCTAAATACGCCGATTCAGGGAAAAAACCGGAAGTTGCATGGAAGCGAGGCCTAAGGGCCCTTCGGCCTTTGTGACGCCTGGTGGTAAAAACAGATGGGTTGTCGAAAAAGTTTCAAGATCGAGTAAGTAAATATTGAAGTTGTCAAATTGACACCCGTCGAAAGAACGGGAGCTTAAAAATTTACAGGTGTACAGTAAAACAGTAAAATTCTGGTAAAAATGTAGAAGAATAAACCAAGGCGGTAACAACAAAGTCCTTTACGAAAGTAAAGTTTGAGGTGAAATGATTTTATAACTTCATAAACTGACCAAATAAGATACGATAAATTCATTTGTTTCCTGGCCCACAGAGTCAAGAACCTTAATGTTATGCCTGAAAATAGAGACAAGTTTATGATCCTGACCCATGCCAGGCAAAGGCTTCACCAGGGCGAAATTAGCCCAACTCCAGGAAATTTAAAAAAGCCAGCTGGATACCACTCCACAGGACAAGATTCATACCGATACCTTAGATCACCTTAAGGAATGGGGCAAAGTAACTAAAAAAAATCTCTCTCTACGTATGCCATTGCGGAAATGTTGTACATGATCTTGATCATGAACTATCTAAACCTGTTGATAACGACATTGTTTTTTTTTGAGCCTCCTACAAAAAATATTGTGTACAATATAAAGGATGTATGACTGTTGACCCAGTAGGAAAACCCAAACTTACACCAGCCGAGTGTGATTTGAGGAGATGTCACAGAACAATGAAATGAAAATCAATGCAAGAATGACGTTCCTTGCACTTCTTAGCCAAGAACATGGGGAATTCCAGGTAGACAAACAGTAGAACATGACCAAATGATGGCCTTAAAGCTTATCAAGCCAAGGCATCATGCAGACACACCAGGTCATAACAGGAGGGGCCTGTTGTCTACTTTTTGTGATCCCCGTCCTTTGAAATTAAGAAAGTTAGACCCCTATAGGCTGTTGAAAAACTCAAAGTGGACATTGTCAGATCTAACAAAGGTGTTCCCTTTCAATGCTTCTGATATAGTACATGTGAGTTTCCGAATTGAAATTGCTGCTAAAGCATCTGCTAGATACAAATGCAAATGAAAGGTTTTACTCCCACAAATTCTCATTGGTGTTTTAGCAATTCCCAATAATTCCCATAAGTTTCAAAGACAGTTTCCTTGAAACTTGGAATTATTGGGAATTTCTAGGAATTCCCAAAAATTCCCACTGGTGTTTTAACCCATTCCCAAGTATTCCCAAATATTCCAAGGTTTTTTATCTTTGCTCATTTGCATGTCTTGGAATAAATTGGAATTCCTAGGAATTCCTAGGAATTCCCAGAACTCTGGGAATTCATTTCGCAAGGGTAAATCCCCAAAAAGGCACGTGCAAACAGGACCCTGGACCCATGCAAGCTACAGCATTAGAATGGTGAAAAAGTAATACAATGTAGGTTTACAACTTCAATAAATTCCTTTGTTGTTACATACTTGTACATGTACATGAAGTATAAAACTGAGCCATTACCTTTCTTTCAATTTGGTTGCATTTTTTCCTGCAAGCCTTTATGGCTCAAACACGAACTCCGCATGGCCAATTTTTAAACAGTCAAACATTCCACTATATCAATTAGGGTATCTGTAAATAAACAATAGAAAAACACTCAGAACATTAGGCAAGGTGTTTGCACTTGTACAGTAAAATTCATTAAACTACAATGTTCTAGCAGCAACTTTTATGCTTAATTTACACTTTCTACTACAATAATGTATTACAGCTGTATTTTAACTCATGATCACACCATATATGCTGTAGTGATATATAATATCTACCTACTGACCAGCCTCTTCTCTATCAGAAATATTTTATAATTTGAATATTTTGTTTACCTGTTTTAATTTTTGGTCTATTGTATTTCAATTCAACATATATATAATACTATTACTCTTACATTTTATGATAGATGTCTAATAACAAATTCTCATTTCAAGACAATATTCTTTGACTGTTAAATGCCCCAGTCAGGTACCTTAAATCCTCCAAAAACTTTGCTACAGATATCTTGGTTGTGTTTCACAACAGGACACATTCTCTGCTGTGAAGAAAACAAAAAAAAATGATAAGTCCTTCGAGGCAAAAATTAATGTCAAGAACACAAGACACTTAAACTTTTTCTTTGCATCTGTATTTTCTAACTGTCCATTTTTAGGCTTACAGCTGTACTATGAAAACAATGGTATATTATAAACCAACCCTCAGAAAGAGGGGAAATCATTAATTTTGAACATGTGTTAAGTGCCCCCCAGCTTAGTTTTTCTCCATCTTGCACTGTTCTCATGACTAAATAACCAAAAATAGCTTGCAAGCACTTTTACCTTTTATGTTATAAAAACCAAAAAAATTGGTGGGGTGCCGTGCAGATGCTGAATGGCAGATAATAATTAAAAAGGTAATTGAGGTCCTGCAATTTGGAATGCTGATCTGTTGTACATGTAGGCCAGGAAGGTTCTTAAACCCGAACAAAATTGCCGTGACCAGTACATACTCAGCTGCTTTATAAAATAATAATATTGATATTACAAGAAATTTGATCCTGATCACTGTTAGGGCTTAAAGGGTTAAAACATCACTCAGGTCAATCAAACATAAATTAAAGGTTCTAAGAATAACAAAACATGATCATTAAGAAAAAAAAGGTCTTTAATGTTAACTAAATTCTCTTCATCAGTACCAAGATAGGAAATGTGAGGAAAACAGCTAGTGTGGAGAATATTTACTGCATATTCATCTTGATAAGTGGAATGAAATAGAATATTTAATTAAAACAAATGTACCTGCATGTTCCAACACCCATGACCAAAAACTGTCGATGCATGCACTCAATTTCAAGGAAACAGGACGAAGGAAAAATACATGTATCATTCGTTTAATTTATGGGTATCTGAGCACAAACATTACTAATTATTATCATTTCAAATTTGTTTTTATAAACCAAACAAAAATTAAAGTTCACAAGATTTACTTATTTTTGGTCAAAAATGTTTTGTTTACACCTGTACTTATGTTAAAGCTTAAACTCTGATTCATTCACTATATTAGCATTACATGTACAAATCTTTGTGGTAATATTAGTGCAGTGTATGCTAAAACTAGTTGCAAAAAAAAAATATTAATGTTGAGACACTCAGATGAACAACCGGCCTTTCTTATTTCAAATCGCTGCTAGTCTCACTAATGTGTGCGATATAATGCTCACCTCTCTCCGCCCCTACATTCAAAGTTGTTCCAGCAATTTTGATAAGGGGAGAAGGGGGGATCACAAGCACAAGATCATTGACAGGCCATTAAGCCAAAATAAGGTACACTATCTCAAGTACTTTTGCAACTGGTTGTAGATTTGCTTGGTGCAGCATGTATGAAAGCTTACTACACTGTAAAAAGGTTTATAATAAACAGAAATTGTAAAAACAAGGTGCTGGTACATGTATATTGGGAGTAATTTTAAATCAATAGTGAAAGGAACAACAAAAATGACAAAAAAACAATATTCTTTTGATAAGATTCTGGGGTTTCAAATCCAACTTAACTCTGTCAGTAGATAATTTAACGCTTTTTATAAAAGAATTATCTTGATTAATAATCAGCACTTTTACATGTATTTGCTGAAAGACATGTTACTGTGCTCATTTGTTTACAGGAAACTTGCCAGGTGTATTTGAGTGGCATTACATGTATGTGCAAAATTATAATTACTAAGCAAAACAAAAGAAATAAATTATATTGAGCTGATCTCAGGTGATGCAAGAAACAGCAGTTTTTCTTAATAGTCATCAACTCTAATCAGTTTACATGTATAGCTTGTTAATTATGTCTTCAGTGCAAAATTAAGTTAAACACATTTTAGTGCTGTACTTTGAACTGCAATCAAAACCTTGTTGCGGAGCAAAAGTTCAAACTCTTCAAAACTAGACCCATAACTGTCAGGCTTCTTATGGAAATAAACTTTGCTTACAAGAATACAAAGAGGTGCTTTAGTACATGAAGGGTAAATGGGGTTTCCTTCAGGAGAAGGCAAAATTCTTGGGTAGAAGTACATTAGTAAAGGCACAATGTTGAATTTCACGGGCTACATTATTTTTCACGTCCTTACATGAGAATAATATTAGTAAACGAAAATATGTATGCATGTAAAAAATATTATAATCAATAACCTTGCATGGCAAAGATCTTACGTGTACATATATGTCTTCCATTACCCCCTTTAATATTGTAAACACAGAATCGTTGTACTGTATACAATTCCAGTCAAATGAATAGATATCACAATTAATCATTCAAATACCGACATACAGTGTGTAGACGGCTACATACGACATGTACTTAATGACAACCAAGTAGCTATGCGATCAGAGAAACTGTACAGTAGAGATGATCATTGAACCGATGAAAAATCCAGTTAACCATAAACAACAAGGTATGCTTGGTACAGTATAGATTCAGGATGTATTTTGTAGACAATTATGATCATGCTTAGAACTTAAATTCTACACAAATAAAATCAATAGCAAATGAAACAAAAATACATGTACACATACAGGTGTATGTCCAAGCTTTTTTCACTTTTCTGCCTCGAAACAAACAAAATGAACATTAAAAGGAACATTACATGTGAAGAACCCTGCAGTAGTACATTACAGCGGTTTCCAATATAAATCTCCAAAAGGGTAAGTGAAAACAGGACCCTGGACCCATGCGAGCTACAGCAAGAATGGTGAAAAAGTGATACAGTGTGGGTTTAGATTAGCAAAACATCAAGTTTGCACAACGTATCTCACTTTTTCATTGCCATCAATGCATGACTACCACAATCTTTTTCTTGCATTTCTCTCAAAAATGTCTTTAAATTTTGTCCTTAGAGGTGCCAACTGGTAAGAGTACGGTATTTCCATTTCAGCTCATTAGCTGATTTTATGTCTTCAAAAACTCATTAATAATTCATAAAGAAAAAACCAAAGACATGGCTACACTTTTTTTATGTCCAATTCTTTAAACCAAAATAACCCCAAACCTAAATATTAGTGCAATGTCAGTGAATTGATCTGTATCAGAGATTTTGAAGTCATTCAAAAAACTTGCCTCGATTTTTTAAACCTACGCTCCTGCTCGTTCTTTAAACAGTAGATGATGTACAATGCACACTTGTACCTCATTGTAGGTCGACATTAATGTTTTGTTGGTCATTCAAGCTCATTGTAGCTCATTATTTATCACTGTATAAGCTCACTGTACCTCATTCCTTGCTGTAGTAACGACAGTGTACGAGTTTTGAAAACATAAAGTTTCATTTGCTTAACAAATGGGTGTTTGCAGCGACAGTGGTCTATCCACTTATATATAAAAGGAAAAATGTTAGCAGGAAGCAGAGGGAAAGGAGAAAAATTAAATGAAACCTGTAACATTCACAATCCCTAGTACATGTATGTACCTGAATCACTTTGCAGTTACTGGTGAACACCTCACAGATCCCGTCCCACATCCTTTGATAAGCTTATTCTTCTGTGGCTATAATGACGAGCACATACAATTAATTTCAATAAAGGTAATGAAATAATCTTAAATGGATTACCTTGCAAATTCAGGGGAAATAGCACATATACAAAAAATCGGTGGGAAAGTGGCATAGCTGTATAGTATGCATAATGGTATTTGTCATTATTGCGTTCTCGTACCTCGAACGCAACCCCTAATTTGTGTTGGATGTCCTGTGCAATTAATAAGGGAGGTTTTTTTGAGATTGCATTTTCATCGTTGTCGACACACGTTTGCCTCGCTTTGAGGCACTTGCCTACGTTTTGCCTCACTTTGACGTGCTAACTCACGTGGTGATTCTTGTGTCCTCAGCATTCATCTTTCAAAGGTTTCCTGAGGTCTGATATTCTGTCTTCGTAAAGTGTTCATCTTTTAAAAAGTTTGCTAAATCTTCGTAAACCGTGGATTAAGCCTTCATATTTTTCAGCATGGTTCGTCTCTGTCTTTGGAAAATGTCTGCGACTCCTGGTGCATGCATCAAACTGGGTTTAGTTCGGCGGCCTAATTGTGCCACAACGTAAATTTACTGAGTTGTGTAGCTATATAGGCAGCCATTGTGCCACAAAGTAAATCTACCGAGTTGTGTACATGTAGCTCGGCAGCCGTTGTGCCACAAAGTAAATCTACTGAGATGTGAAGCTCAGCAGCGCCATTTGATCATGACTTGTGATATTTTCAGCACCGGACAAACGAACACTTTAACTCTATGTTATTTATTAGGAAAAACTTATAAACCACTCTCGAGTCACTGAAATCAACACGCTCGCCCAAATTACTGGAAACGTTTATTGACGTGAGCCGCACACACATTCCATTGAAGGCTTTGACAGGGTTAGTGTGAAGTTTGAATTCAGATGTGAAAGCTTTTAAAACAGTAATTTCAATGTAATTCATTTTGTCAACAAGTTGATGATTGCATGCTCTTAAAAATAACAGAGGAAATTATCCGCAGAAATGTTTTTGAAGAACGAAAAAGAATCCCAGGTTAAGAACTAATCGGCCTTTGAGCAACTGCGCCCTGCAACTCGCGCCAGTAAAACAAAATGTTCTATTTACACACCCAACGCACTCTGGCCAATGTCTCCTCCAATTACAAGCAGTTGACACTGAATCATACATGTACGATATCTTTTCAAAACCTTCTTATAATGTGATACACAGTTTAAACAGAGGTTTCCCTGTACGCAACCCTTATGTTCAAAATATACCATAATCATATTTATCTATATCGCAGCCACCCTTCCCCCTCAACTGCTATCTGTACACCTAACAAACATATCGAACGCACTCTCCTAAGCTCGGATTACTCCAAGTTTATCTTAAGGAAGTGTCTAGATACCTGGCAGCCGGGAACTGTTGTCAAAAAACTAGATACCCGGCAGTCAGAAATTTTGACCAATTTTCTCGGAATACAGTAGCTCATTTCATTCCTGTAAGAACATAAGATATTTGTTTAGGAATCTCAAGCGATTGTAAATATTGCCTTGGGTTAAAAGTAGAAGGCTGCGACTGTCAAGCTTGGGCATAGAGTGAAATCTCAATGTTTTTGACACTTAGAAAATATTCAAGTTCTGACACACTGTCAGTCAACTCGCGATGAATATCCCCAGAAATTATCAACGAAACCTCACCAGAGTATTGAGTGTTTGTTCAGAAATGCCGAGCGATTCTAAATAAAGGTTTCGTATTGTATTGGACAAATTCTCCGAGCTTGCTTTAAGCATAATTCTTTAGAATCTTGACTCACGGGTACGGTTTTCAAAATACTTGATGCCCGGCAGTAGGAAATTCTCACTGTACTTTCACGAAAATCTTTCTCAGCATCTGCTGAGTCTACTCTATTTCTATGTAAAATTATAAAGAGTCTATAGTCTTACCAGATATCCTCTTGAAATGTTCCTCTGACTTACAAACAACGTTAAATTTGTCGAATCGGCAGAAAGGAGTGCCCTTCAACTTCCATTGTAGCACTACAGTTGCATGATGCAAATTAACTTCACTGTATTTTTGAAGTGTCAAAACTATAAAGATTTCGCCCTATGCCCAGGTGTGATGGTTGCCTCTATGTCAAGCCCAAAGCAGTGCTTGAAATCGCTTGATTTTTCTAAACAACTTCCTGATGTTATTACACAAATTAAATGAGATATTTCGTGCAAATTGGACGTGAATTTCTGACTGCCGGGCACCTAGTATTTTGAAAAGCATACCCGCAAGTCAAGATTCTAAAGAATATGCTTAATGCAAGCTCGGAGAATTTGTCCACAAACATCTTTGTACAGTGATTTGCCCAAGAAAAATAACGCTTGCCCACAACACGTTTAATGTATTTTTGTAAACACTAATATCTCGCACTCACACTTTTTTATTACATTCGACATAAACTGTAGCCTGCGACAGTGAGATATGGAGATCATAATATCGATTTCAGCAGTTCTCTGAGAATGTATCATTACAGCAACAGAAGTTTAAAGCACATATATTGTTATTGTGAAAACAACAAGAGGTTTAGCTAGGAGCTAAACTGTTTTCTGAAAAGGCACGAAAAAAGTACACTTTACACATTGTTCTTGACAAGGTTTAAAAAACAATTCATTTAAGGTAAAATCAATCGAGCCAATGTTAGCAAAAAAGTGATGACTACCAAGAATGTCATCCCACTTCTACTGCATGTGCAATATTGTAAATAAGTGAAATCTTTACATGCATGTAAAATGATTATAAGCTACTGCAACACACAAGACAAATGCATTGTAAGCTTAGCAGGAATAGACTTTGTCACGGTTTTGGAAGCCATCAACCGCGTGAGAAATTACAGTGTTTGTCGTATAAGAATCAAATGTCGAATAATTTCCGTAAAACGGTTGTTCTGAAAAAAAGAAATGAATTGTAAACTAAAGCTTCACTCCTAAGGATTCTACTGAAAAAAATGAGAGGCGTTACATGAGCTAGAAGACCTAGAACCACTTAGTAATATTTTTTATACATTTGTCTGTCAGAAAGTCCCGGGAAAAATTACAGACGTAAATATATGGAATATCTAAAGCAGGCCTTAGGACATAATTTAAGCTCAGGTAGGCCCCCAAAATTTTTAAGTGCAATCCTTTGCTTTGTAGCTTATAGTTACAATTCATATTTTATTCTGAACAGCCGTTTTACCGAAATTATTCGACATCATATTCTCATACAAACACTGTAATTTCTCACGCGGTTGCCTACTCGTCAAGATGGCTTCCAAAACAGTGACAAGGACCGTCTATTGAAATTGACAGACTAGGTCATATCATGAAGAGAGTCTGGCTTAATGAATATTTTTTTATAATGTTGATATAAAGAGAGAGTTCTATAAGGGAGAAATATTTGTAGCAGATTGAGAATTTCACCCTATAATTAACTCAAGTTTATTGTAAAGAATAAAAAACGGCTTCTCACCTGATATGAACTATGAACACAATGCACCAGCGCCACCGCAGTTTCCAGTTATTAATACCAATATTCTCGGAAAAGTGAAGACATTTTGTAGCGGTGAATGTGTTTGCAAATCATGTCTATAATCTAATTAAATGAGGTAAGTCATCGCAGAACGCCGTCAAGCAAAGGATCGAAGCAGTGCATGTTGAATCGCTGGCATTTCATTCATGAGCCCGCGATATGGGGACGAGAATGGGGTTGCCGGGAGAGCGGTTGCCAGGTCGGTTGCCAGGGGATGCTTTGCGCTAATGATAATGATAATAGACCTATTCGGCTAACTCCAATTCAAATCTCCCGGGGTCAAGATTCTTTGTGTACTGTATTTGCATTATAATGTTGCATTCACATTTAAATGATATGGAAATTCCTGAAACAAAACGTTTTATCCCCAAAGGGTTTGAATTGGGTACAACCGTTTAGTTAGCCGAATAGGTCTATGTTGATAATAATGATGACAATGATAATAAACAAAACAAAAGCAAAATAGCCGCTCTAAAAAATATTAAACTCCCGCCAACATTTCGTGCCACACGGTAGGTTGACAGGGTACGTTGGACAACATTTCGAGAGGGGAGGGGAGGGTAACAGAAGACACAATAAAGATTTCCTCTGAAATAAAGGACAGTTGGAGTCGGAGATATCGATTAAGCGGGGTGAAGTCGAATTCAGTCCAGGGTTTCAAGTTCAAAATGCCAATGGGCTTTTTGCTGGTGGAGAAGACCCAGAGTATTTAGCACACAAGTGAATAGTGTTTTTCGCGCGCTCTGATTGGCTAGCCGGGTGATAAACCAAGTACTATTTATTTTCGAGCCGCGCCGAAGAGAAGCAAAAAATATTTGAACGGGTCTGTACTAGAGGATAAAGTATGAATAGTTTTTACAAACTGGCGACCAAAAATTATTTTTTCTGCTTATCTGACACAAATTAAACTGTCATTTCTTTTCCTGCAGGTATTTGAACGACAACAAACTCAAGAAGCTTCCGTCAGAGATATTTTCAGATCTCGTTTCGTTGGAGTATTTGTAAGTAAACGACACATTCCTTTCCTTATAAAGTAATAGAAATCTCCGAAAAGGAATCAAAGACCTCTCACGGTACCGGGACGCTAATGAACAAGAGACAGGGGTTGATTGTCCTCAAGGTGTCGCTATTCGTCTTCGCAGTTTGCTAATTTTTTCAGCAGGTTTGGCTATATTTTTCAAGGTAGGTCTTACCCATCAGCCAAGCCGAGGGCCGAGGCTAATAACACTTACCAGGAGCCCATAACACCATCGCACGGATCTCAGTCTGACGTTGCTCTTGGAAATCATACACTTCGCGCGTAACCTACAGATTTAAGTCAAATATCTGCTATCAAATAACTAAATAATCTGTAGGTCGCGCTGATTTCCACAATTAACTATAAGCTCTTATCAATGAGAAGAAAGATAGTGGACGCAATCTATAGATAGATACATGGTAGATAGATAGTTTTTTCAAACTTGAAATTAAAAAAAATACAGCTCTAGAGCTGAATTAGATAAAACTTTACAAATTAATACAAACATTTTAACCACGCTAAAATGTACACCCACAAAAACCATCTAATAAAATCACCCGGCCTATATACAATTTCTGTAAAGAAAAAACTGGAGAAAAAAAAACTCTTTAGTCTGTCCGTTTTACAAATGGGGACGTGAAATCTTCGGTTATTTTTCAGATTAAGACTGTGTTTGTTTGAACCCGGTAAAAAAAAAACTGTATAGTTTGCCAGGTCGGGTTTGTTACTTACGTTTTGAAACAATTTGACCGTTTGAACCTGTCCTAGCTCAAAAAGAGTTTCAAAACTAGCGAGTCCTAGTGCCTCCTGATAGGTGCGGGCATGCGAGAGAATTAATAATTCTCATGGCGCGCTTCTACAAGCCCTCAAGCTCATCTGAGAGGTAGCTTGGGAGTGAGTTGTGAACAACGGGACAAGCATACTCTATGACCGGGCGGACGCATGTTGAGAAAAAGTTTATGATTTCCTTGGTTGCGATGCTCGCCCTCTTTAGTTGCTTTAGGTAGTAGAGCCATGCCGAGACCTTGCTGGAACTTTCTGACATGTGACAGGTTCATTTCAGATCTATTGAAATGTTCAGGCCAAGTAGCTTGACACTGGACATCACCTCGATTGCCTTCTCGTTCACTTGATGGTAGTTTCACAATACTAGCGAACTTAGCATCGATCTTAGCAAAGGAGAATTCGCATCTCTTTACATTTGCTTTAGTTCAACTTAAGTTTGTTCACTGGTCGGACTCACAGCGACTCAGCGATTATTCGTTGACAGAGTCTTGAATCATGTTTCCTTGATTCTTAGCCACAGGCTCTGGAATTGTTGTGTCGTCCACGTGCTGCCATATTTCTGTATTCGTATTATTAGTGTTTTTTTTTTGTCTAGTTATGAAACTGTAATGTCCTGGGGTTTCACGTCATGGAAAGAAAGCGAGCCACACAGTAAAACTCAACACAAACTTTAATTAAATGTCCGACCACACACATGGTAAAAACGAACCAACTGTGCTCTCGCAAAGTACGGTTTTTATAGCAAAAAAACAATGGTGGGAAGCAAATTCTATAAGAAAGATTCATTTAAGAGTTGGCAGTTAAAGTAATACAGAGTGCGTGTCATGATTAAGCAAAACAATTTTTAATGGCTTTGAATTGAAAGGAACCTCTTCTTCAGCTTTTGCTGAGACAGTCACTCAGGAGAAAGAAGACACTGTCACGGCATACGGTTCGGATTTAAATTCTCTAATTATATACTTTTATAAAAAAGAACAAATCCCGTTTAAAGATCATTGTAGACAAAACTTCTACTCCTTTCGAGTAATCGAAACAGTTTTCAAGTGCGTTTGCAGCTTTTTAGAACTCAAGACAGAGACGGTTTTTTTGTATGTCAGGCCCGGCCAGGGGTTTTGGGTATACGGTATCCCAGGCCATTTTAATTCAGGTATATGGTATTTTTTGGTCAAAATTCGGGTATAAAGTATTCAGTTTTTCCTGAATTTTAGGTATTCGGTATATGGTACAGACATCACACGTATAATTCATTTCTCAGTTTTATTATCGCTCTAATGCTCACTAAAAATCGTGCGGATGCTCGAAATTGTTACTGTTTGGCTTCCTATCCCAGTCCCCCACCCCCACCACCTCCCCAATTGCAAAACGAACCTCATCCTTCTCATGTTAAGTCGGACTGGGAATCACCAGTCCAGCCATCTGTAAATCGGAGGCCTTCCTAGGGGAGGTAAAATTAGAGCTCGCAATTATAGAATTTGACAAGCCAAAAAATAATATATCTACGGGAGAGCGCCAAACTCTCAAAGAGTTATCGCCTAACAAAAGCATTATTCTTAAGAAATCTGATAAAGGTAACACTACCGTATTGATGAGCAGACAAGACAAACTAAACGAAGGTCAGGTTTTGCTTAATGATTTAAATAACTACCGACCTCTAGACAAACCAATGGTTGAAACTACAACCGAAAAAGCTCAACAACATTAAAACACTGCTCTCAGAAGGCCACATTGATAAAACGACGGCTAAATGGTTCTCCCTTACGCCTGATCCTCCGCGAATCCCAGTGTTTCACACTTATACTAAAATCCACAAACTGACACCTGTCGGAAGACCTATCATCTCAGGGTGTTCCGGACCTACAGAGCAGATCTCAGCATTTGTTGACCACCTTTTTCAGCCAATAGTACAACTCCAAGCTTCGTATCTTAAAGATACGACAGACTTTATTTACTTCATCGAGAGGATTAAACTGCCTAAAAGTGCCATACTTGTTTCAATGGACGTCACAAGCCTATAGACAAACATACCACAACGAGAGGGTTTTACTACTGTATGCTATGCATAAGAAGAATTTCACCAAGGAAACCCTCTAGTGCCTTCCAGGTTTTTAAGCGAAATGCCCAGTCTGATAGTACTAGAAAACTCGTTCCAATTTAACGAGATCTAGAGAGATTATCTTCAAACCCATGGAACAGCCATGGGCACGAAAATGGCCGTAGCCTTTGCTAACATCTTCAGGGCCAAAAAAGAAAAAGAAATACTCAGACAGAGTAGCATTAAGCCCATCTTTTGGAAAGGTTTATCGATGACATCATATCAGTATGGGACACAAGCAGAAACGAAATAGAAGAATTCCTTCCAAAGGCAAACAACTTCCATCCTACAATCAAATTCAGGGCTGAAATATCAGAAACAGAAACTACATTTTTGAACTCGAAAGTGTACAATGGTGTCAGATTCAACAAGGATTCTATCCTTGACGTGCGAACACACTTCAACCCTACAGGGAAATTCCAACACACAAATTTCTATTCGTGTCACCCACCAGGCGTCACAAAAGGCTTCATCAAAGGAGAAGCTTTAAGGCTTCTAAGAACAAATTCCTCTGAAATCACTTTTGAAGGGAACATGAGGAATTTTTTTCAACACGCCTAAAGAATAGAGATTACCCAGCTACAACTGCAGAAAAACATCTATCAGAGGTCTTTTTCGCAAACAGAAAGAAATCACTAGAACAGAGACACAAAAATGCACGAAAGAAAATACTACCCTTTCATGCCCTTTGTAACGAAATACCACCCTGCGTTGCCCAACCTCAAGAACATACTCATCTGGAAATGGCACCTTATACAGAACCAACCATACCTGAGAAACATCTTAAAGGAGCCTCCCCTCGTTTCATATCGCAAAGGAAAATTCCTAAAAGACACTCAAGTAAGAACAAAACAATAAAGGTTTTAAGACCAATCTATTTGCGAACTGCAGGAGTCGTGCAGGCCGGTCAACACTTTTAAACTCTGTTCATTTTCAGGTATTTAGTATTCTGTTTCAAAATAATTTTAGGTATTTAGTATCACACATTTTACGATTTTGAGGTATATTGGTATCTTGGGGGCAAAATAGTGGGTATATTGGTATCCCACTACCCCCCTGGCCGGGCCTGGTATGTCTTTCCTAGCGGCTCATCGTCCTAATTATTTCAAATTCCTTGATTAGAATAACGAGAAAGCTCAGAATACATGTATGGTCCGGACAGACAAATTGTACTTGAGGGTAGCTTGTTTAATATATTAATGAAATATTCCTTGAATCCAATTTCATGTTTGAAGAAATCTTGCACTTAAAACATTTTTTTTTTCTCAGAAAAAGATTCGAAACTTAGCAAGAGCGTATGGTAATCTAATGAACTCGATCTGATGATTTATTTGCAAACGGGTAGCTGCAGAGGTGACCCGCCTGTGTAGGTGGGGTAAGCCACCGAGTTATGTTGCCCGGTCAGCCGGATATCGTGACCCTCTCAGCCGGGATCATAATTCGAGTACGGAGCAAGGTTTAGCGCAGTAGGTTAGTGCGCTGTTTTCTGTGCGGAAGGTTCCGAGTTCGGGTTTTCATGTGTGACCACAAATCCTCAACTTGTTTCGACAAATCTATTCTTTCCGCGTAGCCTAAAGTAGCTTTAAGGCCATTTCTCTGGAATAGAACTTGCAATGAAATTTTTGTCAGAATTTACTGAATTTTGGTTGTTTTTGTTGTAGAAACTAAAGTTTTTAAATAGAATTGAGAGGTCCTCATACTAGTTTAGGAGCAGCACCAACTTGTAGCTAACTTGTATATACGCAGAATTCGGCTTAAAATACCAATATGACTATATTTACAAGTACAAGCTTTGAACACGTTTCCGACGATTTTTCCTTTTCTTCGCTAAAAATAAGCTTCTATTTATTCGAGAGAAAGAAAGAAGATTAAAGAAATAGGTCACCATACTCGTTTAAGAGAAAATGAGGATTTACCTCTCTGGGGAGCTCCTGTCTTAAGGCAAAAGCCACAATGTTTATATGTGCGCGCGCTAATCAAGCTAAAAATTATGCTCAGCGAGGAGGCAAAACTAAGGAAAAACCTTTTAAGTGCTCGTAAAACGGAGCACTAGAATGAGCACTGACTGGGAAGGGAAGTGGTATGAGTTGAGCACACCGTCGGCATCAGATTCGTCAGCCAGTGTAATGAGGACCGTCTCGTGATACCCACGTAAAATAAGGACCATAACCTTTACCTCTTGACTTCTTTCACTGGTAGTTTTAATTCCTATTTTTCTTAGCTTGTTTATTATCTTTTTCACTTTTGCTTTACGCGGGAAACACCTCTCCTGCTTCCACCTGCTCTTTTAGTCGCCTTCTAGATTAACAGCTAGTAACGCTATAAGGTAAGCGCTAAAACGACTATCAACACTATTAGATAAGTGTAAATCCTGCTACAATTTCAGGCTTGGGTTAACTTTTCACAGCTCCCAAATCTGCCTCTATCCCTAGCTAATTAACTATTCTACCTGCTAACCAATTAAACGCACTAACCCTTCCTAAATTATTACTAAGGCTATGACTTGATCATTCCTCATATTTCCTGTTGGTCCCGTTGCACTCCTTGTCAAGATCCCAGTTGCCGGGGGTACCTCTCTGCTGGCAGCGAGGAAGAAGCTAATTCCCCGAAAAACAATACTGGTACACATGGAAGATTATAACCAAATTCCGTGTTATCCTATAATGTCATCGAGGCTACGATACCAGTTGAAAAAGCGGATCTTTTTTCAGTTCTTATTTTTTTTTATTTTTCATGCGTCTTTACTCCGACGAGTCTCGTTGTAAACAACGATATTTCTGTACTTTAGCAACAACATAAACCAGTTATGCAAATGCCCGATATATCACTTGACTGAAACATTCCTCCATGCCCCGTAATTAAGGAATGCAGCAAGCAAAGTGCACCTAGTGTTTGTGCTCTTTTCAATCTGTCCGTTACGAACTGCTCGCATCCCCTCTGAATGGAAAAAAACCTATGTAACACCAGACTGAGCTGCATATAAAAGACTATGGAACCGTCGACTGAAAATTATAGGCCTATTTCCTTGTTATGTATTATTAGCAAAGTCTTGTTAAACAATTCATTAGTCCTCTCCAGCATGGCTTTCTGCGAAATCGCTTCTGCACTACACAGCTGCTATCTGCTAAGGCCTTTAGTCAAAACCTGGACTTGGCTAAGGCTTTCGATTCCGTTGATCACTAAGTTATGCTTCAAAAGCTCAAACGATATGGTGCGGAAGGCGGTACGCTTCTTTGGTTTACAGATTACCTTAGTAGAGGATTTTGAAAGTGTCGTCTGGTAACGGCCCCAAGTTACATCGGAAGTTCCTCAAGGCAGCCTACTTGGTCCAGTTCTATATGTTCTCTTTATTGAAAAGTTACTGCGTGTGCATGAGGAGAAGGATCTGGGTGTAGTTGTCATTTCGAACAAGCTTACCTGAGACCCAAATTTACACCTGATTACAGCAACAGTCAACAAACTTCTAGGTTTGATAAAGAGTTCACGGTCTCATGTTAACTAAAGTGGCGGTAAGAAATTCTCTATAATTATCAAGCAATTATGAAACCCCACCTTTGTCACGCTACAGAAATCCGGTCTCCCACTCAGAAGTCACTAAAACTTGAGGTTGAACAAGTTCAGAAGCGTGCCACCAGATGGATTTTAAGTTTGATGACAGACCAAATGTCATATGTGGAGAGGCTGCTTGCCTTGCCTTACGATAGAGAAATCAAGGATCTCATTTTCTTTTACACATGTACAGCCAGTACTACTATATATTGATGTAGACATCACATATCATGTAACTTTTAACAATCATACATATACCCGTTAAAATCCCCTTCCCTGCCTTTGCAGATATGGGATCCAAATAAAGATACATTTATGTGTGTGACATTTTCTGAACTCATGCAGTTGTTAATGAACTTAAGTGTCCTTTATGAACTATGTTGTCTTTATTGAACTTTGAAAATAAGAAAAACTTAAGTATTACATTTAGTTACTATAATTGCTATCAGCTAAAGCTTGAAAATTCTGCAGAAACAATTGCAAATTCCTGTCTGGATTAAATGATTGAGTGATGGTTGCACGACACAAATTCATTTTATAACTGGATTTAATTGGATCGTCCTATTTCAGTTTTACATCTGGTTTCTTGCAACGTCGAAGTTTAAAATCAATGTTTTTTTCTTCTTTAAAGAGCACCTGACAACAAATGTGTAACTTGTGCAGCTTATATAGCCCGCTAAAACATGCCTTTCAAACTCTTTTTTTGCTGTTGTTGACTGGCTGTCTTTTAAATGCGTTTTCTAGTTTCAATAAAACAGTTCTTTAAAACCATGGATTTAGGCGAATTACTTGAATGTAGCTTGTTGGTCGTTATGTTAATCTAAAACTAAAAGCTAGCTTACCTCCTGGTGAGAAATATTGGTTGTAAGTGCATTCCAAATCGCACATGACGCAAAGTTCCATTTTTGTTGTTAAAAAATGACCAGTATTCCATGCACGCATGTAAATTTACCAGTACATGCAGAGGTCAGTACTACAGCAACAAGCAACAACGATAGTAGTAAAATAGACTAGGATAAGGTTGTTTTTCACTAAACATTCTTGTCATGAAATACGCAGTTCATATAATTCAACTTATTCTTGCAGGTACCTACAGAACAATACAATCAAACAGCTTCCGCCTGGGATATTTTCCAATCTACCTAAACTATATTGGTTGTAAGTTTCAACTTTTTTTACTGTCTGTTGCTTATTAACAATACTACAACACAAGTATGCGAAAGCAACCACACATATAGAGTCCTTACGGTTTTAAAACCTTTGTGGCTTAGCATACAAAGAACATAAAGCCGGACAGTTACACACCAGTGCAACACAAAAAGATGTAGGTAATACACATTTTAAAGTCTTTAGTATCAACCCATATAAGGAAATCCAAGACAGTCTTGGATTCTGGATTCCACGCTGTGGATTCCGCATTCCAGGTACTGGATTCCAGTTTTTGTCAGTGGAACTTGAATTCTGGATTCCAATCGTTAGTGGGATTCCGGACTCCTTGAGCTGTATTCCGGATTCCAAAGCCCAGGAATCCAGATTCCACCGACAAAAATTCCCGGATTCTGAAATCCTGATTCCCTTACAGGGGGCGATTAGTATTTTCTTTCATTATTGCTTATTCTGAATAACATGAGTAACAGTATTACTGTGCTAACACACATATTGGTGCCAGTATGCTGATATTGCAGAATTAAACTGTTAGTTTCTAGTACAAGGCCTATGTGGCCGCATATAAAAACACCCTTCTTAGTTACTGTTTGAAATATTACAAAATTGGTGCAGTAGGATAAAAAGAGCCTATGGGCGATAATGACTCTTTAAGGTTGGGTATTACGAGACAGATGAGTGTGTTCCTATATCTGTCCAGCTTCTTAAACTAAAACTTCATCGACCCTCACTTGAGCAAACACACGTGGAGCAATCGCTGAACGTTGTTTACATTGCATGGCCCTTGTTAGCTTATAATCTCTCTATGATTATATGCCCAAGTTAACAAAATGTAACCGACAACTTATATGGTAACGAAAGAACCTTTACTGGTTCGCTTTATTATTATTTCTCATACCGTTATCAATCATAATAAGAGCGACTTTTCGAAATTATCGGTCTGTATTGCTCATTTTGTGCCCACTGATAGCCCTTAATGGGTAATCAACCAGACTACACACAGCTCTTCCAAATACCGCGTTCTTTCGTTAAAATTCAAGGAGATTCATTTTGCACGACGATCAGAGAACAAAATACACTTTCACTGAAGCGGAATTTATAGCAAATTTATTTTATCGGAAAATTCCATCGTCTCCGTGGTCAAACTATGACGATTGCTATACTATACATTAATGTAGGCAACACCAAAAATCGTGCTTTAATTGATTAATTAATTAATTAATTAGGCGTTTATCGTACATAAGAGATCGTGCTTTTATTTTGCCCTGATGGCGTCTTACCTTTTATGTACGAGTGACGAGCCTTAGATCCTTAAATAGGTTGAGGCCAAGCATGTTAGCAATTGACATTGCACATTTAAATCATTCTTTAAAAAACTTTGTCTTGTTTTTACTTGCTTTAGTATTTTCGGGTCTTTGAGCTATTTCAATAATGGATCGATAAGCAATTACTATCAATTAAGATTTTGAGCTGCTACTTTTTTCGCTGACATACGCCCGAAATGTAATAAAAAGGCGCTCTCGCGTTTTTGTTTTATAACAAAATTGGACAAGCTGGCAAAGCCATTTGACGATACGCTAAACTTATATAACTTTATGGAGGGGATGAAATACAACCCGTCAAATCGCTTAAGTGTCAGCTTTCCTACGTTCGCCGCATCCATCTCTCCCTCCCCACTGACACCTAGAAATAAAAGGTGGCCTTGAATCTCTCGTTCTCAGAAATGAACCGCTCTACTTACGTCGCAATAAGTCTTCGCAATCCTTCTTTGATCGTGAATGGAGTACTTATGGTCCACTAGACAGTCACGGTCCCATGAATTGTGCTACAGGTGGATTCACAATCCCCTGTATTGTGCTACAGGACTTATTTTACTGCTCTGACACTACGAGGAATTGCAGACCTACAATAGCTGTACATTTATGGCTAAGAAAGCCATTTAGCCAAAAGAGTTATTCTCTTGATTCGATGCATGCAAAATCAAAAATTTAATAGAAGGGTGCTCTTATTGTTTGCACGTATGTTCAGAGCTATTTTTTCGCATACCGTATATTACCTTTTATATTGATGTTAATTGCTTGCCTTTGTGGCAAATGCGCAATAATTTATGTGTTTTGTAGGTCACCTAATGACCATATAGAAAAAAAAAACGCTTTCACACTTATAATGAATACATTATGCCAAATGGACGCTGTTTCCAGATAAATTACCTAATTTTCCATCATTTTTTCGTGATGGAGAAGTATAACGCTTGTCATCTCAGCATCTGCTCGCAGCACTTTAAAAAATAACCTTCTTTCAGGAACCAACAGTTTAGTCTTATAGTATCTATACGTTTAGTCTATGTATTTCTATTCAGTTTGTTATCATTGTTTTGTTCTATTATTCTTCATATAACCGCCATGTAGGGATTGATGATGTATTCATTACGGCACGATATGCATTTTGATTTAGTCTAGAATTTTGTGCATGAAACATTGTTCAGTGTTAAATACTGTTAAATATCAAACATATTTTAAAGTATATGCTGATTTCAAGAGGACAAGGTCTACAATTAGTTGATGGTTTTGCAAACCGAGTACAACGTCAAAAAGCTCTTTGTGATAAGGCGTATAGGTTTTAGGAAGCCAGGTCTGAAAACGGGTGTTAAAAAGGGCATATGAAACAGGCTCGCGAATTGGAGAATCGTGCAGCACACCCCTATACGAATTCCGAGGATTACGCCCCCCTCGCTACCAATGGGAAAATGAGTGAGTTTAGATTTGTTACTGAATGTTCCTATGGCTGCCTAGTTTTTTTGGACTAAAACTTCATTGTGGAGCAATCGCTGAGCGTCGTTTAGACTGCAAAGGTCTCATAATCTTTCTATTTTGTAAATTCCCATGGTACCAAATAACGCACGTGTGGCAATGGCTTCAGCGACGGTTTTGTAATCTTGTGTCCATAACCCTAATTAAATTCGTAACTGGCTCGAGTAATAACTATTGGCCATACCGTTATCTATCAGAATCAAGATCAGCTTTCCGAAATATATCACTCGGTATAATTTCCATATCCCGTCTCGCTCATTTTTATTTTTTTTTATTTTTTTACTCATCTATAGCCTTTAATAAAATAACCAAGTAGACTACATTCAATTTCTACAAATACTGCGTTTTTTTGTTAAAATTTTGGGAGGTTCATTTAGCACGATGGAAGAGAAAAATCTGCTTGCCTTGAAGCGAAATTTAACGCAAACTCCACCGTCTCCATGGTCAAACTACAACGAGTTGCCAGACTTTGAGTACTACCTATAAAATCGTGCTTTGGTGTTGGTGTGTGTGGGAATTTGAAAATTCAGTCATTGCTTTAAGGTGTCGTTGGGCTAATAAAGCTGATTTTTCTTAAAGCATTTTAACAAATGTTCCTTAAAGAACGAATTGATTGAACCGTAATTATTATTTTGGTAAAGATAAATAATAGCAGCAAAGTATTTTCACATTATGGTTCTGGGGCTGGTATACATCTCACTCAAAAATTAGGAACACGTATAAAAACACTTTCGCATCAGAATACAGCATCCTTCTATTGATCCCCAGCTGTACCCCAATACTAGAACTAGGTCTACTGGCTCGTGTTTGCCAGAGGGAAGTTTGTGTTTTCGTATTTACTTGCTTGCCCAAAAAGCGAACGTCACGTGACATGTGATCTTCATGATTTTACTTTCGTAACAACAACGTACAACAGAGATACAAGGGAGAAAGAAAAATAAAGGAAAATCAAGTGGAGAGGCAGTTGGTGTAGCTTTTTGGCAAGACCTAACTCAATACGTGACATAAGTGTTTCGTCACAATGCGTCTGTCAAAAACAGTTGATAGCTTTCAGGGAAGGTTGGACAGCAATGTGCAAAGTATCATGTCGCGTATGGTAAGGGAACTCATTTAGAATAAACCGTCGAACTACAGGCAACCTAAGCCTGGTATTTGCACGATCGGTTTAATCAGCTGAGTTGATTAAATAATTTCGCCGCTGTAGAGGGATTGAGAAGCTGTGGTTTATATATCAGATGCTTTTTTGAAACAATGCTTTTTGATCATTTCGATGAAATTTTCAGCCAGAGGTGACGTGAACTAATAACTTAGCAAAAAACGAAGTGGAACTGGGTGTGCCACTAGATGGTGATGTAGCTTGGGTGAAAAACGGTGAGAGGTTAAGTCAGTTTGTCTAGTTTAAATGGGTGACTCTCCCTGGGCGATAAACAAATTAGGTTTGACTTTCCCATTTATGACAATTTGCCAAAAAAAATGTGAGAAAAAATCGAGATAATGATCGAGACTACATTTTGCATGTCGCAACGTAAGCGAGAAGACTAGCCTCTGCTCAAAGGGTAAAGATAATGTGCAGTAATATTCCAAACAAGACACACACTGTTTCATCCAATATCCAAACACCGAGAAGTGGGTACACAGACCTACTTTTGTACTCAACTGAGTGGCTATTTTTATGCTAGAGACGATAAAGCCTTCATAAGACGACTATAACATCTGTTGTAAAAACGGTAAATAAGACAGATGGATTTAACGTACGTCTTCTGTTAAGTGCGTTGTTTAGGCGCACTCATTAATAAACGACTTTAACGTCTCAGACGTTAAATGGGCCTAGCCTATAAACTGGACGGCGTAAACTGGGACGCATTTATATGCCCAAACAGTCCGTAAACGACTGGGAAGAGTCTACTCAGTGTTTTGTTCTTTTCAGAAAACTCTGTTTTGTTCAATGTGTACCTCTACTTTTATGCGTCCCGGTCTTACACCAGACGACTTTAACGTCTCCAGCATAAAAACGGCCAGGTAATAACTTGTTCTCCTTTTTTGCCTTTTTATACAATATTTTACTCACTGGAAGTGAATTAAGTTAACCCAGGGTCATAAAGCGAGAATAAGAGAGGAAGCAGCAATTTCTTTTGTTTTTCAGTGAATCGTCTTACGTTTTTTAACTATACAGTAATTGTTTTCTATCTAACGTGACGCGTTTTTTATTCTCACTGGACGAAAGCTTTCCATCTTATGGATATACCGTAAATTCAGATTTAGCATCCTTCTTCACTGCTCAGTGAACTCAACTCCAGCCCTTTAAAACGGACCCGTGAACATGAAGTTCAAATCTTGCAAGACAGGCAGAGGTGGAAGCCCGAGCTTCTCTCATATCGCCAGCTTTAGCTAAGAGAAAATTATCGAAGAAACGACCATATTTAATTAATGCTGAGGGACATTTGACAGCATTTTAGCGCCTTGCAAGTCAAAAAAGCAAAACGCAAAGAAAGGACAGGGGCGGCTATAAATTAGAACATTTAGATTGGAACTTATTACGCATTGAATGTTTTAACTCTGAGAGGTAGGTAGTGTAGTACCAAGTGAACACTGATTTTGAATGAAGGGTTTAGCTTCCAAAAACAGAAACTGTGGTGTTGCGGTGGTGGGGAGTGAAATGCAAAAAAATGGTTTTATCAACTGAGTTGATAAAGTAGTTTGGCCTCTGTAGAGGGATTGAGAAGCTGTGGTTTATATATCAGATGCTATTTTCATTGATATGTTTGCTCCGAAATGGGCACGCGGGCCCCATAATTTAGCACGTTTTCCCTCCTGGGACCCTTGCATTACCCCTGGGTATTGAGCTGGTATTTAAATGCTTTGCCAACATCAGGATCACTGATCAGATCGCTTTTCTATGTGTTCATGCCCCGAGAGGGCATATATACTTGCGTTTTTTGTTTAGTGCCGTTCCGGTTTTCGTCGCTGAGCATGGCCTAGGCTCCTGTCGCTATCCTTCCTTATGTTCTGGAAGCTGTTCGTCCGGCTGCGATACCTCCTTCGAGTCACCTTTTACAGCGTGAGTCGCTTTCAGACTGGATTTCATGGCGGGTATCATTCTCCATTTCATTTTCATAGCGTGTGTCGCTTCGAGTTGTTTCATAGCGTACGTCGCTTTCAGTTGTTATGGCATGTGTCGCCTTCACGTTGGTTTTTCTCGGCGTGTGTCGCCTTCCAGTTAGCTATTTCTGGCGGGAGTCGCTTTCACTAGTTTCATGGTGTCTTTCGTATTTTGCTCTCCATTTTGTGTTTATAGCGTGTGTCGCTTATAAGTTGTTTTCATGGAGTGTGTCGCCTTCAGGTTCTTTTTTTCGGCGTGTGTCGCCTTCAAGTTGTTTTCACGGCGTGTTTTGCCTTCCAGTTAGCCATTTCTAGCGTGAATCGCTTATAAGTCGTTTTCATGGCGTGTGTTGCCTTCAGGTTGTTTTCACGGCGTTTGTCGCCTAAACTAAACTGATCCCCTTTAGGTTGTTTCTACGGCGTGTGTCGCCTTCCAGTTCAGAGCCGTTTCTGCGGTGTGTCGCTTTCACTCTAGTTTCATGGTGTCTTTCATATTTTGCTCTCCATTTAGTGTTCATAGCGCGTGTCGCTTACAACTTGTTTTCATGGCTTGTACCACCTTCAAGTTTTTTTCATGGCGTGTGTTGCCTTAAGGTTAGCGGCATTTCTAGCTTTAGACGTCTTCAGACTAGTTTTTATAACGTGCTTTGCCCTCATTTTTTATTTTCGTCGCGGGTGTCGCTTTTAGGTTTCCTCAGCCTTTATAGCGCGTATCCCTTTCAGGCTGGTTTGTTTATGGTATTTTCTGCTCCTAATTTAGTTTTCGTAGTGTGTGTCACTTTCTGTCTAGTATTTGGCATCTTCTGCTCTTATTTATTCAGTATGTCGTTCCTCCCTTTTGGAATCGTTTTTCATGGTGTGTTGCTTCTTTTGTCCTCCTGTGCGGCGCGTCATTTTGGTCTTACATTTCACGCATTTTCTATACTTTGCGGTCCGTGTTTTTTCTGTATGCGTGCTCCTTCGCATATCCTGTAGTTTGTCGCGTTTTTTGTTCACGTTCGTTGTTGCTTACGTTTTCTTTTCCGCAACTAGTTCCAGTTTTCGGCAATTTTATTCTCTATTTCTTTGTTTGTTCTTCAATGTTATAGGAGTTAAAACAGTAGGAGAATTTTCATTGATATGCTGCACCTCTATGGGACACGCGGGGAATACTAAGATATGGGTGAAAATAACTTCTACCCGAGCGCCGAATGCCGCCACTTAGCCAACAACCTTAGAAAAATCGTCATATTCCCCCCAATCTCAGTGATATGGCCAAACACACCACACGAAAAAACAACCTGGCGGCAGGTACAAGAGTGTAAAGGAGTTTATCTTCCCACAAACTTCTGCAGAGGCTTAGAAATACCGTCTTGTGGCTAAGCATATTTTCTTAAAAAGAAGCAAGTGTAACCTTCTTATCTAGGGGCATCAAAAACATAGTGTAAGGAAAATCTATGATATACCACAGAAAAATCGACGTTTGCGTGGGAACAAGGGTCGACTCCCCAAAGCCAAAGAAATAGCCGAGACCGATGAGGGAGACGGGAGCTGACCGGCCCAACTGGAGGGCTCCCCTTCCAGTTACACCAGGAATGATCAGCTCTGACGGAATCTCGCGCGTTTTAACCGAAGTTTAAACAGTGCCTAACAGCGAAATAATTGGAAATAGATTACCACGAAGGCAACGCACATACACCCCATGTGATAGTTCTAAACCGAAACTGGAAAAAAGGAATAAAGGAGGAAAAGGGGAGCCACCAACCAGGCTGATCCAGGAACCCGTCACAGACAGAGTATCGGGTACAATTTAGAAGACCCGCCCCAGATTGACCGTACTGATAGCAGGAGCAGAAGACCGAAAGCCATGAAATAACAACACATTTCTCGAAGCGAGTAAAACAACACACAAGAAAAAACCAACCAAAACAAAGCGATGGGCCGATTTGCGTGACACGAGGTATAGTCGACATGAACCTCCATAAATAACTATAAGCCCATAAAACTAACAACAAATGGCAAACGCCGAATAAATCTGGAACGTAGAAAACAGCCCAGGCAGCTAAGCCATAGAACCGCGGATGACTAATTCCAAATAACAGGATGAAAGCGGCCGTCTTCCGTTTAAGAGCCGCCAAGTGTGTCATCGCGCACTGATATTTGTAAACAAAACAGAACAGAGATGCCATTATCATGGATTCTAAATTCGAACCAGAAAAATCGATGATAAAAGCACGTGCCGTGCGTACTGGCAATGGAAGCTGAACACTTAGACATCGCTTAAAAACGTCAAGAGAATAAGAGACGAGAAAACAAAAGGGCCTCATAATTTTGCAAGTTTTCCCTCCTGGGACCCTTGCATTACCCCTGGGTATTGAGCGTGGTATTTAAATGCTTTGCCAACATCAGGATCACTGATCAGATCGCTTTTCTATGCGTTCATGTCCCGAGAGGGCATATATACTTGCGTTTTTTGCCCCCCCCCCCCCCTCCTCCCCTCAGCGACGAAAACCCGGTTATGCTGCACTTCTTCGCATACGCAAAAATTATTTTCGCCCATATCTTAGTATTGGCCGCGTGTGCCATAGAGGTGCAGCATATCAATGAAAATTCTCCTACTATTTTGAAACACAATGCTGTTTGATCCACCAGATGCTATTTTTAAAGACAATGATGTTTGATCCTTTCGATCAAATTTTCAGCCAGAGGTGACGTAAACAAAAAACTTAGCCAAAAACAAAGTGGAACTGGGTGTGCCACTAAATGGTGATATAGACTGGATGAAAAAGGGAGCGAGGTAGTCAGTTTGTCTAAAAAGAAAAGCCAACTCTCCCCGGGCGATAAAAAAATTAGGTTTGACTCTCCCCCGACCCTCCCTTCTAAAGCCCCACTCTCCGTTCCTCGTACCAAAAAGGGTACCTTTCCTGAAAAAAAAATTCGGTCGGCGCTATTTTTTCAAAAAAGCGGAACGTACTTCTGCTTCTCGTTTTGTCACCTCCTAACGTATTCATGCAGTTTCGTCGCTTTTCTCGATCCGTCGTTGTTGTCCCTTCCTTTGAGGTTGTTTTTGGTTTCAAAATTGCCTGTATTCTCTTGACCTAGCCAGAAAATCCCATGGTTTCTCAGGAATTCTCGGAAAAATTTGTTCGCGTTCATTTGCACCAAAATTCTCAAGAATATTGAAAAAAGGTAGTCACTTCACATCTGCTCTATTTTTTGAAAAGCACCTTAGTTCATAGCAAGAACAACAATAGCGAATAAAGAATACAAAAAGAGGCAAAATTATAAAAAAAAGTCAAGTGAAAAAGCGGTTGTCGTAGTCCACGGGGTAGTCTCTTTGCCAGATCAAATTGTACACGTAAGATAAGCATGTCCGTAGTACCAATGCACGTTTTAAAAAGAAACGTTAGATTTTACGCCATATAGCATTTCGAAGTCGAGGGTGCGTGTTTGTGATGGTGGTGGTGGGAGGGGGGATGTTAAAAGAAGACACAATATGGGCTTCCTCTAAAGGAAGAAGAGGGGTCGTAAAAGATGCCAAGCGTCTCTTTTTTCGGGTCATAAAAGACACCCTCGATGTTGTTGTAAAGTATTGATACCATAAAAGAAATTATAGCAACCATTAGTAGAAAGGGAATGGTATTCTAGAGGGTGCATGAGTCAGGCTAAGGAGAATATGTTCAAGACCTGTTATAGCAAAGGATAATTAATAAACGTCCTTAAGTTATTCTGAAGAGTAGGCGTTGTCTTGGGACCTCTTTGCTCATTTTGGAGTATGCTTACCGTTCATGTTGGAGGCTTGGTCAATCTGCTTTATAAATTGGAACCAGCGACATGCGTAAACCTACCATGGACTAGCATTCTCTCCATGGGGATTTTTTTTGGCGGGGGGAGGTACTGCATGCTACAGAAACCGCATTTAGCTCAACCCGTTTAAGCCTTGGTGCATATGCATAGCCTTGGTGCGCCTTTACCTACTCAGTAGCCTTTGACGTTGCGAGTGAAGGTTGTATTTTTGCCGTAGGGATAGTGAATAAAAACGAGTTCTCTTGTAAGACTTTGAGTCGTTATTTTGCATTTGATATAATATCAAGCTTGAAGTGAAAGAGAAATTAATTATATGATTTGCTAAATCAGAAACCTGGAACACCAAAGAAGTGACAATAAACTGTAAACTGGGATAGAAAAGATTAACATGATCCACTACTGCCATAGTCTGCTACACAGCCGTTTTTAGTGTCGTCACGCAACGCTCCTCCCCACAAAGTTTGTGGGGAGGAGCGTTACGTTCCGGTAAACAAAGTAATATTCAGTTTCGACCATGCTGGGAAGCGCCCCCTTGCTTGGGATTGGTCATGTATTTACAGTTGTCGTCATCGGATTAGTATGGAGATTGGTGGGCGGAATACAAAAACATTGGCTCTTATAACAGGCTCTCCCTTCCCTTTTCTTTCTCACGCTTTTCTCCCCTCCGCCTCCCCTTTTTGCACCTGCCACACTGGCTATTCTCTTTAGCGCAGTTGTTTGCTTCGATTTTGTCTTGTTTTCTCTTGCCCTGGCTCGTTCCCGAGCGAAACTATTTTAGAAAACCCTGGGATTTCTTTAGTTTCCCGAAAATAAATTATATCAAACCTCGGAAGATTTCTACGCGCCAAGGTTTTAAAAAGAATAAACCTTTTGTTCGGGTGACGCCTGCCCAGACCCAGCCGAGCCTGAGGTGAATGGTCGTAAAATCTTCGGGAAGACAAGCTTGTCTCTTAAAGGTTTACGGAGTGTTAATTTGCACTTTGGCGAGTCTTTTCTTACTAGGGTACCATTGTAGGTGCAGAATTGCAGACTAATACTTATGCACGGTCGAAAAGCCAATAAATGTAACAGTTTTAACCTCAGAACGTGTTATTTTTAATTGTCAATGGATGCTTTTTGCCACTGAGTTTGACATACACAGTCAGACAGTATGGCAAGGAAAACTTTACAACATTAATTCGTGTTAGTAGTCAACACTCTTTGTGTTCTTGACATTATGAAAGCCGCCCAATTATCAGACTCAAGGCATATTTTACATGCCGTTCATAACGTTGATTTTGAAACTGTATTTAGCTAGATCGTCCTACGCAGTTTTACGTGTGTTATCGCACAACGTTGACGCTAAGTCAAAGCTTTTTGTGAGAAGCACTTCAACACAAAGGTGTGACTTGTAATAGGCCGAGTTACAAAAACCCTCACTTTCAAACTGAGGCCAAGTGCACAACCTTTCTTGTGAAAATGAGTTTTATTTGCATGAGAATGAAAAACCATTTTCTTACTTACGGCTGAGCGCTTACCCTCGTTTTGATACAGAAGCCCGAGGGAGCTCGGAAATGACCTATTTACACCTCTTCCAAACCATCGCGCAGAATGTAGGGACGCCATAACTTATTCATATTCAGCGAAGCGCCGAATCTGAATGCGAGTTGGCTAAGAAAATTTCACAATAAGCTCGGTGGCGCTGGTAAAACTTTCTTTCCTGCTTTCCAAAAGCCAAATTCTAAAAACCTACGCGCCGCTTTTTGAAGAATGGCGTACCTGCAATTTCAGACTAAAACAGCCGTAAATATTATCCCTTTGAACTTGAAAATACAGCAAAAACGGCCTTTGTTAGTATGCAGTCTATTTTCGAAAGAGATTTTCTGAAAATTTACACTGCTTTTAAAATGCCTACGCGCGGCAAATGAAAGATGGACCTTTTCTCGAACAGACTCCGTTTTAATTTTGAAAATCGGTTGAGTAGAACCACTATCTCTTTCATTTTGAAAACTTCTGGAAGAAGCTGTGTTCGAAAATGGCGTGGGATATTAGGGGATTTATCTGAGCTATTTGGGCTGTAAGTTTGACTTGTTTACTTGTTTGTTGGTTATGGTTATGATCAAGACTAACACTACGCGCAAGCAACCACGTATAAAACGGAGTCCTTACAGTAACCTGCCCGGCTGCAAACAAGGAACAGATGTCAGTTAAGACAGATATTTAATTTCAAGAGCCCTTTTTTACTAATTATGAATAACATGAGAGCATAATATCGTGGTAAGCCTCATACTAGTAATATGTTGAAAAAAACCATGTGCAAAAAATGCAGAATTACCCTGTTAATTCGTTGTGCAAGGCCTGCGTATCACCGCGGAAAACGTTTTCTATTGCTTAAATCTGCTATACCAGATGTCTGATGGGCCATAAGCTATAACCAGAACCTGTTTTAAAGTACAACTCCAAGTAGTGATTAACCAGTATGGGTAGGAAGAGTCTCAAAATACTAAATCTGAAATGCAACACTTTCCCGCTGTCCATGAATATCTGGACAGAACAGGCCAGAAGATTAGCCAGTGAATTAACGATGAAAAGTAAGAGAAGCCATTGAGATCAAACAGCGAAACAGAGACGGGGACTATGATCTCCTTGTGGTTTTTCAATAATATTTTGTCATGCGGCTTCATTAACTCTAGAAGTGTACAACATTAAACTACATGTACTGTCAAAAGTTGTAGAAAATTTATTGCTTATAAATAAGCAATGTACATTTGCAAATACAATAATTATTGTTATTTAAATTAAGTGTATAACTGTGCTACTTAATTTGGGGGTGTCTAGAAAACGACGACCTAGAAAACGAAGACCTACGACCTAGAAAACGACGACCTAGAAAACAACGACCTAGAAAACAACGACCTAGAAAACGACGACCTAGAAAACGACGACCTAGAAAACAACGACCTAGAAAACGACGACCTAGAAAACAACGACCTAGAAAACGACGACCTAGAAAACGACGACCTAAAAAAACCGCGGGGAGTGGGGGGCGCTTAATAGAAGTGTGAGAAATGCCCCATCCCCGGACAAAACCAAAATAGCATATTCATAGCAAATCTCAGTGTAATCTTATCAAACGTGCCAAACACCCACGCAAATCGCTCATAGCCGCTAGTTACCCGGGGCTGGTTATAAGTAATGCTAAGGTCAAAAGGTCTAATTTGCACGTGCAGCACACTTTTTTGCACATCGAAGTACGTGCAGACGATTCTCTCAGAACCAAAATTTCTTGGATGCATTTTGGGCACTTTCCATTCACCCAAAACTTAAGAAACTTTGGAAACAGCGGCAATTGGTACAGTATTTTCCCAGAAAAGTTCCCAGACTTCCGGAAACGTTTCCGAAATGCGAACCATTCAACCAGAAATTTTAGACATTCGGGAGCAAATTTGAATGCGGAAAGAAAACTTCCCGATGATAATTTTCGAAAATTTGCGTATATATTGCGAAAATGCTGTTCCATACGGTACTGCATGGAAGTTGCCGAAAATTTAAACCAGACGTTTTGATTGAAATGGAATGGCGCCCATGCAAAGGTAACCAAATTTGTTACCAATTGTGTTCCCTTTGCGCGAGCGCGTGAGAGTTCCACTGAAAAAGTTTCTCAAGTCAAATTTTCCTTTAGTATGGTCAATGAAGTCATGATTCAACCTGACTGACTACTGGAAGCAAAAGCTTTGCTTTGACCTATTTATTATCCTGATATCAATTTAAACAAATTTCCATCAAATCTAAATGACCTAAATAATATACACTGCTTCACTGGTGCGTCGTTTATAGCGGTAATGTATCGGTCAAATCGAAGCTTCAACATGCCCCCCCCCCCCCGGGCATAGCCCGGGCATTTGACACCTTTGCCGTCCCGGGGAGGAGGGAATTTGATTATCAGAGTCTTCCAGGGGGTGGGGAATTTGATCACCATGCTTTAGGGGTGGGGAATTTGAACTGCACCCTCGATTTCATGTAAAATCTTTGGCGTGGCGAGCTATCATGGGGGACGCGGTGTTAGAGGATTTTCGTGGAAAAGAGTGTGCCTTTGTGGCCAATTGGTTGCGAGGAAAGGGCTTAAACAAGCTTTGTGCCGTATTTGAAGTATTTAAATTTTAAAATTTTTAATATTGGATTCAGGCTTTGAATGTATGAATGTATTTTATTGTTGTGTGTACAACGAAATACAATACCTAAATCGGCGATTCAGTCAGCAACAACACAAATAAAATAAGATAAAAAGCTCAGGTCATCTACTTTGACCTACTGCAAGTATGTTAATTAATAAGGAGAACGATGATGCATGTCAGTGAAATGGTCATGATGTAGTAATCTCAATATAAATAGGTGGGATCTTTTTTATAGAACGCTTTGTATGTTGCATGACGAAGAAAAGCTGAACATTTAGTGACCTTGTAGCAGCGATTTCCGCCGTTTTGCACGAGACTTTTGTTCGTAGTAAATACGCTAACAGTCTTTCTCAGTTTTTGTTATATTTATAAATATTTTGTTCGACAACTGAAGGTGTTTTCGGCGTCCTTCTGTCATTTTTGTGCCTGTGAAATGTCCCCGGGGTGGGGGCATTTGATCACCTGAATGGTCCCTAGTGTGGGGCATTTGAACGGCATTTTGGCCCGGGTAGGGGGGAATTTGAACGATAATTTTCAAAAAAGTCAAATGCCCGGGGGGTTGCCCGGGGGGGGCATGTTGAAGCTTCGATTTGACCGATACATAAGTTCAAGCCCACATAAATCAAACAGGAAATAAATCAGACGTGCCGTTTTTGTGTTCACAGCTCAATACCGTAAACAAACAGTTTATATTTTCAAAATAAAGAAAGAAGGACTTCAACATTTTCCAGTACCTTTCCATACATGAAACGGCAGCAAACCGGTAACGAGAATTGTGAAATATTATATGGGACACCATGAAGGTTGACATGCCCTTGACATGTCATCAGATTTGAACTGTATTTAAACTGTAAGATTTGAATCGTATCATCCTAGGAGTTTCTCTTTCCTCACAGGTCCGATAGCGTGGTATATATGCAGTGAGATCTCCGGTAGAACTTTTGAATTGTTCAGAAATAAATTATTACATCATGTGAAATAGAGACAACGCCGCAGAGCAAAATTAAAAATTTCACTTCGGTTCATCTTTAATTCTTCCATCACTTTCACGCAATGCACAATGCAATGTCCAAGACAAAACAATAGCTCCTGCGACGACACTAGGCACTCTGTAACTGCTGTTTAAAAATGCGAGAGACAGTTTTATAAACCGCGTTATGAAAATAACGCAAGAACAATAGATGTAGGTATCTCGCGGGGTACATGTAACGAAGGTTTACGTTAATGAATAAATCAATGGAGCTTTTCCGCCTAAACGTGAAAATTTCCCAAATTTTGACTTTTAGAAATACTTCGTTCCCCAAACCTCTTTTTACTAACACACTCCGGGATCGCTCATGAAACTAACCCGATATACTTTTAATAAGTAAACACCAAGAGAGGTTATCCTCTCTTGGTAAACACTTTATTGTCCACCACCCCAGCCAGTTCTAGAGGGGGAGGGAGTTTCCTTAGGAACTGGTTAGCTCAAATGACCACCAAACTTTAATAATTATTCGATCTAAAAGAAATACATTTATAATTCGCAATCAGAACAAACACAAATCGTCTTAATCTAGTAGCTAAATTCAGAAAACTTCAATGTTAACTTACGTCTGTGGCGGGTCGTTACAACAATCGCACTTTACAGGTTAGCAAATTCTTTTAACAGATTCTTTAGGCAAGCGGATTTATAGACAGACCTTGTTCCTTGCATTTCCGTTTCCACCGTTTTATTCCTTGGCTTCATACCCTTAGCCGCGCGGTACAAATAATATTTACTATTTTTCTAAAATTTTCCTTCTTCGCCCACCTCTCACCCCTTATAATTCCCTCCTATCGTCCTCTTATTTCCCGCCCTCTGTACCCCTCTAACCCCTTAATCCTTCGAGCTACCCCATCACTGTCGTCGCTTTCTAGGTCGTCGTTTTCTAGGTCGTTGTTTTCTAGGTCGTCGTTTTCTAGGTCGTTGTTTTCTAGGTCGTCGTTTTCTAGGTCGTCGTTTTCTAGGTCGTCGTTTTCTACGGTCGTCGTTTTCTAGGTCGTAGGTCTTCGTTTTCTAGGTCGTCGTTTTCTAGACACCCTTAATTTGGTTTGTAAACATTCCTCGAAGTCTATTAATTTTGTTATGTACAACACCATTCCATCAAGTTGTCTACTTTTTTTCTTATTCCCTCCTTTACTGGAAAACCCAGGGCATCAGTAACCGCTTTAGATGGCGTCTGTTGCTTTTAATGATTCCCTAGAAAAGACAAAAAAAAATCATCTATTAAAATAAGGTAGGCACTCCTTCCAGCCTAAAACACGTCCGGTCCAAAAAATAATTATTGTCTGCATACAAATACAATCCCATCGGCCACCACTTGCTACCAGCACAACCTTGTGGGTTAATGGTGAGTGGTCTCTTGCAGCTGTACAGTGATGCAGTCTAGAAGTGTGTGTTGCTGTAAACATATTCAATAATTACATGTACATGTATACTATTCAGAGGTACTCCTCCATTTCAAAGTGAAATTTCTTATCTTTATGCCTCGTCAAAATGAAAGCTACAATCTTTACCCACCACTAACCGTAGCAAATGTTCATCTAGAGAAGTCCTTTTGTGTAAAATATCTTGGTGTGTATATTGATTGTCACCTTACTTGGCATGACCATATTGATTACATATGTGGCAAAATTAGCAAAAATATAAACATGATGGTTAAGTTGAAGCATTATGTATCAAAAGCAACACTTATTAGTGTGTATTATTCTCTTATTTATCCTTACCTTACTTATGCTTGTACACTTTGGGGAAATAATTATAACGCTCCATTGTCTCAAATCGTAAAGTTACAAAACAAAGCGCTTCGTGTTATAAATGATGTTCCTTTAATGGAATCAATAACTCCACACTACACATCCTTAGGCCTTCTGAAATTTCCTGATATTGTTAAACTGAACACATGTATGCTTTTTAATTTTTAAATCTGCCTTGTCATCAGCACAAAAAAAAATCCCATCACAGGAGAAGATGGAGACTTGCCATTCTATTTAAAGAAACTATAAAGAGTCATCATTCAGCAAAACCAAGAAATTGATTCAGTCAACCCAACTTGGAGGTGATAATCCGACTGGACCACAAGAAAAAGACCTTTGTCTTTTAAAACTTTCCCCCTTTGCCCATATTGTCTACATTTGATGATAAAAAAGCAATTGTATTAAGAGGGAGAAATGTATAACAAAATTAATGTTAACATGTCTTACCCCCGATCACGAAACCGCAGGACCTCTACTCCCTACTTAAAAGTTTGTCTGTATTGGAAAGTGTACTTCAGAGGATTGACAATCAAGGACACTCAAGTTGGATTACACTGCTCTGGTACCTGCCTTTCCCTCTTCCAGTGTTGTTTTGTAATGATTTTTCGGTGGACTTGTCCAAGTTCAAGGCCAACATTGAAAGGAACAGAGAAAAGGAGGTTGAGCACAACATGTGAATGTTATTCCTTCAATTGACCCAATGTCATGGATTGTAGATTTCATTCCTTTTCCCTGGGGTGGGGGGGGGGGGGGGGGGGAGGGCGGGTAGCCACCTTAATTATATCGGACACTGAAAATTAATATTGAAACAGAACTCTCTGTGAATTATCCAAAAAAAAAAAGGAAAAAGAAAAAAGTCACAAGTACAAGCATTGCCACATAAAAAAGGTATTTTATAGTACAGTTGTATGTGAGCTGTAATTTTAACCATTTTCAGTTTTCTGATGAAATGTAGGGAATGGTGTGTATGCAACTGCATTTAAAAAAGATAGTTCATGGGATTTCACCTGAAAAATAAAAATCATTCACAAGCATGTCGTGGGTGGCGAAGAAAAAGTGCTGCAGACTGAAAATCTCCAACCCGCGTAACTGGCTAGATTGTTTTTGTGCGTGAGAGTTTTTTGTGGCAATTAGCCACAAGAAGTGAGCGTCTCCTCCTTATTCTCCACTGCAGGGCTTTACAGCTCCTCTATCAAAACTCTGTACGCACTTTCAATCCTGCCAGCTATGCAGGCTAAAAATGGCCCCTCTCCATCACTTAAAATTCAAATGCTCCATCCCTAATAAAGTTTAGTAGTTGTTGATGTTGTTGTCCTTTGTCAAAGGATCAGCTTACCCTTTCTACTGCACATAAAGGAAAAAAACTCAACGTGGCTGAATGAAACACTAACCTTTACCCCCTGCCCTCAACATTTACAAAAACTGTAGAAGAATAAAAATACTTTAATACAGTTAATATTCCTTTGTTGTTACATACATGTACATGAAGTGAAGCCATTACCTCTCTTTGAAATTGGTTGCATTTTTTCAAGCCATTATGGGTCAAACATGCACCCAAGGCTAATTTTTGAACCGAAAAAACATTCCACTATATCAATTAGGGTATTTGTAAATAAACAATAGAAAAAACACTGAGAACATTAGGTAAGGTTTCTTTAAGCATTAATTGCACAGAAATATTCATTACTACAATGTTGCAGCAGCAACTTTTATGTTTAATTTACACCATGTACTACAATAATACAGCCTGTACAGGTGTACACATGTTAACTCATGATTACACTGTATGCGTCTAGTATTTCATTTGAAGTCAGCATAAACACTCTTACTCTTACATTGTATTATAGATTTCTAATAACCAATTCTCATTTCAAGACATTCTTTGACTGTATAAGCTCAAATCACTGTATCAGGTACCTTAAATCCTTTAAAAACTTTGTTACAGATATCTTGGTTGTTTCACAACTGGACATGCTCTCTGCTGTGAAGAAAACAATTAAAGAAAATGATTAAGTCCTTCAAGGCAAAAATTAATAATATTATTTTGTAGTTACTTGATTTTTTTTGCCTTCCACGTCAAGAGCACAAGAAACTTTTAAATTTTTTCTTTCCGTCTGTGTTTTCTGACTGTGCATTTGAAACCTTACCATGAGAAACTATGGCATTATAAACCAACCCTCAGAAAGAGGGGGTATCATTAATTTTGTACATGTATTAAGTGCCCACCAGCTTTCTCCAGCTTGCACTGTACTCACGAGCAAATAACCAAAACTAAACAATACAGGGCAGCTTGCACTTTACCTTTTTATGTTATAAAAACAAAAACATTGGTGGGTTACAGCTGCTGAATGGCAGATAATAATTAAAAAAAGTAATCTGTGTTATAAAATAAAAGACATTTGATGCTGATCACTGTTAGGGCTGAAAGGGTTAAAACATCACTCAGGTCAATCAAACATAAATTAAAGGTTCTAAGAATAACAAAACATGATTACTAAGAGAAAAGGGTCTTTAATGTTAAATAAATTTTCCTCATCAGTACCATGAAAGGATCGAAATGTAAGGAAAACAGTGTGGAGCATAACTACAGTAATTTATTCATCTTGATAAGTGAAATGAACTAGAAAAAGATTTACTTATTTTTCGACAAAAAAGTTGTGTTTACACCTGTACAAATGTTAAAGCTTAAACACTGATTCATTCACTATCAATGTGAGCATTACATGTTTTTGTATAAATCTTTGTGCTATTTATATACAGTTAAACCCCGTTGATATGGTCACCAATGAGTAAAAAAAAAACTGGCCGTATTAACGGGGTGACCATAATTATTACCAAGGCAGGGTCAAATTTCATGACTTGAGGCCATTGTGACAAATAGACCATACAGTGCACTCACACTTCTTGAGTGACAACTGTTCTCTTTAATGAACAACCGGAATGTAGAAACTGTAAAAAGTACTTGGAACTTTCCTTCAGAACATAGAACACTTTTAAAAATCAGCCATTAACCGTCACAAATGCATTTTAGTCTAAAAACAAAACAAGAACAGGCTATGCTTACTAAACTACATGCAGGTCAATGAAATTGACATGTCACAGGAATTTTGAATTTCTAAATTTCAAATGAGTGACCGTATAAATGGGATGAAATTATAAAAGATTCTACTGTTTGTGATTTTAAAGACCTGGGCCCAGTTGTTCGAACGCCGGTTAGTGCTAACCCAGGATTCTTTATCTTTTTATTAAAAGAACTCTCTCGGATAATTTTCTCTATTCTTTTTAGAGTATCCAATATTAATCATCACTGTCTTGTAGGCAAAGAGAATTAAACTGAATTTGCTTTCTAAGCTCTCATATATGAGTTCAAATTTCGCACTAACCCTGGGTTATCTTAACCCAGCTTTGAACAACCCGGCCCTGGCTGTTAGCCGTATTAACAGGTGACTGCATTAACCACGGTTTTTTTATAAGAAAATGTATGGCCTTTTTGCCAGCCCCCCAAAAAGTGGCTGTATTTAATGAGTCGACCGTATTAACGAGGTGGCCGTATAAGGTGGGGTTCCACCGCAGTACACAAGATTTCCTTGGTGCAGCATATACACCCTGTATGGATGCTGACCAAGAATGTTTAAGATAAACAGAAACAGTGCTAGTACACGTACATGGATACTAAAAGTGCATGTAATTTCAAATCAATGGTCAAAGGAACAGCAAAGATGAAAAAAATGAAAAACAATTGACAAGATTCTGTTTTAAATTCGAGCTCAACTCAACAGATACCTCTAAAATAATCAGTTTTTTGGAAAAAGGATTCTCCAGATGAATTATCAGCATTTTATTCAGAAAGACATGTTACTGTGCTCATTTGTTTACAGGAAACTTGTCAGGCATTATTTGAAAGGCACTACATGTATGCTCGTGCAAAATTTACCAAGAATAACAAACAAAGTATTAATTGAGCCTGATCTCAGATGACAGAAGAAACGACAGGTTTTCCAAATTGTCATCGAGTCTAATCAGTTTATAATGTATTCATTATGTCTGGAGTGCAAATTTTAGAAACATTCCATGCTGCACTTAGCCCAATCAAAACCTAGTTGCCCAGCGAAAGTTCAAACCCTTCAAAACTAGACCCATAAACTGTGTCAACTCAGGCTTCATTTAAGGATTAAATAAATTTTGTTTACATGAATAAGTGCTTTAGTACTGAAGGGTAACTGTGTTTTCTTCAAGAGATTCCAAAAGTCTTGGGTAGAAAAATATATATTAGTAAAGACATGGTCGAAATGTTGATCGAGTTTCACAGGTTACATTATTTTTTGCATGACCATGTAGATTCAGGATGTTTTTTGTAGAAAATGTTTAAACTGAAACTGTACAATTACAACATAGACAATTATAATCATGTTTAGAGCAATTCTACGCATATACAGCAATTTAGCACCTGCGAATAAGAACCTGTGCGGGATTAAGAATCTCCTGGCAGAAATTTGCTACTTTAATACGCAAAATACAGGAACCTGTTTAGCCAATTAGCAAGATCAAGCAGGTTCTCATGTGTGGGTTAAAGGAGTGCAACATTGAGATTGTAAAATTTAGTATAACAAGAACATACACTGTACTGTACCATTAAACTGTATATTATGTTTGGTAATCAGCTTTGTTACATGTACAACGGTAGAGTCGTTATAATAATACAATTGTGAATAAATGTTGTATTTTTAAGACCAAACTCAAGTTTATCCAGGTAGTCAACAATCTATTATCTCCTTCATAAAAATTAAGAGCCTAATTAAAAACCTATTTAGCCTACAGGTAAATTACAGTGTACCAATAAGTACCCCAAAATACAAGAACCTCCAGTATTGTACTATGTTTTTTTTTGCCATAATTCAAAAAATAGTATTCGTAGGTTATTATTGGCGGGTGTTTTTCTGCGTGTATAATCAATAGCAAATGAAAGAAAAATAATTATGATCAAAGTATTCACTCACTGTCACATCTGTCCAAGCTTCATTCAATATTCGGCCTCAAAAGAAACATAACGGAAACCTGTAGTACACTACACTCGCGCTTCCCAATAACACACGCCCTCAAAACGTTTTTTCCTATCACTTGAAACTTGAGTTCCGTGCACGTCAATCAACACGCAGAGGAAATTGCAGATTCACCACTTGTGCAGTCAAAAATAATTTGCGCAGTGGTATTCATATCGATCAAAATGCATCAATTGGATTTGAATCACCATTTCTAAATTGTGGAGGCCACATTAGAAAACAGACGTACATGTATGTGTTTTCAAGACCACCATTATAGCGTAGCTCTCACGTGCAAAGAGCATGCAGTGGAGCACCATGTTTAAGAAAATGTGGTAATCTACACACCCGAGAAAATTTGGTAATCACATGACTGTACACTGACTGCGCGAGAGACCGTCCATCCGCACCACAGGCACACCAATTTAAAATAACTCAACCAACAGGTATGGCAACCCAAATGCAACTTGAGGTTATTTTGGCGGGAAATCGCATAGCCACCCTGTCTTGTAAAACAGAGGCAGCTAAAGAGTCAATAGAGACGAAAATGGAAAGCAAAAATTGTTTCTGTATCCATGTTGTCTAAAGTATTAGCTTAGATTAATTCTCATGTCTACTAATTTGGAATATAGAGCAAGAGAAAGACAGAGAAAAGGAGAGAGTAGGCGACAGGCCAGTGAAACTCAACGAGAAAAAGGGCGACAGAGATCTAGAGCACGAGATAAAAAACAAAGGAGACACTTTTGTTGGAAGAACAACATGAAATTAATTATGTAGCGGCATGCAGTGACAAAATGAGAAATGCTAGTAGCAGCCACCAATGCAAGGAGAAAATGAGAGGCAGTGAAAAAAAAAGTGAACGAGAACGCGTACGACATTTCCTCCATAAAAAAGTTTCTGGAGGTTTTGCATTGTAGTCATGCAAAACAACAGCAAAGAAATATACAAAATAAGTGTGCTGCATGTGCAAAGTTGTTTTTTTTGCTAATTAGACCTCTTGTCGTTTTTCACCATTCTCCAGCGTTGCCTTCGCCGCTTAGCATTACACAATTTTATATTTTGTTTGAACAAACTATTAATATTATTGAGAGCTTCGCTTTTAGCCCTGGCTAAATCTATATATTATAGTTTGAAAGGGCGCCGAAAAGATGTATCAAGTGTTGCCATCCTCTGACACCTGCAACCTCAAAAATGAATCAATAGGTGGAAGCAACAGGAAGAGAGAATACGTCGCCCTGACACAGTTTGATTGTTCAAATGAAAAGAGGTAAACAGAATCTTGAAAGAGTATATTTTTATTTACAGCTGTGTCTTTCAGCTTTTTTTGTCGTCATGTAAAATCCACTAAATGGCCGTAAATCCGTAAGCATCTTTGTTAAAAATATGGCTTGCACAACTGCCAACCGTTTATTGTTCCTACAGTACATGTATCTTTATTTTTCTTGAGGGTTAGGTATGCTTAGCTTTAGAAGATTTTAAGAAATCACAGAGGGCTGCATGTGTCTTTTTAAAAAAAATTCATACTAATGGACCATCTTGCTCTTGTGGACCCTTGCGATCATTGTGTGAACAAGACACAAAATTGAGAGACAAAGGACTCCTCCCTCAGAATTAATTTTGTGCTGGAGACAGGTGACCAGAGACAACCAGGGTGTCTCTTTCTCTCTCGCTTCGCCGGGATGGGTGGGAGAGAACTCTTGGAACAAGGTTGGGAAAGAACATTTTTGAATAATGAAGGGCTTTCCAGTTTCGCTGAGATGGGGGATTATAATGTTGAAGCCAAATGGACAATGGCTGAATGAAATAGCCGAAACACTCTTTCTTTACTATACAAAGGTTTTCAGGTAGCTAAGATTAATTTTTGATTGTACAAAAACACAACACATGAGAAATCTGCCACGGAATAACTAAAAGAAACGAAAAATATGTATAAGCAGAGAAAATAAATAATTGTCTTTTGAAATGAGACCTTTTTATCATAAAGTGAATATTGATGGAATGTGGATTTGTCAATTTGTAGAACTTCTTATCATTCGTCATGTTATCAAAGAGAATCAAGAGCTTTAGATATCTTACAACAAATGCTAGTCTTTGCTCTTCAAGTGAAACAGTGAGAGAACTTTCTCTAGCAGATAATGGCAAAAAACAATGGAAACAGTTGATTGACATCCATGAAGACTCAAGTTTCAACCAACAGAAAAAACGTTTCGAGGGTGCCTGTTATTGGGAACTGCTGTACAATGTAAAATCTTTGTTCTCAACATTATTCCTTTGTCAAATGCAAATAATAAAATGCTGACAGTACACACAACTTATAATTACATTAACTTAAGCTAGCATGAGGTCTTCTCGCAATCCGGTATTAAACATCATTTGTCAGTCAACGAAACATTCATAACAACAAACAGATACATGTAAACTCATTAGCAAATCAATGATAGATTCTCTACGTGCTTTGAACTCCATACACTGTACATAGCTTGGTTTTTCAATAAAAATTTCCATTGAAAGAGCTAACTAGTAAATTGGTCTCTGGTAAAGTTGATGGAGCGACCCATTCTTCTCTTGGCAATGATGCTCAAGAAAAGAAGCATCTTCAATTTCTACTTTTTCTTCTTTTTCTTAATGCTTTATTGTACACAACTATAACCTCCGTAATTACATTTGAAAGCATCATGAATGTTGATGAAGGCAACAATGTAAGGGTTGTAAATCCCCAAAAAGGCACGTGCAAACAGGACCCTGGACCCATGCAAGCTATAGAATGGTGAAAAAGTAATACAATGTAGGTTTACAACTTCAATAAAAATACTCTCATACAGTTAATATTCCTTTGTTGTTACATACTTGTACATGTACATGAAGTATAAAACTGGGCCATTACCTTTCTTTCAATTTGGTTGCATTTTTTCCTGCAAGCCTTTATGGCTCAAACACGAACTCCGCAAGGCCAATTTTTAAACAGTCAAACATTCCACTATATCAATTAGGGTATCTGTAAATAAACAATAGAAAAACACTCAGAACATTAGGCAAGGTGTCTGCACTTGTACAGTAAAATTCATTAAACTACAATGTTCTAGCAGCAACTTTTATGCTTAATTTACACTTTCTACTACAATAATGTATTACAGCTGTATTTTAACTCATGATCACACCATATATGCTGTAGTGATATATAATATCTACCTACTGACCAGCCTCTTCTCTATCAGAAATATTTTATAATTTGAATATTTTGTTTACCTGTTTTAATTTTTGGTCTATTGTATTTCAATTCAACATATATATAATACTATTACTCTTACATTTTATGATAGATGTCTAATAACAAATTCTCATTTCAAGACAATATTCTTTGACTGTTAAATGCCCCAGTCAGGTACCTTAAATCCTCCAAAAACTTTGCTACAGATATCTTGGTTGTGTTTCACAACAGGACACATTCTCTGCTGTGAAGAAAACAAAAAAAAAATGATAAGTCCTTCCAGGCAAAAATTTAATGTCAAGAACACAAGACACTTAAATTTTTTCTTTGCATCTGTATTTTCTAACTGTCCATTTTTAGGCTTACAGCTGTACTATGAAAACAATGGTATATTATAAACCAACCCTCAGAAAGAGGGGAAATCATTAATTTT
Source organism: Porites cylindrica (assembly GCA_964035525.1). NCBI lineage: Eukaryota > Metazoa > Cnidaria > Anthozoa > Scleractinia > Poritidae > Porites > Porites cylindrica. The sequence continues at coordinate 47,521,111 of OZ037775.1, forward strand.
GAACATGTGTTAAGTGCCCACCAGCTTAGTTTTTCTCCATCTTGCACTGTTCTCTTGACTAAATAACCAAAAATAGCTTGCACTTTTACTTTTTATGTTATAAAAACAAAAAAAATTGGTGGGGTGCCGTGCATATGCTGAATGGCAGATAATAATTAAAAAGGTAATTGAGGTCCTGCAATTTGGAATGCTGATCTGTTGTACATGTAGGCCAGGAAGGTTCTTAAACCCGAACAAAATTGCCGTGACCACTACATACTCTGCTTTATAAAACAATAATATTGATGTTACAAGAAATTTGATGCTGTTCACTGTTAGGGCTTAAAGGGTTAAGACATCACTCAGGTCAATCAAACATAAGTTAAAGGTTCTAAGAATAACAAAACATGATCACTAAGAAAAAAAAGATCTTTAATGTTAACTAAATTCTCCTCATCAGTACTAAGATAGGAAATGTGAGGAAAACAGTGTGCAGAATATTTACTGTATATTCATCTTGATCAGTGAAATGAAATAGAATATTTAATTCAAACAAATGTACCTGCATGTTCCAACACCCATGACCAAAAACTGATGCACTCAATTTCAAGGAAACAGGACAAAGGAAAAATACACGTATCATTCGTTTAATTTATGGGTATCTGAGCACAAACATTACTAATTATCATCATTTCAAATTTGTTTTTATAAACCAAACAAAAATTAAAGTTAGCAAGATTTACTTATTTTTGGTCAAAAATGTTTTGTTTACACCTGTACTTATGTTAAAGCTTAAACTCTGATTCATTCACTATATTAGCATTACATGTACAAATCTTTACATGGTAATATTAGTGCAGTGTATGCTAAAACCAGTTGCAAAAATGTTGAGACACTCCGATGAACAACCAGCCTTTCTTATTTCACATCGCTGCTAGTCTCACTAATGAATAAAGGGGGCGAGGGAAAGTCTAAACGGGCGGACAAATATATATGGAACGAAGAAAAGTAAGGAACGGCGAGAAGAGCCCCTGGGGACAATGTCTTACCAGACCAGTTCCAAACGGCCGCCGCCGTTCTGGCTTCTGATTGGTGCCAGAAACCTTGTGTTTTTCTGGCACCAATCAGAAGCCAGAACGGCGGCGATTGTTTGAACTGGTCTGGTAAGACATTGTCCCCAGGGGCTCTTCTCGCCGTTCTTTACTTTTCTTCGTGCCACATTTTCCCGCCCGTTTAGACTTTCCCTCGTCCCCACCAGCTGCCCCTGGGTCTCCGAGGATGTCTTGATTAATAATCAGCACTTTTACATGTATTTGCTGAAAGACATGTTACTGTGCTCATTTGTTTACAGGAAACTTGCCAGGTGTATTTGAGTGGCATTACATGTATGTGCAAAATTATAATCACTAAGCAAAACAAAAGAAATAAATTATATTGAGCTGATCTCAGGTGACACAAGAAACAGCAGTTTTTCTTAATAGTCATCAACTCTAATCAGTTTACATGTATAGCTTGTTAATTATGTCTTCAGTGCAAAATTAAGTTAAACACATTTTAGTGCTGTACTTTGAACTGCAATCAAAACCTTGTTGCTGAGCAAAAGTTCAAACTCTTCAAAACTAGACCCATAACTGTCAGGCTTCTTATGGAAATAAACTTTGCTTACAAGAATACAAAGAGGTGCTTTAGTACGTGAAGGGTAATTGGGTTTCCTTCAGGAGAAGGCAAAATTCTTGGGTAGAAGTACATTAGTAAAGGCACGATATTGAATTTCATGGGCTACATTACTTTTCGCATGTCCTTACATGAGAATAATATTAGTAAACGAAAATATGTATGCATGTAAAAAATATTATAATCAATAACCTTGCATGGCAAAGATCTTACGTGTACATATATGTCTTCCATTACCCCCTTTAATATTGTAAACACAGAATCGTTGTACTGTATACAATTCCAGTCAAATGAATAGATATCACAATTAATCATTCAAATACCGACATACAGTGTGTAGACGGCTACATACGACATGTACTTAATGACAACCAAGTAGCTATGCGATCACAGAAACTGTACAGTAGAGATGATCATTGAACCGATGAAAAATCCAGTTAACCATAAACAACAAGGTATATGCTTGGTACAGTATAGATTCAGGATGTATTTTGTAGAAAATGTATAAAGCAAAGCTGTAGAATTTCAACATAGACAATTATGATCATGCTTAGAACTTAAATTCTACACAAATAAAATCAATAGCAAATGAAACAAAAATACATGTACACATACAGGTGTATGTCCAAGCTTTTTTCACTTTTCTGCCTCGAAACAAACAAAATGAACATTAAAAGGAACATTACATGTGAAGAACCCTGCAGTAGTACATTACAGCGGTTCCCAATAATATGCACCTTCAAAAGGTTTTTTTCTGCGATCAGTGTAAAACGCAGACTGCGGACTGCAGACCGCGGACCGCAGACTGCGGACCAGGGGTAAAATGCAGACTGAGTGTAAAATGCAGACTGCAGACTGAGAGTAAAACGCAGGCAGAGTGGGGTAAAATGCAGAATGAAGACTGTAGACTTTTTAAACATTTGTGCTCCTTCAAATGGGTGAAATAGCTAGCTGGTATCAGTTACACACCTCGCTTCCTAGTCGAAGTACATTGCACATTTGCCAGAAGTTTCAATGAACATCCAAACAGCTTAAGTCTGCATCATCCAAATTTCCTGTAGAACATCTTTCTTTGTTGTTGGAATATGATTTTCTCTTTTTTTCATGGCCATAATTCTTTCTGTACAGTACAGTGTATTGTGGGTCAGCAGCTTTTATTTAAGTGTAAACATCGTAGTGTTGTAGCAATTCACGGTCACGTGCATCGAAAACTTCGCTCTTTAACGTGAGGTCTCTCGGATGGAAAAAAAGGTTCAAGTTTGCGATTATGTTGTTTTTGAGTAGTCGATGACGTTCCAGGGAAGAAAGGAATGGATTTGTAAAGGAAGAATATGTCGTCAAGTATCAGGGTAGCCTCCCCGCAGACGTCCTTTGGGGTTCGTTTGTCACAGAAATGAATGCGTGACAAACGAACCCCAAAGGACGTCTGCGGGGAGGCTAGTATCAGGGTCAAGTAAGTGTTTGTTTATGTGTATTTGCGGGATTCTTTTGCCCTTAAACCCTTCCACGAGTACAGTTTATGCTCGGTCTGCATTTTGCCCCAGCCTGCATTTTACTCTCAGTCTCCAGTCTGCATTGTACACTTAGTCTGCATTTTACCCCTGGTCTGCAGTCTGCAGTCTGTAGTCCGCAGTCTGCGTTTTACACTGACCGGTTTTTTCTGTTGGTTAATTGAAACCTGAGTTTCGTGTACGTTAATCAACTGTTTCCATTGTTTCTCCCTTGCTCTGCTAAAGAAATAATTTTTTTTATCGTTTTACTCGATGAGCGAAAAACTGCAAGAACATTTTCGAATGACAAAGGAGTTTCCAATTTCAATTTTCCTAGGATGGAGAATTATATAATGGTGAAGCAAAGCGGACAATGGCTGAATGAATTAAATAGCTGAAACACTATCTGTACCAGGCAAAGTTTTTCAGGTTGCTAAGATTTTTCGATTGTATGAAAACACGAGCCATGAGCAAGTTCTGCAATGGAGTATAAAGTCAATCAAACAAAAGATATCAGGTATCAGCAGAGAAAAATTCTCCTCTGCAACAAGACTCTTTTTCCAAAAAGTGAATATTACGTGAATGTGGATTTCTTTAAGTTGTAGACTAAAAACCTCTCTGATTTCTACTTTTTCTTCTTCTTCTTCTTCTTCTTCTTAATGTTTCATTGTACAGAACTATAACTTCTATGGTTATGTTTAAAAGCATCGTGAATGTCGATTAAAACAACAGTATATTAGGGTTGTATAAATCTCCAAAATGGTAAGTGAAAACAGGACCCTGGACCCATGCGAGCTACAGCAAGAATGGTGAAAAAGCAATACAGTGTGGGTTTAGATTGGCAAAACAACAAGTTTGCACAACATATCTCACTTTTTCATTGCCATCACTGCATGACTACCACGTCAAATTATTTGATGTTTTATGAATGACACAATATATACAAGGATTTTCTTTTTCTAATAATTTTGTCTGAACCATTGGCTGCCCGACCAACCTGTCACCACGATCTTTTTCTTGCATTTCTCTCAAAAATGTCTCTAAATTTTGTCCTTAGAGGTGCCAATTGATAAGAGTATTTCCATTTCAGCAACAGGTCATTAGCTGATTTTATGTCTTCAAAAACTCATTAATAATTCTTAAAGAAAAAACCAAAGACATGGCTACACTTTTTTTATGTCCAATTCTTTAAACCAAAATAACCCCAAACCTAAATATTAGTGCAACAGTGAATTGATCTGTATCAGAGATTTTGAAGCCATTCAAAAAACTCACCTCGAGTTTTTAAACCTGATAATACGTTCCTGCTCGTTCTTTAAACAGTACATGATCGATGTACAATGCACACTTGTACCTCATTGTGGGTCGACATTAATTTTTTGTTGGTCATTCAAGCTCATTGTAGCTCATTATTTATCACTGTACAAGCTCATCATACCTCATTCCTTGTTGTAGTAACGACAGTGTACGAGTTTTAAAAACATAAAGTTTCATTTGCTTAACAAATGGGTGTTTGCAGCGACAGTGGTCTATCCACTTATATATAAAGGCAAAAATGTTAGCAAGAAACAGAGGGAAAGGAGAAAAATTAAATGAAAGCTAACATTCACATTCCCTTGTACATGTATGTACCTGAATCACTTTGAAGTTGCTGGTGAACACCTCACAGATCCCGTCCCACATCCTTTGATGAGCTTATTCTTCTGTGGCTATAATGACGAGCACATACAATTATTAATTTCAACAAGGGTAATGACAATCTTAAATGGATTACCTTGCAAATTCAGGGGAAATAGCACATGTACAAAAAATCGGTGGGAAAGTGGCATAACCGTATAGTATGCATAATGGTATTTGTCATTATTGCGTTCTCGTACCTCGAACGCAACCCCTAATTTGTGTTGGGTGTCCTGTCCAATTAATAAGGGAGGTTTTTATGAGATTGCATTTTCTTCATCGTCGACACACATTTGCCTCGCTTTGAGGCGCTTGCTTACGTTTTGCCTCACTTTAACGTGCTAACTCATGTGGTGATTCTTGTGTCCTCCGCGTTCATCTTTCAAAGGTTTCCTGAGGTCTGATATTCTGTCTTCGTAAAGCATTCATCTTTTAAAAAGTTTGCTAAATCTTAATTCGTAAAGCCTACATCGATCTGTGTTTGCTGAATCGTCCAAAGCATTCATCTTTCAGAAGTTTGCTGTTAAATTTTACTTTGGATTAAGCCTTCACATTTTTCAGCACGGTTATCGTCACTGTCTTTGGAAAATGTCTGCGACTCCTGGTGCATGCATCAAACCGGGTTTAGTTCGGCAGCCATTGTGCCACAACGTAAATTTACCGAGTTGTGTAGCTAGGCGGCCGTTGTGTCACAAAGTAAATCTACTGAGTTGTGTACATGTAGCTCGGCAGCCCTTGTGCCACAAAGTAAATCTACCGAGATGTGAAGCATGACTTGCGATATTTTCGGCACCGGACAAACAAACACTTTAACTCTATGTTATTTATTAGGAAAAACTTATAAACCACTCTCGTGTCACTGAAATCAACACACTCGACCAAATTTTATTACTGGAAAAGTTATTGACGTGAGCCACACACACATTCCATTGAAGGCTTTGACAGGGTCAGTGCGAAGTTTGAATTCAGATGTGAAAGCTTTTAAAACAGTAAATTCAATGTAATTCATTTTGTCAACAAGTTCATGATTGGATGCTCTTAAAAATAACAGAGGAAATTATCCAAAGAAATGTTTTTGAAGAAAGAAAAAGAATCCCGGGTTAAGCACTAATCGGCCTTTGAGCAGCTGCGCCCTGCAACTCGCGCCAGTAAAACAAAATGTTCTATTTACACGCCCAACACACTCTGGCCAATTTCTCCTCCGATTACAAGCACTTGACACTGAACTACACAATATCTTTTCAAAACCTTCTTATAACATGATACACAGTTTAAACAGAGGTTTCGCTGTACGCAACCCTTACATTCAAAATATACCATAATCATATTTATCTATATCGCAACCACTCGTCCCCCTCAACTGCTACCTGTAAGCCTAACAAACATATCGAACGCACTCTCCTAAGCTTCGATTACTCCTAGTTTATCTTAAGGAAGTGTCTAGATACCCTGCAGCAGGGAACTGTTTTCAAAAAACTAGATACGCGGGTGGTCAGAAATTTTGACCAATTTTCTCGGGAATAGCTCATTTAATTCCTCTAAGAACATAAGATATTTGTTTAGGAATCTCAAGCGATTGCAAATATTGCCTTGGGTTAAAAGTAGAAGGCTGCGACTGTCGAGCTTGGGCATAGAGTGTAATTTCAATGTTTTTGACACTTAGAAAATATTCAAGTTCTGACACACTGTCAGTCAACTCGCGATGAATATCCACAGAAATTATCAACGAAACCTCACCAGAGTATTAAATTTTAGTGTTTGTTCAGAAATGCCGAGCGATTCTAAATAAGGGTTTCGTATTGTATTGGTCAAATTCTCCGAGCTCGCATTAAGCATAATTCTTTAGAATCTTGACTCACGGGTACGGATTTCAAAATACTACATGCCCGGCAGTCAGAAATTCTCACTGTACTTTCACGAAAATCTTTCTCAGCATCTGCTGAGTCTACTCTATTTCTATGTAAAATTATAAAGAGTCTACAGTCTTACCAGATATCCTCTTGAAATTTTCCTCTGACTTACAAACAACGTTAAATTTGTCGAATCGGTAGAAAGGAGTGCCCTTCAACTTCCAGTGTCGCGCTGCAGTTGCGTGATGCAAATTAACTTCACTGTTTTTTTGTCGCTAGAACTTCTTAAATTATATTTAGATACAGGCTTAGGAGTAATTAAAAAACTTAAGTACGAAGGTGCTAAGCCCTTAAAAATCTTAAAAACAATCAACAGGATTTTAAATTCAATTCTGAACTTTACAAGTAGCCAATGTAAATCTACTAATAAAGGTGTAATGTGACATAATTTACTTTCATTGCATATTAATCTAGCACACATGTTCTGCACACGCTGTAGCTTATTGAGTTGATACTCCGGCAGGCCATATAAACGACTGTTACAGTAATCGACTTTGCTTGAAATAAAGGCATGAATCAGAGTCTTGGTGTTGTCTTTAGATAGATATTTTCTTATGCGTCTCAGATTATACAAATAATAGAAGGCAGAGTTACATGTTTTTGAAATATGGATTGCCATCGTCAGCTTGGAATCAAACCACGAGCCCAAGTTCCTTGCAGACGACACAGGAGTGAAAGTTGCAGTCCCAACACGAAGGCTGTTAATAGATACTTTAGCTAGTTGCTGCGATGTGCCAATGATCATGAATTCAGTTTTTTCATCGTTCAGTTTCAATTTGTCGTTCAGCATCCAGTTACAAATGTCTTCAATACACCTTTCGACCCTAGCCAAGGTGGCCTCTTAATTAGTATTATCATTAGGACAGAAGGATAAATAGAGTTGGCTATTGTCCGCATAGCAGTGGATCTCTAAATTATGTTTGCCAACAATTTCAAATATCTTGCTAGCATAGACAACAAATAACATAGGCCCGAGGCACGAAACTTGAGGTATGCCGCATTCCAAATCAAACTTCGTTGAGAGTGTGCCGTCCATATTGAAACTTTAAAGAATATATATTGTCATTGTGAAAACAACAAGAGGTTTAGCTAGGAGCTAAACTGTTTTCTGAAATGGCACGAAAAAAGTACACTTTGCACATTGTTCTTGACAAGGTTTAAAAACAATCCATTTAAGGTAAAATCAATCGAGCCAATGTTAGCAAAAAAGTGATGACTACCAAGAATGTCATCCCACTTCTAGTGCATGTGCAATATTGTAAATAAGTGAAATCTTTACATGCATGTAAAATGATTATAAGTTACTGCAACACACAAGACAATTGCATTGTAAGCTTAGTAGGAATAGACTTTGTCACGGTTTTGGAAGCCATCTTGACGAGTAAGCCATCAACTGCGTGAGAAATTACAGTGTTTGTCGTATAAGAACCTAATGTCGAATAATTTCCGTAAAACGGTTGTTCTGAAAAAAAGAAATGAATTGTAAACTAAAGCTTCACTCCTAAGGATTCTACTGAAAAAAATGAGAGGTGTTACATGAGCTAGAAGACCTAGAACCCCACTTTGTAATATTTTTTATACATTTGTCTGTCAGAACGTCCCCGGAAAAATTACAGATGTAAATATACAGAAATATATGAAAAACCTAAACCAGGCCTTAGGAGAAATTTAAGCACAGGTAGGCTCCAAAAATTTTTAAGTGTAATCCTTTGCTTTGTAGCTTAAAGTTACAATTCATATTGTTTTCAGAACAGCCGTTTTACGGAAATTATTCGACATCAGATTCTCATACAAACACTGTAATTTCTCCCGCGGTTGCCTACTCGTGAAGATGGCTTCCAAAACAGTGACAAGGACCGTCTATTGAAATTGACAGACTAGGTCATATCATGAAGAGAGTCTGGCTTAATGAATATTTTTTTTATAATGTTGATATAAAGAGGGAGTTCTAAAGACAGAAATATTTGTAGCAGATCGAGAATTTCACTCTATAATTAACTCAAGTTTATTGTAAACAATAAAAAAACGGCTTCTCACCTGATATGAACTATGAACACAATGCACCAGCGCTACCGCAGTTTCCAGTTATTAATGCCAATATTCTCGGAAAAGTGAACACATTTTGTAGCAGTGAATGTGTTTGCAAATCATGTCTATAATGTAATTAAATGAGGTAAGTCATCGCAGAACGCAGTCAAGCAAAGGATCGAAGACAGTGCAGTGCAAATTTCATTCATGAGCCCGCGATATGTGATGCGCAAAAACCTGCGCAGAACGACAGTCGCGCAGAACGAGTCCGGGTCGCCCGGGGATGCTTTGCGCTACAAAAACTCTCACTTTCAAAACGAGGGTAAGTGCAAAATCTCTCTGGTGTAAAGGTGTTTTATTTGCATGAGAATATGAAATATTTTTCAAACCAATACCTTCACACTTAGCCTCGCTTTGACACTGAGCATTGGAGCAACTCTCAAATTGCCAATTTAGTTTGTATCTTTATTGTTATTTATTTCCTTTTTTATTTTTCCCTTGTATTTCAATATGTAGGTTAACACAAAAATTCCAATTGAACGCGACTTGCTGAAAGACGCAAAAATAAATCCCAGCGAGAAAAATCAGTCTTTTGAAACTACACAAATCAGTTTCAGCAATATCATGATAATGATGATGACAATGATAATGATAATGATAATGTTGATAATATTGATGACAATGATAATAAACAAAACAAAAGCAAAATAGCCGCTCTAAAAAATATTAAACTCCCGCCAACATTTCGTGCCACACGGTAGGTTGACAGGGTTGGACAACATTTCGAGAGGGGAGGGGAGGGTAATAGAAGACACAACAAGGGTTTCCTCTGAAATAAAGGACAGTTGGAGTCGGAGATATCGATTAAGCGGGGTGAGGTCGAATTCAGTCCAGGGTTTCAAGTTCAAAATGCCAATGGGCTTTTTGCTGGTGGAGAAGACCCAGAGCATATAGCGCACAAATGAATAGTGTTGTTCGCGCGCGCTGATTGGCTAGCCGGGTGATAAGCCAAGTACTGTTTATTTCCGAGCCGCGCCGAAGAGAAGCAAAAAACATATTTAAGTCTTAAAATGCTTGAACGGGCCTGTACTAGAGGATAAAATATGATTAGTTTTTACAAACTGGCGACTGAAAATGATTTTTTCTGCTTACCTGACACAAATTAACTGTCATTTCTTTTCCTGCAGGTCATTGAAGGACAACAAACTCAAGAAGCTTCCGTCAGGAATATTTTCAGATCTCGTTTCCTTGGAGGGTTTGTAAGTAAACGACACATTTCTTTGCTTATAAAGTGATAGAAATCTCCGAAAAGGAATGGCAAAGACCTCTCACGGTACCTACCGGGGCGCTAATGAACAAGAGTCAGGGATTGATTGTCCTCAAGGTGTCGTTATTCGTCTTCGCAGTTTGCTAATTTTTTCAGCAGGTTTGGCTATATTTCAAGGTGGGTCTTACTGATCAGCCGAGCCGAGGGACGAGGCTAATAACACTTACCAAGACTTTGATTAAACGGGATGTCACAAAATCCGAAACTAATAAATGTTTTATTATACATTGTTTTAAAGACAACATCGGCAAACACACCATTCCAAGGACCTCAGTCTGACATTGCTCTTGGAAATCATACACTTCGCGCGTAACCTAAAGATTTAAGTCAAATATCTGCTATCAGATAACTAAATGATCTGTAGATCGCGCTGATTTCCACAATTAACTATAAACTCTTATCAAATGAGAAAAAAGATAGTGGACGCAATGTATAGATAGATACATGGTAGATAGATAGTTTTTTCAAACTTGAAATTAAAAAAATTACAGCTCTAGAGCTGAATTAGATAAAACTTTACAAATGAATACAAACATTTTAACCACGCTGAAATGTACACCCACAAAAATAATCTAATAAAATCACCAGGCCTATATACAATTTCTGTAAAAAAACTGGAGAAAAAAAACTCTTTACTATGTCCGTTTTACAAATGGGAACGTGAAATCTTCGGTTATTTTCCAGATTAGGACTGTGTTTGTTTCAGCCCGGAAAAAAAACTGTATAGTTTGCCAGGTCGGGATTGTTACATATGTTTTGAAACAATTTGACCGTTTGAACCTGTCCTCGCTCAAAAAGAGTTTCTAAACTAGCGAGTCCTAGTGCCTCCTGATAGGTGCGGGCATGCGAGAGAATTAATAATTCTCATGGCGCGCTTCTACAAGCCCTCAAGCTCATCTGAGAGGTAGCTTGGGAGTGAGTTGTGAACAACGGGACAAGCATTCTCTATGACCGGGCGGACGCATGTTGAGAAAAAGTTTATGATTTCCTTGGTTGCGATGCTCGCCCTCTTTAGTTGCTTTAGGTAGTAGAGCCATGCCGAGACCTTGCTGGAACTTTGTGACATGTGACAGGTTCATTTCAGATCTATTGAAATGTTCAGGCCAAGTAGCTTGACACTGGACATCACCTCGATTGCCTTCTCGTTCACTTGATGGTAGTTTCACAATACTAGGGAACTTAGCATCGATCTTAGCAAAGGAGAATTCGCATCTCTTTACATTTGCTTTAGTTCAACTTAAGTTTGTTCGTCGGACTCACAGGGACTCAGCGACTATTCGTTGACAGAGTCTTGAATCATGTTTCCTTGGTTCTTAGCCACAGGCTCTGGAATTGTTGTATCGTCCACGTGCTGCCATATTTCTGTATTCTTATTATTAGTTTGTTTTTTTTTTTGTCTTGTTATGAAACTGTAATGTGCTGGGGTTTCACGTCATGGAAAGAAAGCGAGCCAAACAGTAAAACTCAACACAAACTTTAATTAAATGTCCGACCACACACATGGTAAAAACGAACCAACTGTGCTCTGGCAAAGTACCGTTTAATAGCAAAAAAACAATGGTGGGAAGCAAATTCTATAAGAATGATTCATTTAAGACTTGGCAGTTAAAGTAATACAGAGTGCGTATCATGATTAAGCAAAACAATTTTTAGTGGAATTTAATTGAAGGAACCTCTTCTTCAGCTTTTGCTGAGACAGTGCCTCAGGGGAAAGAAGACACTGTCACGGCATACGGTTTGGATTTAAATTCTCTAAATATATACTTTTATAAATAAGAAAAAATCCCGTTTAAAGATCATTGTAGACAAACTTCTATTCCTTTCGAGTAATTAAAAGAGTTTTCAAGTGCTTTTGCAACTTTTTAGAACTCGAGAAACAAGTTTTTCGTATGTCTTTCCTAGCGGCTCATCGTCCTAATTATTTCAAATTCCTTGATTAGAATAACGAGAAAGCTCAGAATACGTGCATGGTCCGGGCAGACAAATTGTACTTGAGGGTAGCTTGTTTAATATATTATATATTCCTTGAATCCAATTTCATGTTTGAAGAAATCTTTTTCTTCCTCAGAAAAAGATTCAAAACTTATCAAGAGAGTATGGGAATCTAATGAACTCGATCTGATCATTTATTTGCAAACGGGTAGCTGCAGAGATAACCCGCCTGTGTAGGTGGGGCAAGCCACCGAGTTATGTTGCCGGTCTGCCGGATATGGTGACCCTCTCAGCCGGGATCATATTTCGAGTAAATTTAAGGACCCCAGGAGCAAGGTTTAGCGCAGTAGGTTAGTGCGCGGCTTTCTGTGCGGGAGGTCCCGAGTTCGGGTTTCCATGTGTGACCCCAAATCCTCAGCTTGTTTCGACTAATCTATTCTTTCCGCGTAGCCTAGAGTAGCTTTAAGGTCATTTCTCTGGAATAGAACTTGCAATGAAATTTTTGTCAGAATTTACTGAATTTTGGATGTTTATGTTGTAGAAACTAAAGTTTGTAAATAAAATTGAGAGAGCCCCATACTCGTTTGGGAACAGCACCAACTTGTAAATACGCAGAATTCCTTAAAATACCAATATGACTATATTTACCAGTACAAGCTTTGAACACGTTTCCGGCGATGTTTCCTTTTCTTCACTGAGAATAGGTTCCTGTTTATTCGAGAGAAAGAAAGAAGATTAAAGAAATAGGTCACCATACTCGTTAAAGAGAAAATGAGGATTTACCTCTCTGGCGAGCTCCTGTCTTAAGGCAAAAGCCACCATGTTTATATGTGCGCGCGCTAATCAAGCTATAAATTATGCTCAGCAAGGATGAAAAACTAAGGAAAAACCTTTTAAGTGCTCGTAAAACGGAGCACTAGACTGAGCACTGACTGGGGAGGGAAGTGGTGTGACGTATATTGAGTGCACCGTCGGCATCAGATTCGTCAGTCTAATGAGGACCATCTCGTGATACCCACGTAAAAGAAGGACCATAACCTCTTGACTTCTTTCACTACTTTGTCCTTCTAATCAGTGGCTAGCACAAGGCAAGAAAAATGACGATGGATTGGAACTTCTTCTGAGGTATACATGGAAGATTATAACCAAATTCCGTGATAACCTACAATGGCATCGAGGCTATGATACGAGTTGAAAAAGCGGATCTTTTTTATTCTTATTTTTTTTATTTTTCATCCGTCTTTACTCCGACGAGTCTCGTTGTAAACAACGATATTTCTGTTCTTTAGCAACAACATAAATCGGTTATGCAAATGCCCGATATATCACTTAACTGAAACATTCCTCCGTGCCTCCTAATTAAGGAATGCAGTAAGGAAAGTGCACCTAGTCTTTGTGGTCTTTTCAATCTGTCCGTTACGAGCTGCTCGCATCACCTCTAAATGGAAAAAAAACAATGTAACACCAGTGCATATAAAAGACTCTATGGAACCGACTGAAACTTATAGGCCTATTTCCTTGTTATGTATTATTAGCAAAGTCTTGGAATGTTGTGTCAGTATTAAACTTTACCATCATGTTAAGCAATTCATCAGTCCTCTCCAGCATGGCTTTTTGTGAAATCGCTCCTGCACTACACCACTACACAGCTGCTATCTGTTAATGCCATTAGTCAAAACCTGGACAAAAATATTGGACTGGACCTGGACCTGGACTTGGCTAAGGCTTTCAATTCCGTTGATCACTAAGTTATGCTTTAAAAGCTCAAACGATATGGTGCGGAAGGCGGCACGCTTCTTTGGTTTACAGATTACCTAAGTGGAGGATTTGGAAGGTGTTGTCTAGTAACGGTCTCAAGTTTCATCGGAAGTTCCTCAAGGCAGCCTACTTGGTCCAGTTTTAATTGTCCTCTTTATTGAAAAGTTACTGCGTGTGCATGAGGAGAATGATCTGGGTGTAGTTATTTTCGACAAGCTTACCTGAGACCTACATTTACACCTGATTACAGCAAAAGTAAACAAACTTCTAGGGTTACTAAAGAGATCATGTCCCATGTTAACTAAAGTCAAGCAGTAAGAAAGGCTCTATAATTATCAAGCAATTATGAAACCTCATCTTTGTTACGCTACAGAAATCCGGTCTCCCGCTCAGAAGTCACTAAGACTTGAGGTTGAACATGTTCAGAAAGGTGCCACCAGATGGATTTAAGTTTGATGAGAGGGCAAATGTCATATGGGGAGACACTGCTTGCCTTGCCTTATGATAGAGAAATCAAGGATCTCATTTTCTTTTACACATGTACAGCCAGTACTACTATATTGATGTAGACATTACATATTATGTAACCTGTAACAATCATCCACGTAGGCGCTTCGGCCAGCCTACTGAGCTCTACTGGCTGTTTCTCTTACTGTCCCGGCCTGTAAGACTTGCACTTTTCAAGCTTTATACTTTGTTCGTATTGTAAAACTGTGGAACAACATATGCAATGTAGCTTTACCTAGACGTTTTACGAACGTCCCTTAGCTGTTTTTAATCATTTTTGAAGAACCTGTATAACTCTCTTTTAATGAGTGTTTTTGATGTGGACCTGGTCTGCTCATGGTCCATCTCACGTGACTGTCCAAGTCACTAAATTAGATTGCTTTATAATTAGATTTTTTACTGCAGTTAGATTTTTGCTACGATTTGATTTCTTCTTTTACAACTAATAGATTAATCATGTCAATTAGTTTTTTTCTCATGTATGTATTTAAAATTCTTTTATTTCCCTTGGGTGGGTAACCCGCATGAATCCAAGTGTCCCCTTCGTGCCTTTTCCTTCTGGACATAAATTCGTTCTGTTTTTAAACTTTTTTTTATCATGTAGACGTACTTCATTTAGTTTGATCTCGCCCAATAAAATATGGAAAATGTAACTTCACATTTGATCTATTTTTTTCAGAGCACTTTAGCAAGAACAACAACAATAACGAACATAAACAAGAAGAAACAAACTAAGATATAAGAAGCTAATTTATACAACAGGATAAGTTAAAGTTAATATGTCAACCACAGACCCGCTTTTACCAGTAACCCTTTTAGGGAGAATAAACCAGTTCACTTCCTATCACGGGTTACTTCCTGTATGTGACCCCTGTCACACTGAATGATTTGCTCAGCCAGTCAGATGCAAGCTCTCACATGAACAGTTGATGCCTATTATTTCGCGCTAAGCTCAACAAAACAGCAGTTCATAACTGTGCTTCTCTTCGATATTCGACAGTTCTATCTGACCTCAGATACAAGGTAGCTTACAAAACCGATGCCTTTTTTGAATTGGAGGCAACGCACAGCAGTAAAAGCCGTTGAAGATGCATTGCAAAACATCAAAATGTATGTAACGGGAGTTTCAGCCAATACTGCTAAGAAATATTTTAAAAATGTTGAGAAAGAAGTCATTCGACTTCAGAGCAAAGTTTGGAGCAATTTATAGTACTTCTGAAACTAAAGAGTACGTTTTAAAGAATATCCCGATTGACAATCGAATTTGGTTTAAGAATAGGCAAACACTGGAATTACTTGTCCCAAAAATTGGAAGTGGTGGCTCGTTTTAACTCAGGGAAATATATTTTTTGAAATTCCAAAACAATTTCACAGCTGAAACTTGAACGAATTTTAGTTACGGAGTAGTGCTCCAACAATTCCTCCGAAATTTCTCTGGTATATTTATTATATCAATAAAAGCCGATACTAGAATTTGCAGTCAAAAATATCAGCAATGTTTTTTACTAGACGCGATATTGTTTAAACAACAGGGTCTACTTAAGCGCTAATTTCGCAAAAAATATTTCGTTTATTGCTGAATGATATCTGTTGTTCTCCGCAAAGTTTCGGAGCCATCGCATTAAAAACGAAAACGTCATGTCGAAAAGTTCGTCAGTAGGTAATAATTTCATTTCCAGTTACATGCTATTTCCGGAGCTGAAAACAACATACTAAATCAAAAATGGATGACAAGGGCAGGTCGTGCGCAGGTGCAACCGTTTAAATTGTTTCCGCTGTACTGAAACAGTGCCTTGATATTAGCCAGACACGAAAGAGGCATCGCATAAACCTATGACGATATGAGTTTGCTTCCAACTTCGTGGCCTAGTCTATTCTAAGCGTACCCATGGCTCATTCCCGAGGAATTTCCGGGGCATTTCTGTCAAGTTCTAAGTTCTCACGATGCGTTCTTATAATTCTCCCAGGTCGTGGTCATCAAGGAAGGATAAATCTATTACTGGACTGCAATCAGCGACAAAATTGTTGAGGCATTGTACGCAAATAGGGTAACTTCAGAAAACAAAAGAATCCACACCCCTCCCTTCTCCCCTCCATTCAAAGGTGGGGTGTTTGCTGATTTCTAAAGGTAGCTCGAACAGTGGCACAACATTGCATGGAGGGGATGGGGAGGAAAAGCTTAATTTTCCCCTTTTGAAGTCAGTAAAACGTCAGAAATCCCCTTTAGGGCGCAGCGTCTCAACTAATTTTGTCGCCAATTGTAGCTACCACTAAAACTCCCGCCCCCTTCTTTGTTGTACACAATTAAGACTCTTTCAACTTAGGTATTACATTTAGTTACTATTGCTATCA
The DNA here is from genome assembly GCA_964035525.1 of Porites cylindrica. NCBI lineage: Eukaryota > Metazoa > Cnidaria > Anthozoa > Scleractinia > Poritidae > Porites > Porites cylindrica. Next base: position 47,537,745 of record OZ037775.1, read on the forward strand.
GCTAAAGCTTGAAAATTCTGGAGAAACAATTGCAAATTGCTGTCTGGATTAAATGACTAAGTGATGGTTGCACAAAACAAATTCATTTTACAACTGGATTTAATTGGATCGTCCCATTTCAGTTTTCATCTGGTTTCTTGCAACGTCGACGTTTAAGTTCAATGTTTTTTTTTTCTGTAAAGAGCACCTAACAGCAAATGTGTAACTTATGCAGCTTATGTAGCCCGCTAAAATATGCCTTTCAAACCTTTTTTCGTTGTTGTTGACTGGCTGTCTTTTAAATGCGTTTCCTAGTTTCAATAAAACAGTTCTTTAAAACCATTGATTTATGCGAATTACTTGAACAACGGTAGCTTGTTGGTCGTTAGGTTAATCTAAACCTAAAAGCTAGCGTACCTGAGGGCGAGAAATATTGGGTGTAAGTGCCTTCCAAATCATATCCGTTTCTTCTGAGTAAAAAATGACCAATTTTCCATGCACGCATGTAAAGTTACCAGTACATGCAAAGGCCAGTACTACAGCAAGAAGCAACAACGATAATAGTAAAATAGACTAGGATAAGGTTATTTTTCACCGAACATTTTTGTCATGAAATACGTAGTTAATATAATTAAACTTATTCTTGCAGGTACCTACAGAACAATAGAATCGAACAGCTTCCGCCTGGGATATTTTCCAATCTATCTGAGCTATGGGCTTTGTAAGTTTGATTTTTTTTGTATTGTCTGTTGCTTATTAACAAAACTACAACATTAGTATGCGGAATCAACCACACATAAGAGTCCGTACGCTTTCAAAACCTACGCGGCTAGCATACAAGGAACATAAAGCCGGATAGTTACACACCAGTGCAACACGAAAAGATGTAGGTAATACACATTTTAAAGTGTTTCGTATCACCCCATATAAGGAAATCCAAGACAGTCTTGGATTCTGGATTCCACGCTGTGGATTCCGGATTCCAGGTACTGAATTTCAGTTTTTGTCAGTGGAACTTGAATTCTGGATTCCAATCGTTAGTGGGATTCCGGACTCCTTGAGCTGTATTCCGGATTCCAAAGCCCAGGATTCCAGATTCCACCAACAAAAATTCCCGGATTCTGAAATCCTGATTCCCTTACATGGGGTGATTAGTATTTTCTTTCATTATTGCTTATTCTGTATAACATGAGTAACAGTATTACTGTGCTAACACACATATTGGTGCCAGTATGCTGATATTGCAGAATTAAACTGTTAGTTTCCAATACAAGGCCTATGTGGCCGCATATAAAAATACCCTTCTTAGTTTCTGTTTGAAATATTACAAAATTGGTGCAGTAGGCTAAAAAGAGCCTATGGGCGATAACAACTCTTTAAGGTTGGGTATTACGAGACTGTGTGTTCCTACATCTGTCCAGCTTCTTAAACTAAAACTTCATCGACCTCACTTGAGCAAACACATGTGGAGCAATCGCTGAGCGTCGTTTACATTTCATGGCCCTTGTTAGCTTATAATCTTTCTATGATTATATGCCCAAGTTAACAAATGTAACCGACAACTTATATGGTAACGATTTCAGTGTTTTGTAATCTTAAAGAACCTTTACTGGTTCGCTTTATTATTATTGCTCATACCGTTATCAATCACAATAAGAGCGACTTTTCGAAAATATCGGTCTGTATAACTTCAACATTAACCATTTTGCTCATTTTATGCCCACTGATAACCCTTAATGGGTAACCAACCAGTCTATACTCAGTTCCCTCAATTACCGCTTTCTTTCGTTAAAATTCGAGGACATTCATTTTGCACGACGATTGGAGAACAAAATACACTTCCACTGAAGCGGAATTTATCGCAAATTCCATCGTCTCCGTGGTCAAACTATGACGAATTGCCACACTACACATTAATGTAGGCAACACCGAAAATCGTGTTTTAATTAATTAATTAATTAAGCATTTATCGTACATAAGAGATCGGGCTTTTATTTTGCCCTGATGGCGTCTTACCTTTCTTGTACGAGTGACGAGCCTTGGATCCTTAAAAACATCGAGGCAAGGCATGTTAGCTATTGACATTGCACATTTAAATCGTACTTTAAAAAACTTTGTCTTGTTCTTACTTGCTTCAGTATTTTCGGGTCTTTGAGCGATTTCAATAATGGACCCATAAGTAATTACTATCAATTAAGATTTTGAGCTGTTACTTTTTTCGCTGACATTTGAAGTTAAATCTTTCCGAAATGAGCAAATAATTTAAGGTTTTTCTGGTTTTATAGCCCACGCCCAAAATGTAACAAAAAGACGCTCTCGCAGTTTTTGTTTTATAACAAAAATGACGATATGCTAAACTTATTTAACTTTATGGAGGGAATGAAATGCAGCCCGTCAAATCGCTTGAGTGTCAACTTTCTTACGTTCGCCGCATCCATCTCTCCCTCCACTGACACCTAGAAATAAAGGTGGCCTTGAATTTCTCGTTCTCAGAAACGTACCGCTCTACTTACGCCGCAATAAGTCTTCGCAATCCTTCTTTGATCGTGAATGGAGTACTTATGGTCCACTAGACAGTCACGATCCCATGAATTGTGCTACAGGTGTATTCACAATCCCCTGTATTGTGCTACAAGACTTATTTTACTGCTCTGACACTACAAGGAGTTGCAGACCTACAATAGCTGTACATTTATGGCTAAGAAAGCCATTTAGCCAAAGAGTTATTCTCTTGATTCGATGCATGCAAAATCAAAAATTTAATGGAAGAGTGCTCTTATTGTTTGCACGTCTGTCTGTTCAGCACTATTTTTTCGCATGCCGTATTTTACCTCTTATATTGATGTTAATTGCTTGCCTTTGCGGCAAATGTGCAATAATTTATGTGTTATGTAGGTCACCTAATGAACATATAGAAAAAAAACTCCTCCGCACTAATAATGTATACATTATGCCAAATGGCCGCTGTTTCGAGATAAATTACATAATTTTCCATCATTTTTTTCGTGATGGAGAAGTACAACGCTTGTCATCTCAGCATCTGCTCGCAGCACTTAACCTTCTTTTAGGAACCAATAGTTTAGTCTTATGGCATCTATACGTTTAGTCTATGTATTTCCATTCAGCTTGTTATCATTGTTTTGTTCTATTATTCTTCATATAACCGCCATGCAGGGATTGATTAGTGCATAAGCATCATGTATTCATTACGGCACAATATGCACTTTGATTTAGTCTAGAATTTTGGCATGAAACAATGTTCAGTGTTAAATACTGTTAAATATCAAACATATTTTAAACTATATGCTGACCTCAAGAGGACTACAATTAGTTGATGGTTTTGCAAACCGAGTACAACGTCAAAAAGCCATTTGTGATAAGGCGTATGGATTTTAGGAAGCCAGGTCTGAAAACAGGTGTTAAAAAGGACATATGAAACAGGCTCGCGATTTGGAGAATCGTGCAGCACACCCCGATACGAATTCCGAGGATTACGCTCCCCTCGCTACCAAAGGGCAAATGAGTGAGTTTTATTATAGATTTGTTACTTAATATTCCTATGGCTGCCTAGTTTTTTAGACTAAAACTTCATTGTGGAGCAATCGCTGAGCGTCGTTTAGACTGCAAAGGTCTCGTAATCTTTCTATTTTGTAAATTCACATGGTACCAAATAACGCACGTGTGGCAATGGCTTCAGCGACGGTTTTGTAATCTTAAGTTCCATAACCATTAAATTCGTAACTGGCTCGCGTAATAACTATCGGTCATACCGTCATCAATCAGAATCAAGATCAGCTTTCGGAAATATATCACTCGGTATAATTTCCATATTCCATCTCGCTAATTTTTTTTTACTCATCTATAGCCTTTAATAAATAACCACGCAGACTACACTCAATTTGCACAAATACTGCGTTCTTTTGTTAAAATTTTGGGAGCTTTATTAAGCACGATCGAAGAGCAAAATCTATGCCTTGAAGCGAAATTTAACGCAAACTCCACCGTCTCCATGGTCAAACTACAACGAGTTGCCAGACTTTGAGTACTACCTAAATCGTGCTTTGATGCAGCCTTTGTTGGTGTTTGTGGGAATTTGAAAATTCAATCATTGCTTTAAGGTGTCGTTGGGCTAATGAAGCTGATATTTCTTAAAGCATTTTAACAAATACAATTGAAAAGGGCCAATAATAAAATTGAAAAGGGCCAATGTCGCAAGGCATGAATTAATTCTTTTTTATACATCTTGTATAAGGCAGTCATGACCTACGCATCGCCTGCGTTTTTCTACGCCCTGCCATTGTATTTAAAGAAAGATCTAGAGAATGTAGAGAAACGGGCACTATCAATCATTTGCCCGGGACTGGCCTATAGAAGGGCCTTAGAGCTTTCAAATATTATGTCTATCAATGACTACATCGCTAACTTATGTAAAAAGACCTTCCTCTCGATTGTTAATGACCCGGCCCATCGCTTACCTAACATGCTTCAATCGTCAGGGCCGTCGTCGGGTTATAATCTTCGGTGCAAAAGGCGTTTTGCGATTCCCAAATGTAAGACCGAGCGTTTCAAAAATAGTTTTTTAGTAAGATCATGTATTGACAACGAATTTTAGCGCTCGGTGAATTTTGTAAATGAGATCGATTACGTTGTATATATTTTAACAGTTTTAAGCTCTTTTATATTTATAGGATGTTATTATTTATTTAGGACTTTATCATTATCATTTTATTATACTCACTATTGTAAGATTCCGTTATATTATATCATATATTATATTGTAAATACACAATTCAGCTTGGTAGCTGCAAGCTTTTTACAAATAAACCATCCATCTATCTATCTCAAATGTTCCTTAAAGAACGGATTGATTGAACCGTAATTATTATTTTGGTAAAGATAAATAATAGCAGCAAAGCATTTCACATTATGGTTCTGGGGCTGGTACATCTCACTCAAAAATTAGGAACACGTATAAAAACACTTTAGCATCAGAATACAGCATCCTTCTTTTGATCCCAAGCTGTACCCCACTGACTAGAACTAGGTCTAATCGCTCTTGATTGCCAGAGGAAAGTTTGTGTTTTCGTATTTACGAGGGTCTCAATGGGGTGGTGGCTTTTACGGTTATCGGCTAAAATTTTGGCTCTTTTACGGCTATCGGTTAATTTTTTTCAGTTACGGTTAACAAAAAGTTAAAAATTAATTTCTTTTGTTTCAAAGAGTTAAATATAAATATACCTGTATTTTTTGTATCTTCAACAACAACAACAACATAAGCTTTATTACCAAATAAAAGTTAACTTAATTTACAATATAATATATTAATACAAAAAAAGGTAACATTTACTCAGAATAACTAAAAAGCTAATCGAGCTGAGTAAAGCTAAATAATGTTCAGGCATAGGAGGTAGGTTGGCACTAAAGCTAGAAAAAACAAGGAATTAGTAAATAGGTAAAAGGAAAAAAAATGAAAAAGGAAAAAAAAAAAAAAAGACTCACGAACAGTAAGACTGTAAGATGTTTGACATGACTTTGTTTTTAAAGGATTTAAGGGGGAGGTGTTTGATGCTTTCATCAAGGTTATTCCAAACTTTTACAGCCACGAAGCGAAAGTTGAATTTACCATAGTTTGTTTTGATAGTATTGAGGTAATAGGTTGATTTAGAAGCAAGCCTGGTATTGTATGAGTGTATGGATGCTACCGTTTTAAAGAAATTTTCAAAGGAAGATGGAAGAAGATTATGGTGATAGTTATACATGAGGAGTGCATTGTGAAGGGTAACAAGATCAGTTAATTTAAGAATGTTTAATTTCTTAAAAAGAGGCTGAGAGTGATCACCTGGTTCCGAAAAAGTTATAATACGTGTTGCTTTCTTTTGAAGAATTATCAAAGGTCTGAGAGTAGAACTATAAGTATTGCCCCAAATTGATAAACCGTAGGTGAGGAAGGGGTAAATAAGTGAATAATATAATTGAAGTAATATGTTTCCGTTTACATAATGTCTAATTTTAGATAGTACCCCAATACCTCTTGAAATCTTCTTGCTCAATTCGTGCAAGTACGGTTTCCAGTTCAAATTAGAATCAAAAATGAGTCCTAGGTATTTAACTTGGTTATCAGATGTAACAGACATATTTGAGATATTAAGATTCAACTTATGAGCTATTCGTCTTTGCGGAGAATGGAATACCACAAAGCTAGCTTTTTCAATGTTCAGTGATAATTTGTTAGCAAATAACCCCGGGGTGATCTAGGGCTTTATTTGAAATTTTGATTCCTTTCGAGTAAGTGGCTTTAAAGGTAAATGACTATTAATAACATTGTTTACTTTTGTATAAAACTTATCAAACATCTCAGTAGTGTCTGAGAGTCCATGAAATAAATCAGACCAGTCAATGGAACTAAATTCATTTATAAAAGCTTCTTCATTATAATTAGAATAATCTCGTTTACATTTTTTCTCTTTATGTCTTGAAAAAGCAAACCTCTCAATGATAAGAAAATTAGGCAAATGGTCTGTGAGATCATGTAATAAATTCCCACTGATTGTTTGATATTCAATAGAATTAAAGAATATGTTATCAATTAGTGTAGAAGAATGACTTGTAATTCTAGTTGGTTTCAGTATGTGAGGTTCTAAAAAGAATGAACCTAGAGTATTAATAAAATCCTCTGTCAGAGGATGTTTATCGTAGTTCAAGAGATTAATATTAAAGTCACCAGATATAAGGCAGAGTTTCCCTTCTTGACTGATTTTGCCAATAACTGAGTAAAAGTTATTCAAAAATGTTTCAAGATTGGAAGAGGGATGACGGTATACTACTCCACATATCATATTGCTGTCTAAATCACTCTCAATTTCAACCCATAACATTTCACTTTCACCAGTGCTAGAGGTAAGGTCATGTCTAACACTAAATTGAATACCATTCCTAATGTACAAACCAACTCCACCTGCCCTTTGTGTAGTGGGTTGAGAGAGAAATGAGTAACCAGGCAGATCAAGATTAGAAATTTGTTCATTTGATCTAAGCCATGTCTCGGACAGACTTATAATATTAAAAGGATAATTCAAATCATTTAGCAGTTGCACTAGGTTATCAAAGTTTGCTTGGATACTTCTTATATTACAATTAAGTAGTGAAAGTGCCTTATTTGAGCAAGTATTAATTTCAGGTGAGCTGTGAAATTTATGTAAATCAAAGTAATTAAAATTAACTTTGGAAGGTGTGTTACATTCAGAGTCAAAATTAGATAAATGTGGAATATTACCAATATTAGATATTGTCTGTAACATTGGTAAGTCTTCTAGAATAGCATTTACAGTATTCTTAGAACATAAGCAGCTTAAATTGGAATTGAAAGACAGCTTGACAAGTTCGTTATCTTCAATTGAGTGAAATGGAAAAATTGACTTGCTGCATGTCTGGCAGTTCTACCCAAAGCTACTGGACTTAAAGTACTTGTAATCAGCTAGAGTAAGGGAGGTGCAATTAAAGTGATAACAAAGGTTACACAGACTACACTCCAATTTCCTCCCGAAGGAAAATAAAGGTCTTAGGATCATCTCGGGATAAAATGAAGTTATTCTAAAAATTTTAACATTTGATAGATTATACTATCTATAAAGTATTCCATTTTTAATATTATTTTACGCATAGAAATGTCAATAGCCAATTTAAAAATAATCTTTGTGAAAAAGCAAAAGCAGACACGCGAACGCCCAACTCAAGACGGGGGGGGACCATTCATTATAACAGAGATGGCCGTTTTCACACTAGCGACGGATTATTTGTGTGAGATGGGTTATCCGTTTGATAATTCTCGTCAGATAGGTAATACGTCATACGTCTTAATTTGAAATGGAAAGGGTTTTAATTTTGAATGAACAATCCGCCTGACCAAGAGAGAATGATTCTCTCTTGGCCTGATTTTATCCGTAAATTTTGACGGACAGTTTGAAGATGGATTATCCGTTTCAGATAGCCTGTGTACAGCCGCCCCCTCCCCTCAGAAAAAAATCGGAGAAGGGGTGTCCTTTCGGGGTGTCTGTTGGGGAGGGGGCGACTGTGCACAGGCTAGGCTCACTAGTTTGAAAACGGCCAATAACGAAATTCCCGTGTCCAGTGTTTTTAATGATAGCGAAGGACTGTACCGAAATAAGACTGTCTGCCGTTGCCTTGTCCATCGCATAGGCCTCATTATTCCTCGTAACCTGTCAACAGGCCTTTGGTCGATCGGGGAACTAGGAAGAGGGAAAAGCGAAAAGGCCTCTCTCACCCCCTTTCCCTTCCCTTTCCTTGCTATTTTTTCCCCCAAACAGAGAGCCTGTTCACAGGCTATATTCCGCGCGTCTAATGCGTTTCGGGTCACGTGGTCCGAGCGAGTTTTTTCCTCAGATACGCCACCGAAATGCCTTCTCCGAGATTGCGTGGGGAGACGCCGAACAGGGACTAGGCATGGCAATGTCTACCTTAGCGTCAGAGAAAAGCGGGAAATTGTTGTTTATCGGCAACGTGTTTTACAAACAGTGACATCTCTAGGTGTTCTTTCACTAGTATTTCGCCGGAGGCAACGACCTCCTGAAAATCGCAAATTTTAGTCCCCAGCAAGAAGCCAAATTTTCACTATGGAAACAATTCGTTCCCCGAGAGAGCGGCGGAAATGGAGTTTAGGTCTAGGTCACAACTAAAAGGCGCTTGGTCTAACGTGCGTGGCGAGTCAAAGTAGCCGGGAAATAAATAACGCAACCATAAGTGAGTTTGGCACCTTCCTTAAAATTAACAAATCTAAGGAACAAGTTTACGGTTAACTCTTTTTTTCCCTATTTACGGTTAACGGTTAAAATTTTTCAATTTTTACGGCTATCGACTAAATTTTTGGCCGTTTTACGCCTATCGGTTAACCCCATTAAGACCCTCATTTACTCGCTTCGCTGAAAAGCGAACGTCACGTGACATGTGATCTTCATGAAACTACTTTCGCAACAACAACGGACAACGGAGATACAAGGAAAGAAACAAAGAAAGATATAAGAAAATCAAGTGGAGAAACAGTTGGTGTAGCTTTTTGGTCAGACCCAACTCAGTACTTGAGAGAAGCGTTTCGTCACAATGCGTCTGTCGAAAACAGTCGATAGCTTTCAGGGAAGATTGAACAGCAATGTGCTAAGCACCATGTCGCGTATGGCAAGGGAGCTCATTTGGAACAAACCGTCGAACTACAGGCGACCTAAGCCTGGTATTTGCACAATCAGCATAAACTGTCCATTTATGACAAGACGTGAAAAAAAAAAAAAATCTCAGAAAAAATCGATGCGTACTGATAATGATCGAGACTACATTTTGCACTTCACAACGTAAGCGAAAAACTAGCCTCTGCTCAAAGGGTAGAGATAGTGTGAGGTAATATTTCAAACACGACACGCACTTTTTCATCCAATATCCAAACAGGAGAAGTGGGTGCACAGACCCACTTTTGTACTCAATTTGGTGGCCATTTTTATCCTAGAGACGATAAAGCCGTCATTAGACGGATGACTATAACATCTATTGTAAAAACGGCAAATAAGACACGCATTTAACGCCTGACTACATGACATCTTCTGTTAAGTGCGTCGTTTAGACGCACTCACTAACAAACGACTTCAACGTCTCAGACGTTAAATGAGCCTAGCCTAAAAACGGGACGGCGTAAAGTGGGACGCATTTATACGCCCAACCCGTTCGAAAACGACTGGGAAGAGTCAGTGTTTTGTCTTTTTCAGAAGACTCTGCCGGTTTTGTTCAATGTGTACCTCTACTTTTATGCGTCCTGATCTTACACCAGACGACTTAAACGTCTCCAGCATAAAAACGGCCAGTTAATAACTTGTTTTCCTTTCTTGCCTCTTTATACAATATTTTACTCACTGGAAGTGAATAAAGTTAACCCAGGGTCATAAAGCGAGAATAAGAGAGGGAGCTGCAATTTCTTTAGTTTTTCAGTGAATCGTCTTACGTTATTTAACTATACTACTTATACAGTAGTTTATTGTTTTCTAAACTCAATTCCAGCTCTTTAAAACAGACCCGTGAAGTTCAATTTTTGCAAGACAGGCAGAGGTGGAAGCCCGAGCTACTCTCATATCGTCAAGAAACGACCATACAGTCGACTCCCGATAACTCGAACCCTCGCTAACTCGAACCTCGCGCTAACTCAAACCAAAATTGGTTTCCCCTGGATTTCCGTCATACATTTACTGTAATAACCCTCAGTAACTCGAACCTCCCGTTAACTCGAAGTAGTTTTTGTTTCCCCTCAGATCTTTTCTATATAATTTTACCCTTGAGAACTCGAACCATGTTTTGAGCCCCTAAAAAGTCGGGAAAAAAACAGTCTACTGGCGTCCGAAACATTGAATTTTGATCTTCCCATTGACGTGTTGTAAGCATATAGTTAACTAGAGAGGCTGATATTGTTTGTCACAAATCTAACGTGAAACAAAAATAAAACAGTAAAACGCATGCTCTATTTAAGCAATGTTTTGTTATGTTGATTTATAATCTAGAGGTATATTGCAATTTTCACTTAACATTTCTACAATCAACTGTGATTAAAATGTTCACTGTGCCGTAAAACTGTTTTTTCCTTACTCCCGGCTATTTTCTTCGAGCTCCCGATAACTCGAACTTTTTTCGATTTCCCTTGAAGGTTCGAGTTTCTGGGAGTCCACTGTATACTATGGTTTTAACAATAATTTCCGAAGAAACCTCTTCGTCAATCTCCGAAAGACTGTGTGTACAGTAGTTCTACCCTCCCCGGGTGGGTTACTCCCTTATATAAGCTATATAGGTATGTGACACCCCATCGGGCAGGGTTTTTGCCCATTTTGGTCTGGAATCAGGTATGGTTTTCGAAGGAACTACGGGGATGCATGAACGTATTTATCGTGTCAATTCCAAATGAGTATACGTAAGAAAGAAAGAGAAATATGCGAATTCGAAATGGATTTGAAGAATTTTTTTGTTTGCGCCCTAATCTAAGTAATGATGACATAATTTCTGCCTAATGGCCAGATCTGAAAAGAGGTATGGATTTTAGAGGTCTCGTCTGAAAATGGGTGTGAAAAATGACATTTTTTGGTCTGAAATAGGATCAGGATTAGGGGAACCGGGCGGCACACCCCCACCAAGAGTTCCCAGGAGTACCCCCCGGGAGTTCTACATTTGAAGACATGAATACGAAACATAGACTCCCGGTCCAGGGACCACCCCTGTGGAGCCTAGTCCGTGGACCCCTTCGAGGACCCAGACCATGGACTACCCCTGTGGACCACCACTAATCGTTGAAGATGAATTTTCCAGGGGTCTAATCAAATTTTAGGAACCTTCAATGGTCTTAAATGGACGAAACTGTGGTCAGCTTTAATTATCAGGATTATGGGCTCCTCATACGTTACACTTGTTCAAATTTTTTTCAATTCCATATATACGACCAATTCAATGAGTTCATTCAGTCTGGTCGAACCACAACCACATGATGAGTAACCATATTTGAAGGGAGCAGGAGGAGTGGTAGAGAGGAAAAGTCTCCTGCGCAGCTCTATTTTTTTTTTGGCTTCGCGTTGCGTGAAAATTGAAACAAAAACGGCTGCGTATGACACTACGGAGGAAGCTTATGTCTATGTTTTTGTAACGACAACAATCTCGACTTAAATGAAAGGCAATTTACATGAACCAACCTGTAAGTGTCTGCAGACTGACCAACCACATTGTTTGATGATATGCAGGTCATTTTATTTTTGCTTGGAATTCGTGAGAAGGATTCAATACGTTTGTCGACCAATAAACATTTCCATGGGCTATGAGGGAAGGGAAGTCTAGGTCCTCCCTACCTCTACTCGTGTCCCCTTCAAATATTGTTTCTCCTGTCAGACGTAAACTGAACCCATGTATGGAATTCAGGAAAAACCTGTTGAGCAAGCGTATAATGGCTGTTTATTAAAGGAAACTCATTGCAGCAAAACATTGTACATATAAGGCTGAATTACGGATACTTTTGTACTGTAACTCTGACAATATGCACAAAAATAGATAATAAAATGCTGATAATATAAAATAACACAATTTCGCCCATTTTCGTTTAGACGGCTAGTAAAGACTCATCTTCAAAAATAAGGGGTGGTCCACGAGGGTTGATCTTACGGAAAAATAGGGGGACCTAACTGTAGCGGGTTATACAAACCGCCTAAAAAGTATCAAATAAACGATAACAAATCGATATTCTTTTATGGCTCAGTCAATTCCAAGCGTCCCCAACCCCCCCTCCCCCCGGGCATTTGTGAGGAATTTGTCATTTTGTTTTGGAAAAGGTGCAAATGCCCCGGATGGGGCCAGGCGTTCATACAAAAACCCACGGTGGGGGTTAAAAATAGGGTGCAAATGCCCCACCCCAGGACATCACGAAAATTATATTTTCCAGTAAATAAGCTGCAAATACCATTTTTATGGGAAATCTCTAATAATCTGGGGTAGCGAATTGATGGAGCGAAAACCACACATACTCCTGCATACGCGTTACTTTAAAGCATAATTATCAAAAAACATTTTTTATAGAAATATCTAAAACAATCTCTGAATAGGCATATTTTTAACTGAAAAAAAGAAGAATTGACAAATGCGACACCCCCGGGTAGAGGTTTTCTGATAAGTTACCCACCACCGGGACCGACAAGATGAAAAATGCCAGGGGGGGGGGGGGTGGGGGTTGGCATGCTTGGAATTGACTGAGCCGTTAGTATTGAAATAATGTGCTCATTATTTATAATAACCAGTTCCTGTCGTTGAAAGTCTTAGAGGTTAGAGGCAGGATTCCAGGCCAAGGGGAAGAGGGGGAGGGGGCGGGGGGAGGTGTGGCTCTTGACTCCCTTTTCCTTTAGTAGAATTGAAAAATAATGCAATTTAGGCACTTGATACACAGTATAAGAATATGTGTAACGCTGATAATCTTCGCAAACATTTGCATTCACAGAATGTAAAAATTAAAATACAAAATACAAAATAAACGCTTAAAACGGTAACTCAAACGTAACTCAATCTTAACTTAAAATTAACTCAAACTCAACTCTAACTCAACTCAGACTTGTAAGTCGATCATTATCCTATCTCAAAAAAGCTAAACTCAAAGAAAAGACGGGGGCAGCTATAAATTCGAACACTGTAGATTGAAACTTATTACGCATCGAATGTTTTGACTCTGAGAGGGTACGCAGTGTACCAAATGAACACTGATTTTGAAAGAAGGGTTTTAATTAGCTTCTAAAAAAAGAAACTGTGGTGTTGCGGTGGTGGGGAGTGAAATGCAAACATTTGGTTTTATCAACTGAGTTAATACAGTAGTTTGGCCTCTGTAGAGGGATTGAAAAGCTGTGGTTTATATATCAG
>OZ037775.1:47556148-47576148 GCA_964035525.1 Porites cylindrica
GATATTCCAGCAAATAGTGAGGTCAGTGAAGTCGTTATAAACTGCGTAGTGTCGAAAGATAATCTATGAAGATGGTGTGGTCTCAAAATTACTACTCGTCCTTCTCGTTGTGCATGCAGGAATATAGAATGTACTAGTATCAGGGGCATCCAACGAGAATATAGTTCAAAACCACTTAAACATAACATTGTTGAACGTATTTTAACATTTAAACGGTAGATGTAGACATATTTTTATCCCCTGAAAATTTTTTATCGACCTTAAGTTGTTAGGTGTCACCATAGACGACCAGTTGAATTTTAATATTCATATTAATGAAATATGTAAGAGGGCAAGTCAAAGGGTCGGAGTAATGATGAGGCTTAAAAAACTCATTCCTACCAATGCTAAATTAACTTTGTATAAATCAGCTATATTGCCCTACTTAAGTTACTGCCGTCTGACCTGGCACCTCTGCACTGCTTGTAACAAAAGAAAACTCGAAAGCATGCAAGAAAGAGCATTACGCGCACGTTTTCTGGTTAAGCAATCAAGCTACAAAGCTGCACTGGACAAGGGTGATCTAATAACGTTACAGAATAGAAGAATGAAGGATATTGCTATCCTCATGTATAAGGTTAAACACAAACTATGTCCCATGAAAATATCCGAGCTATTTGATATGCATTGTACACCTTACAATTTGAGAGTAGCAGTGTTCGCCATCCCCAGATTTAAGACCAAGAAATATGACAAACACTCGCTCACTTATTTGGGACCTAAGTTGAGGAATAGACTACCGGGCGAAATTAGGATCCTACCGACCTCCGACGAGTTTTAAACATCGTGTTCGGAAATGTGATTTAAAGTGCGATGGAAGATAATAATTGCACGAACTGCATTCTTTTTAACTCATAACAGAATGAAATTTTCCAGACTGGCTATCTATTTTAGTTAGTTTTTAAGGCCTTAAGTAACAACGAATAGTTAGTAGGCTTTTGTTCACTTATTAGTTAATAAAAGGTTTTCTTAATTATGTTGTTGAGTGTCCAATTAGTAGAGGGGTATTACCCTCGGCTAGCTACTTTGACACGTTCATAAAGTTCTTTTTGGTTGATTTTATTAAGCCAGCTAAGTGTAAAGAGATGTTTATTAATTTCCCTTCACATAACTCCCAGCCTAACCCTATTGTAATAGGTAACAATATTATAGAGCGGGTTGAGAATTACAAGATCTTAGGAGTAATAATGAACAATAATTAACTTAAGTGGAATAACCATGCAGATCTCATCGTCAAGAAAGCCAGCAAGAAGTTATACTCTCTTAGGATATTATGTAGGGCTGGTGTGGCCCAAGATAACATTCTTAAAGTTTATCTAAGTACAGTAAGACCTGTAATAGAATATGATGATGGCAGGCTGATTCCAGACTATTTATTCGATGTAATCAAGCGAGTCCAAAGAAGGGCTTTGAGGAAAAATTATCCTGAGGCTGAGTCCTATACGGTGGCCTTGCAATTACCAAATCTAAAGAAAAGAACTTAAGAGATCCATGACTTTTGTGTTAAGTCTTACATGGATAAGATAAAGTCTAAAGACTATCCTTTACTCTTCTTATTGCCAAGGCCACTCATTAATCAGCCCGAGTACAATCTAAGGAAGAATGCAGACAAATTCTATTTGTTTAATGAAACTATTACCTGTAGGACAAAGAGGGCAGATCACTATTTTACATTTCGATATTTTAACTAGTATGATTAATGATGAGTATGACTGATATTAAGTTCAATGATCCTGCTTGCTTTGGAAGAACTTTCTGCACCAACATCACATACCAAGGTGATCTGTTATATGAAAAAATATAAACAAAGTGCTACTTAAGTAAAATATGCAGGCTATAATCCTCAGGCTACCAGACCACACTTACGTCACAATTAGAATGTGTTTACAAATGAATATGTTGCAGTTAAATTGTTTTTCTTTGTTTTTGTGTATGGTAATGCATGTGGAGGGAGGGGGGGGGGGGTGGGGTAGACTGTGAGCAGTATCACTTTTTCTTCAGATTTAGTGGGGGGAGTGCAAGCGGGCTTGACTGACCAAGAAAAGAGAGAGACTATGCGTAGTCTATGGGACGGGGGTGAGAGAAAAATAATCTTTTAGCAATAAAATAACTTTACCAATGTAGATATTCTAATAAGAATAAAACATAGTAAAATCCAACTAGTGGTCTATTATCAATGCTGCATTCTGATTGGTTGAGCTACTACTAGGTTATATGTTATAGCCTACTAGTGGCGAAATAGCGCGCGCTTTTTAGCAGCAAAAAAGGATTAAAGTCTAGCTTTAACCAGCTAAAATTTTTTTATTCTCGATATTTCTGACCAACTAGTTGAATTTTACTAAAACAATTACTCCTCTCACCCTCATGGCTTCTGAGTCAATAGCCCATTTGGGCTCGAGGAATAATTGTTAAATATATTAATGATATACAAATCATATGTTATAACATTACACTGTACATGCGCATGATATTGTATGCATTGTGTACAGTTGTGTTTCATAGTAATGGTCAGTATATTATGTTGCCTGCACACTGCGAAGTTAAGACTGTCGACCAGGGGTAAATTCATGCAAACAGAGGCTGCAAATTGTACACTAAATGTAAAATGCAGGCAAGGTGCAAATGCAGAATGAGAACTGCAGACTTAGGGTAACAGGTAGACCAGGCATTAAATGTACTCACTGCCATTTTGACTTTTGAGAGACCTCACTCTTCAAATTATCATGTTGCTTATATAACAAACACAAGGGTTTATGTTATAATAGAGATAATATGTTTATGCTTAAATTAGAGCTGCTTACCCATAGTACTGTCCACAGTGAATTGTGACAAAAAAAGGGAGTACTGCAAATTATTTCAAGAGCAAAATGTTTCACAGATTTTAGCCATGTGCTGCTCAACGAAACTTCCTCATTACCACATCAGCAGGGTTTTCATTTACATTATTTTAGCAGCAGGAGAAAGGTGTAAAGTTACAGGAGAATAATTATTTTGAAAGAGGCTCTAAGTCTAAATAAAGACTAGTCACAGGCTACCCAGCATTAGCCGGTGAATTCTGCATAGTAAACAGAGAAGTCTCCAATCTATGATGCCTTATGAACACCCTGCATCAGATTCTCTTAGAGAATGTGCATTATGTACTTAGCTTTGACCGTGAGCTTCTTAGCCTTTTTCAGAGGGCAGTAGCACAAAAAAACATGTTTATCTCACCATCCAAACAGAGAGAATTATATTTTCTAATTAAAATAACATTAGAATTTCAACCCAAGTCTGCAGTCCTCATTCTGCATTTTGCAACTAGTCTGCACTTTACCCTCAGTCTGCATGTGCAGTCTTAGCATTACACTGACCAGTTTTTTAATCCCATTTGCTGTCTGTAATTCCTGGTACCAGTGACAAAAAGCCTATTTTTTCAGGACACAAAGGAAAAAGTTTAACCCCCTCAGGTTGCACATTATCATTGACATGTACTCAGGGTCAATACCATGGGAGGAAAGGAAAAGTAACAAGGACTGTCTGGGAAGACCTGAAAAGAATGAATGTTGAAATGATGTTCTCACAACTTGTAAAGCAGTCACCTTGGTGGTCAGCAGATAATTGCAGTACATGTGTATTCCTGGTGTGCAAAGTATTACTCAAAACAAAATTAAACAAGATTCCCATCAAACTCTTTCGAACAAGAGTTTGATACAGTTTGCCCATTGAACGATAATATATATATTTAGCCAAGCCTAAAAGCGGAGCTCCCAATTTCATTACAGTAAATAATGTAATGATAATGATAGTAATGATGATGATAACCCGACATTGTCCAATGTCACGTACATTGTTTACAAACATTCCCACATTATCTTCCCTTCAGAACGATATAGAAATGTTTTTGAAAACCTTCCAGTAGTAGCTTACCACCATCCTAACAATTTAAGCGATATTTTTGTTAGAGCCCAACTACCAGAGACTGATAACTGTAACAATGCCCCAGCCACTCCCGGTTCTTTTTGGTGCAACAGCAGTAAATGCACCACATGCCCCTATATTGACCACGGTTTACTGTACTTAGCCTGGTAACAATAATTTTATTCTCCTTTCCTATTACAGAAATAATCGGCAATTTATTATACATGGCCATAGACTTATCAGGGTTAACCGTTGTCCTTTTAAAAGTAAATTTTATTACTATTATTATGAACACAAGGTAGCCTTTTTGTTTTTAGCCCAGCGACACAAGTGAAGGTGGTGCCTTCATGACACCTCTGCCTTCTTGAGCGGTTAATACGCAGCGAGGTCTGTTATGAGATCTTTACAAGTGCTGTGGGGGACTGGGAACCCTCATACATCATGTATTATCCTGGGTAATGCTATTAATAAACAAGATAATAATTTATTTGATGAATGGGGAATGAAAACATGCTACACTTGCCAAAGCTTCTTTTGCTTTTGATCTTAGTGCTTAGAAAAGGGCATAATGTGTCAATGTTGCTTTATGTACCAGTTGAATACAATAAATTTCCTTTAATTTATTTGTAAAAAGGTGCTGCTAAAAAATGATGAATGTTCCATCTTGTCATTTGTTTTGCTTGAGCGATTAGGAAAAAAGAGTTATAGGTCATAGTCTCTCAACAAACAGGTGAAAAACAACTCGGTCTCTGACAGGCTTACATGTAGGCAAACAGCAACTTTCCATGTCCCCAGATGAATTCATACTTGAAGTACTCTTTAAAACTGGAAACACTATTGTTCTGAGAATTAAAGTTATAGTTAATTCAACCACCTGCTCCCTAAGACTAGTGTATCATCAAATAAAGCTTTAAATTTCTTGCTTAAACCCGCTTCCACCTCTCATGGGTGAGAGGGTTGGATTTCAGTTGAATCGGGCATATGTCTTTTTGGGCATACATCTCCTACAATTACTCATGAATGCTTCATAATTTCTGTAATGATAAAAAAAAAGTTCAATTGAGTATGAATAAATATGATGCCAAATAATTTGAAAAGCTTGCTGATTAACTATTGAACAAAACTTCTATCTTATAAGTCTTGGGAAAATGTTTTTAAAAGCTTTTGTTGGAGTAGAAGAACCCCAAACTGAGTTGATGTTATATCAAATGAAACTAGCCCCCGAACTACGGTAATTTCTACGATGAAACTGCGAGATTTAAGTTCCAGTTCGTCCTGTATCATTTATACCCCAACCAGCCGGTATAAATAAGATTAACCTTCACTTATGAACTCTAACGGCCTTAAAACTCAGCTGAACTTCACATGCAGTCATTTCGTTGTAGATTGTTAAAATTGCCTTCGCTACGTTGTTGATCATTTTGGTATTGTGTGGAATAGCCTTGCGCATTAAATGACAAGGACACTCACAAATTTTTAACGGCAGTAGCTAGAAATGCTGTGTCTAAAGATACACGGTCTCAAATAGTGTAAGAATATGTAATTGCTTTATTCCTTGTTACCTGGATCGGAGGGAGCGGGACACTGTACTGATCTTCATACATCGAATCATTCCAAGGTTCGGTAGATGTAAGTTGTCTCTCTTTGTTCCCTACGATCTTCAAAATAAGTCATGAACACATTCTCACCTAGTTTTTTTCTTCTGTCTTTAGAAGTGGTCCTGCGCCCTTTGAAAACCCGTAAATATATATTGGCAAACATATGTGACTTCGGTTGTACAAAGATGGTGGCTTACATTTAATCCCAGGCGATCGACACCGGTAGACCTGGGCTCGATTTTGTGAGCCAATCGACGGGCAGTAATTTACCACACCCCTGACCCGCCTCTGTTCCCGCCTCCTTTGACTCGGCCCAGCTCATCGAATTTTTTTTTTTACAACTGTACTTTCTTTTGCCATTTGCGTGCTGGGAATTGACGCTGAATATTTTTTTCATACAATTACATTCAAAAAGACTTCTGCAAAGACTGATGAAACAATGTGAAAAGGGCTAAGGTATACAATATTTAATACGACTAGCCAATACCAGTCTTCATCAGGTTTATTAGGAAAAAACATGAATATACAGAATATATACTACTGTAAAATAATAAACGGAAGTTACATGGTAAGGATTACATAATGACTATAGTTCGTCACGATTTTTTAATTCTCAGAGACTCAATGGTTTTGGCTTTATGAATGAGGGGCACCTTGCGTGCTTTCCTAAGACAATTGCGTTCAAAGTGTTTCAATTGTGATAAGTAACATACGGGAAACAGAGTGACTGTTGCTGAGAAAGTGTTCTGAAACTGCGGTTTCGATCTTGCACAGTCTGTGGGAAAGCAATGCAATGTCCCTTTGAGGCAATACCTCCATGCTTCAGCAGGTGTACATGCACAGTAGGTGCTAGCCTGGCTATCAGCATCTGTTCAGCATCTGACATGTTAGACAAATTCTCAGGAACAGCCATTGGATCCATGTTATTCTCACCTGACCAAACTTTTGGCACCTTTTTATCTCTTCTGCAGCGAGTGCACATGTTTCTTGTGCCCTTGCACTCCAG
The DNA here is from genome assembly GCA_964035525.1 of Porites cylindrica. Taxonomy (NCBI): domain Eukaryota; kingdom Metazoa; phylum Cnidaria; class Anthozoa; order Scleractinia; family Poritidae; genus Porites; species Porites cylindrica. The sequence goes on from OZ037775.1 coordinate 47,562,689, forward strand.
TCGCCTTTCCTTGCAGACCTCACAAAAAGTAAATGTATAAGTCATCTGCTCCACCTCAAACAACTTCACGTAACCTTTTCTCTTGTTCTGATATTCTTCTTTGGTTTCGCTGCTGTCTGTTTCTCCTGTCATCCTCTGTTTCCACTTCACCAGGCTTTGCAAACACATAGTCCACACCAACTGCCCTTGCTCTTGCAATTAGATATAGGCGGTCATCTTCTAAGTGGCTACTACTACTAATATTTACTTCTGCAAGAGGATGCTGTGTTCCTTGCGAGTTGCTTGGTCCCTCAATTGGGGCATTTCCTACTACAGGGGTGTCCCTTTCCATCTCCTCTCCTAGTGAATGAATTATCTGTATTTACAAAATACACAATGTAAGCTAATTGGCACTAGTGCTGGACTCTCTTTTTAGCATGCCTGATGGATAAGTGAAGTTGTTTTGGGTATTCAATTACAGGAGAAGCATTAATAGAATTGTGACTCTTGGGCGAATAGATGCAGACTACAGCCTGCCTACCTAATGGTGCTTGTACGTGTTACTGATTTGAGAACCTGATTTCAAAAAGGAAATACACAATATTTACACTTTCCAAACCGTAGATAAAAGAACAAGGCTTGAAAATCGTTTTCTAAGTGGTGATAACTACTGACTGAGATTTCATAAATCAGTCACCAGTCTTGCGATGTATAGATCTTGACTATCACACGCTATACCAACATTACCTCATTTTCCAAAGAAAACTGCTACAAATTGTACTTGTAGAAAGGACCTTCATGCTCTGCTACAACTATTATGAGCCTATTCTCACCATGGAGCTATCCTAAAGTGGCTGTACTTTTCTCCGCATGTCCGCTTCCTTATTTGCAAGGATCTTATACAGGCATTTGTTTTCACGATTGACTACAGATATTGTTATCACTTGTTTCCCCTTTTCTTGTTCATTTATATTCAACAAAATACTTAACCCCCATTCACACCAAAGCTTAAACAAAGTTGTTTATTAAAACACAGTTAAATTGTTTTCCTTTATAATAGCTGCTTACTGACTAAGTTTCTTGCAAATTACCAGAATGGTTGAAGGTCATTATTTTGAATCCTGTGTGAGAATCTGAGTTCCAGTTTTCTGTGTCTGTTTTTCATTTTAATACATGTTTAGTTGGTGTGAATGGGGCATATGTGTATAAGTAGTCATTCACCTTTGAGTACAATTTGTGTTTTTCAAAAAGTATCAAAACTGAATGAGCCCTTTAAAGGGCGAATGCAGTTTGAGCTTTTTGAAAAACACATGAGTGCAAATAAATTCCACATTGAGTGAGAAAAGTCATATGATTACTTTTTAATAATATACATGAAATAATTTACAAGTACTTTCCTACCTTTGTGTGCTTTAATTTTGCAACAGGCTATAGTTAGCTGTTTGGCTTTAGCATCTCAAAATCAAGGAACTGAATTGTTTATCCCTAGTTATGGACAGGTGTATCCTTTCTCTTTCAATGCCTGTTCATAGCTGTCATAATAATTTTCAGACCTTTTTGGGCTCAAAGTAGCCCACTTGTTTGTTTTTATTACTCATGAGTCTCGATGTACAAGGACTCGACCAGGCAGTTTGTTGGAGTCGGCATGCTAGAAACTCTCAATTTTCTCTGAAAATCCTTCCTCTTTGTACAATAGCTTCAAACATCAAATCAATATATGGTCCTCTTTACAATGTTTTGGTTGGTTTTTGTTTTCAATTGTTCTATAGTATTTTGTCGTAACAGAACTAAATTTTGCTTTGTATTCGAGCTATTTTTCCACTCGCAAACTTCATGTTACCTGCCTGGCTTCCCATGGGGTGACTAGCAGATTGTGGCACCTGATTGGTTCTGATATATTTCTATTGTTTATGAGCTAATCACAGTTTTTCATTCTCTCAGAAAAAATTTTTTTTAAATTTTTTTGCATAATTTTTCCTCATTTTGCACTGTACGTGTTTACTAAAATTTGCACTACTCTAAGCCAACCAGTTTCAAGAAATTTTTCCATGTATATTATTATCTTTCATAATAAACATCATCTTCTGTAATCAATTATATCAGTACCTGCTGAATGACTTTGCTCTTATTCACCTAGCAGACAGCATTCTATACTACATTCAACTTGGAGGACCTCACTTTCATGTTCTTCCAAGGCTAAGAAGATAAGATTTTAAAAATCTTTAGTTTATAATAATAATTAACAATTATTCCTCGAGCCCATAATGGGCTCTGAGTCAATAGACTCATCTGACTTTGACTCATCTGAATCTCACTCAGAGGCCATGAGGGCGAGAGGAATAATTGTTTTAGTAAAATCCAACTAGTTGGTCAAAAATATACCACTTTTAGCTAGTTAAAGCTAGACGTAAATCCTTTTTCGCCGCCAAAAATCCAGCGCCTTTTGCTACTAGTGGGCTATAACATATAGCCTAGTAGTAGCTCAACCAATCACAATGCTGCAATGATAATAGACCACTAGCTGGATTTTACTAATCAATGATATGTTCATCGTGAAATTCAATATTTCCCTATCTCACAATAGTGAATACAAACACACCTTATTCGATGGTACGGAGATTGTGCGTGTTGCGTAGTATTTTTCTGAGCCGGCCACAGGGGCGAGAAAAAATACGAGCAATGAGCAAAATGTCTGCTCGTATTATACACTAAACCATCAAATAAGAGGTCTACTATGCCACTACAAAAAAAATTGTTATTTTGCGATAGGCTTCTATTTTTTTGGAAAGAGTATTAAAAAACATCCTGATTCCCTCTGTGAGAATGACAATAACAATGAGGTAAATGTTTGTGCATTATTATATCAGGGTGTCCAACGGCATGGTTGCTCAAAAAAATAGGAAAACAGGAAACTCAGGATTGAGAAAATAGGAAAAATAGGAAACTTTGCATTAAAAAATAGGAGAAAAATAGGAAAATCAAAAGTACTTTTGTCGACAAAGATAGCTTCCCTGCACCCCATAAGGGTTATAATAAAGGCTACGATCGAGTCGTCAGATTCTATGATCACAGGATTTAGGAGTGAAAATGATGAGTAACGTTTAGTTTATTGGTTCAGTTACGCTGTATTAAATCAGAATGATATGATTGACTACAGGTCGAGCGTGGTTCTATAATCAAAGGTGATCACATGGAAATTCCCTTCAAGTTGACGGCAATTCTTTCAAAAGCTTTGAAGAGTGAAATTTCTTAGGATAGAAATTTCTTATGATTGAGTTGTTGTTGAAGGATATATAGAAAAAAGTCCTATGGAAAGCTTTCCTTCCATTAATCTGCAATCCGTGGCTGGTTGAGAATATGCTTGTTTGAGTCAAAAGACCGCATAATTTTAAGTACGGAACCAGGCTCTCCACGGTGTATGCAAAATGACACTGATCTATTTGGTACCAGATTGTAAGTGTGTCATGGTTAAGTTCTAAAAAGAACATATAATAACACTCTGCTTAGCCATGACTGCAAGACCGATTTTGCAACCAAAATATTGGATCCTTCACCAGCTGCTTAGGTATAGCTGTTAACAAGGGCTCACCAAGAGAGCTACTGCCGTAAACTAAACTTTAGTCTGTTCTTTTCATGTAGCATCCAGAATCAGCTAGTGATTGGTTTTTTAAACAGGAAGCTGATTGGATGATTTATCTGGCCTGTGTTGTGAGAGGACAACTTGATCCTGTTTTCACTTTCAAAGATGAACATAAAAGCGAGCAAGACTTCAAAATAAAAATTAATATAACATGTACAGATACTGAAATGCAGTTTCAGTGGGCTATGCAAAAGATTTAACAATTATTCCTCGAACCCGAAAGGGGTCTGAGTCAATAGCGGCCGAATGGGCTATTAATTGACTCAGAGGCCATGAGGGCGAGAGGAAAAATTGTTTTAGTAAAATCCAACTAGTTGGTCAAAAATATCGAGAATAAAAAAATTTTGCCTAGTTAAAGCTAGACTTTAATCCTTTTTTGCCGCCAAAAAGCCCCCACTTTTCGCTACTAGTGGGCTATAACATATAGCCAAGTAGTAGCTCAACCAATCAGAACACAGCACTGATAATAGACCACTAGTTGGATTTTACTAATATTCAATAGTCATGAGGACTATAACACTTCATACAATACATGCAGGTGCACGAGAAAATTATACAAAAAGTAACAAAAAAAATGTTAACAGAACTCTAATAGGTAATAGAAGTCATGGAAAGAACAAACATAACTGTCATTTTTACTAATATTAGAACATCAAAGTCAACATGCTACTTGCTTCATGATAAATTTCACTTAAAAACACATACAACTATAATTCCATTTTCAATTTTGTTACAAATTTTGGCTTCACCAGCTAAAAAATAGGAAAAATAGGAGGTTTTAGTTTAAAAATAGGAGAAAATAGGAATAGGCTCAAAAAATAGGAAAAAATAGGAACCGGACACCCTGTTATATGCTAAACTATTGAACGAGAGGTTAAATTATTATTCTACCTACTGCAAAAAAAAGTTATTTTGGCTTCTATTTTCTGGTAAGAGTATCCAAAACATGCTCGTTCGGTCTGTGCGAATGCTCCTTTTGGATCCACTGGTATTCGCCCTGTTGTAAACTGGTTAAACCAGGACCCTACAGTGTATTATGGCCTCATATTTTGTGCATTCTCTTGACCTTCTATAGTAGAATGACATAACAGTGGAATAATAAAAGGTGTTTTTGAGCATTTATTGGGGATATTTTTGTCTTAATTTGGCTATTTTTGCAAAGTACAACATTTTCAATACAGTACAAACTAGTGACTAAGAACCTAGCTATTGCCAGTTAGGCCCCCTCTATTTTCTTCAATCTAGAAAGAAAATTCCATACACTTATATTTTCGGAAAAATACCCAAATTTTTTTGCAAATAAATATTTTTGCAAGAATTTCTTCAAGAAAGGGAAATGCGGTTTCTTACACGCGAGTTTTTAATGTATTTTGACCGATCCGAGTTAAAATTTGTTTGGCCTGTCAACATGATCTGCACTGTTCAAAAATCATTTCGAGCACTGGCTTAATGACCTCCTTATTTACATAATATTATTCTTACACACTCGAAGATAGGAATCTACAAAATGGGAAAGCCTTAAAGGAATAGCTATTTCAATTCGAGAGGGAGAATAGCTCTTTCAGATTTTGTTAAAACACCCTAAATAAAACAAAATAATAGAAGTGAACCCGAACAATCTGCATCAAATGAGCTCTTTACGTGCAGGCATTGGAAAAACCAATGAAGACCGCTGAGCATACAAAGAAGAAACAGTGACATCCCATAGACTTTAAAGAAAACATAACAACGCTTTCACAGGCTGTTAATTTAAGATCATCTAACACTGAATAAATTTAAGTCCGGGATTTTAGCTTACATTAGCTTACAGGAATGACAAACAACAGTCATAAAAAGGAGTTTACATTCATTCAGTGATTCATTGCACGGTCGGATAGGATAAAAAATGCCAATGGTTATACTTTTCGATGAAATTACATAACTTGCAAATTTAAGATTACCTTATTTTCCGCCCCAGAAAGAACGAAAATACATCGTGGTGCTCTTTAAGCTTATCTTGTTCAAGTGAAATAGTAAAATTAAACGAGACTTAGCTGTAAGTTGAAGTTTGATTGAGATTCTACTGAGTTATAAAGTGAGATTACAAGTGACGTGTGGTATGGTCATAAAAGCTGATGCAATCACAAAGAGGTTATTGATTAAACAAACAAAACTACAACTAACGTACCTCTGTATAAGCGTCCTGATACTGAATAAATTTAAGACCGGGATTCAAGCTTACATAAGCTTACAGGAATGACAAACAACTGTCACAAGAGGAGTTTACATTAATTCATTCAGCGATTCATTGCACGGTCAGATAGGACAGAAAAAAATAACAATGCTGAAACTTTTTGATGGAATTACATAACTTGCACGTTTAAGATTACCTTATTTTCAACATCAGAAAGAACGAAATAAATTGAGGAGCACTTTAAGCTTATACTCTATCTCATTCAAGTAAAATTACATTTCAACGCTGCGTGACAACAAGTCCTGATGCAATCATGAAGAGGTTATTGATTGAACAAACAAAGCTGCAACTGACGTTCCACGGTAAGCTTTTTTGAAAAAAGTAATTTCGCAAAAGCCAGTCAACGCCTGCATCCGATACATATTTACAGTAAGCTAACCTCGGCAAAAAGCAAGCAAGCTTAAATTTGAAGATAGCCACTTTTAATACCTTCTCCTTCCCGTTCGTCTTCGTTCAGTCGACACCGTTTTTGCTTTGCTGCTTCTCGCTCCGTTCTTCGCCGCTTGTCACTAATTCGGCGTCTATTTTCTCTTGCTCTCTCTCCTTCATTCTCCAGTTGCTCTTCAGTGAAATTTTGTCGCCTTTCCCTTTCTCTTTCTTGCTCTTTCCCTCGTTGCTCGTCACTAAAATTTTGCCTCCTTTCCCTGTTTCTTTCTTGCTCTCTCTCGCATTGCTCATCAGTAAAATTGCGCCTCCTTTCTCTATCTCTTTCCTGCTCCCTCTGGCGTTCTTCTGGCGTTGCTTGTCAGTTAAATTGCGCCTCCTTTCTCTATACCTCTCCCGCTGCTCGTCAGTAAAATTTTGCCTCCTTTCTCTGGCTCTTTGCCGCTCTCGCTCTTGTTGAGCTTGGCTTGCTCGCGGCCTACTTTCTCGTTTTCTTTGCCTCTCTCTATCTCTATATTCCAAACTAGAGGACATAGTTGATAAAATATGTAGAAAGTACGGATGTAAAAACAATTTCCGTCAACCGATACGAAAAATTGCTTTTTGTTTTGAGTTGATTTCGCTGGACTAAGTTGTTTTTACTTCACAAAACCCGGGTGGCCATTCGTTTTCGCGCCAAAACAAAACTTATTATGCACACAGACTACCCAAAATTCATTGGTATGTCTGCGGTACGGACGGACGGCGGGTGGTCGGAATACGGTCACGTGATTACCAAATTTTCTGGGATGGGTAGATTACCTTAGCTATGATGCTCTGCCCACGAGGGCGCGTGGAGCTCTGCTATCAAGCACAGGTTTTTGGAGAGTTTGATGCCCGAACGAAATCAAAATAAACCAAATCATATTGAAAAAAAAAAATCAAACGTGAAAACTGAGTCAACTTTGGGAAAGCAACAGGTTAGGGAAATCCGATGAGTGCTGGATTCAGAAGGTGGAATAATTATGCTGCGATTCAAGACAAGAAAGAATAATAATCGAGATGATTCCCAAGATGATTTCAACTTGCAGTTTTAAAACATTTTTCCTTGGTAAACAAATGCATTGACATTTTCACGGAGAATATTTATTTTAGAATTGACTCCAAATATGGAAAATTTAATGATAAAAGAAACGAGAATTAAAATCGCCTTGACTGCTTTCACACTGGATCAATATATTAACATACTTGCCATCAAGAGTTCGGAATTAGAAAGTTTGATTTTGTTCCACTTTGTTCGGTAACCGAACTCAAAGTTTGATTGACTTCAAAAATTGAACGATCGATTTTTTTGGTGAGTTTGATTTTGTTGAATGCCTGTGCTTCATCAAACTCTCTAATTCAAAACAGTTTGATCTACAGTAGTTTGAAAACCTTGAACATTCAATGATATGCCCAATATTATATTTCCTAAACAAAAAATTTTAGCAAACGGAGGCGAACCGACAGAGGAAAGACATGTAAATCAATAATTTAATATTGTAAAAAAAATAACATGCCTTTTTGGTTTTCTCACATGCTGTATTATTTTGTCCCTTGGTACTGAAGTTGCAAGAGAAACTAAAAAACAAGCAACGGTCACAGTAATCAAATAAGGTCTTACAGCTGTAACTGACAACAACACATGCTGAGCTATCGATTGAGTTAAGATACACCAGTTTTAACGCGTGGGGATATGGGATATCAGATTATTATAGTTATAATGCTGATAAAAAATACTGGAGAAAGTGTGAAAGTTAGTGGAACTAAGTCTATTTTATAAAGCTGATAAATATGAGTGGCCTGAATAAACAGATGCACACTTCTTATGCTCTTCTGTTTATTACAGTCAGTTCAACACCTTTATAAATTCAAAGCAAAAGTTCAATGATCCTATTAAAACTGTCAGTAAAAAAACAAAGCACAACTATACTGCTGAAAGTGCTTGTGTCTTAACTGACAACAACGCTATCAATTGAGTTAAGATATACCAGTTTTAATTTGCAGATTATTATAGTTATGATGCAGATAAAAAATACTGGAGAAAGAGGGTCTGGAAGGGTGGGGGGGGGGGGATACAAATGTCAGGCCATTTGTCAGTTGTCAGTTACAGTGTACATGATTATTAATGATTAACTATGAAACTTATTGGTGTATTTTTGATGCGAAATTAAGGCACATAAAATTATAATGTAAATTAAACGTTAAATTTGAAAACTGATGCAATAGTACATTAATTTTTATCAGTTTTGCTATTGTAAGCATTTCAAGTGGCCCTCCATATCTCAAGTCTTGCGTTACTTTCCTCCACTCGAATGTTTTTGCTGTACTGAACTTCAGAATATCTGAATGTTAATCTATCGGGGATGCTTTGGCACATGCAGAGAAAATTGGGGATTCACCGGCTGTGCGGTCAAAAAAAATTTGCGCAGTGGTATTTATATCGATAAAAATGCATTGGATTTGAATTACTATTCCTATGTTGTGGAGGCCACATTAGAAAACAGATGTATGCATTTTCAAGACTACCATTATATAGTTCGAAAGGGCGCCGAAAAGATGTATCGAGTGTTGCCATCCTCTGACACCAACCTCGAAAATGAGTTAACAGGTCGAAGCAACAGGAAGCGAGAATACGCCGCCCGGACACAGTTTGATTGTTGAAATGAAAAGAGGTAAACAGAATCTAGAAAGAGTATATTTTTATCTACAGTTCTGTGTCTTTCAGCTTTTTTCATCATCATTTAAAACCAACTGAATGGCCATAAACCAGTAAGCATCTTTGTTAAAAATATGGCTTGCATGAGTGCCAACCATTTATTGTTCCTACAGTACATGTATTTTTATTTTTCTTGAGGGTTAGGTATGCTTAGCTTTAGAGGATTTTAAGAAATAACTGGGCTGCATTTGTTTTTAAAAAAAGTTTTCACAAAGCCTTTCGCTTTGAAGGTTATTATGTTGTCTGTTTTTTCTCTGTTTATACTGCATGATTTCCTGTTGTCAACCGTCATGTGGTGGTCATCCTTTGCATTTGTTTGTAAACACTATAATATTATATACACCGTATCTCTATCTACCACTAAAAGTGATACATATTTATATTGAATTCCTTGCTCTTGAAGCACTAAGACAGCTAATGGTGTAGGTTTTGCAGTATAATGATTTGGCCCGATTACCAGCAGCTGCTGTCAGGCAAACATTCAATGCAAGTTTAACATAGAGGGATTTTCCCTTCAATTTAAACATGCTTGTGTAGAACTTAAGATCGTAGATTAGGACTTTTATTAGCAATTGGTGTCGTCAGTTAGCGAGAACGCAAGTTTTTTATTTCTCTTAACTTGTTTATCTAGTGGCAGTTCTGTTTGGGCAGAAATTTTCCATGGTTTCCTTTATAGTTGTAGAGTAAGCAAATGTATCATGCTCTTGTGGACCCTTGCGATCATTGTGTGAACAAGACACAAAACTTGAGAAACAAAGGGCTCCTCCCTCAGAATTAATTTTGTTCTGGAGACCAGGGCTCAACACTAACGGTAGCCAACTAGCCACAGACTAGTAGAAATTCAGTTTTGGCTAGTAGGTTTTCGATTTCTACTAGCCACTTTGGCTAGTAAAAGAAATGAAATTGACCGACCTTCACCTTTCCAAGTAAGACATCTTGGAATTTCATTGTGGGCGTATCATGTTACGGGCACGTGGTGTTCAGCACATATGTAAATTTAACAGTGGCACGTAAATGGGTTCCTGAACATGTTATTATGTTGAAAGAAATATTTGACAAACAAGACAGCATTTTCTGAAAGTGCACATCAATGTTCTTTTTTGTTACGAAATGAGCAGAACAAAACGTGAGCTTCCTGATAAAATCATGGGCAAAATCGTGCGGAAATATAAAGGCATAACATTTCATTTAGCTGACTAGACGTTACGTGCTCGCGTGAGAAGATCGCCCAGTTCACGCAAACACTTTTAAAACTTATAATTGAATTTACTAGTATAGGTATTTTTGCCAAGGCATCATGATTAAGAAATTTCACGCAGAGTTTCACGGCATTGCCAATGCTTTTCAAACATTTCTACGATGCCTGTTTGTGAAGACGTCTCAACAGTTTTTACAATGACGTCTCGGTGTTTCTTTTTTTTTTTTCAAGGAATCCTCAAAGAAAAACAGAGTCCTGAAAGTCTTATAGTACGGGAAAATCGCTGGATTTTTCTTTGTGACATGTCGGCCTGAGAGATTTGATGTGAGGAAAACTCGGGGCCATTGAACAAAATATTTAAATTGAAACCAGCGCAATTCATTAAGATGATTTTGGTTTGCTGTGTTTAAACCAGTCAAGCATGTCACAAGGTGTGTGCTGAAATTTCCGCTTTGGCGGTGGAGGTCTTGCACTTGCACCTTCTTCAGCGGGTTGTTTCTTTTCAGAACTATCGTCATTGCCTTTTTTCTTTTTTACCGCCATTGAAAAATCCTCTTATATCCATTATGGAATTTTGAGAAAAACAAAAGAATTTGCATCTAAAACATAGTCATCGTGGAAATCCGACTTCCCATGGGTTATTCACCAAGATGGAAAAAAAAATTAAAAAGATCAAAATTAAAAATTAAAAAATTGACCAAGCCAACATCAACATTTGGCTAGTAAAAAATTTTTTTTTGGCTAGTAACATCTAACTTGTCACTAGCCACTTCTAGACTAGTAAGTTGAAAAGTTAGTGTCGAGCCCTGGGAGACACGTGACCAGATGCAACCAGGGTCTCTCTCTCTCTCTCGCTCCGCAGGGACGGGTGGGAGAGAACCCTGGGAACAAGGTTGGGCAAGAACATTTTTGAATAATGAAGGGGTTTCCAATTTCGCTGAGATGGCGGATTATAATGTTGAAGCAAAATGGACAATGGCTGAATGAAATAGCCAAAACACTCTTTCTTTACTATACAAAGGTTTTCAGGTAGCTAAGATTAATTTTTGATTGTACGAAAATGCAAGGTGTGAGAAATCTGCCAAGGAATAAGTCAAAGAAACAAAAGATATGTATCATCAGAGAAAATAAATAATTGTCTTTTGAAATGAGACTTTTTTTCACATGGTGAATATGGAGTGAATGTGGATTTTTTAAGTTGTAGAACTTCTTATCATTTGTCGTGCTATCAAAGAGAATCAAGAGCTCTATCTTATGACAAGTGCAAGTCTTTGCTCTTCCAATGAAACACTGAGAGAACTTTCTCTAGCAGATAATGGCAAAAAACAATGCAAACAGTTAATTGACATCCAAGAAGACTCAAGTTTCAACACACAGAAAAAACCTTTGAAGGGTGTGGGTTATTGGGAACTGCTGTACAATGTAAAATCTTTGTTCTCAACATCATTCCTTTGTCAAATGCAAATAATAAAATGCTGACAGTACACACAACTTATTACATTAACTTAGGCTAGCATGAGGTCTTATTAAACATCACTTGTCAGTCAATGACATTCATAAAACAAAGAGATACATGTAAGCTCATTATCAAATCAATGATAGAAGATTCTCTATGTGCTTCAAACTCCATACAGTGTACATAGCTTGGTTTTTCAATAAAAATGTCCATTGGAAGAGCTAACTAGTAAATTAGTCTCTCGTAAAGTTGATGGAGCGACCCATCCTTCTCTTGTGCTTTAATTTATCGACCTCCAGATCAGAGAATGGGAATGGCAATGATGCTCAAAAGAAGCATCTTTAATTTCTACTTTTCCTTCTTCTTTTTAATGCTTCATTGTACACAACTATTAAACCTCCATAATTATGTTTGCAAGCATCATGAATGTTGATGAAAGCAACAATATAAGGATCATCGTAAATCCCCAAAAGGGCAAGTGAAAACAGGACCCTGGACCCATGCAAGCTACAGCAAGAATGGTGAAAAAACAAATATACAATGTAGGTTTACATTAGGAAAACAACAAGTTTGCACATGTATCACACTTTTTTGTACATTATTTTTATCGCTATCACTATACAGCTACCACACAAAACTTCCTAAATTGTTTCATGTTTTACATTTTTGTGTCTGTATGAATGACACAACACAAAAATTTTGTTTTTGTTTCTCTGACCTTAGTATACATCTACAGTCATTGAGATTTCAACGAGAGAAAAGCTTGCCAACATTAGCAAATTGCACAAGGTAATGACTTTTGAAACAGTGCAAATTTACTTCTTAAGCCATTGCTGTAGTGGTTGCCTATTTCCAAGTCGTTTTGATGCTCACAAGTACTGATCCTAAATGTACATTTAACGATTTTCCAATATTGAAATTCCCTGATAATTTATTTACAAATGCGCTCATTTCAAACTGGAAAGTTTATGCAGTTTTTTTACATTGGCCTGCTTCCCAGCGTATTCAAAGAATTTAATGTTTTTGATGGCAAATCAAGTTCATTGCTATATTACTGGAAATTCTAATATGTTCTACATTATTCCCTGCCCGAACAAATATAAGACTTTTTGGTATAAGATTTCAGGGTCCAGAATGTTTCAATTTACAAAGTGCTGCTACTACATTGTATCTCTCTTTTTAAATCCACATTGAAAGCATTTCTCCTTAGCTTCTCCAGTGCTCCAGTGATTCTTTTTTAGTGCACCAGTTGTCATACGTTTAATAAAGTTACATGTACTTTATCGTTGAACGGGCACCTAGAAATGTTGCTTGGGCTCCTTACTTCTTATTTTACGACCAAAAAATTTCCTTAGGCAGCAGCCTTGATGCAATGTATTGAATGACTGTATTTTTCTGGCAAACAAATGAAATGAAATTGAAACTGAAGCTACAGTACCTAGTAACATAATTCCATGATGTGTGCACAACGCACTTATCCAGTGTACTTCAAAATATTGCTGTCATAATTTATTTTGGGCTCTCATGTAGAAAACTGATGTCACACAACACATCAGAGATGTAACGTCAAGTTTATGGAATTCTCCAGTACTATGCAAGGTGTAGATTACAAAGAAAATAGAAAAAAAAGGTAAAGGCTTACACAGAAGCCCGACCAACCATTCACCATAATCTTTTTCTTGCATTTCTCTTGAAAATGTCTCTAAATTTTGTCCTTAGAGCTGCCAATTTATAACATTATTTTCATTTTAGCTCATTGCATTGTTTTTAGTGGTAATAAAATTTTATTCACCTTAAAAAATCTGTCATTATTTGAACAGGGTACAATGTCTA
>OZ037775.1:47578648-47613648 GCA_964035525.1 Porites cylindrica
ATTATCAACTTACCTTTTCTGAATCTAATGGACTAAAATAATTAAATAAATTTAATAAATCTTTATTCAAACACGGGAAATCATCAGTTAAGCTTAAGTTAAAAACTAAAACTAATTACAACTGCTTTACATGATTGCCGTGTGGGAATCCAATATATCAGCTACCTTCTTGATATTTCGCTTAAAATGCTCAACGGATGCAGCATTTTTTAAGTTTTTGGGCAAGTTATTCCATAACATGGCCCCGCTGTAAGAGAAGCTTCGTTTCAAATAATTGGTGCTTGGTTTGGACAGGGTCAGCCTTCCCTCAGAGTTTCTTAAGTTGTAAGCAGAGTGACGCTGAGAGAAAAGACTTTGTAGATATTCCGGAGCAAGGTGGTGTCATCGGCAAACATTCTTGGTACGGCGCCCCGCAGGGAGTTGGGAAGATCATTAATGTAAATTGAAAATAGCAAAGGACCCAATATGTTACCCTGCGGCACGCCGCAACTGACGGTACGAGCAGATGATAGTTTGCCACAGACATTGCATCGTTGGGTTCGGCCACTTAAGTACGACGAGAACCATTTTATGGCTGCCTGATCGACACCCAAGTACGACATCTTACGCAAGATGATCTCATGATCAATGGTATCGAATGCCTTAGTAAGGTCAATAAAGACAACACCATTTAGAAGGCCATTGTCGATGTTTACTGACCAAGCATTTGTTGCCTCAAGCAAAGCCGTGAGCGCACTATGTAGAGAACGCAACCCTGATTGGCAACTTAGTAGCAATTTATTATCATCTAGATAATGGAAAAGTTGATTATAAACAATTCTTTCAAAAACTTTCGAAATTATAGGGATTACAGATATTGGCCTGTAGTTGTTAGGGTCCGATTTAATGCCCTTTTTAAAAAGTGGAGTCACTTTGGCCATTTTCCAATCGTTTGGATATATCCCAGTGAGAATAGACTTTGAGAATATTGAGGTAAGAGAGGGTGCGACGATATTAGCAGCCATTTTCAACAATTTACTCGGAATAATATCAAGACCAGTGGCTTTCTTTTCATCAATTTTCGACAAAACGTTAGAAACTGAATATCAACACTCGGAATTTGCAGAGAAAACGAATGGTCAGTGGGCTCTAAATAAGACTCAGGATTAGCATCGACAACAGGAATATCTTGTGCTAATACTTGCGCAACGTTTGTAAAGTGATCGTTAATAGTTTCCGCAATGTCCAAAGGGTTACTTGCTATTTTATTATCTACCTTGATCTCCAAAATATTCGTTGACTTACCACTGTTACGTGAATTTAGCTCGTTGATAACATTCCATGTTTTGCGCAAATTACCTTTGTTGGCTTCCAAGTTGTCAGAAACGTAGAGTTTTTTTGCGAGTTTAATTGCGTTATTTGCCTGGTTTCTTGCACACCTAAATTGATCCCATATAGTCGGGTTATTGGAGGGGATTGCCTTCTTTTTAAGGAAATCTCGTTTTCGGATTTTGGTCAGTAACTCTCTAGTAATCCATGGAGATCGTTTTTTCGAATTCTTTTGGATTTAAGTGGTGCGTGTTTATCGACGCAGCCAAGAAACATTTCTTTCCATACACGCCACATTTCATTGGGATCAGAATACAAATCAACATTGGCCCAAGGTAGTTGATTGAGGTCACTTAAGAATTTTCCTCTGTTAAAGTGTTTAAATTGCCGTGTTTCAATCACGCGAGGGCCAGTACGGCAGTATTGAGTCTTACGTGACAAAAAAACAAGAGAATGATCACTTATGCCAAGGTGAATGACACCAGAATTTGTAACCTTCTCTGGGGAGTTCGTTATGCATAAATCAATTAATGTTTTTGAGTCCGGGGTGACACGTGTTAGTTCAGTGATTAACTGACTAAGACCATATATATCGAAAATGTTTATCAGATGAGAAAAATTAACTGAAATTGCTTCAGGCAACAAATTGCAGTTGATATCACCGAGTAAATATAATTCCATATTTTCCGCGTCAATTTTAGCAATAACATTCTCAAATTCGCTAAATAAATTATATGGTTATCCATAAAAGCAATTTCAAAACAACAAAATGGTCAAAAACACGAGCAACATGAAGCAGAACAACAAAACGCAGCCTGCTCAGAGAATGAAGCCGAGCGCGGGAGACGTTGCCTCGAACCTTAAACGGGAAATGCTTAACCCGGAGAATGCGTAGACGTTTTGCCGCGGTGTTCTTTGTGCGCTGCTGTCCAAACTTCTCCTCTTTCCCAGCAATAGGTCATTTCTGAGTTACAAAAACTCTCACTTTCAAAACAAGGCTAAGTGCAAAACCTTTCTTGTGTATTTGAATTTTATTTGCATGAGAATATCACTGAAAAAGTTCATATAAAAAAAGTTTCAAGTTCATAATGCCAATGGTCTTTTTGCTGCGTGTGCTAGCTAATTTACTGAAACACTCAAGCGAGGACGCAGAGTATGCATGTGTACCACACAAGTAAATAGTGCTTTTCGCGCGCGCTGCTCGGTGATTAGCCAAGTACTATTCTTGGCTTTCAAGTGACGTCACAAAAATTCATACACCAAAATCGCAAATTCTTTTAAGGTTTTATCACCATCTAGCAAAATATCTCTTAAAAATAAACTTCTGTGCAAGTTTTCAACGTGATATCGTTTTCCATTTTGAAAATGTAAATTTCGCAAGTTTACTGCGCGTGACATTAATATATAGGGCGACCGCGAAGGCCGTCACATACGCTAAAAAATAATTTTATTGCATGATATTATGCCCTTAGAATGGTGAAAGTATTAGAAAATGTGTTTAGGGGAATAATTTGCTCGTACGCAGTAAACAACTGATCAAATTTGTGGCGATATTGAAACCAGATGTTTGCATTATTTCCACCGCCATATTTGTGCTCCTCGGAGGAGCACAAATATGGCGTCCCCAACTCCCCATAGTGAGCCCTATAAATTTCTCTTACACATTTTAAGAAAAACTCAGCAGCGGAAAACTGCACAGACGTGAGACTTGGCCAGGTTGTTCATGTATCGATATTCTATAATACTGAAATTCTTGGCTTCAGACATTCCAAGGTTTTGATTTTAGTTTTCGATGGCGTGATAGTGAAAACCATGCACCTATCAGGGTCGGCCGGGGGGGTAGTGGTATACCAGTATACCCGAAAAAAATTCGCCAAAATACCCAAAAATACCCAAAATTCATCCAAATATACCCAAAATTATACCCAGGTATACTTTATACCCGAAATTCAAAGAAAGTGATGTACCGAATACCCGTATTTAAGCTGCAATATACTGTATACCCGATTTAAAAAGCCCCTGTATACCGTATACCCAAAAACCCTGGCCGACCCTGACCAATTCACCTCCCAGCCGAGCCGAAGCGGAAACAAGAAGCAAAGGGCCCATATCAACACCGAGTATTGATTCTTTGATGCTGGGATTAAAAGGCTGCCCATTGCATCCACGATTATAAAGCTCTGAGTTGGACAGAACTCGGGCATCGTGGACACTGCCTGGCCAACCAATGACGACATCTCGAGATAAATACTTTGAATCCACCAGTGCCTGCATCACTATACTGTGATAAGATTTCCTGTTTATGTAATCAGTACGGTTTTCCAGGGGAGCTTGTATGGGAATATGGGTACCATCGATAGCACCTGCACATGATGGAAATCCCCATTTCTCTTTGTACAGCCTCATGACTTCCCTCAAGTCTTCCCCTTTAGGTACTTTTAGGAAATCGTTTTTCAACTTTTTTGTAATAGTGTTACAAACATCTCTTATACAAAGACAAACGAAGGACGTGGAGACACCGAATAAGTTAGTTATTGTTCTGTATTCCGCAGTGGAACTCATGTAATAGAGGGTTATTGCTGTCCTCTTCCTCGGAGAGACGGCTTTACGCATTGGAGTGTCCTTTCGAACAATTTCGTCCTGAATCTCTCTAACAATGTAGTCGAACGTTGACCTTGAAACGCGGAAGTTGTCATACCACTCTTTTTCTGTAAAAGCTGTCTCCACTATTTCAAACCATTGACCACTTCGTGTCAGTGTCCAAAACCGTCGCTCAATAGAAGTACAAGCGAGAACTGATAAAACAATTAACAACCTGTACCTCCGCCTTTTTCTATTCTTCTGTAAAGCAGTCGAGAGAAAGGTCGATTTCCGTATTTTCTGCTGGAACACATGCGGTCTTCTTATGAGAAGAAATTCTAAGAACTTTTCGTCCGCCATGTTAGCAGCATGCGCACTAGGCAGGAATCGAGTACGCTGGCCGAGATGTTGAGCCTTTTACCTGTACCAAAACATAATTTTACATCGTTTAGCACGGTAGAAGAAAGGACGTGTAAATGACTAATCAGTACTATTTTTGGGGGTACGCGTACCACTTTTATCCGAGCCGTGCCTAAAATTTTTTGCCGTGTAAATGGGGCTTAAGTTGATTATAAAATGTCGAATCCAAAAACATTGAAATTTTATTACTGAAGGTCGTCAAACATTTGGCGTCTTTCGTTTGGTTGACATCAAGTTTGAATTTATTTGATGGCCTGAGTTACTGTGTGACTTTGTGCGCATTGACGTGCATTGCGTGGCGCGCAAGATTTTAAAACTTTCGTGCATTTGTGGGATTTGACAATCACAAATGTAGGGTTTTGGTCCACTAGTTAATCAGCTTATTTAGTATTTACTAAAACAATTATTCTCCTACGTTTCGGCCTGAAAGTGGATATTTAATGTAAATTAACTTTGCCGCTTCGCGGTTCTGAAAATACCACCACCATTCCTCCACTTTGGTGAATATTCGCTTAGTATCGTGTATTATTAACATTTAGCGGAATTACCCAGAAGTCAAAACGACTGTAACATTGCTGTTTGCATAATTAAGCAAAAGGGTTAAGAACAGGAGAGAAATAAGCCCTTCTTGCGCGTCCTTAGTGTTGCTAACAGTGCCTCTAAGACTAAGCAAAGTAGGAGGGACAAGATTTCAAAGGCCCTTTTTGAAGGGCTTATTTTTGGAGGGGCTTATGTACGGAAGGAAATTTGCGTTTAAAAATCGATTGGGCTAGCTTGTAGTGAGAAGTAGCCTGTGTACAGACGTCCCCCCTCTCTCAGGAAAAATCGGGAGAGGAGGCGTCTGTGAATCGCCGTCGTTAATCGTGTTCCGGTATACATTTGCATAAATTATTTTTTTGTTCTCCCGCTGACAGTTGAAAAGGTACATGAAGGTCGAAAATAGCTCTGGCGTCTGTGCACAGCTAGGCGAACATCTTCACACAATGTCCACCCAAAAACACCAAATATAAGATCTCTGACTACAGTCAAGCCAGGTCAAGCGTACCTCCTAAGATACATTTATTATTCGAAAGTTGAACCGTTGGTAGTTGTAGATTTCAGATTCATCTCTGTGGGCATTCTTGCATGCGTAATGAGCCGGGAATTCACACGCGATTCAGTCACGAAATTTCTACCAGCTCAGTTTCCCTGAATTTGATGTATTTAATCCATTCAAAGATTTTCAATCTGACCAAATGCAGAGAAGTTCTCTTAAAATATTCACTGCTTATTCGGCATACAGGAATGCCGATTTAAATTTGACACCAGTTACGGGAACGACGAACGGATTCATTTTTTCAAATAATCAGTTCAGTAATAGAATCTTTTCTTGGTAAGCTTGACCTGCCTTGGCTGTTAAGGTTGGATTTTGTATGCCTTCTTTTTTATTTACAATACCGACCGGTACAGACAGACGCACCCGCAACCGGTGCAGCAAACATCTTTTGTCTTAACTTCTCATGCCTTTTCGAGAGAACCGAAATACAAATACCGGTAAACAAATATGAATGTCCATAAAAGCTGAGCTTTTCCCCGGGGAATCTATTCTGCGGTTCATTCACCAATCACAACACCGGAAATTATTTGCGTCATGGCATTAACATTACAACCAATCAGAGGCTGTCCCCAACATTCCGGGGAAACGGGAACACGATTATCATCGACGATTCACAGACGTCTCCTCTCCCGATTTTTCCTGAGGGAGGGGGATGTCTGTACACAGGCTAAGTGGGAAGGAAATTTACCATTTTTGCTTCGTTTTACTTAATTTGTATTCGAGGGCAAATTCCAAGTACAAGCCCCACCGGGGGGCTTATATTCGGACGAGC
Source organism: Porites cylindrica (assembly GCA_964035525.1). Lineage (NCBI taxonomy): Eukaryota > Metazoa > Cnidaria > Anthozoa > Scleractinia > Poritidae > Porites > Porites cylindrica. Next base: position 47,584,825 of record OZ037775.1, read on the forward strand.
GATTTAACGGAGGGTTTTTTGCGTTACGATTTTGGGGGGCTTATATTTGGAGGGGCTTATACATGGAGGGGCTTATTTTCGGAATTTTACGGTACTTTATCAAGTGTTTCATCCCTAGTTAAGGGTCGTACTTGTGCTAGAGACCCCGTGCAACAGCATTTCTTCAGTGTCCCATACAGTATCTCGACTCAACCACACGCATGGCATATAGGAAAGGAACATACCAATTTAATGAACTCCTGCACACCAACCATAACACATTTTTTTGAACATTCTACGCGACTGTATGACTGTAAAAGTTAAATTATGGATAGTTTTTACCAACTGGTGACCGAAAATGTTTTTTTTTCTGTTTATCTCACACACATTAACTGTGATTTGTTTTCCTGCAGGCGTTTGAACAACAACGAGCTCAAGACGCTCCCGTCAGGAATATTTTCAAATCTCTCTTCCTTGCTCGAGTTGTAAGTAAACGACGCATTTCTTCTCTTATAAATTCATATGACTCTCCTAATAGGATCTAAAGACCTCTCTTGGTACTGATGGGGGGTGGGGGGGGGGGGGAATACTTGGGTTAATGTTTACTGGGTATGTGCCGCTGGCGTCTCAGAGCCCCTACTCAATTATAGTCTATTTTTGGCCAATTATAGAGCCCATCTTAGTCACTTTTTGGAAATGTAATTTTCGCGATTCCATGTTCACTTTCACTTTCTATTTATGCACCTACCTTATCAATGTGGTTTCAAGCGGCGGAATGTAATGCGGTCAATGCGAGCTTACTGTTAAATTTAATAAACAACAACTTTCTGATCGTGATTTTTTTAACCGAGAATCTTCCCATTTTGAATCCCTATTACCCCCAAAATCCGAAAATTTACGACCCCATTCTAGTAACTCTATTGAAAATGCGACCCCATCCAGCGGAAAATCCCCATTAGCCTCTTGTAAGGGAGCACCCCCCCCGGGGGGGTACTGACGCGCTAATGAATGGATTCATTACCCTTACGATGTCGCTATTTGCTTTCGCTTTTTGCTCACTTGTTAAATTCGAGGTAGGTCTTATCAACCGAGCCGAATGCCAAGGCTAATAACACTTACCGAGACCTTAACTATACCGGATATCACAAAAACCGAATCGAATAATTGTTGCATTATACATTGTTCTAAAGAAAAAATCGACAAACAGACCGTCCTGATGACCGTCGCACGGACCACAGTTTGACATTGCTCGTGGAAATGATATACATTGCGCGGGCAACTGGCTGCAGATTAGTCAGTTTAAATATCTGCTTGCAGATAACTAACAAATCTCACGGTAGGTTGCGTTGATTTCAAAAATGAACTGAAGGCTGTCATAGAATGAGAAGAAAGATAGTGAACGTAATGCTATCAATAACGTACATGAGTGTTTTGTTGTTGTTATTGTTTTGTTATGAAACTGTAAAATGTGCTGGGGTTTCACGTCAGTACGGAAAGAAAGCGAGCCGAACAGTAAAACTCAACACAAACTTTAATTCAATGTCCGACCAAACACATGGTAAAAACGTATCAATTGTGCACAATTGCAAAGTACGGGGTAAAAGAAACAAAAAAAAAAATGGTGGCAAGCAAAATCTATAAGAAAGATTCATATACAGTAAGACTTGGCAAGTAAACTAATACAGTGTGCGCGCATGACATGGCTAAACAAAACAATTTTTAATGGCTGCGATTACTGAAAGGAAATTCTTCCTCAGTTTTTGCTGAGACGGTGCCTCAGGGGAAAAGAAGGAGCTGTCACAGCATACGGTTTGGATTTAAATTCTCGAATATACACTTATAAATAATGAAAAGACCAGCATGTTAAGATCATTGGAGAAGACTTCTACGCATACCGAGTAATTGAAACAAAGGTTTCCAATGCTTATACAACTTTGTAGAACCCGAGATACAGTTTTTCTGTACGTCTTTCGCGGCTCATCGTCCTAATTTTTTCAACTTTCTTTGTTAGACTAACGAGAAAGCTCAAAATACAAGTAGGGTCTGTAGGCAGACAACTTGTTCTTGAGGGTAGCTTGTTTGATAATCATATTTCTTGTTTGAAAGAATCCTGCACTTGAAACATTCTACATTTTTTTTTGTTAAGGAAAAGATTGAAAACTTAGCACTGGAGTATGGGAATGTAATGAACTCGATCTGGCGATTCATTGGAAACAGGTTTATGTTATAGAAACTTAAGTTTTTCATGAAAGTGAGAGGTCCCCATACTCATTTAGGAGCAGCACCAACTTGTATATACGCAGTAATTCCTTAAAATACTAATATGATTATATTTACGAGTACATGATTTGAACACGCTTCCGACAATTTTTCCTTTTCTACACTGAAGATTAATCTCTATCTATTCTAGAGAAATAAAGTTACTGCTCACTTTGAAAAAAGATTAAGAAAAATAGGTCACCATACTCGTTTAAGAGAAAATGAAGATTGACATCTCTAGGGAGCTGCAGTCTTAAGGTTTTAATGTTCGCACCCTAATCATGAGTAAAAAATACGCATTAATGATGAAAAACTAAGCAAGAGCCCTTCAGATACCCATAAAAAGGAGCACTAATGGGGGGAGTGGTAAATTGAGCGCACTCTCGGCCGCAGATATGTTCCTATATAATGAGTACCTTTAGGAGATATCCACGTTAGACAAAGACTCTAACATTTACCTTTTGAATTCTTTCACTTCGTTTTCCTTCTAATCAGTCGATAGCACAAGGCAAGAGAAACGCCGACGGATTCGAACTTCTTCTCAGGAACAGGAAGGACTACAAAACAAGTGCAACTTTAATGGAATTGATCACGAGGCCGACTATCGATAATCTCGAGAAAATTCCCTCCGAAATTGCGAGGTTGTTAAGATTGCCTGTAAACGCGGGGTATTTTTTTCATCACGACTAGGCGGTTTACCTGACTTACCCTCAGGGTTCATCAACTCCCCCCACATAAACAGCCCCTAAACGTTTTCAAAAGCTACACCTTCACTACTTCCTGTAAGTTAGGAGTTTCCGAGTTAGTTCAGTTTCCGAGAGCGCCATAAATTATTATTTGAAAGTATCTCATGGTTCCAGATGTTCTTCTGTTTTCTTCTTGCCACTCCAAAAACTTTGAGCCGCTAAGCGCCGACAACAACGTAGCGCACAAATTAAACGAAGAAAGAAAGTATCGGCGCCGTCCTCAAGATGAAATCTTGTGTCACCGCGCCAGAGCGGCAAATCTCCACCAACAGGCTCACGCTTAAAATCAGCAGGTAAAGATCAGACGAGTTGCATGAATTTTAGATTGTAAATCAAACGATTATTTGTGTAGACACAATTGTTAATACCTTGCCCCCAAGGACCTTTCCTTGTCCGCTAATGTAAACAAAAGATTGTTTCTGTTCCAGCCATTCCTATATCATCCTTAGGCATACTGTCTTTACTTTCGATCTTCCTCTGATAGCTTCCTAAATGGTGGGCAAGTGACCGGAACTTTGTTGTATACTAACATGCCTAGCTCTTTGTGACAACTTTTACTATACCAAAATATTTTGGACGGTAAATCTAGAACTGGGTGTGTTATTAAAATGGTGATATAGATTGGGTTAAAAAGCGTATGAGGTGTTAATTAATTTTCCTTAGTTTTTAGGGGGTGGCCCTCCCCAAGCTAAAACAAATTAGGTCTGACTCTCCTAATATTGTATGTTTCTTATTGATAACCCTCCCTTTTGAATCCCCGCCCTCCCTACCTTCCTCCTAAAAAGGTACTTTTCCTAGAATGAATATGACTGTCGGTGCTCTTTTTGAAAAAGAGGAACGTGAACGTCTACTTTTACTTTTGTCACCTCATAACATGTTCTTATTTCTTTGCCCTTCTGTTGTTGTTGTCTTTCTTTTTGGCGTTGTTTTTGGTTTCATTATTGCCCGTCTTTCCAAGTTCCCGAACAAACTGAACCGATAGAAAAGCTTTCGTGTTTATTTGGACTGATGAATATTGCAAAACGGTAGTCAGTTAAGTAGTTAAGTATCTCGTTGGAATTAAACATCGCCTGTAATTGATCAGGAAAAATGAAGGCGTATTTTTTTCAGAATCCAAAACATTTTTGAAGTTATTATAAAGATTTCCTGTACCTCTGAGCCAAACCAAATTCGGCGATAACCTGTAATGGCATCGAGGCTACGACACCATTTGAAAAAGCGCATCTTTTTATTCTTATTTTTTTCATTTTCATCCGTCTTTACTATTTCTGTTCTTTCGCAACAGCATAAACCAGTTATGCGAATGCGCGATATATTACTTGACTAAAACATTCTTCCCTGCCTCCAACAAGAATGCGGTAAGCAAATTGCACCTCGCTTTTCGGCGGATTTATTTCTCCTTTCGAACTGCTCGCATCACCTCTGAATTGAAAAAAAAAACAACACCAGTACATATAAAAGACTCTATGCAACAGACTCAAAATAATAGGCCTATTTCCTTGTTATGTATTATTAGCAAAGACTTAGAAAGTTGTGCCTGTATTGTACACTTAACAATCGTGTCAAACAATTCACCAGTCCTCTCCAGCATAACGTTTTTGCGAAATCGGCTTCTGCACTTCACAACTGCTACCTATCTTAATGCCATTGGTCAAAACCTGGAAGAAATATTCAAACAGATATTATCTACTTGGACTTGGCTAAGGCTTTTGATTCCGTTGATCACTACGTTATGCTTCAAAAACTCAAACGATATGGCGCGGAAGGCGGCACTCTTCTTTGGTTTACAGACTGTACCTAAGTGGAGGATTTGGAAAGTGTTGTCTAGTAATCGACCCCAACTTACATCGGAAGTTCCTCAGGGCAGCCTACTTGGTCCAGTTCTATTTGCTTTCTTTACTGAAAAGTTACTGTGTGTGCATGAGGAGAAGGATCTGGGTTTAGTTATTTTGGACAGGCTTACCTGGGACCCACATTTACACCTGATTAAATACAGCAAAAGCAAACAATCTGCTAGGTTTGCTAAAGAGATCAGGTCCCATGTACGAAAGTCCCTATAATAAATCAAGCGATTATGAAACCTCACAGAAATGTAGTCTCTTGCTCAGAAGCCACTAAAACTTGAGGTTGAGCAGGTAAGAAACATGCCACCAGATGGTTTTTAAGCTTGAAGACGGGCCAGATGTCATATGGGGAGAGACTACTTGCCTTGGATATGCTGCCTCTTGCTTACGATAGAGAAATTAAGCATCTCGTTTTATTTTACAAAGCCAGTACTACTATATTGATATAGACATGACTAATTATGTAACCTTCAACAATCATCCACTTGGGCGCCTCTTCTGTCTCGCACCTTCAGTCACGCGCGTGGTCATTTTCGTGTTTCGCGCGTTCTCGCTCGACGGACTACGAAAAAAGAGAGACTGCCCGTAGTGTACAACAAAACAGTAGTTCATGTACCTCTCGTTGTGCAACAAAATCCCCTCCCACCTTCCCTTATGGCTGTTTAATTCTCCTCGCTGGCTTTCTTACTTTTTAAAAAAGATATATATTTTTTCTTGCTTAAAATTGAAAAGGTTTTTCTCAATTTCACTCGTTTGCTGCGCTGACTCGTTGGGTTACCGATACAAAAACAAGGAGTGCGTAAATACCATACAAAGTACTTTCCATGTGGTATTGTGTTATTATATACATAGTGAGACGTTCATTATTTTGCCAGCCTTTTAATTCAAATCTTTCCAAAATATGCCGCTACACACCCCAGTGCGCAGAGTTATCCATATTAGGTGTTACTTTCCAACAAAATTGTAAATACAGTAGTCACGTGCGCGCGAAGGTAATTAAGGCGAACAAGTCATTATTCGTATTAGGATCTTTACGTAAGGAAGGAATGTTCCAGGAGGAAGTAGATCACCTTAATTTTTAACGCAATAGTTTTACCAAATTTTTCTTACGCTCTGCCGGTTTATGGTGCCTCAGATTCCGACCTTTCTGTAATACAGAATTTTTTAGACCGGTGTATGAAAAGAAAGTTTATGTCCAAAAATGTTAATATCAGGGATTTGCTACAAAAGGCGGACAAGACACTCTACAAAAAAAGATCGAATGACCCCGAATGCCCGTTCTTCCAGTTTTTACCTAAGGAAAAGAACATGAGGTACAATCTTAGAAATACGTCAGTCTCTGTCCCTAGAATCTACACTGACAGGTTTAAGAAGGTTTTTAGTAACAGAATAATTTTTAGATATGATATGTAAATAGTTTTTTTGAGTTTATATTGTAACTTAGGATATGTGATTTTATCTTAACAAATAAAGATTATTATTATTTATTATTATTATTATTTAAATTACAAAGAAAACGAAGTATATTTAATAGTATTAGGACACGCTTGGTAAAATTATAATGAGGGTAAGGATGTGAAGTAGTCCAGGAATTTAAAGTAATATTAACTTTTTTTTCTAAATGTACAATTGAAAATGAGATTTTAGGAAAAATGACTGCTTAGAATATAAACAGAAGCATATAAACTCAGCTCAGATAAAAAGTACAAATAACCGTTGTTGATTTGCCAGCGCCCTTCAATTTTCCTTATCGATAGTGAAATATACAAAACTATTCCCATCCAATTTCAGAGATGTTTTTCACTTCTCTACGAGAAAAACTATATTTTATTGTCTTCTCTCGTTGAATTTTGGCCCGAAACTCACACATCTCTGTGGCTTTTGATTGGACGTATCATTTTTCTCACACTTGAAAAAACATCGTTCACGATTCTGATTAGACGTATCATTTTTTTTCTAGCTGCTCTGATTGGTTAGAACTCATTTGCGTATGAAGATTTACGCCATAGCTTTTCAGTGATTATATCTCAGTACGTATACACTGTACAGGGTGGACCTGACAGTGTATAACAAAAAAGGATACGTGTGGAGTTGCGCTCCATTACCATCCTTCCCCACAGTATTTTTTGTATCATTCTAAAAAACTGCTGCCCGTCATCGTAACGGGGCTAGATACTTGAAAGCGAGCTATTTGAAAACTGCAAAATAAATATCAAGTTCGTGTTTGTGTGATCAATGCGACGATTAATACGTTGATGGAATGGTTGCATATCGTGATACGAAAATACTCATGTTAAGCTCGTCGGTTGTTTCTTTATCATTCACCATTTAAATACCTTCAAAAATAAAAAAGGTTTTATCAAAATTCTTGTTTATAGTTTCGTCACTGGTATTATAATCAGATTTATGTAATCTTTTCTACATGTCAGAGTGTCCCAAAAGTTTGTTCCTCTACTTTCATGCGCTATAATTTTGATCAAAACTCTTTCTACATGAAATTTCAAAGAGATGTTTATTGCTGTATCGAGTACATGTGTTCAGAATGTTAGTTACCGGTATGCCCCATTTGATTGTTTGTTTATCACATTCTTTAAAGACGTTACGGCATGGAGTGAGATAAGTCATGTAGCTTGAAGAGCCCCAGATGATTCATAGCCTTTGTTTTGTTTTCACCTGGTACGCAGTAGCCACTTCGATCCCTAACAATATCTTTTTTCAGGTTAGGCAGCTAGAAAAAAATATTTTGGGCATTCATTCCAAAAAAAATCCTTTCCGTCTTGAGGCTTTTGTACTTTTGCACATGCAAATTCGACACAAGCTGAGCGTTGCTTGGCGGACTGAGCAGAACTTGTTTCTGCCATCTGAGGGGCCTTCAACCATCGTTTTTCATGAATCTGTTCCGGACTTATCATGCTAACTGTTGTGAGAGCTACCTCGTCTTGTTTCCTCTTTTGTACCTAGCCCTCTAAGACATTATTCTATTTCAACTGCTTTATTCATGTCACTTTTGGTCTTCCCCTTCGTTTCTAGGTCTTCAAAACTTTCATTTCTCGATGACCATTTTACCATCCAACATTCGGATTTTTCCAGCTTTTCAGCGATTTCTTTAACTCAGAGATAAGCATAGCTGAGCGTTTTTGCGTTAAAAGGGTTTGTCTTTAAAAACAACGAAAGAATTCGAGCAATTTGGGCTACAAAATACAAAAAATATGTGGCAGGAAAATATACTCGCGCGCGAGAGTACCAAAGGTATTCAAGTCAAAAGATAGTACGACAAGTATGAAATATTAATTAAATAACATTGAAAAGACACAACTTTTATTTACTTGTAAACGATTTGTTCATCCAGACCAATCGTACTGCATTACAGACTTATAAAGCAGAGGAATGAGCCTTTGGGACACCCCGTAATTTCCGACGTAACCACTCCAACTGTTCGGTAATCGAACTTTGTCGAACTCAATTCAACTTAATCGAGCGACTGGGTTCGATTAAGTTCAGTAATCGAACACATTCCGAACTAAAATATTTGCGAGAAAATTCAATTAAGTTTGATTTCCGAGCACAATCGAACCAATCGGACTTAATCCAACGTTTTAAACCATCACTTAAAATAGACAAGGATTGAGGGTGTTCAAAACAAAAGGGGAAAATTAGCACATCTTCAGAAGGAATTAGTGGACGACTTTAGGCCGGTTACTCACAGAATAAAAGACAGGTAGGTACCCATATGTAAGTACTCAAGAACAAAGCAACAAAACAACCAAATAGGGTTTTCCAATTTAGCGGAAGTTCTGCGGAAGTTGAATAGCGGCTTTCCCTACGTGAAATTCGTTCACCGCCGACTACTGTAAGTAAATTGCTGGGTTGTTTATAACTTCACTTTACGAGACCAACTACAGCTCTCAACTTTATATCATTCTTGCAAAGTTACATATAATTCGATTCACCAAGAAAATCAGGATTCGAGGCAGTAATTTCCATGGCCAACTCTTTAGAGTCTCAGGCTGAAGGAGACGAGAGAAAAAAATAGAATATTCCTCTTCAGCCCCGAACAAATCACGGCACGTAAATATTGCAAGTAAAAAATCACAATACACCGTGAAATTCGGGTTTTGCACTCTCAGAAACAAGGTGCTGAAGTATGGAAGGCGACAATGTTTCTAAGGCTGGGTTTTTATACGGGGCGTGGAAGAAGGTTTTCACCCTATTCTTTCTACCATCAAAACTAAGCAGGCACTCAGCCTAATTTGTTTAAACCTTCATTTTGAACTAGCTTAAAATGTGTGTTTTTCCAAAGAATATGCATGTAACTTATGTGCTGCTTTCAATTGTTATTCTTTTGTCACTCAATAAGTTGTTATATATGAGGCTTTCTTCTACAATCCATGGAATTTCGCGCCAGTGTCTAAAAATATTTGCATTCGCTTAGTTAGTTGGATTCCATCAATAACTATGATTGCACATCCTGCCGTTTGTATAAATTTATTGAGCTTTTGCCATAGTTTTCAGCCCTCACCCTCGCCCACAAAGTGCACAGAGTCGAATAGATATCCACAAGTAGACAAAATTGCGAGATGCGATGCCTGGAGACTTCCCGGCGTCTTTCCCAATTTGTAGGAGAGGAGATATACAATGTTGTTCCTTTCCTTTTTATAAATTATCGTATTTATATGGCACTCGATGAGACAATGAAAACCATTCTTATTTACATTTGACGCAGCAAATATAGAAAAAACCTGCGATCAGGCCTCCCAAAGAAAATGGGAAAATCTAAGGACCGCCTGATCGCAGGTTAATGAAGAAAAATTAGATATCGTGAGAGTTTCCCTCCCTGCCCAGGATATCATCCAGCAAACGAAAGCAGAATTATTTCCTTTTTTGCTTGTTAGAGTATATGCTTTATCGTTTTTAAATGACTTTTAAAAACCGTTAGCACCGAGTGTGAATTTATTTGCAGCGTACGCGTATCGAAGGCGACTGGTAGACACAAATACTGCAAATGAATCCTCTTGTTTTAGAAAAAATTTACCAAGCATGTTTGTGCTCATTTATCCTTTTACGAGCCAGATATTTTGCATAAACAATGACATCATGCAAAGATTTACTTATAGCGAAAAAAATCGAGATGACCTTTTACAGTATAATGGGATCAATTTCACATCTCGGAAAAATGGCTCGAACTTCCGCTAAATTGGAAAACCCTAATGAGCTAAGATCATGAGAAATAAATGTTCGTCCCTTTGTTTTTCTGTAGCGCTGTGACAGGAGATGCTTTCCCTGATCCACGTGGCAGAAACAAACGTGGAGAAGTCTGAACGTGCCGGTGCGATTGATTGTCACGTTACCTACAGCTGTACAACAGACGCCGTACGGTTAAAAACTCTTTCACGAAATATAATATTCACTCTATCTGTGATTGAGTAGGTTTATTAAAAGATAAATTTGTAATATGACAATATAGTCTTGTTCTTCCCAGGTGTTCTTGTATATTTATTCGCTCCAAAGAATACACTTCATTGATCCGCTGCGACACTCCCGGAATATACTCAGTCGTAAGACACCCTAGAAAAAGGAAACTAAGTTTAGCAAAACACGCGCAATTTTCCTGTATAACGTCCCTTGTTTATTCGAATGCATGCCAACTTCGACCTTCAATCCTAAGCAAAGTTCGAATAAGTTCGATTACTAATTTTTTCGTGAGAGTTCGATTGTGTTCGATTACTGAATTTAGTATACGTTAAGGCGATTCGATTAATAAAACGTTCGATTTGGTTCGAGTCGTTACGTCGGGACTAATTTTAACTATAGCGGCTAGGAGTGATTTGGCGAAGGATGCTTCACGCATTTTGATCAGATTATCACAGATTTTTCTTATAAACATGGCATTTGCAGCTTATGTACTGGAAAATGCAATTTTGTTGTTCTCCCCGGGTGTGGCATTTGCACGCTTTTTTAAAGCCCCACCGTGGGGTTTTTGTATGAACCGCCCAGTCTCAAGGGGCCTGGGGGAATTATCACCTCTCACTACCCTGGGAAATTATCACCCCTGGAGAGGATTATCACCTCTCACTACCCCGGGGATTACCTGGATTAGGCATGGGTCGCACTTGGCAAATTTCTGGAAGAATTTGTTTACCTTGCGGTAAAAATCTGTCATCGGGGCACCTTGCCAAGTGCGACCCCAAGTTTTCAAGTTGGAAAAAACTTTGAAAATCGCAAAAAACATTAAAGATTGCTTGGGTGGGGCAGGCAGATTTTGGAAAACTCGAGCTAAACAATAGGAATCAAAGAGTGTTAGCACTTGTCAGCGAAACGTGACCAATTTGAAACACGATCAAGTTGAAACAATCGTAGAAATTTTCTGACCTTCGCGCTTTCGTTGTGGACGGACGACTACCACTACTTTTCGCCATTTTAATGTCTTTGCGAAAACTCTCTACGACCGAGCAATTCATAAGCTTGTAATCCTTTGCTATTTTGACCTTTTTACGGGAACTCTCTACCAAGGCAAGTACCGTCACAGGTTTGTTATTCTCCGAGCTAAATGCAGTCTTTGCAGCCAAGCACTTTATTTCCGTTATTTCTCCCATCCTCCTGAACTGGGAAAGGAGGAAAACGATCCTACGCCAGATGATCAGACTACGAAGAGATAATGTTCTCTGGTTTCTGGCCTACTTTAGTTCTCAATGTGTCAAAACAACGACAATTAACTCCCACTAGTAACTACTAGTGCGACCCTCCTCGATTTGACTAAAAGTTTTCTTTTCCGGTTGCGCTTTCGAATTTTCGTGGTTTTTTAGCTGGCAAAGATGAAAACTTTTCCCAAGTGCGACCTATGCCTTATTACACCACTGTGTAGAGAAAAGTGACCTGCTCTCCATATTTGGATTACTTCATCTCTTACCCCTTTTCCTCACAAACATTCTGGTCTAGTTCTTTGCTTTTAGCAAAGAGTTATGGGTTCGGAGCATTAAAAACCAAGTAGAGAGCGGTTGCTATAGTTTATTTTCAAACTGACTTCTTTGTTAACCTTACGGAACATCTGCCACTCGTGCATCAAGGAATGCAGCTGTTGTCTGTACCATATAAATTTGTCGCTGTTTTCGATAATGAGACTTAAAGTTCTCTGTCTTCGCTCCAAGTGTCTAGGGCGGTAGGCCCCGCAGGCAACATTCCCAAAAGGCTCTTTAAGAACTTTGAACCCGAGTTAGCTCTTATAACCTGTAGTATTTATAAGCATTCGTTAAGGGAGGGGTATCAAATCATCAATTGTTAGTCCTCTCCCTAAGGTGATCCCTCCTAGGGCCATTGAAAGTGATCTAAGACCGATATCGCTTACGGGTACAATTGTAAAGTTATGCAGGGTTTTACCTGCAGAAGACTGATACCCCTATTATTTATTTATTTAATCAAGTTTCAGATTTACAATTACAATGACAATTAAATCAATCAATCGCTCAATCTGAGGTAGGCTTAAAACCGAGTACAAGACTCCTTAAAATAAGCCACCTATTATTACATCATAAATAGATCTAGAGAATATGTTCGCAAGGGGTATTCGACAACAGATGCCCTTTTGTACATGTTGCAAGCTGTCTATGAAGCGGTGGATAGTGCCGAGGCTTCTGCTCGACTGTTCTTAACTGATTTCACAAAGGGATTTGATCTTATTGACCACATTACTGATGCAAGAGCTGGCCAAATTAGAAGTCCATCCTGTCCTCCTGAAATGGATCGCGCCGGGCCTTCCTGACCAACCGGTAGCAAGCAGTTAGAATCGGAGGAACTCTGTCGGATTGGCTAACTCTGAAAAGAGGAGTATCCTATTGGGACAAAACTAGGTGTAACAGTTTTCGCAGTCATGACGAATAAATTCCTGTGTGACTGGCACCTACACATTAAATTTGTCGACGATACTACTCCTTGGAGATTTTTCCGAGGAACTCTATAAGTTTGCTCAATGTCGTTGCAATAATTTCGCGATATCTCATAACATGAAACTTACTCTTTACTATCAGCAAATTAAGAACGTATCGATTTCAAGAGGAATTACTTGACCTTATAAGATCCTATCTGTGTGATCGACTAAATCGAGTGAAACTGGGAGTTATTACTAGAGAAGCGAGTGGAAGCGGACGAAGAGAGGCTTTCCTCAGAGATTGACCCTAGGCCCATTATCAGATGTAACATCTTCCTAGACGATTTGACATATGTAATTGATTCATCTCTCTCTATATATACGCGGACGACCATCCAATGTATGAAATAGCAGGGGACCTAGAAACAGCTAACAACAATCTAATAAGAAATGCCAATACAATAACACCTCTGGTTTGTATGCTAGCAATTTTCAAAAGGAAACATCAGTAAATATCCAACTATGTCTTTAATACATAACAGTAGAGTAAGTGATATTCCATTACACTTTCAAGCTGGAAACCATCGAATCTTCAGGCAGTCTTAAGGTCTTAAGATGTTAGGTGTCACCATAGACGACCAGTTGAATTTTAATATTCATATTAATGAAATATGTAAGAGGGCGAGTCAAAGGGTCGGAGTAATGATGAGGCTTAAAAAACTCATTCCTACCAATGCTAAATTAACTTTGTATAAATCAGCTATATTGCCCTACTTAACTTATTGCCATCTGACCTGGCACCTCTGCACTGCTTGTAACAAAAGAAAACTCGAACGCATGCAAGAAACAACATTACGCGCACTTTTTCTGGATAAGCAATCAAGCTACAAAGTTCCATTGGACAAGGGTGATCTAATAACGTTACAGAATAGAAGATTGAAGGATACTGCTATCCTCATGTATAAGGTTAAACACAAACTAGGTCCCATGAAAATATCCGAGCTATTTCATATGCATTGTACACCTTACAACTTGAGAGTATAGCAGTGTTCGCCATCCCAAGATTTGAAACCAAGAAATATGACAAACACTCGCTCTCTTATTTGGGACCTAAGTTGAGGAATAGACTACCTGGCGAAATTAGGACCCTACCGATCCCCGACGAGTTTTAAACATCGTGTTCGGAAATGTGATTTAAAGTGCGATGGAAGATGATAATTGCACGAACTGCATTCTTTTTAACTCATAACAGAATGAAATTTTCCAGACTGGCTTTCTATTTTAATTAGTTTTTAAGGCCTTAAGTAACAACGAATAGTTAGTAGGCTTTTGATCAGATATTAGTTAATAACAGGTTTTCTTAATTATGTTGTTGAGTGTCCACAATTAGTAGAGGGGTATTACCCTCGGCTAGCTACTTTGACACGTTCATAAAGTTCTTTTTGGTTGATTTTATTAAGCCAGCTAAGTGTAAAGAGATGTTTATTAATTTCCTTCACAATTCTAACTCCTAGCCTAACCCTATTGTAATAGGTAACAGTATTATAGAGCGGGTTGAAAATTCCAAAATCTTCGGAGTAATAATGAACAATTAACTTAAGTGGAATAACCATGCAGATCTCATCGTCAAGAAAGCCAGCAAGAAGTTATACTCTCTTAGGATATTATGTAGGGCTGGTGTGGCCCAAGATAACATTCTTAAAGTTTATCTAAGTACAGTAAGACCTGTAATAGAATATGATGATGGCAGGCTGATTCCAGACTATTTATTCGGTGTAATCAAGCGAGTCCAAAGAAGGGCTTTGAGGAAAAATTATCCTGAGGCTGAGTCCTATACGGTGGCCTTGCAATTACCAAATCTAAAGAAAAGAACTTGAGAGATCCATGACTTTTGTGTTAAGTCTTACATGGATAAGATGAAGTCTAAAGACCATCCTTTACACTTCTTATATGCCAAGGCCACTCATTAATCAGCCCGAGTACAATCTAAGGAAGAACGCAGACAAATTCTATTTGTTTAATGAAACTATTACCTGTAGGACAAAGAGGGCAGATCACTATTTTACATTTCGATATTTTAACTAGTATGATTAATTTTTAATGTAGTACAAATCAGAAGTACAAAGTAATTTTAATCATTAATTCCTTTTTTTTTTGCTACAAGAGAGCCCAGTAATAAACTATTTCTTACTGAGATTAAGTTATACACGTGAGATAAGCGTGTTGTCAGTCACAGTAAGCTTGTCAAGCACAAAAGCTAGATTTTACGCCATATTTGTCATATTTCATGTCCCTTCGCAACAAAGACACACCATCCATTATAAGTTGCAAAACTGAACGCTTTAAACGAAGCTTTTTTCCGGCGATGTGCCTCTATGCTTATGGCATGTAATTTAGGAACTTATGGAAAATTTAATGTATAACTTGATGTATATTTCTAGTTTCTAGTTTTTTTTTTTAATCTAATTTATTGTATTATATCTTCTCATAATTGTAAGGCACAGTCCATTTTGAACACGATGTAATTAGTTCAAATTAATTTTTTTTTATTAATATCTATATCTTTGTAAAATAATTTCGTAATTCGCTTATTTCTAAGCGCGACGATTTTATCAATAAACCAGACTTATTATTATTATTATTATTGTTATTATTATTATTATTACTATTATTATTATATGACCCTATTCAGACCGACGGGGGGCCTTTTGGACCGAAACCCCGACTCCCCCCGCCATCGCTAAAAATTTGAATAACTTCAACTGGCGCCGGTATCAGCTATGATCACCAACCTCAGCGACTTTTCCTAGAAATAATCTGGGAACATTTTAAAGTAGTAGTCAGGAGTACGTCAACATTGACGTTTCCATGGCAATCGGGCTTAGAAAGCCATGTTTTTTTTCCTATAAAAAGATTTATTCGTATTTTTCCCTATTAAATTATAGCATTAAACTTACAGCAATATTTTATCAAATTTGTTATAACTGTTAGTGTAATCCAGACTCTTTTTGCGGCTGATTTGAATTTAAAATGACCAAATGGTAGAGGGTCTTCAACATTTAAAGTGTTATTTGTAGAGGTCATTACAAATGACATCATAAATTATATTTGTTTATCCATATTAAATATTCTTTATGATTTCCCTTGCCCTTAACTCCTCAATATATACACTCCGTCCTGAGTTTAGTCTTCAGAACTTGACTTAGTGTTTTAAAATTTTAATATTTTAGCGACACAACTTGTAATATCTAAGCAACTATCATTTTCATTTAGGTGCTGTAACTAAAATCTGGCTTGCACGCATGATTAGAAAAGGGTTAATTCATTGATTTATAGTTTATAATAATATTGCATAATATATGGGTAATAACTGAGTAAACATTATTTTACATCAGCGGTGAAATTTGGCTGCAGCTAGAACCAAACATGGTAACGCATTTCGGGATGCTGCACTTATGAAAGAATTCCAGAACCAATGCGCCTATCCCCACAGTACTCGGGAATGTCCTTTTTTATTACACCTGGTCACTAATTAGGTGACGAGGCATTTGGCCATTCCATGATCGACTCCTAGAGAGTCTCAGTCATGTTGCTTTTCTACTTGACGCGATGGAGCAAGCTATTCTCAAGCGACAACTACAACGTACCGTCTCGCTATCAATTCTTACTTTTCCCTCCAGGATCGAGGATAGTCGCTCTTTTGATGTTAATATGGTGCTTTCACTTAGCCAGCGACCGTTCCAAGAGGTGACATCGGGTAGCTCGGTACCATCATCTGGTCCTAATGGTGAAGGTCGAGCGCCGGAATTTATTGACTATCCACATCCCCCACTCAAGAGTCACAGATCATATAAGACTTAAGAACGAGGTGCTCAGTCCTGGTGCCCGTATAGCCGCAGCTGATCTAGCTGCCAGAAGCCGGCCCTCTCCAATTCAACGCCAGGGCCTCAAAGCCAATACTCCTAGGCTCGTAGCATAATTGGGCCCACTCTCGTAGGCTGGTTGATCTTACTAGGGAGCCATAGTTGCTCCCCCGTTTACCCGCGCTTTTGTTGAATAAAAACGCTAACGCCTCCGTTTAAGCCGGGGGGTGTTCAGGTGATTCTCCCCTGTTTCCAAGGTTCCCTTCCGTCATCCCTCTTCGTGTCTTGCTTCGGGAAAAGGATCAAATTCACCCGGCCCCGCTGAATGTGCATTCTACTTCCATGAGTTCCACTTGTGGATTGTTGGGTTGATTACATTCGTCTGGGATAAGCACGCGATTTAAAGTTTGCTCATTGATTACTTTCAACCCAAATTCTGTCTCGACCTCCTTAAACAGGTTATAACTGATCCCATGGCCGCACTTGTCTATCAGTCTAACCTCTGGAAACTGCGGGCAAAAGTTTATTTCTGGGTCAGACCTGCTCTTGTCCCTTTCCGCATAAGAATGTTGCAAAAGGCCTTCAAAGGTACCTAGTAATTTCGGGAGTCAGCCACTTGTAGCAGAGGTTCTTCTCCTCGGATGCCCATGGCAGTTCAATGGAACGAGTTTTTTATTTTCTTATTGAGAAGTTTCGCTAGATTTAAAACAGATTTGTCTCATCAGTTCAAAAGCAATTGGTTGGCCGCGTTTTTTTTTTTTGACGTTTAAACTCGAAGTTATCTACAAGGTGGATGGATATACAAGGATATTATTTCGCTGATAATGCAAAATGCCAATTCTGTTAGGGCCTGTTTACAAGGAGGGAGGGTAACCCAAACAGCAAGAGGGTTAAACTAGCGCTCACACATTTCTACTTATTATTTTTACGCGACGTGTTTACAAAGCATCCAGATAGGGTTGCCCTAGCAAGAGGGTTACCCTAAATGTACCTGCCTTGTAAACGCTCTACTAAGGGATATCTCATCACCAGTAACTCATGAAAATTTGAATGAGTTAACCAAGTTTTGTTGCTAGATTTTAAACATCTGAACAATATTATGTATTTTCTTTATGCGATGATAATACCTGACCTTTTTTCCGTATAACGTGTTTAAAATGGAGAATTCAAGATTTCGTCCAGTTCTTGGACGTTACAAGGCATGTTAGTTTAGTCTTCACATGACGAAACACATCAGTTAAGCCGGTTGACTCGTTTGACTCGTGTGGGCTTCCTGGGAAATTTTGCTTTTAACCACAGTACCTTGAACCCTCTTGCTAGGTTAACCCTAGGACCAGAGTAACCCTCCCCCTTAGATACCATTCTCAACAAGTTTTTTATTGGAAGTTTGTTACATCCACGCCCATTCTCCGCCTCTGCCTCGTCTCTGCCAGTACATTTACAGTTCCTTATTTCTTTAATTATAAATTCTAAGACCCTGAGCCGTTTGATATTAAGGTGTCACTGAAAGAATACACAGCGTCAGTAAACCTTCTCTGTCCCTTAATTGTTTCCGGAAGTTTCGGTCCAGCTCTCGGTGGTTGCATCACTACTATGCGCAAAATGCGTTATTGAAAGAACGATATCTTGCTTTACTGCCTATCAAATCCTTAGCACAGATGCCAGAAATCTCAGCAGCAATAGAACTCATGTTAGTGTTCACTTTCAGGTGCAACGAAGCGCTTTTTGTTGCCCTTCATCTGCTCTAAATGCTTTGACGCTACGCAACTTCTTCTGTGTTCTAGCTTGGTACTACACAGGTGATTGAGGGAAATCCTGTTCTCCTGTTGATAGATCTAGAATTTGACGGTGTTGCTTGATCAGCCCAACACGATAGAACCTCGCCCACGACTCTGCGTCTTTACATTGCATCAGACGCCCATCGCTCTCGCTACAGATCACACAACATTCTCGATACAGATCACACAAATTTCCTAGCTCAGTTCTTATGCAAGAATAAGACTGATCACAAAGATAACCCATGCATATGCACAACAAAATGGACTGCACTTTCTATGGGATAATCCAGATCAGGATCGGTGATCCCAGATCACTGGGACCATGGTAGATCAAGTGGACCGATAAATCCTTGTCGAGAGTGGATTAATCGGTTCGAATGGTCTAACATGATCCGAGTGATCTGGGATCACTAATCCTGATCCGAATCATCTCAAAAGAACGCACCCTATTTAGCTGTAAGTACAAGTTTGGTTACTAAGCAAGTATTTGCAAGAGCAACATCTGCATAAGTTTCTTTATCATGACTCGTCGTATCTGCGAAAATGTATTGTACCAACATTATTAATAGATCTACCTAATTTCCGTGCATTAACATCAAATTAGATATTTACATTACCGTAGTTAGTATCGTGCAATCAGATTTTTTAAGTTGTACTTTGTATTAGGATATAATCTTTGGCAAATGATGTAAAGCGTTCACGACTACTGTTACTGCATTAAAAAATATATCTACAATTAATGATTTACTTTAACGCCGGGCGTTTATTTTCTTTACTCGGATCCATAGCATATCTGGATTTAACACTCAACTTAATATTCTACAGTATAAGGTCTATAAGCAGTGGCGTGAATTTAACGCATTCTGCAAGATTTCTATTTTTGCAGCTTGTCTTATGATGCTCTGCAGTGACATCTTTTCTAGTTAATTTTGAAAGAAGAATTTAAAAACTTTGAAAACCTGTTTCATAATGGCAAATCTTACACAGTCAATGTGATCGTTGCGTGACTTCAGTTTTGTTGAATGTAGTACGTGTACGTGGAGCGAAATCAAATTAATACACGACGGCTTGTTGTTATTGCTTTACTAAACTCATTACAAATAAGCACCGACACTAGAAATTTAGAGCAATGCAAAAACATACGTGTTTCTAGTCAAATTCTTCATCATTATAATTATGAGCTCTATTTTCGGATTCACATTTCATCACTACAAAGTTTCGACTAAACGCAGAATTTGAATTTGACAATGACGCTTAGACTGACAGCCGAAGTTGAGACGGGATTGATACCTGAAATCTTTTCGATAAAAATCAAAGATAGTATAAGACACACATTTACGATTTACTAAGGATAAGACAACTTTCAAACAACTTTGCATGTGTTTTGGTTCATGTTATTAAGAGTCCGCCTTCCCATCGAGAGCCGTATTTGGTATAATGGCGTCATTCGGTAGCTTCCAGTGACGTCGAATTTCTACAGGAAAGCTACCACTCTGAATGTCCGGCAAGACAGTTTTTGAAAGCTTAATAGATAAACTTTCATGTTGGACAGGTTTCGCTTATTCTCCTGAGATGAGTATTAGACCCAAATTTTCGGGTCCTAGGTGATGGACTATCAAGAAGCCACTAATTTTCTGAAAACGGCTTTGGATTTTAGAAGCCAGTTCTAATAATAGGCCTTGCAATAAATATATGACACAGGATCAGGAGTACTCTGCCTGCGCTACCAATAGGCAATAAAGATTCTGAAACGGTGGGTATTACGATACAGTGTGTTCGCATATCTCCCTCTGTCCAGCTTCTTAAACTAAAACCTCATCGAACTCACTTAAGCAAGCTCTGATGGAGCAGTCGCTGAGCGTCATTAAGATTCCCCGGCCTTATGATCTTTCTATTCTATATGTCCAAGGGAACTAATGTACCCAACAACGTAGGTGGCAGTAACTTCAGAGTAGTGGAAAAATAGCGGTTCTGGCCCACTAGTCTCCACCAGCAGATTTTCCCCATACAAATCCTTCTACTTTTGAGCAGTACTTACAGATGAAAATGAACTGCATCTCATTAGCTACGCACGAGTCATGTGTAGTACTGTTTTTCTTATATACAGAAACTGTCAAGTCGGTTAACAAATTAATATCATTTATTGCAGATAGTGATAAACCGTTAAATTCATGTGCAGCTTATGGCTAGTGATAGTTTTGTAGTCTGTAATATTTCAGGAAAGTGGAAATGATTTGCCCGGTGAATGTACATTACAGTCCTGAGTAGGACTGTTGTTGACAGCGACTGACATTTCGACACAACGGGGTGATCATCATCATTTTCATGATTATTCCCAAAACATCAGTCCCTGTCAACAAAAGTCCCAGTAAGGACTACAGCTGTATATATATACCATTTACTTATATGAAACGACTCCTAGACTTGAACCATTTAGGATAATATTATATTGTGTCAGGAAATATTCTTACTCTTCTGACATGGTGTTCTAAACTACTTACAATTTTCCATGACCAGTGCAAAGATTCAAATCCATAATACATCAACAAAAAAAGTATGGCTACACTTTCACGTAATACAAGTCTGTTAATACTGTTTTTGTGTTTCAAGTACACCTTTTTTAAAACCTCTTAACGAAATCAACATATACTTAAATAAATAAAAGTTTCACATTGTATTCTTGGACAAAAAACCTTGTAAGCCTCTTTCATTAGCACACAATGATGAAGGCAATTATTTCAAGACCTTGACAGATTTAATTGTTTCTGAGGGGCTATGTCACGAGGATACTGCTGTTTTAGGTCACTTCTATGTTTAAGTCATTACTTAGCACCTTTACACAAAATGTTTGACCTGTAGAGTTATGAAGAAGATACATGTATCAAGCCAATTTCATCTGCAGGGAGCACAAACCATAGTGACATTAATTTTCTGCAGTCATGAGATTGAAAATTGAAAACGTTGGCCCAAGTTTTTCGACTTTCAATCCATGTCCATCCTTGTCATTTATAGCAACAGGTGACAGGAAACCATCTCAATGCCTCAATAAAGTATTGCTGCGCTTTTCAAAAACATGCGAATTCTAAAGTTCAAAAGCCAACTGACATTTGCATTTTTCGTTGTCGTCAATCATCTTAGCCGATGTCTTAGCAAACGGAACTTAAAGGGTTCAAAAGCTCAAGGTTTGTGATTGGTTGATTTCGATCTGATTTGTGTGTTTCTGTGGTTCATAGGCTCATTGCTTGTGATTGTAATTATAATTGACGGCAGCAAAAAATTCAATTGTGAAGACGGCTTTTCAACTTAAGAGTTTGCATCTTTGTGAAAAGTGCAGTAAATAACAAAACTGGACCATTATTTCAGAAATTCAATTTATACCAAGACACATTTAAGCCTCTCAAAGAGCAAAGTATAGCATAACATAGCCCTTTAAAAGCAATATAAAATGCCTTTTTGGAAAAGATGTTCACAAAGTTTAGTCATTGTTCCAAATAATTATGTGTTACTGACCAATGTTTGTTCAAGATGGCTGGATATTGACCAAGCACTTTTTTGTGAGGCCAATATCCAGCTATCTTGACTGAACAAGCTTGATCGATTTATTACATGGCCCAAAAGAGAACTTTTACTTGTGGGAACAACACAGGATTTCCTAACCCCATCTTGCCCACTCAAGCAGCCAATCAGAATGCAGGGTTCGCTTCATCTTGCCCGTTTGAGGATTCAGCCATGTAATAAATACTGATATTAAGTAGTTGGACATTTATTTGTCTTTAGCATGGAAGTAGTATTTCAAGATTTAAGTTTGCAAAACTTGACTTCCTTGACTAACCATACAGCACAGTAACTTGTGACTGATATTAATTTCAATGATCCTGCTTGCTTTGGAAGAACTTTCTGCACCAACATCACATACCAAGGTGATCTGTTATATGAAAAAATATAAACAAAGTGCTACTTAAGTAAAATATGCAGGCTTTAATCCTCAGGCTACCAGACCACACTTACGTCACAATTAGAGTCTGTTTACAAATGAATATGTTGCAGTTAAATTGTTTTTCTTTGTTTCTGTGTATGGTAACGCATGTGGAGGGGAGGGGGTGGGGGGGTGGGGTAGACTGTGAGCAGCCTCTCTTTTTCTTCAGATTTAGTGGGGGGAGTGCAAGCGGGCTTGACGGACCAAGAAAAGAGAGAGACTATGCGTAGTCTATGGGAAGGGGGTGAGAGAAAAATAATCTTTTAGCAATAAAATAACTTTACCAATGTAGATATTCTAATAAGAATAAAACATAGTAAAATCCAACTAGTAGTCTATTATCAATGCTGCATTCTGATTGGTTGAGCTACTACTAGGCTATATGCTATAGCCTACTAGTGGCGAAAAGCACGGGCTTTTTGGCAGCAAAAAAGGATTAAAGTCTAGCTTTAACCAGCTAAAATTTTTTAATCTCGATATTTTTGACCAACTAGTTGGATTTTACTAAAATTTTACTCCTCTCGCCCTCATGGCCTCTGAGTCAATAGCCCATTCGGCCTTCGGCCTCATGGGCTATTGACTCAGAGCCCATTTGGGCTCGAGGAATAATTGTTAAATATATTAATGATATACAAATCATATGTTATCACGTTACACTGTACATGCACATGATATTGTATACATTGTGAACAGTTGTGTTTCATAGTAATGGTCAGTATATTATGTTGCCTGCACACTGCGAAGTTAAGACTGTGGACCAGGGGTAAATTCATGCAAACAGAGGCTACAAATTGTAGACTAAAAGTAAATTGCAGGCAAGGTGCAAATGCAGAATGAGAACTGCAGACTTAGGGTAACAGGTAGACCAGGCATTAAATGTACTCACTGCCATTTTGACTTTTGAGAGACCTCACTCTTCAAATTATCATGTTGCTTATATAACAAACACAAGGGTTTATGTTATAATAGAGATAATATGTTTATGCTTAAA
Organism: Porites cylindrica; assembly: GCA_964035525.1. NCBI lineage: Eukaryota > Metazoa > Cnidaria > Anthozoa > Scleractinia > Poritidae > Porites > Porites cylindrica. The sequence continues at coordinate 47,608,122 of OZ037775.1, forward strand.
TTAGAGCTGCTTATCCATAGTACTGTCCACAGTGAATTGTAACAAAAAAAGGGAGTACTGCAAATTATTTCAAGAGCAAAATGTTTCACAGATTTTAGCCATGTGCTGCTCAACGAAACTTCCTCAATACCACATCAGCAGGGTTTTCACTTACATTATTCTAGTAGCAGGAGAAAGGTGTAAAGTTACAGGAGAATAATTATTTTGAAAGAGGCTCTAAGTCTAAATAAAGACTAGTCACAGGCTACCCAACATTAGCCGGAGAATTCTGCGTAGTAAATGGAGAATTCTCCAACCTCTGATACCTTATGAACACCCTGCATCAGATTCTCTTAGAGAATGTGCAATGTACTTAGCTTTGACCATGAGCTTCTTAGCTTTTTCAGAGGGCAGTAGCACAAAGAAACATTATGTTTATCTCACCATCCAAACCGAGAGAATTATATTTTCTAATAACATCAGAATTTCAACCCAAGACTGCAGTCCTCATTCTGCATTTTGCAACTAGTCTGCACTTTACCCTCAGTCTGCATGTGCAGTCTTAGCATTACACTGACAGGTTTTTTAATCCCATTTGCTGTCTGTAATTCCTGGTACCAGTAACAAAAAGCCTATTTTTTCAGGACACAAAGGAGAAAGTTTAACCCACTCAGGTTGCACATTATCATTGACATGTACTCAGGGTCAATACCATGGGAGGTAAGGGAAAGTAACAAGGACTGTCCGGGAAGACCTGAAATGAATGAATGTTGAAATGATGGTGTTCTTACAACTTGTAAAGCAGTCACCTTGGTGGTCAGCAGATAATTGCAGTACATGTGTATTTCTGGTGTGCAAAGTATTACTCAAAACAAAATTAATCAAAATTCCCATCAAACTCTTTCAAACAAGTGTTTGATACAGTTTGGCCATTGAACAATTGGGCCATTTATACGAGGAAAAATAAGACGCGTCTTACATAAGACGCGTCTTATGTAAGACGTGTCTTATTTTTCCCCGTATAAATGGCCCTAATATCAAACACTGTAGCTTTTTTGAGAGTTTGATGCCCGAACAAAATCAAAATAAACCAAATTATATCGAACAAAAAAATCAAACGTGAAAACTGAGTCAACTTTGGAAAAGCAACAGGCTAGGGAAATCGGATGAGTGCTGGATTCAGAAGGAATAATATTATTATGATACGATTCAGGACAATTAAGGAGGAAAGAATAATAATCGAGATGATTCCCCAGATGATTTCAACTTGCAGATTTAAAGCATTTTTTCCTAGGTAAACAAATGCATTGACATTTTCACAGAGAATATTTATTTTACAATTGCAGGGTGCAAAGAAAGTCAGTTTTACAGCCTGCCATTTCGGCAAGCTGTAGCTAGTATGTACTAGTCCACAAGTCATTTCAACTAGCCCCAAAACCCTTTTTCATTAGCAGGATTGATTACAATCCTTCTGTAATTTAAAGTTCCCCCCAAAACAGCACTTGCCCGTTGGGCAAGTTAAGAACAAAAATCACTAGCCTGATAAAAAAATCCACTAGCCCCGGGCTATCGGACACGACTTTCTTTGCAAGCTGAATTGACTCCAAATACGGAAATGATAAAAGAAACAAGAATTAAAATCGCTTTGACTGCTCTGACACTGGATCAATATATTAACATACTTGCCATCAAGAGTTTGGAATTAGAAAGTTTGATTTTGTTCTATTCCAATTTTCCTTGTGTGAGTTCCACTTTGTTTGATAACCGAATTCAAAGTTTGATTGACTTCAAAACTCGAATGATTGATTCCAATTTTTTTAGTGAGTTTGATTTTGTTGAATGCCCGTGCTTCATCAAACTCTTTCATTCCAAACAGTTTGATCTAGTTTGAAAACCTTGAACATTCAATGATATGCCCGATATTATATTTCCCAAAGTAAAAAGTTTAGCAAACGGAGGTATATCGACAGAGGAAAGACATGCAAATCAATAATTTAATATTGAAAAAAAATATCCTGCCTCTTTGTTGTTCTCACATGTTGTATTTGTCCCTTGGTACTGAAGTTGCAAGGGAAACTAAAAAACAAGCGACGGTCACAGTAATCAAATAATGTCTTAACTGACAGCAACACATGCTGAGCTATCGATTGAGTTAAGATACACCAGTTTTACTGCGTGGGGATATGGGATATCAGATTATTATAGTTATAATGCAGATAAAAAATACTGGAGAAAGTGTCAAAGTTACGGGAACTAAGTCTGTTTTATAAAGCTGATATATAAAAATATGAGTGGCCTGAATAAACAGATGCACACTTCTTAAGCTCTTCTGTTTATTACAGTCAGTTCAACACCTTTATAAATTCCAAGCAAAAATTCAATGATCCTACACTGTCAATAGTAAACAAAGCACAACTACTGCTGAAAGTGCCTGTGTCTTAACTGACAACAATGCTACAAAATGTATCAATTGAGTTAAGATACACCAGTTTTACTACGTGGGGATATGGGATATCAGATTATTATAGTTATAATGCTGATAAAAAATACTGGAGAAAGTGTCAAAGTTACGGGAACTAAGTCTGTTTTATAAAGCTGATATTTAAAAATATGAGTGGCCTGAATAAACAGATGCACACTTCTTAAGCTCTTCTGTTTATTACAGTCAGTTCAACACCTTTATAAATTCAAAGCAAAAATTCAATGATCCTACACTGTCAATAGTAAACAAAGCACAACTACTGCTGAAAGTGCCTGTGTCTTAACTGACAACAATGCTACAAAATATATCAATTGAGTTAAGATACACCAGTTTTGCCAAGTGGGGATATGGGATATCAGATCATTATACTTATAATGCTGAAAAAAAAAATACTGGAGAAAGAGGGTCTGGAAGGGCAGGAGGGGTACAAATGTCAGGCCATTTGTCTGTTGTCAGTTACATGATTATGAATGATTAACTATGAAAACTGATGCAATGGTACCTTAATTTTTATCAGTTTTGCTATCGTAAGCATTTCAAGTGGCCCTCCATTTCTCAAGTCTTGTGTTACTTTCCTCCACTCGAACATTTTTGCTGGTCAGAGTTCAATAATTATTTCCAACCATTTTAAGCCCATCAAAATTTATACCTTCAGGATATTGTACACCTGCCAGCTCTCACGCAGTATGTGTGAGTCTCACACCTGTGGAAGACATCGATCTCATGCATCAAGGACAATTTCTCTCACCTGACTTACAAATACAGACAAACTGTTCTTTAACTCATGATAAATAATGAAAATTTAATCCAAAAAGGTTTTAAATGATGACTTTGCGTCCTAACGAAATCAAAGCATACTACAGTTATCATCTTTTCAGTAGCTTTGGAAGTGCTCAAACGTCTTCGGAACATCTGGGTACATTTTCGGCAAAGTTCGAAAGTCTTTGGAAAGTCAAAAATCTTCGGAGGTTGCCGGGACGTTTCCGGAAATCCCAGTCATAACAAGGTGAAGCCCCACGCATTACACTCAGAAAAAGTTGGCAGTTATAATATTAGGACATAGATCATAGGAAAGACCAAGAAAGACCATATCTGAACCACTTCACTAAAAACTTGCAATTGCTTCTGTAATGCCCTTATTAGCAGCCATCGTATGCCAGCATGTTCTGAGAGAAGAGTAAATTCGAGATAAACATCATAGGTGGTCATAAACGAAATAATTATGACAGTTAAGCTTCTTGCTGCTAAGTTACCCATAAAAACATAGATTTGATCACATTGCCTGACGAAAAGAGTGAAACAATGCTATTTAAGGCCTTAAAAATGGGTTTTGTAGAAAAAATTAATAACGGACAGTCAGGTCCTTTGTCAGTTGTCAGTTAAAATTTTGGCCATTTGTTAGTTGTCACTTAACCTCATCCTGACCCTCAACAAAGTGTCAATTTTGGTGGAACTACCGTAAGTCTATATTATAGAGCTGATAAATATGATCTTATAATTATTTGGCCTGAATAAACAGATTGACACTTCTTACAGTCTTCTGTCTATTACAGTCAGTTCAACACCTTAAAATCAAAGTTAAAATGCAACGATCCTACACTGTAGTAAACAAAGCACAACTACATGTATTGCTGCTGTAGTCTTTTTTCTGCCAATTACGGGTCCTTATGCGGTATCAAACTTGACGTTAGCAAAAAAACATCTTGTAAATGACAAAATCACAACTTCTTGTCCAATATGCCTTATAAGCACAATATCAAATGTTACAAAATGTTCAAATAACAAATATGAACTTTGAAAAACTATTAGAGCACAAAATGTTTTTTCTATCCATGCCTTCTTTTGTATCTGCTGTGTTATTTATACCTTCTTTTAATTTTTTGAGCTGTTATTTTCATGATTCACTCAATTGGGTGGCAGTTCCTACTGCTTGAATTTTGATAAATAAAAAATATTTTGTGACACAGCTCCTTAACTTTCTTTATGTTTGCCACAAACACTACTCCACAGCCCAACTCTTTGGTGGCTTTTAACAGTCATATATTACATATTTCAAACTCTACGGAGGAAATTGTTTAAAAGAAAAATATGCAAGCCAAATACCAAAGAGCGAAATAAAGTCAACAACCTTGTGAATAACCAAAATACAGTATAATAAAGAGAAACTGTCCCGCCTTCAATTTCCCTTTTTTGATTTTTCTCAAAACCATCAATCTTTGGTTTTTTGACAAATGATCAGTGAACATATCTGCTGGCAAGACCCTTGATGGTTGGTTTGCAAGTTGTGGGAACATTGTTTGGATTTCATCTAAGAAACACATGAGGAGTACCCATTCTCCCTCTTGTCAATATGATCCTTGCATAGAACTACAGAATAATACAGGATAAAAAAAATTACAGTAGTTCATCTACTAGTTGAACTCCACTGCTGGTAAAGAGGCTGTGTCACAATATTTAGTCTAATTTGTCTGGATCATTTTGTTAATAGTGACGGCTTTGTTACTTTAAGGGGACCATCTCTGTAGAGAGGAAAACAAATACTGTAAGTGTGCAAGCAAACTGAGGAGTTTAAAATGACAAAAGATAATTTTGTATGTTCGACAACAAAGAACTAACAAAGTGTAAATACTGGACATTTATGAAAGAATCTTTTAACCACGAACCATGAATTTCACAGTGGGCACATTGCTTTGTAAGTTTTTGGATTTTTGACAATTTACTGTAGATTCAAGCGAGAATAAAACAGAAAATGACTAAACAGATTCATGTTTTTTTTTCTCGTTCTACATTCTACATTTGGCGTATACATTTGTCATGCTGTCGTATAAAGTTGCCAGTTTGCTCGTGCATTCAGTAATCTTTTTCCACAATAAAGCGATGGTCCCAAAAAAGTAATGAAAGCCATAATTTAATGTCAATTATCAAAGCACAATTGTCATCCGTTTCAGTCTTCTCTAATCCGTTCCTCATTTTGTATTTGCTTAGTCACTTAAACCTTCATTTCATGTTTTTCACTAAGATTGGTGGTGGTTCCCACTGCTGAAATTGGATAAATTTCGTGTCACG